>OZ030026.1:24313920-24913920 GCA_964023405.1 Apodemus agrarius | reverse complement strand
AAAGATGTAATATTAAACTCACTTTTTTATTGTGGTTAGCAATTTATGAATCAATATATACAGGAAGGTTTGGAATAAAATAATGACATTATAAATTGTGATTTCCATAAATGACATACATGAAATTTCTCTTGTTCACAGCAAGACCATACATACTATACATACTATAGCATGAATATATATACATATAAATGTATGGATACACATACATACCATGCATACTATAATTACTGACCTCATTAATATTGACAATAATTCAAGTAAGTTTTAGTATATTAGATAAAAAAAAAAAAATCCTTACTGGGATCTTTCGAAAACAGACCTAAATTGTTTCAAACATATGTTTAACAAAGAGAAGGCCATCTCAGAATGCATGGCTTCTGATAAGGATGCAAGACACAGTGAGTTCTAGGAACTCTATATGCAGAATCTATAGAAGCCAATAAGGGTATCTGCATGTTTAAATTTGGGACTGAAAACATATTTCTAGGTTTGTATTCAGCAGAGAGTTTCTCAATGTAAGGGAGATATGACAAGCTTGCTATTCAATCATTCACTCTGACCTTTCACTAGAAAAGTTAAACAGAAAGGGCATGAGTGTTTAATACTGTCCAATTGGCTGTTAGTACACTTACATATTTTCTACCTTCCACATCTTTGCCTGTGAAAATGAATGAACCGTAGGTACATTTTTTGCCATTGATTTTCTCAGTGCATTTGTGTGTGTGTATGTGTGTGTGTGTGTGTGTGTGTGTGTGTAACTTTGTCCTATGAAGTATGTTGAGACAGTAATAGCATGGCAATCAGCAGGTGCTCCAGTAATCCTTAGAGATGTTAACTTCAGAATGAAGGAATACCTCTACTTTGATATCAAGTCATTTCTCCACAGGAGGTTTCATGGAGACAGAAGCTGCAGCACAAGAATCCCTGGGCTTAGGCAAACTTGGAACTCAAGCGGAAAAGGACAGAAGACTAAAGAAAAAGTAAGTTCGGAGGTTAAACTTTTCTCACTGTTCTAATGCTCTCTTGTGATTCCTTAACTTTGTTTTTCCTTTTGCAAGAAAGAAAGAAATGGGAACTAAAATCACTTAACGATGTTCCCGGTATTATCTCAAGCACTTGGTGCTCATGTTTCAGTGATAATAATGAATTGAACACTTAAATCAGTATAAAGCCCTTCCACACGTAATTGAAACTACATAATTGAAACCAGTGACCAAAGTATTGATTTCAAAGTGTAGTATACACTTTATAAGTAGTATTGACAGCACCACTGAAGTCAAGTGAAGTTCTGATTTTGCATGACAAAACGGGAGCGATATTTTGTGTTCCCTCTTATGACAGTTATGAATCTAGTCTTCAAAAAGGAGAATTTAGAAGGAAAAATATTTCTCCGGCTGAATATAAAGTTATCTTTGGCAGGAACAGATTGTTTGGCATCTGCCAGGAAACTGATAGCGCATCTTTCCATTCACATGTAATATGGAACATTTAAATGACTTGTAAAGTGGAAAAATCTTGGGTTTCACAGCTGTTCGAAAGGGATTCCATAAATAACGTATTTTTAGCTGCATAGTAACATTTTCAGTGACAAAAAAAGCATCACTCTGAGAGCATAATCTTTAACAGCGTTATAATTTCACTTTTTTCGGATTATCTTTGTGAGTTGTTCCTTCTTCTCCACTCTCCAAAAATATTTATAACTTACGTTTCATGATTTTATGTTTCTGCTTCCTTCCACTAAAGAAAAATAATTGCTCTAAATATCAGTTTTTCATAGATATGTTTCTATTTTTACAAAACACATGCTTATTTATTAATAATTATTTACTAGTTGGCAATAATTTACTGAAACTATTTATCCAGACCCAGCAGAAATGCAATCTAGAAAAGAAACATTCTGAAAATTTTATATCATGAATAGGAATGAATATTAAGCCCTGAAATGTTTCTGACTTAGTTACTGATAATTTAAAGATACATATAAATATTTCCTGTAACCTGCTTCAAATATCTTCATTTGTATAATCCTTTTAAGAAAGATAAATCTTTAACTTCATAGCTATCTGTGGAGCACTTTCTTCTTTTCTTTCCTTTCTTTATATTCTGTATAGTTTCTTACAACTCTTAAAAAGAAGAAATTGTAAATCAAAACTGTCTAATGAACATAGTTTATTAAAGAACACACAAAGAAAAGATATTGTCATGCAATCTTAGGGGGGTTGACTCATTTCTTCGGCTAGGATCTCTATGAGCCATCCTGCTGGTCCTGTGCTAGCTTTCTGAAGAAATAGTACATGGCCATTATCAGTATTCATCCCTCTGTACAGCGATACACCTAGCTTTCATGTTCTGTAACTGTATCCATGGATTTTTACCACTTCTTCCTCTGTCTAATCTCTTTTACAACCAGTAACCAACATTCTACTCTCAGCTTCCATCGACTCAAGAAGTTCTCTGCTTTTGGCAATACTCCCTTCTCTGCTAGCTCTCCTCCAGTTCATGACAATTTATGGATTCATTCTCTCTACAGCAATTGCCACTGTTTTGAGTCACAAATCTACAGAATCTGTATAATTGCTTTCTTACAATTACATCTTGTAATACATCCTACAAAAGCAAAAAAAAAAAAAAAAGAAAAAAAGAAAAGAAAAGAAAAGAAAAGAAAAGAAAAGAAAAGAAAAGAAAAGAAAAGATATTGTCCTTTATAGAGACTACTCCATAACAAGAACTCAATAGCATATATATATACAGTCAGTTCAGGAAGACTTGATGTCATTAAATCTTACATTTAGTCAGCACTTGCACCAAACTGTTATTTCAGTTGCAATGTTATCAAAAGGTGATGTCTAGTTGTATATTAATTACCTTTCAGTTTACATTCTTTTCAGCTTGTGACTCTCATTACATATCAGTGGCTTGTTCTCAAGCTGAAACTTCATTACTCAAATATTTCCCATTAAAAGTCTTAGTAGTCCTCATTCAGTTCCTGCCTTTGCTCTCTGAATCTTTTAAGGGTTGAACCATTTATTCTCTGAACCTCATCAACCCTTGGTGGTGGTGTTTGTCATGTGACCTCTCTGCATGTGTTGGATGGCAAGGCCTTACCCATCCTCCCCTGTCTTCTCTCATTGGATTGTAGGTGCCTTTTTCTATTCAGTGGAAATGAACATCTCTCTTTTAAAATTGGCATTGAGAGCAGCTGGGAATAAGAATTTTGCATCTTCACCTTCTTGTCATCTTAATCATGAAGTACTCATTTGCTTTTCTTAGGCATCCAGCCAGTTTTTTTTTTTAAATCCAGCTATTTGTTTGGAATTATTTAAAAGGTAATGATAAGCACATAGATATTAAACACAAAAACAGAGACTGTTTAATGGATTAGCCAAATACAAACTAGCTTAGACAATCAATCCAATAAAACCAAAACCTCTCAATTTCTAAATCAGTTTCAATTCATCCAAATTTTATGTCGAACATTTGGCTCTTTTAGGGTTCTTTCTTAATTGGTGTTCTCATTGCTGTCACAAGATATCTAACAAAAACTGTACAAGAAAGGAAATGTTCATTTTTGACTCACAGTTTCAGGGGATACAGTTCTTGATGGTGGGGAACAGATATTGGTGGGAGCAGGAAGAAGTTGACCACATCCATTCACAGGAAGTAGAAAATGATTAATACTGATGCTCAACTTATTTTGCACTTTTTATTGAGAAGTCCAACCCTGGATATAGCACCACCCATATTTAGGGTTTGTCTTCCCACTTTAATTAATTTACTCTAGAAAACTCTTCCCATGAATATTCAGAGGTTTGTTTCCATGGTGTTTCTAAGTTCTATCAAGTTGGAGGAACATGTGTGTGCTGACAAGCCCTCAAGCAATGGGCCATACCCCAGCCATAATAAATTATATGTACATTTTGCCTTTCTTCTTTACAATTTTTACTCTATAGAGTTGTTGTTCTATAATACTTAACATATATTGATCCAAAGAGTTTATACTCCTAGCATCTTCTTTGAGCCCAAGAAACTGGTTATTGACAGGACTAAAGCTAAAGATGTCTGCTTGAAATACATAGTCTGTCCTAATCTGAAGACAACTATGAGTAAGCACGGCACTTTTAAAAAATAGGAATGTCGCTCAGTGACTACTTATCTCCAAAAGCATTAGTCATTGAAATTTTAGCATAATTTTTTGGGGTATATTACCCCATGGCCTCTAAACATTGTATTAAATTTTCAATGAAAGGAGTAGATGTAAAGCAATCTCCCACACCCTCATCTATAATTGAAAAATATTCCCTGAATTTTGTTTAATTTTTACATCTTCCTGAACAGATATCTCTACTCAATGAACATTTATTTTGTATTTGAATCAATTTTTAAACATCATTAAAATGAAATGAACACTCCAGTTTGGCTAGCAACAATATCCAATCCAGAGAAGCAGCCTTATCCTTGGAGCACAGCAGTCAAACCTAATCACCACCAACGCATCTTTATATTAGAACTTCAAAGAGCTCACAGTGAAGTTCTGTTGATTGGCTAACTTACTCCTATCATAGACCCGAGGCTCTGTTTCCATGCATAATTTGTATTATGTTTTGAGATGCTTCACTTTTAATCTTTGGCATTGAAAGTTTCAGAGTGAGCATATCTGGAAGCAAAGGAAATGCCACTTAAATTATTCATACTCTAAGGTACCACAAAACTCTGCACCATTTTTCACTCAATAAATATTTATCTAGTAGCTGTGAGCCAGTTTTAACTTATACATGAGTTGGAGTGTAGAACTTGTGTTCAAAGGTGTGAACGTGTTTTCCTTTCTACATGGTGCTGTGTCCATGGAAGGTAAACAGCTGAGCTTCCATCCATTTGTCTATTTTCTAGGTACACTATAGAAATGTACTTTAGTTACATAAAGTATAAACGAAAAGCAACTGGTAGATATGGAGCCTATGACAGGTTCCTGAGACATCAATGCCAGGGTTCTTACAGATGAAAATAAGAGATGAAATTTCTGCCATGTGCTTTCACAAGCATGTTTTTTAAATGCAATTAAATTTTGAGAGCAAGAATTTGCTCTTCAGACAGTGCATATTCATATAGTCACTTATAGACTCCCGGTGGGAAGCTAACTAAAATGATCTATTACAGTAGAATTTCTTAGAACCTAAATCTAATATTTCCAATATTTCTCTGGGGAAGTATGTTTCTGGTTCTTGCTCAGAACCCAGAGGTTGGATTTGTGCCTGTACCTCACCCAGTTATTACATTAGAGATCTGTTTTGCTCCAGCCAAAAACAATTAAAAATATTCTGTGAAACTAAATAAGACACAAAGACTAAGCAGGAAAAAAATTCACTGTTCTTGTGTGAAAGTTTAAGTTAATAGAAATAGGAGTGTTTTCTTCTGTGTATGTTTATATATATATATATATATATATATATATATATACATATATATATGTATATATATATACATATATATATATATATATCTGATCTATTCAAAGAAAGAAAAAGAGTGAGAAAAGAAAGAGAATTATTTTGATCCACCTGTAGAGTAACGATTGATTACAGAATAAACATGATTGAACTCATATTGTATACATGCATTATCCTTTCAAGAAATGTTTTGATTTAGAAAAGTTAAAATTATAAGGGCTAATTAGATATTAAAATCCAAGTTTTCACAAATTCTGCAATAACTTTATTTTCTAAATAAATTCTATTGTTGATTTGACTAAAGATCCTATAGTTAATTTTGCCAAATAAGTCCTGACATAAATGAGTCCAGGATAAATTTGACAAATTGTTACACCTCTTCCATTCATTTAGAGTTATTATAGCCAATGACTTTCATGAAGGCAACTGACATTTCGATTTTCCAAGAGAAGTTTTTAAGGAACCATGCGTGGGGACAAAGAACTGTACTTAAGCTCTTCTGGCTCCATGACCACTTATCTAAGTCAGAAACCTTTAGAGGGAATAATAAAAGTGTCCTAGCGTGAAATCCACCTGTTGCTCTTATTTTAAACATATTCTTCAAGATTAAGACCAATGACCTTTCTGACAAAAGGAGCTGAACAAATGATTTGATGATTACTGAACAAAAAGTAAAGTGCATGTAAGGCACTGTTATAAGTGACTAAAATAAGAACAGATTTTTGTCAAACCATGAAAGAAAAAATACACTTAAGATTTTTAGATAAAGTATTTCAATAAACTCCTTTGTAAATGTATCAAAATTTTATGAATTTCAAGAGATAATTATATAATTCATCTGACAACTGTAGCACTATGAAAAGAGTACTTATGTGCATATGTATTTGTAGCTCCTCAAGAGTGAGGAGATAATTTCTATAAATTAGGCAAATTTTACATTCAGCAAAGGTGGTAAAGGACCAAAATTCTATGCAGTAACCAGACTGTAAGTGAACTTTGTGTAAAGTGCTGGGAAATAAATTTGAAATTAATTTTGTGCTAATTCAGAGGAATGCTACGCATAAACCCTACTACAGGAAGCCATAAATGTTCCTTTGGCACCTTTTCTAACCTGTTTATTTCTGGTAGCCATGACCATGTAATTTAAGGAAAATATTTCATAGCTCTCATAATATGCTATAATTCAGATCCTGCCTAGTCCTCGAGCTTGTTGTATATCTACATATAAAGTAGTCCCTAAGCCCAGACTTCCTCAAAAACAGCTTACTGAGCTGCCATCCTTTGTCTTGCTAAGCCAATGTATTCACCGGCTATTCAGACACCTATAGCCCTTGGACCCAGGTGAGACTCATGAATTATTAATGAAGCTAAGTGGAAAACAAGTCCAGGCTTACCCAACATAGGAGATTGTAAGGGATGGCCATGTAAATTATCCCTGCTTAGCTAGCTACATCCTTTACTATGTTAATGTCAAGCAATTGTCTACCTAGAGCAGAGATTTCCTCTAAGCAGACAAAACATAAGATTTAGAAGAGAGTTAGTTTGTGGGAAAATGAGTTAGTCTAGAAAGCAAAGCTCCCAGGGCCAGGCAATATGCCTGGCTCTGAAGAGAGCTTGTTAGTTAGGGAACATGAGTTAGTTAGTGAGAGAATGATTTAGTCTAGAGAGCAAGATTCCCAGGGCCAGGCAAGATGCCTGGCTCAGAGGAAAGCTTGCTAGTGAGAGAATGGGTTAGTCCAGAGAGAAAAGATTCCCGGAGTCAGGCAAGATTCCTGGCTCTGAGGAAAGCTTGCTAGTTCAGAGAAGAATCTTGCTAACTTAGGCAAGATCTCTAGCTTAGACAGAAATGGCTTAAAATGTTTTAGTTTATAACCTAAGGGCGCTACCTATGTAAGCTAGCGTGCCTCATTTTTATTATGTAATTGTCAGAACCTGATGCTCTGAGTAGGAGGCCATAAAACAGAGCTCTCCATTAGATAAAATATAGATTTTTCTATAATATGAAGTATCCTGCGTCTGTGTCGTCATTCTCACCGATTCGTGCCTTCCTGACCCCGGGATCTTGGTCTCCCCTGCAACTGAACTCCCACGAGGAGCTACGGCTTGCAGAAGGCTGCAACCAGAGCTGCCACGAGCAGCCACGGTCCGCAGTAGCTGGCGCCTCGAACTGGGACCTAAAGCAGTTAATCTTTTTCTTTCTCTCTTTTTTCTCATTTCTCTTTTTGACTCATTGTCAAAAAGAGTTAGAAGACATCAAGGCATGCTTTCAAATTGTGGTAGAAAGATTGGAGATATGTTGAATATATAGAATAAGACTCCAGGCATAGTCAAGAGCAGTACCAATCAAATTTGTCCTCTTCTGGTCTTTTGATAAGAACTGGAACCAAAAACAGAGGCTATTGAGCTGATAAAGTTGAGCCAGCTTAACATAAAACTTACTGCAAGGAAAGTACCGACCACCTGGAAGGGAGTATGGATCTGCGATTATATTCTACTCAGACCAATCAAACATGTCCACATGGTAGTATTTGAATTGGTGAATCAACATTACCTTAGAAACTGAATTACGTGTTCTTTAAGTTGTCCTTACTCTAAGGTTTTGGAGTTCAATTCAGAGCTCAATTCAAGTCAGAAGAACATTTGGATGAATCTTTTTTATTATAAGATGACTCACATTAATACATTACCAGAATACTTGGAATCATGATCAGGAGCTTGAACTGGATGAAGAGAACATCTTTAGATCAAATCAAAACAGATACTAATTTCTAGTAAGTTTACAAAACCCAAGCCCTAGGCTTCTGCTTTGTTCACATCCTTCCCTGTTCAGTCTTTACTGCCAGTGTTACTGTAAACCTTGTCATTTACAGCTCTTTTTGGCCTTTAGACCAGTTTCTTTGCCTCTGCAGTTGTGATTCTCATGATATACCAGTCTCTCTTGTTGCAGATTGCCTTCCTATAATCCGTTCTTCATATTTTGGCTAAATACATTTACCTAAATTATATCTTGGAATACCTTAAATTCCCTCAGTCATTCCATGGAATCTTTGTGATAGTTTTCAAATACCTTCAAGTAGCCTCTATACCTCTGCATAGCTGGATTTCTAACTTATATAACCACCCACACTGGGCTCTGCTTATTATCTTGAACTTCATGGTTCTGAAACACTTATCAATCTATTGGTAAGGTTTCCTCTAATGCTTTGTGTACATTTCCTCTGCTCAAGTTTCTTCTTCATATTTTCTGTCATAATCATGAGTATATCTGTTGTATGTGTTTCAATACCCAATAACAACAGTGAGCAAATAAAAATTGCAATGCTAGGCATCGTTCTGTTTATTTAACATGTAGCACATGGAGTCTTTGGCATACAAATGGCTTTTCTTGAAATCTCCTAGAAAGGCCAAAAGCTGCATTCCTGAAGCCCCCCCCACAAATTAGTAGCCACTATATGACCTGAACAAAGATGATATCAACAAATATGTTCAAGTGCTCAGGGGATTCTCATGAGGTCTCGACTCTGGACAAAGGACTACAGGTAAGTTATAAGAACAGAGAAGGAGAAATAGTATTCCTCAGAGAAGAACACAACAATTGATTATCCAATATCAAATAGGCAGGCAGTCCTGGGAACATATACATTCATGTAAACAGAACTATACAGACTGAGATATTACATAGACTGAGAAGTTTATATTCATGGATTTAGAAACTTGCACGCATACATACACATGTCTATATATAAATGTGGGAACAATTAAAAAAACAAGAAATCAAAAAGGAAATAGATGGTACTTGAGATGGTTTGAAGTGGGACTAGCAAAGCAGAAATGATATAATTTTACTATCATCTCTAAAAAAAATGTTTTTAAAAGGGAAGCATACTGTTCCAGATTTTGCTTGGAATAAAATGGTAGTTTCAAACAAGGAAGCATATTTAGTTATAAAAACAATTCCTTTTGTTATAATGCATACATAAATATTATAACACATTGTTTTACTGTTTATAAAAGTATTACATTCATGAGAAAACAAGGCGCGTGATAATCTGAACACATGAAATAAACTGTAGTATTTATTTATTTATTTAAAACGTATCTCTCTAAAATTTAGTAATATATAAAAACTGTTCACCTTTTCAAATAAAGAAATTCTACTAATTATGTAACATTTAAATTTAGTGCTGATCTTAGCCTAGGATAATTCTCTATATCTGTTATCACAAAAATAGCATTATTATTAGCTCTGCTTTTGAATGTCTTTTCCTTGGAAGACTCATATAAGCATCTACTCACCCCACTTGCAGCATTGATAACAAGAAAAAAGCCATCTAAAGTTTAGTTTGGTGATCTAATGAGTTTATTCGGTTGCTTACAAAAGAATGGGTGACTCAAAAGTATATATCATCACTAAAATGTCTAACTCAATGTCTTAGTTAGGGTCTCTATTCCTCCACAACACATCATGACCAAGAAGAAAGTTGGGGAGGAAAGTGTTTATTCAGCTTACACCTTCATATTGCTGTTCATCACCAAAGGAAGTCACGACAGAAACTCAGACAGGGTAGGAACCTAGAGGCAAGAGCTGATGCAGAGACCATGGAAGGATACTGCTTACTGGATTGCTTCTCCTGGCTTTCTCAGCTTGCTTTCTTATAGAATCCAGTAGTACTAGCCCAGGTACAGCACCACCTACAATGAGACCTACTCCCTTAATCACTAATTGTGAAAATGCTTTACAGCTGGATCTCATGGATTTCCTCAAGGGAGGATTCCTTCTCTGTGATAACTCCAGGTTGTGTCAAGTTGTCACACAAAACCAGATGGTACACTCAACATGAGTCAGGATTCATGAAAATTTGATTCCTGAAGAAGCTTCCAGGAAGCTTGTGGACTAATAGCTTTCAACCTTACTAATGCTACAACCTTTAATACAGTTACTCACTTATGTTGGGGTGATCCTCAATCATAAAATTATTTTTGTTGCTACTTCTTAACTTTAATTTCAATACTAGTGTGAATCGTAATGTAAATATATTTGTTTTCCAATCATCTTAGACATCACCTGTAAAAGGGTCTTTCAACATCAATGGGGATCACCCAGGTTTAGAATCACTACTGTAGACAATTTTAACAGTCTTATAAGATTTATGAGCTCAGAACTTTACAAGTTCTCTGAGCTTCCTGTTACTGAGTTTCCCCCACTTTCTCTTGGGTATAAATTCAATATGAAGAAAACAGCTAGGCAATAGTAATTACATTTCTTCTAACTACTTTTATTTTTCCCTTTTATCAAAAATAGAACTTTTCTCACATAATATATTCTGATTACAGTTTTCTCACCCTCTACTCCTCTCAATTCCTCTGCAGTATTTATATTTTGTAAAATTTCTGAAGAAGTATATCCCTTCCATAGTCATTCATAAAGCAAATTTCTTTTCAAAGTTGGCCCATTAACCTGCCATAATTTTATGGAATAATAATTTTTATACTCAAAGGCCTCTCACTTAAAATTAATGTAATATGTATACATGTACATGTGTAAACATACAATGATGTATTCTGTAAATTCTACATATTCTAAATATGATTGGACAACATATGTTTGTTTGTAAAGAAATAGTTAAATTCTTATGGAAATACAGATTTCATAATCTTTTACAAAGACCTTAAAGGATTCAATTTACTTGAAATTATTGTTAACAATCAAAAGTTGTTTGAAGCAATGTTATTATGAGCTATACCTATACCTTCTAGACTTTTGGTTTCTCATTTATAAGGATCACTAAGCACTAGATCAATAAGCACTAATTATTCTTCTGAATTTACTTATTTCATCAGATCATTGACTCCTAACCCTAGTTTTTAATTTTAAGTTTAGTGCAATGATCTTTTAATGATGTCTTCCTTTCCATATTCAATATATCTTTTATTTCCTCCCTTGCCCCTACTGTAACTATTATTTCATGTACAGAATTTAAATAAACTGGAAAAAACACCTTAAATTTCTTACCCCACATGAATGTGGTAATATCTGTGAGTTATGCTCATAGTCATCAATTACTTCATGTCTTCTACTCTGGAACTAGGGCTGTCTGAGCTGCTGGAGGAATTCACAGTAGAGAAAGTTTACCTAGTTCATTCCTGGAGCCTCAAGCAGTTTTCTCTCACAGGTGCTCTTTCCACTTTCTAATATTCTTGTTGTTGTTCTTTTCCAAACACTCAACATGCATCTTCTTCTTCTTACTTTACAATGAGTCAATGAAAGAGACAGAAAGACAGAGAGAAAACAACTACCAGAAAGCTAGACTACTCTTCTTACCCAAGATGGTTTCTTTCTACCTATTTCCTAAGCCATTTTATGAGTAATTCCTCCAATCATTCCTCATCTGTATCTTTAACAAAGCAAAAAACCATCTAATGTTTGCAAGTCTAAAAGATACAATGCAAATGCTCATTAGAGAAGAAATCACAAGTTTAAGTGTATGTGTGAGTTGATTTCAAGTGTAATCTTTATTGCACTCATCTATTCCAACTTCTACCCATCTTTCCTGAATTTGCTGATGATAAATGAATTAAAGTATTTGTGACTCACAAATTTGAACCTCAAGGCATGAGAGACTTACTGAGTGAGCTGCTTTTCATCTGAATATTTAAATCTAAACTTGACTGGTTTAAAATTTATAAAAGCAGAGATCCTAATTTTTTAGCAGATTGTGTAGACTCCAATGGGATGGTTGAAAAGGTTAAGCTCCACTGTTTAAAATAACACACACACACACACACACACACACACACACACACACACACATAGACATACAGAGAGACACACAGAAACACAAACATACACATACCAATGCACACAGACACACAGCACAGACACACAAATACACAGACACATATGAGCACATATACACATAGACACAGAGACATAGATAAACACACAGATAAAAACAGACATACAAAAACACATATACAAACACACAGATTCACACACAAACACATACACTAACCCACACATACACAAACCCCCACATACACAAACCCACCCCCCACAAGAAACCCTTAAACACACACAAACACATAGATACACAAAAGTACACACACACACACACACACACAAAAATACAGACACACACAAACACACACAGCAACACACATATACACAGAGACACATACACTAACATGCACAAACACACACATAGAAACACATACACAGAAACACAAACACATACAGACACACATACAAACACAGAAACAGACAGATAAGACAGAAACACACACAACACACAGACACACATACAAAAATATACACTGATAGACTTGCACACAAACGCACACACACACACACACACACACACACACACACACACCATGTGGTTATTGGTGGCACTGAATGTAAGCTAAAGTTTCCAAAACATAACACTATTAGACTTATTTTTATTAGTAATAAAACTATTTCTTTATGAATCCATGAAACCATCTTTGATTGTTAACACTCAATTATTCTTGACAATGATCTTGACAAAATCTGTATTCCTATCATTGTACTTCTGGACCAATAAGATAGATATTAAAATAATAATGTTCACAACTTAACATAAGCAAATAATTGTAGGAAAGGGTGAGTTAAGTTTTATAAAAGAAAAAATAAACACCTTATATAGAAGAGGAACTATACATATATGTTCTCTACTAATGTATATATCATCTCATAGTTAAGCACAATCTCAGTGAAAATTGCCATTTCTGATCTGTACATTTTTGTTCTTTGCTTAACACATTTCTGAGCTGAAATACTTAATATTCTAAAGTAAGATATCAACTCAGAATTCATTAAGTATGGAAGAAACTCTATGACTGATGAGATACCAAACAAATCAAACAGACTGATAAGAACATTTGACAACTATGAACTCTACTTTGAAATTTGTGTGCCATGTTGATTTTCAGAATTTCTATTATTTTTATATTTCGATTGTTTTTGTGTAACTGTACAATGTATAAGTTTAAAAGTATGACAAATGAAGACCTTAGAACTATTAATGCTTCCCTGTGCACAGTTTTATTCAAATCATGTCGCTGAAAAATCACGCCTTGATCATAGTCAGGGTAAGGTCTATTCCTTTGTTCATGGTCACAACCCATTCCAGATCACACGGCAGTTTCCCTGGAAGGAGCAGAAACTGCCTTAAGCCTTTTGTTCAAAGTTCACGATACAGAACGCAGATGTGTTGATAAGAAACCCTGTTAACATGTTTAAAATTATCTCTTTTAAGTCATATCTTATTTCTGTTCCAACTGTGATGTGAAAAGAAATGACATAAGTTTCTTAGGAAATTGTATTGCCAACTTTTAGACATTTGCGTTTTGCTTTATAAGAAAACTTAAAGAGCTTGCTGCAGCTGTCCCGGATCTGAGGCCAAAGAATATGCATTTTCTTATAGCTCCCTGGTTTCTCTGAATGAATGCCACTGGAGGAGGCATGTGCAGCGTGTTCTACCACGCATCCAGCTTTTCTTTATACTAGCTTCGCAATCAGAAAGGAAATGCTTTACTTTGCTTAATTTCTGAAATAAGAGTTTCTGCCTCATATTTTGTTATATTGAATATAGTTTATAAGTTGTAGTAACAGTTTCATTTTCTATGAATTATTCTATGTTTTGTGTAGAAATTTTAAAATACTATTTTCATGGCTTTTTGTTGGATTATTTAACTGCCATATTTTCTAAATGCCTCTACTACCTCCAGGGAGTAATTGGCTAAGTTCAAAACTAAATTTGAATGAGATGGGCTGTGTGGTGATCTCAGTCTGGTAGGAATGAAATATCTATCACCCAGTTTACACTCTTTCTAAGCAACATTTACAAATATCTATTCAAGTAACTAAGTAGCCCACTAAAATCCACATAATTGGACTAAATTTTGTATTTGTTTTTATACTGTAAGTAAAAGAGAATATAATAAAACAACAGAAGATTAATCAAGTTGTTTTGTACATTTTTCAGTTCTTATTACAGGTGCACATGTCTTTAAATATGGTAATTATTCTAGAACTTGTTAGTATAAGAATTCTGCAACTGGGTAAAGTTGTAGAAAGCACCTGCTAGCAATTTTATCAAAATATATATAAAAAATGTAATCCAATTATTCTGACCCTCAAATTAGTACTTTTTCCACTTAAGGTGTGGCTCTCTGCTTTATGGGTTGGGGTTTTCTTGTTGTTTGGCTATTTTTTCTTTTTCTTTTTTTGAGCTTTTATTGTGATCTTGAGACTGTAGGCATTTCAGTACGGCAATCTCCCTATTTGTAACATGACACAGATGTGGCCACAGGTAAAGAATATTCTTTGCTTTCCTCCCAGGATGTACTAGAGGCTTCAAAAATTTGGCCCTGCATGTTTCAGAGTGGCTCATACTAAATACAGATTTATTGGTCTACTGCCAGAGCTGCCTTCAGCTTAACTTCTTGACATAGTTTGTGAATCATGGTGAAGTAAAAACAGTACTACCACTACTGAAATAATTTCTAAAGCACCATGTTGTTCTCCCATGAGATTTCTCACATCTGAAATGATGCTCTTTTGTTCCATGGCTTTCTTTGGATTGAAATGTATCCATTAACATTTGTGTGCTTTTCTTTTCCACCCATCCTTCCCCATCTCATGAAAAGCACATCGGGGTAAGTTGACTCACAACGACTGCTGAATGTGTAGATTTTCAGCACCATCTTTTATTTTGTTTTATCTTTAGTATTTCTCTTTTCAGTTGTAACACAAACTGCACTGCCTCTGACCTAAGATGAAATTCACAATGTGCACTCGTTTATACACTGAAAAAGGGATCATTGGTTCAGAGAAATATTTACATTTGAATTACACTGGCCTTTCAGACACTGTTAGTGCTTACTTTGATGGGATGCATGCAAAGCTACCCTGCAGACTTTATTCCACTAGCTCCCAATTTGAGTCTGGCTGTGGGAGTTAATGAGTGCCCTATAGGCCTCAAGTCATGCTTCCACGATGAGCTTCGCCCCCTGCATGTCTGAAAATGCAACTTCCTTGGGCATTTGGTTTGCCTCGTCAATGTTATATTCAGGAGAGAAACTCATTTGTCCGTTTTCAGAATTTAATTAGCTAGAACAGGTTGAGTATTACATCTCCGCAGCAAGGTATTTATTGTGGCTAAGATAACCCTAGATTTTAGCCAAATTTGTGCATTTTCCAAATATCTATCAATTTAATGCTTTGTTGTTAGTGATTCTAATCATATTTCTCAAATAACAGTTTCAAACTTAAAACCCCTCTCTCATGGAAAGGAAATCATATAAGTCTCCATTGATAGACAAAAAACTATAGGCAACTAATGAAAGCTGAGCAGAAGAGAATATTCTTCTCCACATACCTGGTTATCCAGTAGGAAATGGTCATCTGGAAATCATGTATGTGTGTGTGTGTGTGTGTGTGTGTGTGCATATATGTATGTGTAAATATATGTATATGTACATATATATGTATATGGTAGAGTGTGTGTATGTATATCAACTGAGCATATAACATTATATTGACTGATGATCATATAACATTATATAGATGGAACAGCTTTTATGTATATTTTTACAATATTAAACCATGTTTACATATTGGGGCATTACTGGGTGGAAGAGAGTCAAAGTTTTTATAACAATAATTGAAGGGGGAAAAAAAGATGTCACATTGATAGCCAAATAGGGGCACAAGAGAGATTGGAGGAAGGAAAGGCAAATGTAAAAGGGTGGAATTATATTTTAACTTCAAAAAGTTTTTTTTTCTCCAAATTATGCTAAGACTTTTAAAAAGTGAAAAATATTATTCTTAGAAATAAAATTAGGGCATCAAAAAACAGTTTTAAAGTACAAGTTAGGCAAAATACACACAACATTTTCAAAGCATTTATGTTGGTAAATTTATTTCCAATAAATCCTAAATGACTATCAGGAAGTGAGTAGAGATTTAAGACCACAGTGTCAAATGAAAATGACAACATTTAATGGAAAGTAATACAAGCCCCTCCAGTTTTCAAAAGCAGCATGGCTAATTGTATTCCTTAAACACAGTCTTCGGTGTCTGTGTTTACTTCTTTTTAATGATTTGGAAAGTAATTAAATTCAAATAAATTGAAGGAGGAAATTATGTAAATCCCAATTCAAACTCACAAATAAATTAAATTTCTTCCCTGAGACTAGTTTCTATATTCCAGAGTTTCTAGAATTAAAAAGAGAAAGTTTAAATATGGATAAATTTAAAGCTTGGTATGAATGTACCTAGTAGCCTGACACCTACATACTCCTTCCCATACATAATGTGAAGGAGTGAGCTGTACTTTAAAAATCAGTCAACGTTGTGAATGTTGAATTTGAAACTTAAATTTATGAAGCTAACTATATGTTTAAGTAATCAGTGTTCTGAAGCATCTGATTGGGATAGTTGATGTATTTCATTTCAGAATAGTTATGTTAATTATGATATGCATTATCAGTTCACAGATGTTTCACAGACTAGATGGCACCATACAGTATTCACGTTTGCATACAAGAATTCCAACTAGTTTCAGATGTTAGTATGATATCCATCAAGAAATACAAATTCCTTAATAATAGAGTAATAAATTGCACCTTCATTTCCTATGTAGTTCAGGCTGGCATCAAACTGATAATCTTCCTCCTTCGGCCTCCCAAACATTTCTTTTATATGGCTGTGACTTTATGCTTGTATATAGTGTGCTCACTCTTCAGCTGAACAGTGGGAAAATTAAATCTTACCTTGTCGACTGTTGGATCCTAATAGCTTTTACAATGAATAACTCTATGAAATCTCGAACACTTCCTACTAATACTTTATTTGGAAGACATAGCCTCTGACACAACATCAAGGGCTGATGATTAAATTGTCAAATCATTTGAAATTTTTTTCAAGCCATATTTATGTCTTTGAGTATTAGCTAAGTACTTTCAATGAAGTACACTGTACCATAGGCTCTCAAGACAGGTCTTTCAACCAGGAGATGACAGTAGCACAGGTAATCACTGTAACAGCAAGTTCACAGATTCCATTTTTGTTCTATTAACTATTTCCTTAAGATGTTCTGGGCAAGACACAGAACTCAGTAGGAATGACAATGCAAAGCAGTCAGACTTCCCATGGTGCTGTACACAGATAAGAATCACCATGCATAACAGTGAGGACAGAAAGACTGCTTAGTTGCATAAATTCGTGAGCCACAGGAAAGGAAAGCTGGGATAGTATCTTTATTTTTACTTACAACAAGGAAAATGCAATGACCCTCTTTATTATTTAGTTTTTTGAAAGTTTCAGATTTTGTGGCCAGATTGTTGGGGTTTATGGGTTAGTTTTTCTCCTCCATTCTCTGAAACCAAGTAACATCTGGTCCTGTGTTCATATGTGTCAATACACAACATAGTGAGTTACTATGGAGAGTATATATTCATCTGTATGTATGGCTGTGTGTGTGTGTTTGTTTGTGTGTGTGTGTGTGTGTGTGTGTGTGTGTGTGTATTCATTTGCACTTGAACTAGAAAAGGCTTTGCATGTCATTAATAATGCATGAATGTTATCTCTTATCTGGTGAAATGCAGTGCCTAGTTTATCTACATCTAAAACCTTTTTTTCTTCCAAACTACTGTGGAATGTTTTGCAAGACTATGAAGTTACACACTTGTAATGAGAGAAAACATTGCATAAAGCCCTAACACACTACATTTTTATATACACAACCAATTCATGTCTTTAAAAATTTAAATTAGTAAAAATTTTATTCTGTAAAATACCTAGAAGTTATTATTTACATTGCCTTTACACAGAAAATAATGAGTTTGCTTGGGAGGAATCCTGGAATTGTAATAGGAAGGATAAAATGCAAGCCATCGATGAGGGATGAGCTTGAGTTGTTGTTGAAAATGGTATAATGTAGAAACTAAAATGCTTCCTGATTTTAAACAAAAAGAAGAGTTACTTATTTTGTACAATATATATATATATATATATATATATATATATATATACTGATAATTGAAACAGAAAAACAGTTGACAGGACTAGAAATGTTATTCTCTATAATGAAGAGGTAGCAACACATAAAGTAGTTTAATTAAAAAAAAAGAAAAGAAAAGTAAAGTAAAAAAGGAAAGTTTTCCTGCAAATCTTCTGTAAGGCAAAGGACACTGTCAATAGGACAAAATAGCAACCTACAGAGTGGGAAAAGATCTTTACCAACCCTACATCCTACAGAGGGCTAACATCCAATGTATACAAAGAACTCAAGAAGTTAGTCTCCAGAGAGTCAAATAACCCTATTAAAACTGGGGTACAGAGTTAAACAGGGAATTCTCAACTGAGGAAACTCAAATGGTTCTAAAGCACCTAAAGAAATGTTAGTTATCAGGAAAATGCAAATCAAAACATCTCTGAGATTCTACCTCACACTAATCAGGATGGCTAAGGTGAAAAACTCAGGGGACAGCAGATGCTGGAGAGGATGTGGGGAAAAAGGAACACTTCTCCATTGTTGGTGGGATTGCAAGCTGGTAAAACCACTCTGGAAATCAGTTTGGCGATTCCTCAGAAAATTAGACATACTACTACCTGAGGACCCAGCTATACCACTCCTGGGCATATACCCAGAAGATGCTCCTACATGTAATAAGGACACATGTTCAACTATGTTCATAGCTGCCTTATTTATAATATCCAGAAAATCCCATTTTAGGGACCAAATACTCATACATTCTATTAAAAATTTCTCTCTCCTAGGCAGATATTTTTTTTCATGGCACTAGAAGAATCAGGCCTAGGGGCAGAAAGGCCAGTTATAGGCTGAGATAAAAAGCATGCTGCCAGTAAAAACCAAAACAAAAAACGGAAGATGCAGTACAAATCACAAACAGAAGATTGGCATACATTAAATGTGAAGTAAAGGAAATGAGCAACTTAAGAGACAGAGGAATAGTACCATGCCTTGGATACATGGTCACTCCACAAAGTGATCGACCTAAAGTAGTTCGCTGGACAATAGTCTGAAAATTAAGTCTCTTTTCAAGGACAGCAAAGGCCAGTCCACATTGAAATATATACACATATATATATATATAATTTATATATAATATTAATACAAATTAATAGGATAACGCATGCTCCATATATATGTAAATATACATATATGTATATTTACATATATGTTCCACAGATATGTGGAGTATGCATTATCATCCCCATGGCATATGAGTTACTGAGGAAATAATGAATTTCATTTTTCAGAGATGCAAATGCAAACACTAATCATGCAGGTTTTGCCACTGGACATATTGCTTCCAAAGACAGCTATTTCAAAGAAATGTATTAACAAATATTTTTTTCAGAGTCATAAATTATCATGGTAGTGTTTTGTATATGAGAAAACCTAAGTAAATACATTATAACAGAATCAATCTTTCTGTCTGTGCAATTCCTTTCCTACCTATTTGTGTATCTATCTACTAATATAACATTAGAAAAAAAAATGAGATTGTGAACAAATTCTTCCTTTTGCAACCAAGTATCTAAATAATTCTAGTCTGAAAATTATTAAACTTTCTTAAGATTTAGGTATGGTAGATCAAAATACAAATATATTATAATTAAATATTTTATCCAAAATTTGCTCTGCTTTTGGTCCACTTGACATTGTTGCTGGGAACTGAACTCAGGTGTCTTGAAGAGTAGATGGGTTCTGGATAAATGGACCATCTTCCTAAACCTCACTCTTGATTTTTCTACTAGAAAATTTTGTATGCAATCATTTCTAGTGTGTCCCCCCTTTATTGCTGTATAAAGATCAGACTCAGGCTGCATAGGCTTCCTTCTGCCTCTCTAAATGATGGCATGCAAATTCAACATCCTTGCATGCTCACCACAGTGTGAGCCTTATTAGCATGTCATATCCCATTACAGAAATCTGTCAGTGATGGAGAGAGTCCCAGACTCATAAAGGATAGACATGCATTTCTAACTGTAGATGAGAACCCAGTTCTTAAAATTACAGAATGGCTTGGGAGCTTTATGCATTCAAAACAAACTTGTGCTATATTTGTCCTGTGCTTTTCTTGAGTGTTCACACTCAAAATGACAAGTTTGTGCATGTTACCTCCCTGGAAAGAATGGTCAATGTCCTTGGGAACTAA
The DNA here is from genome assembly GCA_964023405.1 of Apodemus agrarius. Taxonomy (NCBI): domain Eukaryota; kingdom Metazoa; phylum Chordata; class Mammalia; order Rodentia; family Muridae; genus Apodemus; species Apodemus agrarius. The sequence goes on along the minus strand of OZ030026.1, from coordinate 24,893,260 downwards.
GATTCATGCTTGTATCTGCAGTGATATGCACGGGAACCTTGGGGAAAGGATGAATAAACACTAAGTTCTCTGGATATGAAAGGAAAATAAAAAATAATTTTTAGCCCTAAGTAGAAAGGTAGTAGTTTGCAAAGGGAAGTATTTCTGGATGAAATGGCCATACACTCATTCTGGAACTGAGGCTTGCTATTTTAAAGGCTGAATTCCAGTTATGGGGAGAGAGCAGTCTGGAATACATAACTGTGAGTTGTTCAGGAATCATCGGTGTTGTTCAGTTCCAGTCTGCTTCTGTTTTGTTTCATTTTGGTCCTGTAAATTCAAGTCAGAGCCTTGTACATGCAAGACAAGTATTTCACTGCTGAATTACAACCTGAACTACTGATTTCTTGAGACAAGCTCATTGTGTAATCAGGGGAAGGCAGAGAGAGCACATAAATTATGATTTTTCTATTTCTAACTCTCAAAACCTTTTCATGAAAGCAGGTATACAAAAATATCCTATGCTCCAAATTAGTGGCATTATTGCAACAGAGAAACTGATTAGTCTGTTACCTCTCTAGCACTGATTTTCTTACAAAGCACCACATTCAAATATTTAAATATGACTGATACAACCCCTGTATTAAGGTTCAAGTAGTCTGGCGTTAGTCTATCATTGTGAAAGTCCAAGTAAAATCCAAGTCAGTCATTTCTATAGTCTCAAATCCATGACATTAAAGTCATTGCTTTGGATCCAGCAATAGCAGCTGGATATCTGGAACTGATTTGACACCTTTGCCTCATTCTTTGAGTTATCTGACTGAAGATGTATTATTGAAAGGTGTGATTTAAGGGAAACTAAGATGTTCCCAGGGAACAGATTGTTCTGTATGTTTCACCACAATCGTGTCATGTTTTCTTATTCAACAAGAGAATAGAACGTCTCAGCACATGGGCAGTATCATAACTAGAGTTTTATCAATGACCTCAAACAAGATCAAAATCTTACACTCAACTAGAACCACTACTATTCTGAGAGAAAAGAAATAGTCAAAGGGAGTCAAGACGATAATGTTTACACCCTTCAGACATAAAATATAAACATGGTCCTCATACTAAAAAGAAAATCAAACTACACATTAAGCAAAGTTAAAATATTGTGGAGCACAATTAACTGAAGACTCGCCAAAATATAAATGGTGTCTGGCATTCAGTTCAACATTTACAGTCATTAATAAGCAAAACTGTTAGGGTCAAGATGCATGTCCACAGATTTAAGCTGCTATCTGTGGATCATATACACTTAGATGCGTCCTTGCATTTACTGTGTACAACACGGATTCTTTTGGATACCATGTCCATATTTCTACTCACCTCACTGAGCACAAGTCTCAGCTTGTAGCATGTGCACAACACAGGACAGTTGATACCTTGCACCACTTCTAAAAATATACCTGTCACAGGGAGACTGACATTCTGGAAACAGACATTCAGCTGGGAGTCACTGGGAGGCCCAAGGGAATTGGATGATGGGATTGAAAGCTACATTTAAGATTGCTTGTGCTTTCCACTGTAGATTCAGAGTATTCATGTCTCCAAACACATTTCCAACTGAAGAATACTTCTATGCAGAACTTTCCTTTGCTGTCTCCTCAACTCATATAGCTGTTAATTTATGTATCTTTTAAGTTACTAATGCCTTCAATGTTTTCTTTATCCCTTACTGAATTTCCATGTACTTTTTTAAAGGTCTATTGAAAAGCACAATATATCTTGTACCTAAAAGCATTGCCTCTCATATTTAAAAAATGAATCTTGAATATGAAATAATTATTAGTATCTTGAAATAGACACATGCTTTTTGGGAGGAGTTTATACATGAAATCTATGACATATTTGTTAACATGAAAGACATACCTTAAAAATAAAACAATTATTATGCTACGTATTTTTGCATACAAGAGTATGCATATTGGAGATCCTGAGACTACACTTCTCAATATATTCCCAGATGTGTATAATAGTTTGAGATTACATACAAATTTCTATTGTAAATTATCTTAAGCTGATTTTGAACATGGATGTCAATCCTAAATACTTAGCCAGCAATGAATTCATGTAAATGTATAGTTATAAGAAAGAAGCTTTTACTTTCACTAATGTATTAGTATTCACTAATGTATTACCCCTTCATTAGTAAATAGTAGTGATTATGAATTAAAATCTCTAGTGAAGTGTACACTTTGCAATGCTTCCTAGTGAAGGAAATCAGTTTATATTGGTGTAGTCCTCTAGTGTGGCCTGGATTTTCAGCTGTCCTCGAGAAACCAAGAGATCGGAGAGCAAAATAGCTACAGAAGCAAGTATGGAAGCTTTGGGACTCCCCAACATTTTACCGCAGTTCACTCATTTAGAAGACTTAAACTGTAGACCATAGATGACAAGGGTCATTTTACATTTTGGATTTTTTGTTGTTGTTGTTGGTTTTTTTTTTTTTCTTCCTTAAGAGCATGTCTTATCTCCTGTGTACCCCAAGTCCAGAGGTCCTAGCATTCTTCTTGGCTTGGCATAACCTTCACTTCTATTCACTTTTATCTTATTATACATTCTTAAAAAAAACAATATGTGTTGTGTTGAAATATGTACCAACAAGAGCTTGAGGCAAAGGTCTTTATATAAGCAAAGGATCCAATGTACTAGCTTTCAATCAGGACTTCAAAGTTATTGAGAGAAGGAACAAATTTCTAAAATAGAATGTTTTCTCAGAGGTCATGTTTAAAGTAAACAGTATGAGAATTGACTAAATCTAGCACAGTTGATGTGTCTCAACATACAAACTTTGCTTCCACCACTATGAAAGTAAGAAATGGGAAAAGACAGATAAAGATTCAGGTCTTAGAATGCATGATGACATATGGATATGTGACCTGTAATCTTGAAAAGATATTGGCTGATAACACTTTTCAGCTTAGTTGATTAATGGCATTCAAATATTTGTGAATCAATGTTGGAGAAATTTATTTTTAAATACTAATGTTTCACACAGTGAAATCTAAAGGGAATTTCCATATGATTCAAAGCAAGAAGAAATTCAGCCATTCTATATTCCCCCTCATTAAACATTTGCAAGGGCCTACTGTGGTTTACAAAGAACCACAGGCATCTTTTCCATATTACCTAACTAGTGATCTTTGCTGTACTTCAGGCATGAACTTCTTGAAGAAGCTCGTAGAAAAGGATTACCCTTTGCCCAGTGGGATGGACCCACCGTGGTTGCTTGGCTAGAGGTAAGCAAAACCTAAGTCAATCAGTGGTAATCCAAAATCTTTAATATAATCACTGAGAACTTTATTTTCTACTTATATGTAAAAAAATAAAAGCACACAACTGTAGAACTAATAAAGAAGACAAGGCCAGAAAATAAGTTAATGCAAGGAAAAAAATTGTAGATTTATATTTGAAGACATAGAGTAGCAAACACACCACTATTTGAACTCCCATAGATATATGCTATAATCATGGAGATGGCATGAATTATTTCTTTAGTTTGTAGACTTCTGAGAATTATAATGTCTTGAAAGGAAAACCTAGACATCATAAATTTGATTTCTAATGATTCTCAAAAATATAACTGAAGTGGTTTGTTTTAGTAAAAATTCATAATAATTTAGGGGTATACTTTTCCTTTACACCGTTTCATACCTGATTTGTACTGATTCCATGATTACTCTGAAACACACAAAACATACATACTCTATTGCTTAGAGACAGGTAAAGACTGATTTCTGAAATCACAGCCTCAGTATCCTACAACTTCCCATAAAGGAAACACATGTGTGTGTCAGCAGTGAGATTGGACTGGTTATTTTTGTGTCGGAGCAGGAAAAGGTATGAAACGGTGTAAAGGAAAAGTATACCCGCATCTGTCTTCTTTATGTGTATTAGCATTGGAGAAGAAAAAATTACTGACATGATTTGGAAGTTTTAAGGAAATATCACCCCATCTGCCCATCACATCTCATCTTTAAGTAACAAACAAACAAGCAAACAAACTTTTTATTCTGAACTAAATGCTGATTAACAGTTTAATATGCTTTAGTTACAGTATAATTTATTTCTAAAATGACTGTATATCACCTAAGTTTAGACATCTATGAATAAGTCGAAGACTATGTACCAACCTTTATCTAAATCACATTCAGATTACTTTATGATCATGAAATGTATTAGTTAATTAAATTTAGTTTGATATACAAGAACAGTATTTAGTGTTTCCTCTACAATACAATGTTATAGCTAATGCAACAATATTTGATCTGGATGGAAGACAGCATTCTAACAGGGAGTAAAAGGTATATTGGACCCCAGGTTGGCTTCATCCAAGTAGCAAGGCAGTAGTACTGCTAGATATTTCTATTCAGTTCTCTATTCACAGCCCCTAGTATACCTGATGTCATAGGAAACCACTGAGGTTTGTCCTACCGCCAAGAAATAGCATACACTGAAGCAATCTGGGGTTATAAAATAACTTATTGTTATTATTATATTAAATTAAGAGCTAATTAAAGAACCAGGGAAGAAAAACTAAACCTTATTTTGCTTTAAAACTGTTCTCTTAGAAAAGTAGATATAAAAATATGCTTTTTAGATCTTTTGGGGGTGACAGACTGAATTAAGCCTGTGTTTTACTTCATTATTTTCATTAAAAGCAATTAATTACTGAAGTTCAGTATTTCAAAACTTTCTTTTGAGTTACCATGTCTTTAAAAAGAGATTTAAAAAAAAACTAAAAGAAAGACATCAAACACTAGACAAAGAGTTTAAGAAATCACACCTCAGACAGAGACCCAAGGACTGGGATCTGTACCATCTTGGACCCTGCAGCCCAACTGGGGAGCTCCAGATTCAGCCCCTCAGTTAGACAGAGCTCCTCAGTGCAACACCATCCTGGAGAGAACAGCTCAACCAGACGGAGCCCTACCGACTGAGAGACCCACTGCCTAGGCTTCAGCAGTCTAGCCAGGAAGCCCCGGGCCTGCAGGGATTCCTGTGGTTAGACAGAGCCATGAGACCGGCCCCCATCTTGGAGCTGGTAACCTAGCAAGGTACAGCGGGCACCACATCTTGGAGCTGGTAGACTAACCAGGCAAACCAGGAGGAGGCCACTGGAGGCCAGTTTAGCTTCCAGAGGCAAGCCAGGAGGGGACTTGAATCCAGCCCAGCAGAGCTGAGGAGGTAATTCAGAGCCCAGTGGGGGAAACCTTCCAGTCTCTGCCTCTAGAGCACAGACACCCTCTGAGACAGCAACACCAAACACCAGGCTCTCAGGAGCTTTAAACACCAACCAGTAATAACAATACCAGCTAAGTCCAGAAATAAACAAATGGCAAAAGGAAATGTAGGAACATTATTAGCAGAAATCAAGGCAATATGGCAGTATCAGAACCCAGTTCCCTGACAGCAGTAAGTCCTGGATACCACAAACACACCAGAAAATCAAGATATAGATCTAAAATCACTGGTCAGGCTGCTGATAGCAGAACACATAGATAAATCTCTTAAATAAATACAGGAGAAAATGGATCAAAAGTTAGAAGCCCTTACCAGGCAAACACAAAAATCACTTAAAGAAATTCAGGAGAATATGGACCAAAAAGCAGAAGCAAATAAAGAGGAAATACAAAAAAAAAAAAAAAAAAAAAAAACTTAAAGAAATACAGGAGAATGTGGGTCAACAAGTAGTAGTCATGAAAGAGGAAACACAAAAATTTCTTAAAGAATTACATGAAAACACAAACAAGCAAGTTAAAGATCTGAGCAAAATCATCCAGGATCTAAAAACAGAAGTATAAACAACTAAGAAATCGCAAAGGGAGACAACTTTGGAGATAGAAAACCTTGGGAAGAAATCAGGGGCCATTGATGCAAATATCAACAATAGAATACAAGGGATAGAAGAAAGAATCTCAGATGACAAAGATACCATAGGAACCATGTACTCAACAATCAAAGAAAATACAAAATGCAAAAAGCTTGTAACCCAAAACATCCAAGAAATCCAGGACACAATGAGAAGACCAAACCTAAGGATTATAGGTATAGATGAGAGTGAAGATTTACAACTTAAAGGACCAGCCAATATCTCCTACAAAATTATGGAAGAAAACTTCTCCAACCTAAAGAAAGAGATGCCCATAAATATACAAAAAGCCTAGAGAACTCCAAACAGACTGGACCAGAACAGAAATACCTCCCATCACATAATAATCAAAACCCCAAATGTATTAAACAAAGAAAGAATATTAAAGGCAGTAAGAGAAAAAGGCCAAGTAACATATAAAGGAAGACCTCTCAGAATTACACCAGACTTCTCACCTGAGACCATGAAAGCTAGAAGATCCTGGGCAGATCTCATGCAGACTCTAAGAGAGAGAACACAAATTTCAGCCCAAACTACTATACCCAGAATAACTCTCAATCACCATAGATGGGGAAACCAAGGTATTCCAAGACAAAACCAAATTCCTATGATATCTTTCCACAAACCCAGCCCTACAAAGGATAATAGGAGGGAAACCACACCCCAAAAGAAGCAAGAAAGAAACCTCCTCTCATGAAACCCAAAAGAAGATAACTACTCAAATATAAAAAAATAATTTCAAAAATGTCAGGAAGTAATAGTTACTATTCCTTAATATCTCTTAATGTCAATGGTCTCAATTCCCCAATAAAAAGACATAGACTAACAGACTGGATACTGAAACAGGACCCTACAATTTGCTGCATACAGGAAACACATTTCAGTGTCAAAGACAAACACTACCTTAGAGTAAAAGGCTGGAAGACAATTTTTACAAGCAAATGGTCTCAGGAAACAAGCTGGAGTAGCCATTCTAATATCAGATAAAATTGACTTTCAAACTAAAGTCATAAAAAGAGACATGGAATGTCCCTTCTTGCTGGCCAAAGGGAAAATCCACCAAAAGAACTCTCAATACAGAACATCTATGCTCCAAATCCAAGGGCACCCTCATTCTTGAAAGAAACTTTACTAAAGCTTATAGCACACATTGCACCTAACATAATAATTGTGGGTGACTTCAACACTCCACTCTCCTCAATGGACCGATCAGGAAACCAGAAACTAAACAGGGACACAGTGAAACTAATTGAAGCTTTGGACCAATTGGATTTAATATATATATATATATATATATATATATATATATATATATATAGAACATTTCATCCTAAAGCAAAAGAATATACCTTTTTCTCAGCACCACACAGTACCTTCTCCAAAATCAATCATTTAATTGGTCACAGGACAGATGTCCACAAATACAAGAAGATTGAATTGAACTAATCCCTTGCCTCATATCAGATCACTATGGAGTAAAACTGGACTTCAATAGCAAGAAAAACAACAGAAAGCCCACAAACTCTACTGAACAATAGAAACTGAACAATACTCTACTCAAAGACACCTTGGTCAAGGAAGAAATAAAGAAAGAAATCAAAGACTTATTAGAATTCAATGAAAATGAAGGCACAACCTACACAAATCTTTGGGACACAATGAAAGCATTGTTAAGAGGAAAACTCATAGCCCTGATTTCCTCCAAAAAGAAACAGGAGAGAACATACACTAGCAGGTTAATGGCACACCTGAAAGCCCTGGAACAAAAAGAAGCTAATTCACCCAGGAGGAGTAGAAGACAGGAAATCATCAAACTAAGGGCTGAAATCAATCAAGTAGAAAGAAAGCTAACCATACAAAGAATCAACAAAACCAGGACCTGGTTCTTTGAGAAAATCAACAAGATAGATAAACCCTTAGCCAGACTAACCAAAGGTCACAGAGACAGTATTCAAACTAAGAAAATTAGAAGTGAAAAGGGGGATATAACAGAGACTGAGGAAATTCAAAAGATCATCAGATCCTATTACAAAAGTCTATACTCAACACAACTGGAGAATCTGGAGGAAATGGACAATTTCCTAGACAGATACCAAATACTAAAAATAAATCAGGATCAATTATATCAGCTAAACAGTCCCATAACCCCTAGAGAAATAGAAGGGATTATATAAAGCCTCCCAACCAAAAAAAAGTATGGGACCAGATGGTTTTTGTGCAGATTTCTATCGGGCCTTCAAAGAAGACCTAACACCAATACTCTTCAAACTATTCCACAAAATAGAAACAGAAGGAACACTGCCCAACTCTTTCTATGAAGCCACAATTGTGCTGATACCAAAATCACACAAAGATCCAAGAAAGAAAGAGAACTACAGGTCAATTTCCCTTATGAATATTGATGCAAAAATACTAAATAAAATTCTTGCCAACTGAATCCAAGAGCACATCAAAATGATCATTCACCACGATCAAGTAGGCTTCATCCCAGGGATGCAGGGATGGTTCAATATATGGAAATCCATCAATGTAATCCACTACATAAACAAACTAAAAGAAAAAAACCACATGGTCACCTCATTAGATGCGGAAAAAGCATTTGACAAAATTTAGCATCCTTTCATGCTAAACGTCCTGGAAAGAACAGGAATTCAAGACCAATACCTAAACATAGTAAAAGCAATATACAGCAAACCAGTAGCCAACATCAAACTAAATGGAGAGAAACTTGAATCAATCCCACTAAAATTAGGGACTAGACAAGGCTGCCCTCTCTCTCCATATCTTTTCAATGTAGTACTTGAAGTTCTAGCTAGAGCATTCAGACAAATAAGGAAATCAAAGGGATATAAATTGGAAAGGAAGAAGTCAAACTATCACTATTTGCAGATGATATGATAGTATACTTATGTTACCCAAAAAACTCCACCAGAGAACTCCTACAGCTGATAAACAACTTCAGCAAAGTGGCTGGTTATAAAATCAACTCAAGCAAATCAGTAGCCTTCCTGTACTCAAAGGACAAGCAGGCTGAGAAAAATGTTAGGGAAATAACACTCTTCACAATAGCCACAAACAATATAAAGTATCTTGGCGTGACTCTAACCAAACAAGTGAAAGATCTTTATGACAGGACCTTCAAGTCCTTAAAGAAAGAAATCGAAGAACGCCTCAGAAGATGGAAAAATATTTCATGCCCTTGGCTTTGGCAGGATCAATATAGTAAAAATGGCCATCTTGCTAAAAAGCAATCTACAGATTCAATGCAATTCCCATTAAAATCCCAAATCAATTCTTCATAGATCTAGAATGAGCAATTCTCAAATTCATCTGGAGTAAGAAAAAAACCAAGATAGCTAAAACTATTCTCAACAGTAAAAGGACTTCTGGGGGAATCAATATCCCTGACCTCAAGCAGTACTACAGAGCAATTGTGCTAAAAACTGCATGGTATTGGTACAGCAACAGGCAAGTATATCAATGGAATAGGATTGAAGACCCAGAAATGAACCCACAGACTTATGGTCACTTGATCTTTGATAAAGGAGCCACAACCATCCAGTGGGGGAAAAATAGCCTTTTCAACAAATGGTGCCAGTTCACCTGGAGGGCAACATGCAGAAGAATGCGAATTGACTCACTCTTATCTCCTTGTACCAAGATCAATTCAAAGTGCATCAAGGACCTCCACATAAAACCAGACACCCTGAAACTAATAGAAAAAACTGGGGAAGACCCTGGAGTACATGGGCACAGGTGGAAAGTTTCTGAACAGAACACCAATAGCTTATGCTCTAAGAACAAGAATTGACAAATGGGACCTCATAAAATTACAAAGTTTTTGTAAGGCAAAGGAAACTGTCAGAAGGACAAAACAGCAACCAACAAATTGGGAAATGATCTTCACCAACCCCACATCTGACAGAGGGCTAATATTCAATATATACAAAGAACTCAAGAAGTTAGACCCCAAAGAACCAAGTAACCCTATCAAAAAACGGGGTACAGAGCTAAACAAAGAATTTTCACCAGAAGAAATTTGGATAGCCGAGAAGCACCTTAAGAGATGTTGAACATCATTAGTCATCAGGGAAATGCAAATCAAAACAACCCTGAGATTCCACCTCACACCAGTCAGAATGGCTAAGATTAAAAACTCAAGGGACAACAGGTGCTGGTGAGGATGTGGAGAAAAGGGAACACTCCTACACTTTTGGTGGGATTGCAAGATGCTACAACCGCTCTGGAAATCAGTCTGGTGGTTACTCAGAAAATTGGGCATGACACTTCTAGAGGAACCTGTCATACCACTCCTGGGCATATGCCCAGCAGAATCCCCTGCATACAATAAAGACACATGCTCCACTATGTTCATAGCAGCCTTATTTATAATATCCAGAAGTTGGAAGGAGCCCAGATGTCCCCAAAAGAGGATTGGATACAGAAAATGTGGTATATTTATACAATGGAATACTACTCAGCAATTAAATATAATGAATTCATGCAATGTAGGCAAATGGTTGGATCTTGAAAATATCATCCTAAGTGAGTTAACCCAATCACAAAATAATACACATGAAATGCAATCACTGATAAGTGGATATTAATGACCCCCAAAGCTCTGAATACTCAAGGCACAATTAGCAAATCAAAAGATTTCTAAGAAGAAGGAAGGAAAGGACCCTGGTCCTGAAAAGAATGGATATAGTTTTGTAGGAGGGTATCAGAACAGAGAAATGGGGTGGGGCGATTGGGTAACGGGTGGAGGGAAGCGGACTTATGGGACATATGGTGATGGGGGAACTGGGAAAGGGGAAAGAATGTTTGGAATATAAACAAAGAATATAGAAAATAAAAAATAAAGAATAATATAATAGAAAAAAGAAAGAAAAAGAAAATCAGCAAAGGTATTTTTTTGTGCAGATGTTATTCTTATAAAATGAGCTATTGTTTTGACAGAGAGTTGATTGCTATTTTAGTAAAGGATGAGCAAATCTTTCAGAAAAAAAAACAGATTTACTTACACTAAGGTGCTGTGAAATGACAGTCACTGGATCCAGAGCTAATTAAGCCTATCCTGGGTACAGAAATTGCTCAAATGCATTTCCTAATGTGACTCGAATCAGAAGTGGAATAGGCAAGGAGGTATAAGCATGCTGAACCCATGAATGGGTGTCCACAACTATTTTCCCCCATCCTTGTGTGGACAGTCTATAAAAATGTAAACTTGTCCCCAATGGAGGAGTTAGAGAAAGGACCCAAGGTGCCAAAGGAGCTGTCATCACCATAGGAGGAACAACATTATGAACCAACCAGTACCCTGAGAGCTCCCATGTACTAAACTACCAACCAAAGAGTACACATGGAAGGACCCATGATTCCAGCCACATATGTAGCAGAGGATAGCCTTGTTGGACATCAAAGGGAGGAGAGGCCTTTGGCCCTGAGAAAGCTCGATGTCCCAGTATAGGGTAATACCAGGACAGGGAAGGGGAGTGGGTGATCATGGGAAAAGGGGGATGCAATAGGGTGTTTCTGAGGGGAAACAAGAACAGAAATATCATTTGAAATGTAAATGAAGAAAATATCTAATAAAAAGTATAAAAAATATAGACTGGGAGGGAGTCTACTTCTTTCCACATAAATTATCTACATCAATATTCTATCATGTCTCATCACAGATGACACTTGTAAAAAATTAATAGACCATATTGTGTGATATGAACTAGAGTGGAAATTCAAACATCTTAGAAAACAGCTAGGGAATCATTAGGGAACAGTGAGGGTAAATGATGCTGAGTTACCTTGAAGAATTTGAGTTCATGAAGCAAGAAAGATGGTTGGTCCTATCTTTCCTCAAGTTTCCTTGGCAATATAAGGCTGAGCCCAATGTGGTTCCTTCCCCTTCTGGAACACAGCATGGATTATATAATATTACATCTTTATATCCTGTGTTTGATTTTAGCCACAACCCAAGCCACATTGGTTCAGAATTGAGATTCTGTTCATTGTCTCTTTCCCATTATAGAATCATTATTTTGTAGGATATATATATAAAAAGGATGTCTTTGTTAGCTATCTACTCTTGCATAGTAAATTATCCTTAAATATGGATATATTATCACACTAATTTTATGGGTCAGATATAAGTACTTGAGTAGAAAATTTGGTTTGGCTAAGGTTTATGCTTTGATCAAAATCACAAGGCTAGCAATAATGGATCCTGTCTCAATCCGTGACAGGCAAACTGTCTCTGCACTAAGAATTAAAAGGAGAATTATAATGTAATCAGTAAAGACTGCCCAAGCCACTTACCAGTGTAATTTATAGATAGCTGTTCTTTTCATTACGTGTAGGAGAAATTTCATGCCTGTCCAGTTTAGCACTAAAACCATAATGTTTAAATTTCAAATGGATTCCTACCTAACAGTTGTATGGAACACATACTCGGTGTCTTTACATATCTAGCTTTCTAATCAAAAGCTATTAAATGTATCTCTTGGAGTTGTAGACAGCAAATAAATTTATATATGCAAGATATCTGTGAATACATGGAGGATGCAAAAGACACCAAGTGATTAGTTTTCCAGTTGTTGTGAAAAAAATAAGTAACAAAAGCAACTAAAAGAAAGGAAAGGTTTATTTTGGCTCAGTTTTTGATGGTGCAAGTAGCTTATGGAATAGAAGGCAGGTGGACTACTGGAAGGGACATCAGGACAAATGTAGGAACGCCAGTCAGGTGATCCAATGCACCACCAATCAAGAAGCAGAAAAAGAGAATGCTGATGTTCAACTTGCCTTCTGGTTTTTGTTCATTCTCAAATTCCATTCATTGGGTTTTTATGCCCACATTCACCATTATTAATATTATTTATTTCTTTTTGCTCAGTTTTACCTTTCGGGAAATTTCATCACAGACATTCCCAGAGATGTGTTTCACAGGTGATTCTAACACCCATTAAGTTGGAACAAAGATTCAACCATCACAAATAAACACTATATTCTTTTGTTTCCAAACACAACAGCTCTGGCTGGGAATGCCTGCTTGGTATGTGGCAGCATGCAGAGCCAACGTGAAAAGTGGAGCCATCATGTCAGCTTTATCGGACACCGAAATCCAAAGGGAGATTGGAATCAGCAACCCTCTGCATCGCTTAAAGCTCAGACTAGCCATCCAGGAGATGGTTTCCCTCACCAGCCCTTCAGCTCCTCCGACATCGCGTACTGTGAGTCAACATGTGCCCTGCCCCTCCTTCCCCTGATGCTGACCACACAGCAGCCTAACCCACAGAGCAAAATGTGGCAATGGACATTTCAGTGTCAAGATGAATTATTATAAAGAGATGCGAGTAGTTCATTAACCTCACTGCTACTTTAATTGGTTTTCAATTGAGGAGCTCAGATTCATATCAGACTTGAAAGTTGCAACCAAGACAGGATTAGTGCTAGCCTTTAGATGATTGTTTAGATTTTCCTCCCTAGCAAGAAGACTCCAAACCTTTCTGTTTCTCAGAATCCACTTTTCTTTTTAATCCAGCATCTTTTTGGTAGTATCTCAAAGTGTCACAGGTTTCTGAACATACATTGTTTAATTTATTACTAATAGGAAATTTTTATTCTTAAAACAATCATATATGATTTGTTTTGTAAATACAAATTGGATTCTTCTTTAAAATGTGCCTTCCATTTTTAAAACCGTTTTTATGATTGTATCCAAAATATAGCATTAAAAAAGAATATTGCCCAATCACAAAAGAATACACATGAAATGCAATCACTGATAAGTGGATATTAATGAGCCCAGAAGCCCTAAATACTCAAGGCACAATTAGCAAGTCAAATGATTCCCAAGAAGAAAGGAGAGGATCCTGGGCCTGGAAAGATTGGATCCAGTTTTGTAGAGAAACTGTGGGGGGAGGGGGAATGATTGGGGAATAGTTAGGGGGGAGAGGAACTATGGGACATAGGGAGGGGGGAACTGGGAAAGGGCGGAAAGCATTTGGAATGTAAACATAGAATATAGAAAATAAAAAAAAAGAATATTACTTAAAAAAAGGCATTCATAATGACAAATACAGTCATCAAGAAATAGTCTCAAATGATGTTTTATTCCACTATTGAGTAACTTTTGGTTAATAAATATATAATCTCTAATGTGAACTAGATTTCTTCAGTACATATCCTAAACAATATACAACATATGCGATAGTAAAATAAAATTGGTGCAGAAAAGTGATATTGTTTTACTGCAGCTTTCAGACATGGAACTGACTTCAGTGTATTTTTAATATGGCCTTATGTGATCCTAAAGAATTCCATGCAAGCCTATCATATTTACACCACCTTTCCCCCACCCCCAGTGTACTAGATTCTAAAGCCAGAACCTCATAGTAAGATTTCAAAGAGCTGTATATTTCTTGTATAATTACATAAGTGTCTTCAGTACAGTGTAAGAAATATATATGTGATTCTACTTACAGTGTCATTTCAAATAGATAAGCATGTTCTCAGCTAATATATTCTACATAAAAATTATACAGTAATATCAGAGGTCATTAAAATAGTAATTACTGTAAGTCAAATTTGGACCTGAAGACTTTCCTGAGTATTTACAGTTGAGGGGAAAAAAAGCATTGCAACTGGTTTATAAAAAGTGATCATTTCCCACAAGTTAATACAATAAAGAAACTTTTTATGAATTTGGATCCTGGAAAAATTGGAACCTTCAAACTTCCAACTTCCAGTTTTAAAAAATAAGATAAACTATTTAATTTCCTTTAGTTAAAAAAGCAAATCCCTTTTTTAGTGGAAAATGTATTTTAAAGCACATTTAACCCTTTCAAAAGATGTTTACCCAGAAGCAAGTTAAATTACAGATCAAAGATAAAAGTACTTTGAGTTGTTCAAAAAGCAGACCAAATGGAGAGTTCTTTTCTATTGTTATTAGATATATCCTTTATTTACATTTCAAATGATTTTTCCTTTCCTTGTTCCCCTCTCCCCAAAAGTTCCATAAGCCCTTTCCCCAACCCCTGTTCCCCAATCATCCTCTTAATACCCACTTATTAGTGAGCACATACCGGGCATGTCTTTTTGGGTCTGAGTTACCTCACTCAGGATTATATTTTCTAGTTCCATCTATTTACCTACAAAACTCAGTACATCCTTTTTCATAATAGCTGAGTAGTATTCCATTGTGTAAATGAACCACATTTTTTTGTATCCATTCTTCTGTCATCGGGCATCTGGGTTGTTTCCAGCTTCTGGTTATCACAAATAATGCCACTATGCATAGCAGCACATGTGTGCCTGTGGCCTGGTGGGGCATCTTTCAGGTGTATTCCCATGAGTGGTATTGCTGGGTCTTCAAATAGATCTATTTCCAATTTTCTGAGGAATATCCAGATTGATATTTAGAGTGATTGTACCAGTTTGCAATCCCACCAGCAATGAAGAAGTGTTCCTCTTTTTCTACATCCTCACCAACATGTGCTGTGGTTGCCTGTGGTTTTGATCTTAGTCATTCTGATTGGAGGATGACTCCTAAGTAGACTTTGGTCTTGTACACATATCTATACCATTAGCACAGTCCCCTGTTTGCCCACACGCATGCATAACTTTGATATTACAGTTCAAAAGATTTAAATTTTAAATTTTAAGTTACTTTACTTTGTAATTCACTAATAATGGGAGCCAATATGATAAAAATATTAACAAATTTTACTTTGAGCAAGATATATTGTAGGGAAATTCTGAGGTCTAGCTCGTTGAGTCATTACATTTTGACAGCCAGAGAAGTAATTACTTCTCCTGATTAATTATCATGAGTTATTCTTTAAGTTAATGCAATGCTTATTTTTATGTCATAGCTCTTTCCTGGATGAATTAATTAGGTAGTGACCAGAATTCTTAACATCCTTTAGGAAGTTTCCTCCCAAGTCTAAATAATACTTTGGTAAGTATTCTAGCCCGTCTCCATTTAAAAGAGTGCAGCAAACCAAGGGAAACAGTTTAAGGAGGTACTCAGTATTAGGTGTCAAACTTGTATTTCTGTAACTTTGAAAATGAGTACTTCTTTAAGGCTAGCCCCATAAGTTTTCTTTCTCTCCTTATTCTAGTCTGCCCTTGTGTTATGATTTAAAGTTTTGCTATTTTTCCAGTATAAAATATATAATTTCATTTCTGCTTAAGATATGGAGAATATGACATCCAAAGGTATTTTGGCATCATTTTGAGAAATTACTGGCAATATAGAAATCTAAGATTCCAATATTGTAGTTAGTAATGCACTTGTGACCTTGTTAATCACTTGCTATATGATGCTGGCCACTAAGAAGGCTATTAAATTTTGTTCCATGGATCATGTATATTTGGGTATTGAGCATAAACTGCTTTGGTGATGAGCTTCTTAGAGAGACACATATTCTTTGATGTCTGTCTTTATACTTGTCCAAACTACTCTTGGTATGTTCTTTACCCTTGTTGTCAGTGTGCAAGAGTCCTGTGATTATTCATAGCCTCCTATATAAGGTGTTCTCCTCTTCTCTATGGTCTTGGACCTCTAAATGACACAGAGATGAGAATTGAATCCTCTACAGTGGGAGACTGAAGAAGGCAAATTGATTAATTCGCTTGCTGAATGTGGGCTTGATTACTAAATAAGCCTTTAAACCATAGTTATTTTGGAATGGGTAGTACATATATTTATCTCAGCTCTTAGGAGATAAGAGTGTGAGGTCAGTCTAGAATACATAATGAGTTCTGGGCCAAGAAAGACTACAGAACAAGATACTGTAAACCAACAAACAAACAATCAAAAAGAAAAAAAAAACAAGTATCAACTTCTGTTTATCTGAAAGGACTCTTTAGAACATATATTTTGGGTTACTTCACAATATTATAAGGCAAGAAATGTTCTTCAAACTCGAAGCATCGTAGACTGGAGTAATGGTTCAATGCTTAAATGTGTTTACTGTAGAGCAATGATTTTATCATTCATGATGTGAGCAGTCACACCACATGCCAGGCATCCTGTGCATGTTTGTAAACTCGCCCCAGTGGAGTGGTCAGAGAGAAAAGAATCATTGGAACTTGCTGGCTTCCAGTCTTGCCAAGAAGGTTCAAGCCTCAAGTTCAGGAAAAGAGCGTGCCCCAATGGGAAAGGAAGGAAGGGGTAGAGGAAGATTCCTGGCACTGTCTTCTGAACTTTGCAGATGTAGTCAGGTGCCCCCACCTTCACAGACATGGAAAACATGCATATAACATACCCACTCACACTCTGTCTCCTACACACACACAAAAACAATCATCAAAAGTACATTTTCGTAAGAAACCTTCCCATGAAATGCAACTTCTGAACATGCTATTTCTAGAAGTATGTCCATCACATTTTCACAAATTGTCCTGGAATTATGCTCATTTTGGAAGCCTAGGTAAAAAAAATAAAAACACAAATTTAGCTTCTAGAATCTTGCCAATCCCAGAATAGTTTGCATGCGTACCAGTGCAGAATTTCAGAAAACCTGTGAAATAGTTCTGTTCTGTGAATACATAAAGTTGATCCTACATAGAAAAGTAAGATCATCACTGCTTGGAGTCAGAGTCAATAGAGAAGCTGCGTAATTCAGCATTAGTGAGACTTTCGATGACATGAGTAGTTCTTGTATTCTAAATGGGTTTCACAAGAAGGTAATTTTATTTTATAGGAAAAACTGACTTTGTATAAATTAAGACGCTGTTAAGCAGGATAATTTTGTGCATAGATATGAAATCTATCCTCTGTAAATTTTGATTTATTAGAATTATGAATATTCACTATATAAGTCTTTGGTATAGAACTAAGCTTATACTTATTCTATAGAATTATATACAATATATAGAATTATATAGAATTCATTCAGAATTCTGTATAAAATATATAGAATTATAGAGAATTCTGTCATATAGAATATACATATGTGAATAATATGTATGATTCACTGATATATAATTTTGTGAGATTTCTCTTATAGAAAATATTTTCATCATTTGAAATTATATCAAAATGCATTATTAATTTTTCAAAAAGAAATTTAATCATTGTATTAGGTAAATTATAGAAAATATCAGGAGTAAAATCCGATATTTTGGCAATTCTTTTGCTGCTCCTTTGAAAATAAGGAACTAGGAAGTTTCATGACTCAGAGAACTTTGCATATAGATTTGCTAGAAAAAAAAGAATGTGAAATTTGATATGAAGTGGTTTCCAATAGAAGGAACCTTAAATAATATTGTAATCCCTATGTTAATAAGTAACTTTTAGATCCAAACCATTGATTGTACAGTATATAGAGAGTTAATACCAAAGGTTATTGTGTTAGAAAAGAAAGAAGAGACTTCCTAAAAGAATGGTGCAGAAAAAAATTGTAGAAAAAAATTTCAGTTTATTCTGTTTCCCACCATAGTACAGGTGTGACTCTGGAGAAAGCTCTTACCTTGCATGCACAAGAAAACATAATTTAATGGAATCTTTGTTTCCTTTTTGTTCCTGAAAAAAGCAACCTAGAGAAGAAAGAATGTACTTTGTCTTAAAATTTTAGAGAGACACAGGCCATCATTGTGGGGAACACATGGCAGCAAGCATGGTAGGAACATGGCTGTAGGAACCAAAAGCTGACCAGCTGTGTCTATAGACAGGAATCATTGAGCATAGAATTGGAACCTGCCTAAAAAGCTTCAAGACCTGGGTACAGTGACTTAGTTGTCCATTGAGGCTCTACCTCTTAAAGTTTCCACAACCGTCCTAAACATTGTCTCCATTTAGAAATTGAGTTTTCAAATACTTGAGCCCATAGAAGACATTTCACTTCAAACCACAACAGTTGGTGCAGAGATACACCTGATGAATAAGGAAGTGAATACTTGGAATTCATCAGTATTGGCAAGAAGCCTGAGAAATACCTTTTACAAAATAACAGTATCTGGAAACAATGTTTCAGCTCCTTTCCTTCTCCAAGAAGGCATGGAACACATTTATTGAATTTTTAAAAACCGCTAGGTAAAACTGATGCTGTTTTTCAGTCCTTGAGATTTATAGCTTCTCTGTGACAGTCAATTTACCATTTCCAATGATCTTGATGAATAAAAATATGTGAATGAAATTCTCTTGATAAACATCTGGTATATTGGACCACCATGTTAGAAGACAAAGTTGTTTGTTTTTCATAATTGAACCTGATGGTCACATTCTTTTAGAATGTGAAGTTTTACCATGGCAATATTTGATTCACAGTCGAAGGATTATTACAAAAAAATGAGTATCCTAGCATTTCTCCATCCAATTAGCCCACTGAGTAAAAATAAAGGGGGCTTTCATCTGGGTGCTCATGATGCATGTGTAGATCAGAATTAATTTGCTCTGTGTAATGCTGTTAACTGACAGAGGTACCTCCTCTCTCTCTACCCTGGTTCTCCTCCATGGCTGACTTTGTTACCCTCTCTCGTTAGCCTTCAGGCAATGTGTGGGTGACCCATGAAGAAATGGAAAATCTGGCAGCTCCAGCAAAAACGGTTAGTCTTCAAAGCTACCTTTAATCTAAACTAAGTTATTTTGCTGTTGAAAGAGAGAGAGAGAGAGAGAGAGAGAGAGAGAGAGAGAGAGAGATTTACCATAAACCAAAAAGATGGTATGTGCTTATGTAGTTAAACATAAGGATAACTGATGTTTGTTAATATATTTAGTTTAGTTTGCTTGACAATTTAAGATGAAACAGTGTTAGATTGCTATTGCCTTACATCCTAAGAGTCTGTGTGTTGTTATATGAAAACAGTAATAAATAATTTGGTAAAACATAGGAACACTGGACATGCTGATAGTCAGTGCCTCTTAGAACTGGGAATAGAGTTACTAAATTGATCTTAACCAATTATTTATATAAAAGAATACACTGAATCTTTACTTTTAATGTGATTATGTAGGTCCTTGGGTCATCCCACAAGTAGCCTTCTATAAAAAATATTGAAGTTTTATCTTCATTTGGTTTTACAAACACAGTTTTAAATTACTTTAATGACACTAGTCACCAGCTTTAACAATGTGATGTTTTGTAGTCATTCTTAATAGGAAGGTAAAAGTTGGGCACAGCATGGATTTTACCTCTAGCAATTTCATTTTAAAGTACTTTCTTTTTAGTTCTCATTTAAAAATTTGATTATCTAGAATGGAATTCTGTAAAAGTATCAACATAATGTCAGATTCCAAATTTCATTTTAAGTAGCATGCTTTCTTCTGTTTTCTTGTTTGGCTGTTGTTGGGTGTGTTTATTCATAAACTTTGACAGAAAGATACAGTTCTTTTCTTCACTTATTTAATTTCTAATCTGAAACCTTTGTGCATTATATATTGAAACACATAATCGTAAATTTGTACTAAATCAGAAAATGTATATAAACTTACTAATGACCAGTTCAAATTTTTACAAACCTCATAACCTCCCATATGTTTTATGTATATTTAAATTAGTTAATTAAAACTCTATTGTGTGCTTTTTATCTGAGAAATTGAGTAGGTATAATATGATTGTCTGCTTATGTCAAAATAATTAACATACTATAATAAAATTATGCTTCTAGTAGAATTTGAAATTAATGTATGTTTACCTGCTTTATTAATCACTTCCTGCTGCTAACCCAGAAAGAATCTGAGGAGGGAAGCTGGGCCCAGGTAGGAAACTCATATGCTTTAAGAAATAGTTAACTATTTAGATATAAACTAGGAAACAATTATAGGTCATAATATTTGAAATAATCACTTATCTTAGTAATGAGACTGACTATATTTAAGTCAATATTATCCCCAATATTATAGGATCATCTTTATGTATTGTAATATATGTTATAATTAAGATGATTATCATTTGGCAATTGTTGTATATAACAGGGTGATTTTCTTTCTTCCTCTGAAAATGGATCTATAAATTCAGTTTTTCTGTGACTTATGTAATCATGATATGTAATCATACAAGTTGTATCTCTGTGGAAATTTTACAAAGACGTTTTTTGTGTCCCATACGCTTTAAGTTATTATGTGTAGTATTTGGGTTTGGGTATGAGAGTGACAGGTGTTAGTACAGCGAGTGCAAGGTGGGATCAATCCCAATTAGTAAACAGATCACAGGAGATGGAAATTTATAGTAAATAACTCCGAGTCTGCAAAAAATAGTTTACATTTTCTTCAGCATTTCTATATGTTGGGTAACTAAAAAATAAATTGAGAAAAGTAAATAAAATCTGTTTCCCTTTTAAGAATCTTTATTTAATCATGCTATAACACAGGGTTATACTCAATTTGGAAACTAACACAAATTTCAAAACTAAAAACCATTCAGATTTTTCTATACTTATATATTATAATTAGAACTGTGGATTCATAGCACAATTGATAACCAAGTAGGCAGGTGTCTCAAATTAATATCCTTTAAATAATAATATATATCTTTTAAACTGGCATCCTTAAAAATGAATTATCTTTTTATAAATGTTGGGTTTCATAATGATAATGCTATGACATATTTTCACTTCTTTTGAATACTATGTGAAAGGAACAGTTGTTACATTACAAAAGGGAATTAGCTTATCTGTCTTATTGGAATTTTTTTAATTTGTCTGCTTTATATACATAGGCTACACATTTCTGGTTAATGATTCTTCCAGGGACCGAATGGAATGCTGGATATACACTCTTCTTAAAAGCATAATGCTGACTTGGCTGTCAGCCTGCCAGATTCCAGACTGTTTTTTCTATGTTAGTTTACAGTGGTTTCTGTTTCGCATCAGACCTTGCTCTGACACAGCACTGGTAATAGGACCATTGATGAGAGGGAAATGACACAGTACTTTAAAAATAAAAGAAGTAGAAGAATTCTACCAGTACAAAGATGGAATCTTTAGGCTTAAAACCTATGCCATACATCTAACTGTTCTTTTTTTTTTCTATCAACAAGACATATATTTAGACAAAACTTATTATTTTAAAATAGACGATAAATGTTTCATAGACAAATATTCTATGAAAATATGCAGTCTGTTTTCTCCTAAAGAAAATGCATGTAGTCTGAATATTATCTCTTCTTTGTTGATGCATGGTATCATGGTATCCTAGCAACGGCATTTCATTTATAATCGCTGACATCTTCCATTTACCATCTCCTTTTATTGGTTGAGAAACTTGACTGCTATAAAACAATTCCAGTGTCCGGTTTTTCTACAGACCCTGGCTTATGGAGATATGAACCACGAGTGGATTGGAAACGAATGGCTTCCCAGCCTGGGGTTACCTCAATACAGAAGTTACTTTATGGAATGCTTGGTTGATGCAAGAATGTTAGATCATCTCACAAAAAAGGATCTTCGTGTCCATTTAAAAATGGTGGATAGTTTCCATAGGTAGGTTTTCCTCAAAGAAAAATGAAAATGAAATCATAAACTATATGCAGTTAACACACACACACACACACACACACACACACACACACAAATAGAACAACAGAAAGAAAATGTTTGCTGTTCACAATGTTTGTGAATTCTACTTGCAACAAGTGTTCAGGCATAACACTGAAGTATTTTCTAATGGAGAGCTGGATTTATGATACATCCCTTTTGGAGTTTAGCTTCTTGAGTTCTTTATATATATTTAGATATTAGTCCTCTAGTGGATGTAGGGTTAGTGAAGAATTTTTTTCCCTAATCTATGCGTTGCCGATTTGTCCTATTGACTGTGTCCTTTGCCTTAGAGAAGCTTTTCAGTTTCACAAGGTCCCATTTATCAATTCTTGATCTTAGAGCCTGAGCCATTGGAGTTCTGTTTAGGAAATTACCCCACCTCCCCGCCCATGAGTTCAAGCCTCTTTTCCACTCTCTCTCTCCTATTCGATTCAGTGTATCTAGTTTTAAGTTGAGGTCCTTGATACACATGGACTTGAGCTTTGTGCAAGGTTACAAATATGGATCTATTTTCATTTTTTTTTACATACTAACTGCTAGTTAGACCAGCACCATTTTTTGAAGATGCTTTCTTTCCACAATTGTATGTTTTTGGCTTCTTTATCAAAGATCAAGTGTCCATAGTGTGTGGTTTTGTTTCTGGATCTTCAATTCTATTCCATTGATAAGAAGAAAAAAGAGAGTTAGTCTTATAATCTATAACTACTTTTTTCTTGATTACATTTTTATTTTTTATTTTATATATAAAAGTTTTGTATGGGGAAGAGAGATGGTTTCATGATTAAGAGCATTATTGGTCTTGCAGAGGAGGCAGATTCAATTTCCCACTCCCATATTTGGGTTGCAACTATCAGTAAGTGCAGTTCTAGATGACCTGATGCCCTCTTATGACCTCTGTGGGTATGAAGCATGTACATGGTGTATACATATGCATGCAAGAAGAACACTTACACATAAAATAAAATGAAAACTCATCTAAGAACCAAAGAATTATTTTTATGAAGAATAACTCAATATGCACAAGTTTCAGCATATAAAGCAATGTGATTATAAACCATGTAATGTAAGGACATATTAGAAAAATAGAAGAAATTCTATAAAGTATATAGTTATGCTTCTGATTTTTACATAATTGTTAATATTTTTGGTTATTAGCATATCAGTTTTTGAAAAACTACTATTGAGTGTTTCATTTAAAAGCTGTAAATATGTGGGAAAGGGTAAAATCTCTTTTCTTTTGTTTATGTTCTATCAGATGTCATATGCCTTATCATGAAATATATGCTGTCTATTAAATACTATGCTATAGCTTTGTAGTCTCTACTTTACGTGGTGGAGGTTAGGATAGGGGTATGGACAGGTCTGTTTTTTTTTAAGGACTCCCATCCTCCTGTGTGTTTATGTGCTATGGGCCCTCCTTAGTAAGTATACATTCTTACTGTCTGTGTTTTTCCAAATTATTTCTTCTTAGAAGAAAAGATCAGAGACTTGGTGACTTCCTTCATGTTATTTTGCTCTTAAGGGTCCCCTTTCCAACACAGTCACATTCTGGGCTATGATAGTAAAAGCTTCAATATATGCATTTAGGGAGACATATGTTCATGTTCCATTTTTCTGGGATTTCAGATGCTTGTATCATATTGATGTCAGTAAAATATACACTATAGAAATGCATCCAGTGTATACACATACAATGTCTAGGTTTTTTGTGTGTGTGCTTGAATATAAATCTACTGGTAAACAGCTGAGCAATCAGTGATAGTTGGTGACCTTTTCTTTTAATCCTAGAAGCCTTTTTATTTCTCTATCATATTCTTCCATAACCTTACTTCTATTATTATTGAAAGCATTATTACTAACTCTAATTTTATTATTCATTCTATCTGGGAATTTGTGAGGTTTTCTTTTCATAACTAATGTTGTGAGTCCTTAATTATTCCCCATCTCCTGTGGTCACCATTTCCCTGTGTTCTACATGCTGTATGAATATTATTCACCAAATGAAACAAAAATAACAAATAGCCCTATCTTAGTCAGGGTTTCTATTCCTGCACAAACATCATGACCAAAAAGCAAGTTGGGGAGGAAAGGGTTTATTCTGCTTAAACTTCCACATTGCTGTTCATCACCAAAGGAAGTCAGGTCTGGAACTCAAGCAGATCAGGCAGCAGGAGCTGATGCAGAGGCCATGGGGTGGAGGTGGCTTGCTTCCTTTGGCTTGCTCAGCATGCTATCTTATAGAACCCAAGACTACCAGGAGATGGTACCACCCACAAGGGGCCCTATCATCTTGATCTCTGATTGAAAAATGCCCCACAGGTGAATCTCATGGTGGCATTTTCCCAATAGAAGCTCCTTTCTCTGTGATAACTCCAGCCTGTACCAAATTGACACACCAAACCAGCCAGTACAAGCCCCCATTTCATCTCCCCTTCCTCCTCTAGAAATTCTGCACAATTGCATCTCACACATGGAGTGCAAGTCTTTCTTTGCCATTTCCAGATATTTCAGATGTGATGGTATTTGTCCATTAATTTCCAAGCTGAATTTCAACGCTACAAGGTGTGCCTCAGTATCATCCCCCTCGGAAATTTCATCCACAGTACTGTGATACAATATAGAACATCCATGTCTCCCTAAGAGTCCAACCTTTCTTGCATCCTAGACTTCTGTGTGTCATGGAGATTTCTGCCCAGGGCGCCCTTTCTGCAGAGGCTCAGTGTACTCTGACTTGCTCCCTCTCACACAATGTCTGTCTCCAGTCTTGTGACTACTGGTTCCTGTTTGGGACTCTGCTTTACCACTTAACTCACTCCTGTTTTATGTTTTGTTATCAGCTAGAGAACTGATAATTTCCAATAAATTTATTTCTGTTTCTAAAGAATGACATTGAATTCTTTGGGAAGAAGTAAAATATTAATTTGTTAAGTGTTCAGGAAAATAAATGCCAAGTTGAATAAAAATGAAAAATTGTCTGGATAACTATGTTTAATTGTATGTATGTATACACACGGATATGTATGGAAGTATAGATGATTATTTTCAAAACTATGGATACCACATTCTTCAAATAATTTCTTTTTTAAACATTTTATTCTTGAGATAATTATGCTTAATCCTTCCCAATGGAAGGATGCAATTATGAATGAAATTGATAAATATGCCCTACTGGAAGTAATGTAGAGTTGACCATATTTAACAACATAATATTCTTCACCAATTGATAAAATTTAATATTCTTTTTTCTCCTTTATGAAAATAGAACAAGTTTACAGTATGGAATAATGTGCTTGAAAAGACTGAATTATGATAGAAAAGAACTAGAGAGAAGACGAGAAGCAAGCCAACATGAAATAAAAGGTACCGTGCCCTATTTTAGTAACAAATGCCTTTACTGTGGATATTTACACACCTCTGTACTTAAAACTAAGGTGATGTAAATGATGACATCATCAGAATGTATTTCACATTTTGTTCCAAGTGTTTCTATTTTGTCCCCAATTATAACGCAGAAAAGAATATTGCCACATCATAGGATTAATCATTTTGGGGATATACTTTTGACATTCTGGAGTTAGACTTTTCTTTCTGAGTCTATTATGTATTCTGCCTATGTTAAAAATTGCTCTCAGTAGACTTTTTTGTCAAACTTTTAAACAAATGTCACTATAATTCAGAAGACATAGTATTTTGTTGTTACTAAGTTTATCCTGGTTATAGCATTCTAATTTAATTTCAGCACTCAAATATTTTTCATAAATATTGTGTATTTATGTATAAATTCTATAAATATTACCCTCTAAACTTCACCAGCCCACTAATAATTTTAATTCAGAGTTGTGTTATGATGCAAGGCTAACTGTTGCAATCATTCTGTGTACAAAGGCAAAGACTGTTGTAGATACATTTGAAAAGTACTGTATTTAACAAATAACCATTCTATTATTCAGTATTGAATTACTATAACAAAATATCCAAGGTAAGCAAACTTTAAAAATCTCCCAGTTTGGAAGGCTAAAGATCCACACAGCATAATACAGAATTTTGTGGGCATCTCACCTGCTTTAATAAACTCATCGTGGCTAGTGATGAGGGAGCAACCAGGGCTTAAAAACAATTATTTTGCCAGATAATATTCTGGATCTTACCAGATTCAGTCATTTAAACAGCCATCTAATGAGAATTATCAAGAGATCAAGAATTGTGTTACTCCCTTCTAAGGGAGGTATCCATGGCTAATGACCTCACATAACTTTCCTCTTAAGGGCTCCACACTAGGTTCACTATATCAGATTGTATAGTTACCAGCAACCAACACAGGAAAATTTGGGGACGCTCTCATATCAAACTACTTTTTCACCATAATATAGAGGAGAAAGGTGATTTAAAAGCCAATATGCTAGATATTCACTAGCTAATGACCATTAGATCTTTCTAATTGTTAAAGGAAAACAAGTATAGTTTCTAAGATATAATCATCCACAGTTCTCTGTTGTTAATAAACAATTTTAATCTGTTCATATTTTTTAAAATAGTGAAAATCCTTTTAAGAAAAAATTGAGATATTTTCTTGGATAGGATTTCTATTATTATGATGTGACACAATAGCCAAAAAGCAAGTTGAAGAGGAAAGCATTTATTTGGTTGACAAAGTACATATGTTCATCACTGAAGGAAGTCAGTATAGGCACTCAATACTAGATAAGAACCTAGAGGCACAGGGCCTGGCCCTCAGTGGAGGGTTGCTCCTCATGGCCTGCTCAGCCTCCATCCTTAAAGAAGGTCCAATGGCCCAGGGATGGAAAGAGTCACAATGAGCTGGGCCTGGCCCTCCTCCAATCACTAATGAAGAAAATGTCAACAACCTGATCTTACTGAGGCAACTTTTTAATTGCTCTTCCCTCCTCTGAGATGACTTTAGCTTGTATCAAGTTGACATTAAATATCCAGTACAGATATGAAATTATTTATCAGTTATATTCTCATTTCCTGTTACCCATGAATTGACATTTGCAAGCATTTCATCATATTGAGTGGTATAGTCTATGCCACATTAACCACTTAAACTTGGTACCACCCTCTTTTTATTTTAATTTTCTTTGGGGGCTTATTTTACATATGAACATGGCATGCATTACAGACACCTCTCTTGCTATATCAAAATTCAACACTGTTATACTTCTATTTATGATTACCTGTATCAGGTTCCCTTACATTTATTTCTGCGAACTTCAGAAAATATATCTCTAGTAATTTTGAACATCATATTAATTCTAGAAAGCTGTGCTTGAATGCTATGAGGATGAATATATGAAAATATTTTTCGATATTCTGTTCTTCAGTGAGTAGATAAATGCACAATTGGTTTCTTCTAACACTTCATTTAGCTTGCTACCAAGAAACAAGACTGTATTTTCTCTTTGTCAAAATCAAGTTCTTGGATTTTTCTTTATTTTTCTCACTCCAGGAAATTGTAGGTTGTTTGAAGTGTATTGTTTGACAGTTGAATTAAAATTTGGGAACTAATGGGCTGAGGACAGACCCTAGAAAGAAATGTATTTGACCTAACAAAAGATGTTTTGTTTCATGAGCAGATATTGCCCATGGGATACCACTTTCTAGTGGGCTTTCTGAATTATTTTTCCCAGTTAGATTTCATGAGTTTCTTTGCAGCTGGGTCAGACTGAAGGAGAAGAATTAGTTATTTGGCCCAGTGGCAAATGCTCTATTATTATTTGGCAGTTGCTGCTCAGGCTGAAGCCCTGAGGAAAAGCTGTCCTGATTCACTGTGATTACATACAAACAACCACATATGATAAGTGGCTGTGAGTGAGATCATAAATAGCCCCTGATTCCAACAATTGATCTGATGGCATTTAGAGAAAGAGCTCTCAACTCTGACTAGACTTCTCTGTTATTATCGGAAGTGCTAATTAACCTCGACATTAGAAAACAGGTTTCAGATGTGGGGAAGGTGTTGAGAACATACTTTTAGTTTGTTGCTAAGAAACAGTTGACATTGATCTCCAGCCATTTGCTGTTTAGGTCAAGAGGATTCCTATTAAGTATAAATGCCAGGGTATAATTTTGCTGTGAAAGATATTTATAATATTATAGTTACTGTGATGCTATTCTGAATAAAAAAGTTATAATTAGAGCTTATTTGTCATAATCGCATAAATGCGTTATTCCATTTAAATATTTTAACCATATGTTTGATGGAAATTTTTCTTGATATATGATTGCAGAAACAAGCCAATATGTCTTCAACTACCTAACATGAACAAGCAAGTTTATGTACACTACATAACTGCATCTACATAATGTGAAGTTGAAAACTGGTTATTTATTGTCATTTTTTGAAGAAAGTTTATCGCTTTAGTCTAAAAGAAATAATGCATTTAGTAAAAAAATAGTTGTAGTTGTATAGCATGTCTACATTACCCAGAGCAGGTAATCAATAATTAGTAATCTATAAGTACACTAATAGTAAAGGCAGAACCAATACATTTTCAGAAAAACACAATCTGATACAAAGTTACAATGGAAAAATCTTAAAATAATCTAGACAAAAAACTGTGAATATAAGATAAATTGTAGTATGAATGCATACCCAAAGAATATATTAGAAAATTATTATTACTCCTGCAGGTAATAATGTCCAGAGGGCTTTGATTTTACAAAGAATTATCACAAATGACAACTTAAATGCTTCAATGATTGTAATGGGGCAAAAGAAATTAAATGATGTAAGATCTTTACATTATCTAGAAAGTAATATAAGGATGAGATATAAAAGACTTTAATAAATTAAGAATGTGTAGTTTAGGTTTTGTTATGACTTGTGACAGAATAATATAAACAAGAAGTACTGTACTAAGGAGTTAGAATAAAATTTAAAAGAAAAAATTATAATTATAAAATGGGAAGAAAATGAAAGCTAAGACAAGGATAAGGTTTACATTGAGATATCTGAATAATGAAAACATGGCTGCTTCCTTCCACAAACTAAGGATAAAAGAAGTATACTTAGGATTTGTCTGTATTCCAGGCAGACCACACTGCACTCGAGGGATGCCTGCATTCCAGCAGATGCTTATGGATCCAGGAGGTCTTTGAATGTGATCTTGTGCCAGAGCAGCCATGCTATGCTACTGGTCTAAAATTCCTCTACTGTTTTACCCATGCTAATGACAAATAAGTAAGCTAGAACAAGTTAATAAAAGTTTTGCAAACTGCAACTATGTAAATATGCACATATATACATATATTTACATATACATTTTACTCAGGAAGAAAAGTACTTATAGATATACAGCTTTCAGTTTCACACCAGGAAACACTTTGATCTTTTGTCTACAAGTAAAAGAAAATCATGTATTTTTTCTTATTTTCTTATCTAATCTTTAATTCTTTATTTTCTCTTTGTATAAAGCATTATGGCCTATATATGATTTTATAGATTTTATGCCTCATTCTGCTGATTCATAAAGGAAACATGATAATATCAATGAATAAAATACTTTTTCAGGTTTTGCCTCAAATAGTCAACAAAAGATATTTCCTCACAAGGTTTTATTTTAGGAAGTTAATGTTAAAAATGTTTTCAACTTTATTAAAATGCCACCTTTAACAAAGACAAATCAACTTTGTGGTGTGTGTCAATGTGCATGTTAGTTCTTTTCATTTGTACATTATTGGCAAAATAGAGACTTAAGAATACCAAAATGTCGGTGTGGGTGTGCTTTCTTTATTATGATGCTATCATGCTTTAAATGTAATTTCAGTAGGAAAATGAGATCTTTTAATTATATGCAGTATTGAAGTGGTAAAGAAGCCTTTCAAACAAAGAGGTTTATGCTGAACAGTGGGGGAGGAGACACACACACAGGGAAATGGGGGGGGGGGCGCGGGGGGCGGGGAAGGAGAACTATCCCCATCTGGTGGCAAAACACGTAACTGCAGTCAGACCCTGGGGTCTTGATTAAATAGCAGCAACACTTTCAGTGTTCAGTATGATACCTATGCTGTCATTTCAGTAACAAGCATTCTGAAAATACCAACTAATTGTAGGATTTATTACAGCAAAAGTTGATGGTTACAACAGTATATTCGTGTAACAGGAAGGAGCCAGCAGCTCTAAGGAGCAGAGAGATTTTGTTCTTTTTGTGAAGTATTGTATCTTGACATGTTGTGCGTGTCTCTTTTTGTAGATGTTTTAGTGTGGAGCAATGATAGAGTTATTCGCTGGATACAAGCAATTGGACTTCGGGACTATGCAAATAACATTCTTGAGAGTGGAGTGCATGGCTCACTTATAGCCCTGGATGAGAATTTTGACTACAGCAGCTTAGCTCTATTGCTGCAGATTCCAACACAGAACACCCAGGCAAGCATGCTCCTTCCTGATGCTCTTCACTGGGTCTTGGTTAATAACAAACGAAAACTTTAAGAAAGTGAGGGTTGTGAATTTACTCTTGCTTTGTATTAAATTTATCTTATTTAGTACATGCATACTAATATGTAAAATGAGATAGTGATACATACATATATATAAGCATATATATATATATACATATATATTTAACAGAGTAATGATTCAGTTCAATTAGAAATTTATATCATGTCTTAGTCAGGGTTTCTATTCCTGCACAAACAAGAAAGCAAGTTGGGGAGAAAAGGGTTTATTCAGCTTACACTTCCACACTGCTGTTCATTACCAAAGGAAGTCTGGACTGGAACTCAAGCAGGTCAGGAAGCAGGAGCTGATGCAGGGGCCGTGGAGGGATGTTCCTTACTGGCTTGCTTCCCTTGCTTTGCTCAGCCTGCTCTCCTATAGAACCCAAGAATACCAGCCCATGGATGGCACCACCCACAACAGGCCTTCCCACCCTTGATCACTAATTGAGAAAATGCTTTACAGCTGGATTTCATGGAGACATTTCCTTTCTCTGTGATAACTCCAGCTTGTGTCAAGTTGACACACAGAACCAGACAGAACATATAGTTTCTCAGACATTTTAATTTTGTTATGGTAAAAACTTTTAAATCAGCCTGGCATGATGGCACACACCTTAATCCTTGTACTCAAGAAAAAGAACCTTGCCTTTAAGCCAAGCCTTGTCTACACAATGAGTTCTAAGCCAGCCAGGGCTATAGATAACATCTGTCAAAAAGAACTTATAATACTTCTTCTGGCATTAGTAGTCCAAAATTTATTATGGTTCCCTGCAATTGTACTGACTATTTGCTCCCTATAAGTCTGAGCCCACTGAGTACCTTTCTTTCTGTCCATCTTCTATCTACTCTATTAACCACAGTCTTATATTCAAACTCTGTGAGCTCAAATCTGAAATTCGCTGAGATAATATGCATGTGTCTCTCTGTACCTGGCTTGCCCATTTAATATAATTATGATTTATTTCTGATAATAGAACTTTAAATGTAAGGTAATGAATTGCTCTCTCAACCCAATATTAAAATTAGAAAAGGAGAGACTTGGAGTTTGCATAGGTAACCTCCTATCTGAACACTATGCTCCCCAAATACAGCATCTGTGAGTGATGGCTGTCGGTCTCTGCCCCTCTCTTTATATATCTAATTATACTTACATTTAACTGAGTGTTCCAGTGATCCCTAAATCTGGGGAATTGTATGATTCAGCAGAGTTCCACATGAGTAAAAATGTCTCCAATCTGCTTTACAATCCGTAAAATAACATTTTACGAGGGACAGAGCAGGAATCCTTGAAGACGCTAGATTTAAGCTGGGCAGGGTGTTATGCTGCATACCTGTAATCCATCCATTTGGTGACGGAGGCAGAGCACCACTAGCTCAAAGCAGATCTGCGGTAGTCTTTCTACCTTTTTATATCAAAAAGAGTAAGAGAAGAAAGGAGAAAAAGATACTGACTAAACAAATAAAAAACACAAAACATCTATTTTAAATTTCTGAACTACTGTTAAGCTTAATAAAATCCAATACGTGACAACTTTATTCTGTGTTTAACATTTTTAAGTTTAAAAAAATGCTCAATTGAAACAAAATAAACATTTAAAGGAAAAGCTTCTGAACTATAACAATTCACACAAGGATATCTCTCTACAGTCTATAGAACACAAGAACAACAAGAACAAAACCAACAACAAAACAGAGGATTATAAAACCTTAAGACCTTATAACTAAAGTGTGCTTTTTAACACATCTTCATATAAATAAGATTTTCATTTTTTGATTAAAATGTAATTTCAGTGACAGCAGGTTTTATTTGATGTTAACAGGCAAGGCAGATTCTTGAACGTGAGTACAATAACCTCTTGGCCCTGGGAACTGAGCGGCGACTGGATGAAGTAAGTTGTTACCTCTCATTCCAAATTATCTTACAATGTCCCCCAGATTGACTGTCTAGTACAAAACAATCCTAAAATAATAGATACAAGTACCAACATAGAGACTCACCAACTTATATGTAGGAATCCATATGTAGGCATATATATGCATATGATGATAATTAAAGGAAAAAGGAGGACATGAATTTGAAAGAGAGCAAAGAAGGTAATTAGGAAGGTTTTAGAAGCAGTAGTAAAGAAATGTAATTGCCTTTATAATCTCAAAAATAATGAAATCATGGTTTTGAGAGACAGGAGGGGATGTATGTAAAAAAGAGGGTGGAGAAATGACGCAATTATATTTTAATTTGCAATGACGTTCTTTACTGTGTACAGGAAGAACAACAACACATCTGTGCCTTGAAAGAATCATGCTTGCCATAAGGAAGCTCTAGGTGTGGCATCTAGAATCTTTCTCTCTTGTTCCTTAATTTAGGTTATATTCTTTGTTTTGATTTTTTATTTAGGACTAAGATTCATGAGTGTTCTTACTTTCATATTTAGACATTGAAAAGTAACTTTGAGGCTCTGTGTGTGTGTATGTGTGTGTGTGTGTGTGTGTGTGTGTGTGTGTGTGTGTGTGTAGTGACCATAAGGTTTGAAGAAACACATATAAAAACACATGCATATACCATACACATGTACACACACAAAATAACCCAAGGCAAAATGATAGCAAGCTATCTGGTTTTCGAATATGAACAAATCTAATTAATTAAGCAACTTGCCTTAACTGTAGTGAGATCACTTCTGCATTTCTATTGCCCACATGTATACTCTGTAGAAATAATTTGAGAAGTTCTAGTGCATATCTAAGAGTTTGATTTCTATTTAAAAGGAACTATCGGGGGCTAGAGAGACAGCTTCGTGTTAACAACATGCCAACATGTATTGTTCTTTCAGAGACCCACACAGAGATCAGTTCCAAGCATGACATCAGGCAACTTAGAACCAGCTGTCTCATGAGCTCCAGGGGATCTGACATACTTTTTTGGCTTCTCGTAGTCACTGCACACAAACAAACCCACATACATACATAGTCAGATATGCATATTTTTATGACTTTTTAAAAAAGATGTCTAACTATTGAAGACTTTTCATAAGTTCTTGCTACTAGAGTATTTATTGTTTTTCTGCAGTGGCTCATTTGTATGGTTAAAAAAACAGTAGATGAGTATCATAATTGGGATGTTCACTCACTAGCTTAAATACTGTATGTTAAAGAAATCATGTAGAATTCTGCAGGAAAGACAGAGATGGAGGGTAACATTTGGGATATAAATAAAAAGAATAATTAGTTAATTAAAAAAGAGTCATACAGCCTTAAAATGTCAGATAGGGTTTTGTGTAATTGATAAATATTTAACTTAACAACAACTTCTTCAAAAATCTAGAAGTAAGAGAGGTCATAATATACTTAATATTTTCTCAATGTGTGAACATCAAAGATGTGGGACAATGCCAAACAATCATTTTGATATAGCATGTATCATTTAAATTAAAATAAATGATTACCAGATATAAATAAAACTTAGGTATTGACAACTGGGACATTATATCTATTGTTTATAGAGAACCAAAACCATTTGCAATCAATATCGTCAATTATTTCCCGACATGTCAGAATAAAGTAAAACTAGGTAGCAAAGTAAACGGCAGATGTCTTGTTGAAGGGCAGCTGCCAACTGGATCAGAAATGGGGCAGCAGGCCTCTCATTTTCACAAGTGTGCTAAAATAAATCCCAAACTTCTAGCCCAAGAACACTATACCCTGACACCACGGAGCAGCAGCCCTGTGTTGTCCTGTACCAAATGTCTTATGCCCTGTATCCTGTGCGCTGACCCTCTGAGCAGAACCTGAGGTTAATCAACTAGGATTGCCTAGATTTTCATGGTCTCTATTTGCATGGCAGAGTAGAGACCAAAAACTTCATGCAGAGGCTCCTGCTAACCTCTGAGCCTTGCCCACTGCCCTATGGAACTGTGTTCCTTTGCACAGTATAGATCACATGGCAGGCAATGGAAAATGAGAAAAAAAACCAAAACACCTTAACAGCAAAAGACTACTCCCAAGTGGAGACCTCTGCAGCATGTTTCAGAAGCATTCTGTTCAGGCGTCAAGCTGCTGCTCTCTCACAGTACATTCAGTGACCTGTTCTTCCTGTTAACACTCAGTTTATTACACATGTGGCTGCAGTAGCTTAAGGGGTAATGTCCTGGTGATCTTAGAAGGTAAGAGCTATTTGGAATGATTTGTGCATTTGTTAGAAATCATCACAAAGAAAATGGCGAATTACATGTTTTGGCTCACTAATTCAAGGGAAAACAATCGCCTTTGAACAGTAACTTTGTGAATGCAAGAAAGACAAGAGTGATTCTTTCACCAAGACACACCAGAATTGGTGACCAATTTTTTCTATTATTTTTTATTGAAAACTTCATACACAATATCTTAATTATGCTAGCTCCTTCCCCACATGCTTCCCCAAATCCTCTACATATCCCTCCAACTTTGGCTACTCATTTGTTGTAAACATACAGAATCCAATTAGTGCTGCATATATACAATTGGAATCATGGCCATCCAAAGTGGCCAACCAACCAGGAGCCACATCTTTAGAGAAAACTATCAGTTATTGATAGCTCCTAAGATAGAGGTGGAGATTTAGGATATTCTCCTCTCCAGACTGGAATTCTGTCGGCTTTGAGCCTGCTCAGGTCTCTGGCCTGGAATTCACTTCTTTGAGTTCATATGAACATATGTACAGCTGATCTGCTGGGCCTGGGGCTACTTCCATGTAGTCATCTTCTACCTCAGGCTTTTACCATCCTTCTACTCTTTCTTCAAGGACAAGATGCAAGTCAGGTGTCCAACATAAAACTTTTTCTTATTCTCTGCACCTTGACCATGTGAGTACTTCTAGGTTAGGAGTAAGGATAAAATTATATCTCTTTAACAGAATAAGAAGTTATTAGTAGGTTCTCTATTAAGACCTATATTCCATCTAGCCACATATTCTTGACCATGAAAATGGTTTTAAGTATGAGTCCTGTCTTATGGAGCATACCTTAAATTGAATGTGAAAAAGGTTGTTTACTCTCATAATGTGAGTGCCACCATTGCACCGTGGAGTATATTCAGTCAGTCCAGTGATCCTTGCAATTCACATGTTTTGCAACTGTATATGACTGATTGATAAATATTTTTCTTTTTCAGTAACATTACAGCATATTATAGAACTATAAAAGCTAGTCAATAAGGATGAAGTTTCTAGAATTCCAGTTTTTTACTCACCAGGTTTTGGCTCATATATCTGGTATTTTCAGCAATACGATCTTACCATCAAGTTCTGAAGGGTAACCAGGAAGAGTGTCCTTAACAAGTAATATTTATTAATTAGAGTTATCTTTTCCTTTGGGCATCACCTTAAAATCAAGCATGTTAATTGAAAGGGTAGAGCCCAGGCTACAAAGGCTTGTTTCCAAAATTCCAGTTAATTTGGAATCACCTAAAATTTCACAAATCTCAAGTTCAATATTTTTGTATTTAGATTATAGTCCATTTTATCATTTGCTAACAAGGGTGTCTCAAATATAAATTTTGCATACTATTTTACTTTTGTGTATGTGAAAGTGATACTTGTTGATTATTTAAGTCCTTTTTATTCTACGTAACAGCTAATATAATTAGGTATATCATCTCATAATGAAATGCTAGCACAATGCATAACAAAATAAATCCAGTGATCCATTTTGGCAGAAGGAAACATTTAGTATTTTATAATTTCAAGGATGTTTAAAGGTGACAAACTATAGATTTGAAATCATATTAATTTTTTAAAATTATTCTTCCTTTACAGTCCAAGTTTTATACCTCTCCGGCTCCACTCTCTGACCATTTCACATCCCACACTTCCTCCCCCTGTCCCCCCTAGCTGCCAACCCCCACCTGCACGCCCCCACTCCCTGGGGTCTTAAATCCCACATTTCTGTCATATGTACTATCTCAATCTGGAATCCACACAGGGGTTCAAGATGAAGCACAGCATACCCTTGTGTACTGGACAGATCGAATGTAAATAGATTCTATCACTAGCTCCCAAGCACACAGATTATGTATGCTAGCCTTGTCTGTTTTTATGACATCAATCTGCCTTTGTACTGGCAGAGTGACGACAAGAATTTCAGACGTGGATCAACCTGGCGAAGGCAGTTCCCTCCTCGTGAAGTTCATGGAATCAGCATGATGCCTGGCTCCTCAGAAACATTGCCAGCTGGATTCAGGTTGACCACAACATCTGGGCAGTCCAGAAAAATGACGACAGATGGTAAAATAGATTTCCATTTATGTTTATAAAGTAAAAAATCTTGTCTAGACAAAGCTATATAATTCTTCAACTTTGCATACCCTTCTGGAACTATTTTGTTTTGTTTTTCCTTAAATTAGTTTGCTTTGCTTGAAATTTGCTTTGCTTTTATCTAGAAGACCATTTGGAAACTACCAATGCATGAATCCATGACACTTGATATGCATTTGAAAAATAAATTACATCCCGTCGAAATAGCTCCACTAATGTCCACATCTAGAAAAATAAAAACATGCATCGTCATGATTTGTGTTTCTTTACTCTTCTATTTCAAAAATGAATATTCCATTTAAAATGGAGGATAGATTTGAACTCAAATTCCACTGGATATTGAAATTTATTCTACTGGCTCTTTTACATGTTGAAATATTACAAAATTTATATTATATCTTTCAAATTCAGATTCATCAGACACATTTGTCTCTGACCAAGGCAGAAAACCTTACATAAAGAAGCACAAACATGGGAAGCAAATTAAACAAACACAAAGCCAACAGTGATTTACTAATCACATCTCCTTCTGTGGACATCAGACTTTTGATACATCTTTTACAAAAGGAAACAGTCATTCTGGAAACACAACTTAGAAATAATAACAGAAATCCCCATTTTTTCTGTTTGGTCAGCATTAAAGAAAATAGTCTTCCTCTTATTAAGATAATGATCCAGAATCTTCATTTCTTTTCAAGCTGTTATGCCAATTAAAATTCATCTGAGCATAAAATCTGGTCTTTGATCTACATTTCTTTTAGCATGTTAATATTTTGGAACTTGTTAGCAAGGTTTATGAATAATTTAACATGACTCAAATTAGCATAGAAGTTTGCCAATACACAGAGAAAAACAACACAATCCCCAATACTGTGCTCTCTGAGGGTAATCTTTACAACAAAAGCAGACTCACCCTTGGGAGGTGCTTTGCTACAGATTTCATCTAAGGAGGAATACATAGCAAGTGGAGTGCTCAACTGAATTGCACTCGGGTACACTTTCATTAGTCTCTGGGTCTAGAGGAGAGGGGCATGAGTGGCTTCTGACTGAGACAAGACACTCTACTAATATCTTCCGAATCCCTTCGCAGAGAAAAATCAATCTCATCTAATGTCTGAGAACCTCTAAAGCCCTTTTCTCATTTGCAGTTGCTTCATCAAGACTGCAGAGGTTAGACAACTCCACTGTTCGCACATACTCATGTTGACAAGTCACTCAAAGGAGGCAGCACTGACCTGCTGTGAGTAGTTTCTCTTGGCTGACCAACAACAAACCAGCAGAAAGATGGGATTCACAGGGTCCAGTCAATATAGTCCGTGCCCTTTGGTACGGTCTAGTATTCCATGCAGAGGTGACTGCCCCTCGAAGAATAGCATTTCCTAGTGTTACCTGTCTTCTGTGTTTGATGGTCTGCCTGTTGAAGGTCTGTCACTCAGTCATTCCACATTAATGGGTTGCTAAGCATATTGCTCTCAGGGGCATTTTATTTTAACCCCATAAAGTTTTATTATTAAGAGTCTGGCTGTGAAAAAAATAAAACAGATCTCAAGTGCCTGTCTTAGAAGGAAGTCAAAATAGAGCACTAGAAATTTGTGCAAGTTCACAGCCAAATAGTTCAAGAGACAGGAATTAGATGTGGATTGATATTAACAACAAAGGTGAATATAAAAATATAGAAATCTCAACCTCTTATTTCCTGTCATTATGATTTATATTTGCTGAAATCAAGTATAAAACAAAATTATGTAAGAATCAGGAATAGAAAATTTCATAAACTTTGTTATACACATATAAGATAAGACATTTGTGAGGAAATTCTAATCAGTTGGAAATATTGCTGTTTCAATATAACATGAACTTTTATATTAAAACTTTCATATATGTAAAACTGGTTTCCTAGACTTATAAACTTTAAATGTGTGAAAAATATATTAACCTAAAATTTGGATACGACAAACTATTCTATCATATTTAATGAGCTGATATTTGAAAGAAAATATTTTTCAACTCTATTTGTATCCAGAGATAGGAAAGGGAAATGGTAGAGCAGCAGTCATCCTGTGCTGTTCATTTATTACCTTGAATCAACATCTATGTACAACTTATCATTGCTCTTGGGAGACTAACAAAGGACATGACATGCTGCCTAATTAAGAAAAGAGAAAACAATAAAATGGCACAATAATATAAACATTTTGTGATACAAAATTTTCTATCATTAGTCATGGCCTACAATATATAATCATTTGGCTAAATAAGAGACTTTTAAAAGCGCTGTTTATAACATCCAACACATAGCTTAATAATTTTCTCAGAAAATTAATAATTTACTATCATAAATGACTAATGTGCTCAATAGTGCTTGCTGCTTAGCTCTAGACTCATGAGTAGAGTTCATTATCTTGAACTATTTGCAATTTTTTCCTGCATGTTATTCTAGTTCATATTTTTTAGTTTTAACCATTAAATGTAATAAAAATATTAATAGGATAATCAAAGGCAATCTTTTTTTATTTTAGTGAAAAATTAAAATGGTTATTATGACAAATAAGCCTAAACATACTTTATAATAGTCTATTGTGTCAGTAACAGTAATGTGAGATTTTTCCTTGTGATATCATGGCTGGAATCCATATTGCTTATACAGCGACATCAAAATATGCTGTTTTATGTTCTGTCATGATCAAAGAAAAGCATTAATTTAAAAACTCTAAAATATATGAACTAGAATATGAATCTATTCTATGGAATATGCCAACTTCATCCAATTTAATAATTAGCAACCTAAAGGAAATTCAGAAGGCATGCTGACATTTTAAATGACTTATAGTACATCCATATTTTCCCTGAAGTTGAACAAAGTCTACTTAATGCTCCTGAAAAAATAAATAAGTAAATATCTACTATAAATTACATCCTCGATACCATTCCTTGCACTAGAGTTGTAGAACAGGCCTATTTAAGCTGCATGGTGGTATATGCCAGTGCTACGGTGTGGGATCCCTGGGCTGGGAGCGGGCAGTGACCTCATGCTGTATGTCCCTTTCAGATGTCATCTTTTCAGTCTATACGACCTAAAGTGCACTACCGCCTAAGAAGACAAACAGAGAAGCCTTTGTGAAGACTGAATTCTAAGAGAATAATATAAGTAATGGTTTACCAAACTTTAAATATGTGACACTGGGGGGAGTTGGGTCTTTACTTTGATTAGTTTACTATGATTGTAATAAAATGCTTAGGTCATCTGATATAAGGGCATCATCCACGTCACAACTTCTGTACGTCTGATGCCTTTATGAGATGGAACCACCTGTTTGTTTTTCATGTTGTAATATAATAGGCATTTATGTATTACTGTCTATCATTTCTTTTTAAATGTGTAAGTCTTCTGTAAATGGATATAAATATGATTTTTTAAAAAAATAAAATATATGGTTCATGGAGTCTCGAGTGCAAACATTGAACAATTCCAAGTACTGTTTGTATTTTACCATTCCACCATTTATACGGTTTTTGAATTGTAATGGTCAATCAATGTGTTCCTTAGAAGTGTGTTTCGTGCTTCAACATGCTTCAAGTCTGTCTAACCTTAAAGCTGAACACCTGCCTCTGATCATGGGATTTAACCTGGAGCCCAAAATGACCTTTCAAGGCAATCAGGGATGTGATACCCTCTCTCTCCTTACAGAAGCACTGTGATGGCTCAACCTGTTTCAAAAGAAAACAAAGCCAAACTGTTTACAAGAGTCAAATGCAATGATTTTAACAATTTATATTACAAAAACCATTACCTAATCTTGTTGCCTGTGGACCAAGAAACACACACACACACACACACACACACACACACACACACACGAAACACACATACACACAAACACATGCATAGACACATGCACGCACACTTTAACAACTACATGTTCATTCAAATACTCTGAACTTCCAGCCAACACTGGACAGTGAATGTCAACCATTGTAGAGTCTGGGGTCCATTTCCACTGGGGAGTCGGGTGGAGGGGCAGAACCCCATAACCCACCCCCTTTTTAAAATCACTGTTAACAGGGCATTAGCCAGACTCAAGTCTGTTATTACAAGCCTTTAGCTGAAATATCCATTTTTTGACTTCCCTGAATTCACTTTCATCAGAGGAAATAAAGACAGAATGATTAACGTATATAGTGTATAAAAAGTAAAGATGAGTAAATCTCTTCCTTGTGGCTTTATTGGGTGGTGTCATTGTTGTTTATTCTTTATTGATATGGGAGATTTCAAAGTGAAACCTATTTAATAATACCATTGATCTAACTGCTGTTTTCCTGCTGCTTGGCCTTATTAAACGCAAGACCCGTCATTAGTAAATTATTATTTTTTTGTATTTTAATTCGTTATATTTGCACGTACATTTGTTTCGATGTCTATTTTTGTTGAACAGATTCAATCAAAAGGTAATGGTAACAAAAACCCTCTCCATTATCAATAAAAAAAAATGCCTCCAGTTTTCCGCTTAAGCTTTGTTTTCTAGTAGCATAACATTTAATGATTTATTTCAATGACAAAGAAATTGATTCAATGATTTCTAATGAAATTTTACTCAAAATCGAGTCTGCCACTAGAGGGAGTGCTAAACCAGCTGATAGAGGTGGTTTGGATTTTAAAAAAAAATGTTGCTTGAGTGAATAATGTGAATGAACATTGAGACTCTTGATTCATCAAAATGAAGTAGAAAGATTTATACTCATATTTATATGCCTGTGTGATGAACAGTTTTGCATAACTGTAGTGAAATCCTGGTGATAATTAACTTATAAGGAAGAACATTTTATTTTGTCCCACAGCATTTGATGCGCCATCCCAAGAACTGGCAGTCTGCATGCTTTGGGGTAGAAGTACATGGTCCAGAGAAAACTGCTCACCTCATTGGCACAAGAAATGATGCAGATGCTGCTGCTAGGAGCACTTAAGAGGGGACTTTTCAGTGACCCAGACCCTTTGCACCAGCATTACTCTGGTCAAGCATTCAGCACAGAAGCTTTTGGAGAATAATCAGTATCCAATTACATAAACCACTCATACCATCACCAAAAGCAGTCTCTTCTTTTTAGAAATTACATAAAAAATACTGATGATCTGTAATAGGTCCTAAAAGTGTGATACAAAGTATCAAATTACTTTCCTCCAGAATTACGTAAAATATGCTTTAATGTATGAGAAAAATTTGGTCAGATAAATTTCTGGGTGTTTTGGGTTTGGTTTTGGTTTTTCCTTTTAACCATCAATGTAAGGAATTCAAACACGTTAGAACATCAGACCAAGTCCTTTCAAATACAACTTTATATAAATAAAACAACCTTTTGGTGCACAAAACAAGTTTCACTTTTAGCTAGTTAGTGTATTTTTATGGGGAAAAATAAATTGTCACACTCTTTAAACATTAAAGCTACTTTTATTTTCAAATTTTTGCAAGTGTCTTAAAAATTTAAAAGTTTCATAAAGTACAAGATCACAGAGATGTCATCAAGGTGAATTTATGTATGGTCACATTTCTTAGATTATGTCATTGCTATCAAAGACACATTTAATTCAAAATATTTTGTTG
Source organism: Apodemus agrarius (assembly GCA_964023405.1). Taxonomy (NCBI): domain Eukaryota; kingdom Metazoa; phylum Chordata; class Mammalia; order Rodentia; family Muridae; genus Apodemus; species Apodemus agrarius. Next base: position 24,850,539 of record OZ030026.1, on the reverse strand, counting down.
CAATATGACAAACAAAACAAAACAAAAACCTTATGGTAAGATTTTAAAATAGAAAGTTAATTTTCTCCCAAATTTTTAAGCAATTTGAAGACTTCATTTTAGCACCACAGCTGTGACCACTAACTCTAATGTGCAGGGGAGATGGATTTTCTCATTGAAACAAACAAAACAGCTCCTTCCCATGTGTAACTGTTTTTTAGTTTGTTTATTCATTTACTTGTTTTTTTTCCATTTTATTTATTTATTTTTAAAGATTCTCTTTACTGGAAAAGAATCCATGCTTACTTGCTGATGTGTTGCTTCAGATCTGATAAAGAGGAAATTCTACAAATGGTCCAAAGATGAAAACTTTACTCAATTCTTAGATCTGCCTGAGTTTATAACTGACATATAACAAAATGAAAAATTTTGTTATATGTACCTGATTCATGTGGAGAGAGGAATGAACTATTTTAAAGATAGCATATTAAAAATCATTGATTTGTAATCCCTACAGTTGAGATAATAGATAAAATGTAAATACACAATGAATAATTCAAGAACTTCAAGAACTTCAAGTTCAATGTTATCAATAAAGAAGGTAGTTTAATCAATAAAACTTCCCTTTGAGAAGCCATTTATTAACCAATTTGCAGCCCAAAGGTTGCCTAAAAGGGATATGTGTGTGTGTGTGTGTGTGTGTGTGTGTGTGTGTAATATATATATATAATGCTTATATATATATATATATATATATATATATATATATATATATAGTAATTGTAATCTGTTAATTCTCACATGTTTTTGGACTTATCTGTTAGGACACAGACCAAAGAGGCTTAAAATGAGAGCTTTATGTAAGATATGCACAACTTTTATGACCAGTAAATTCTAATATGTTGTTACTTAACTATATTTCATCTATTTGGAATCTTCTGTGAGGACATTGTCCTCTTCATAATGTTTCCAAAATAAAAAAGAAGAAGAAGAAGAAGAAGAAGAAGAAGAAGAAGAAGAAGAAGAAGAAGAAGAAAAGAGAAAGAAATTATTCCAAGAACTGAAATTCAATGAACACAGTATACTTTTTGAATTTAAATATACACTCTAAAATATAACACATGTATAGTTCCAAGCTAGTTTATCAACTATTTCTACTCTAGTAAATGGATATATTTCTATAACCTATTAAAGGATTATTTTGATTTTTTTGAAAAAGTTCCATCATTTTATAGAAGTGTAGACAGAAATATATATTAGAGCATAATTTTTAGATTTTTTAGCATTTATTCAAATTCAAATTAAACTTGCAAGAAAGATAAATGTTTTGGGTTCTCTTGAAAACCAGAGGCTCTTATAGTATGGTACAGCCTCTCTCCTGATCTGATAGGGATGCTCCCTTGATGGAACATAAGATGTCTAGTATTTAAGCTTGTATATTGTCATAAAAATTACTTGTTGGGATATGCACCTCAAGAACCATCAGAAATTCATTGAGCACTAGCAGTATAGATCAGTGAAAGAGTGCTTACCTAACATGTACGAGGTTCTGGGTTCAAACATTATAAGCGGAAAAAGTGCTAATTTGGTGCTAACCCAAGCAACTATGAGTAAGAGGCAAGAGGACCAGGATTTGTGAGAGGCCAACGTAGGAACCACATCCTTGTCAGAGAACAAGAGAGACAGAGACAGAGACCAAGAGACAGACACAGAGAGACAGAGACAGAGAGATGGAGAGAAAGAAAGAGAAAGAGAGAGGAGAAGGCTCATTGATATTGACATGGCCATGAAATTATATTGACATTTAGCAGAAGATGAAAACTTTAAATTTCTTAATTGTCTTTCTTGTCATGCCTTTCCATTTGGAGGTCATCCCTTGATTCAATTGGAACATGAAGGCATCCAGATACATAGAGTCAACCATGACAGGGGATTCCAGAAGTCTTCATCTCTTCAAAATATTTGGTGCGAGGATATCGAGGTTCTCTACCAGATACATGACTCTTCTTACCCAGTAACATGCAACATAGAAGTGGTGATTGACCCTGGGGTCCTGTGTTGTTAAGCAACCTATTCTGCCTTGATAATTAGCCCAAAGCATGGTAGCCATCTTTAAAATATTAAACAACATTTGAGTCTCCAACAATAACATTTTAAATTATATTCTGACTTTGATTTCAGTTTAGATTTTGATCAAAGTGTGGCTGATTCTTATATCCAGAAAGTGTGTTTATGGTACAGATATTTTCAATTAAAATGTGTTTGTAAAGCACATGAATTTGGTAAAACCATACACCAAACCATATTCATGAATACACTTGATAGCATATAATGATGCATATTACAGAAAAAAAAGGTAATTGTGCAAACTGGTTCACATGAAACACAATGCATAGCCTCTTTCAGGGGTCACTAGACTGACAACGCTATAGCTCACATCTGAGTTGGTAAGAAATTTTTTCAAGTATTCATTTATAGAAAATAAATGACTTAAATCCAGCTAGAAAGTTAAGACAAAGTGATTGAAAATAGTAAACAAACATCACACAGCCTGCTTCAGCACTTCTTCAATGTGACCAAAAATGCTGGGGTCCTCAATTGTAGGGGTTACCTGGAAATGAATAGGCAGCAGTCAGGTGAGCAGCCCTCAGAAACTTCACTGCCACTTTGTATAGCACGCTTTGTTTTACTGCACATTTTTGTTGTTGTTGATGTTTTTACTTTGTTTTGAATCTTTTTCCTTGAGATAGCACCTCATGTGGTACAGATTGGTTTCAAATGTCTTGGGTAGGAAAACTCAGCCTTGAGTTTTTTATTTGCCTGGCTTTACCTCTCAAAAGCCAAGTTTATAGGCACATAGAATTTATACCCCCGATTATTTCATAAAACACCCGTGAAATAGACAACTTCAAGCCAAGTACTTGATCTTTTGGGATAGGGAAGGAAAGAGTTTGTTTAGCAAAATTGTTGCTGTTTCTAAATATTTCTCGAGAGTATTATTTATTTATTCTGAAAATTGCTTGGAAAGTTGTTGTTGTTGTTGTTGTTGTTGTTGTTGTTATTATTATTGTTATATAAAGTTTATGATGAAATTATAGATGTCCCTGACAAACCCATGCCTTGACATTGAAATATATATGTGCTTAAATCAGTCTAAAGTTTCCAAAAATGATTCCTCTCAAAATGGCAAAAGTAATTAGAAGTGATAGAACATTTCAGGCTTCTCAAGTACTTCACTTGCTCATCATGGACAGCCATTAGTGACTGAAATCAAGCAATGTGTGCATGTAGTCCAAAGGAATGAATTTCTGCAAGTCTGTTTGAAATTTACAAAACTGCCAAAGGCAAAGTTCACAAAACGGTTCCTATGATTAAAGCACGTGATTTTTAACCAATACTTCTTTCTAAAGCTCTCCTTACAGAGAGTGAAGATGGTCTGGTGTTAGATAAAATTCATGACCGAAAAACTTTAATCTAATAGTGCTTATTGAATGACTCGGCATTATAGATTCTGAATCATTTACCTTATAAGGCTTGCCATTGACCAGGGCAGACAGTGTAGATCGTGGAATTTTGCCAGACCTGGTTTTGGGTAACTGTTTGACGAAAACTGCATTTCGAAAAGCAGCCACGGGGCCAATGCTCTGCCTAACATGTTTCACAATCTCTTCCAAAACTTGTTCTTCTGTTGCATTTATGTCTAGGGAGAAAGTTGAGCTGTTAAGCACCAAATTAATGCCACTCCTTCAGGGCCAAACAGTAAGTGATGACAAACATGTCTCACCTTTCTTCAACACGCAGAGTGCTAAGGGAACGTGACCTTTCAAGGGGTCTTCCTTGCCAACCACAGCACAGTCAGCCACCGTGCCATGTGAAAGGACTGACTGTAATGAGAAAAGATCTGCCGTTAGATGACATATATACTCATAATCTTAACACGTAAGAAAAAGAATCACGAAATTCAGAGCTGCAGTCCAGAAATTCCCAACTGGTTCATGTCACAGCATTTGAACAGTTAAGATTCCCATGGTTGTTACTAAGGGCTGACAGTGACAAAGAGAAATTGCTTAGCTTACCGAGAAAAGAAATAGCTTGTTGCTTCTTCTTAACTGCTTATAAATGAAATCAAAGAACCTGCTATGCCACAGGGAAACAAAACACACAGGCCTTCTCGAATAGGAAGGCTTGAGTGCATCTGACTTCATTTCAGGGTTGCCTACCTAATAAGGATGTCTCAAGATGAAGGAGTAGATTTATTTTTGAGGAATAAACTCAGTATTCTATTCAATGGGTTGTCTTTCCACCTAGAAAGGATTTTCCAGCACTTAAGGGAAGTTTGCTATGAAGAGCAGTCCTGGTATCAGATTATCATCACTATAGGGAATAATTCCTTCCTTCCTTCCTTCCTTCCTTCCTTCCTTCCTTCCTTCCTTCCTTCCTTCCCAATTTTAGCACTATGCTGCTCTGGCTGTCCTGCAGCTTATTCAGTTGACCAGGCTGGCCTTGAACTCCGAGATCTGCCTGCTTCTGCCTCCTGAATGCTGGGATTAAAGGTATGCACCACCACCTATAATGGTCCCCTAAGCTCTCCAGTTTATACAGAACAACACAGCTATCTCATTAGGATCACAGACTAGTCTACCACAGGAAAGATACATGCCTGTGATTCAATGATCTGCTAAGGGGGGGCTTATAAAACTGCATGTGTTTTACATCCATGTTCTCCTCTGACATTGCTGTATATTTCAGGCTTCTCAAATGTCTAACAAGGGAGAACAGTCAATAACCTGAATACAAAGGTCACTCTCTAGAGCTTTTTCTATCTTCTATTCATTCATTCGAGAAATATTGGGTGCTCTGTAAACCACAGTGTTAATGCAGGAAACTCAGGGAAGAGCCAAGCTATATAGAGTATCAGTTCATGGAGCTGAGTCGACCAGGGAAGATGTATGCTTGATTTTTTTTTTTTTAATAAAAGGCTTCCAAGGAAACATGTTATCTAGACGCAAGATACACCCAAGGACATCATTCCTTAGCGGATGACAATAAGAAGATTGGGTAGATGCTTACCACTTAAGGAGTAGGGGGCACAAGAAAATCTCAGCAAAACTATACAATAAGCATTTAGAGGAGGAAGAAGAGGGTGAGGCTAGAGAGCAGAGAAAGACAATGGTGGCAGTAGATTTAGGAGCTAAATCGGAGCTGCTCGGGGGGCTTTAAACTTTTATTTTAGCAACACTTGGAAAGAATGTAGCAACTTCAGGAAGAGGTGACACAAGGTCAGAATTAATCTTAAAAGCGAATATTTTCTGTATCCATAAAATGATAACAAAACAAGCAGGTGGTAGAAACTTGCCATAGAGATTGTCCCCTCACATATACACAACCTCTGTGACCCATCAGTACCAAAGTAGTATATTTGTTATAAAAAAAAGAACTATTGGACATTGCCAGTACTCTCATTCACAGTCTACATACTTGTGCATCTTTGCTGCAATCTACAGGTTTTAACAATATACGAGATGTTTCACCTCTGTACAATAGACTCAATAGTCTGGCTCATTTAAAACTGCCCTGCCTGACTATCCATGCCCTCTTTTCATGAACCCTTAGTAACAGCAACCCTTTTGCTCTCTACAAATTCCCATATAATTAGAATTATACTGTATATGTTTTCAGATTGGCTTTTTATAGTAAAGAATACATTTAGGGAAACACAAACTTACTTTGATTTCAGTATGGAGAATAGTAAACTATTGTGTGTGTGTGTGTGTGTGTAACATTCTAAGAGTATTATAGTATATACTAAGCTGTGGTCATAGATATAAACATGCATTAAGGAGAAAAACAGACATGTTATAATATTTTGGATCTATGGTGTGAATAATCTAGAGAAATTAAGGAAAACCTGTAAAGTGGTCAGATGATGATTCAAGATTTTATCTAGAAATTGCTAAGCTTAGGAAAAAACACCAGAGAGATATTCCTTTCAGATGCCTTGAAGATACCCAAGGAGAAGAATTAATTGTATACAGGGATCTGAGAAGATTCCATGATCTGAATATCACATTTACATGTGAGCCTTGCAAAGAGGACAATGGAAGTTGTAAACAAAGATCTTTTTAGAAGAAAGTTGCAAGAAGAAAGTTTGAAGGTCATAAGAAACCCCAACATCTAATGGAGATAAAGAGAGAGGGAGAGGTGGAGGAGGAAGGAGAAAGGGAGAGGGAGAGGGAGAGGGAGAGGGAGGAGAGGGAGAGGGAGGGAGAAGCAACTGGCAAAGTAGAATAAAAAGCCAGAAAGACTAAGTAAAACAAAACACAACAGAATTAAGAGTGTGCCACCTTTAAGATGCAAGTGTTTTTTGTTGCTGTTGTTTGTTGTTGCTGTTTTAATGTTTTCTTTTATGAGGCTATAATATAACTGCAGTTTCTTTCTTCAAAATGCTCAGTATACTCTAAATAAACAAAATCATTTGGTACAGATCCAATGTGTGACCTCACATGGTCCTGCTTGGATATACAAGTCATGACTACACCACTTCTCTGAACTCCTGGACTGTAAGAGTTTCCATGCACACAGCTGAGAATAATACATGCTAAATTAGTGCTTAAAGAAAGGAATTCTCTTTCTGTCTGTAGACATTCCAAATATTTTTAGAATCCTACTTTTAAAATCCATATATTGAAAATATAGGCATAACTTAGTGCCTGATTTTCTTAGGTAGTTACTATAGTTGGTTGCAAGTCTTTACAATAGAATGCTTACCAAGAGTAAGTAACATATATTTGTTAGGATAGTGTCTATTTGACTGGATGAATGAAGAAGGGCTATTTTACTTAGTTATCTAGAATTAATTGCCATCAACAATGTGTTCAATAGTGCCCCAAGCCTCTGCAACCTAGTTTGTAAAATGTTAATGTGATCTATTCAAATGACATTATTGAATACTTCTTTCAGGTATTTGGTTGTACAACTAGTAAGACAATACATATAACCAAATAGAAACATCAAAACTTCCCCATTGTACTTATTACCAATTACCATTCAGTTGCTTGGCTTTCCTATCTTTAAGGGGACACAGGTTGAACTGGTTACAAAACTGCTGATTATTTTTAAAAGCCAAGGATAATTTGTGAATAAATCACACAGTTCCCTGGAATATATCAGCATTTCATTGTCCAATAACTCATGTTAGCTATAAATAAAGTATATAATAACACTAAATAAAAATTTATGTCATTCAGCCATTCAATAGGCACTTGAAAGGAAGAGGGGAGACTTTCTTAGTTGTTCTTCTAATGGCATTTGCATGGCAAAGGATAGTTTTAAATGGACAATTTAAGAGAAAAGCAACAAAATGCATGCTGACAACATCTGAGATCAAGGAATCCATCAGAATCCCACGGGGAGGACAGTGAAAGCACTGTGCGTGCATTACCTCCCCCATGAAACCAATGATCCACTGATAATGGACTTGCATTAGGGAGATAAAACAGGAGTATTACTTAAAACACAACTCTCTTGGTAAATAACTGTCATTGCTGTTCCAAATATGGCCACTTTTCTGTAGGCCACGTTAAGGAATTTATAAGATCCTAAGTCCTGAAGGAAACATACTCAAGTTTTGAAGGTATATACTTTTTAAGAATTTTACATACAAGCAACATTAAACAGACTCAATAGGTTGCATTTATATATTTATATTTACACACACACACACATATATATAATATATAATGGCTATATGTAACAATAATAATCATAGAAATAGATGCCATGAACTTAAGAGAATTTAAGAGGGGAAGAAAGGAGTTAGAGGGGGTGTATGTGAGAAAGCCAGAGGGGAACTGAAATTGCCACAGGTCTTTAGAGAGGACACAGCACTACATAGCAATATAGTCTATTATCTTGGACTGAAACTTCTTAAAAATAACAAAATAGCTAACTTGCAAACAGTAGACTTGATCAGATTGATCTTTCCTGGGAGAAATAGACAAAGATCCTGGGCTTCACAGGCATTGTTTTGATAGTGGATTCCCAAACTGCCAGGAAACTATTAGATCAATTAACAACATGAAACTTTAGCTACAAATGAAGTTTGAGAGTCCAATTTCTCACCCATGAATGCTGTGTACAGCATAAGAGCAAGCTGAGAAAAAGGCCTCGTGCTGGCTTCTGCACATGTTGCCAGGCTAACCCTGAACTAGAGATTTTAAGTCATAGTTTTCACAAGAACGCTTTGAACTTTCTCCAAGTTTCTCAGTTCTTTAGCTCCTTGCTAGGCTTTGAAAGACTAATCAGTGGTTAAAATAGATCTTATTACTACATAGTCACAGAAGGCTATTTCTTGTTCAAGGATCTGGAAGAATAATACACTTTTAAATTTATAAAAAGCTATGGGACAGCTCCATTTTCTTTTACAAAGAACGGAAAGAACAGATTTTTCTCAAATATTTCTGACAATAACTTTTCATAGACTATCTGCTGATCTCATGTTCACTAATTTCAAATCCTTTTAAATTTTTATTTAGCCTTTTGTACTGTCTGGTTTTGTGTGTCAACTTGACACAGGCTGGAGTTATCACATAGAAATGAGCTTCAATTGAGGAAATGCCTTCCTGAGATCCAGCTGTAAGGCACTTTCTCAATTAGTGATCAAGGGTGGGAGGGCCCATTGTGGGTGGTGCCATCCCAGGGTTGGTAGTCTTGGGTTCTATAAGAGAGCAGGCTGAGCAAGCCAGGGGAAGCAAGCCAGTAAGTAACATCCCTCCATGGCCTCTGCATCAGCTCCTGCTTCTTGACCTGCTTGAGTTGCAGTCCTGACTTCCTTTGGTGATGAACAGCAGTGTAGAAATGTGAACGCAATAAACCCTTTCCTCCCAAATGGTCGTGATGTTTTGTGCAGGAATAGAAACCATGACTAAGACAGGTTCTAGTTGGTTATATAATACTAACTATTCAGCCCTAAAATTTTATACACACAAGCAATACTAAACAGACCAGAGATATATATTAAATATATATTTATGTATACTATAATTTTATTATTTATACTATTATAAGTATATAAAATATATACAGAGAGATTAATATATATAAATATATATATTGATATATATGTATCGAGAGACATAACTAACAGAAATAAAAATAAAAAGAAAGATATAGATTTACATGAGAAGAGGTCGTGGATTTGAAAAAGTTATTTGAGAGGGGTTAAGGGGAGTAAAAGGAAAAAGGAACTAATAAAACTATATTTTAATTTAAGAATTTAAATAGCAAAATATTAAAAAATTTACTTAGTAAGACTAAAAGTATAGATATTTTTACCCTATTAAAAACATTGATTAGTTATTACTTCTATAGAACTGGATTTTTCAGTACACTCAGAACCTTGCATTCTTTTGAAATAAACTAAAACATAAATTTCTGGTTATCACAAATTACAGTCATTTAAAAACAAGATAATAGTATAATACCACCAAAAGTCATATACTGTAGGATGCATTATGAATTATGTTTTATTAAAACATGTCAGTCTATTTCTAAAACTGTTAACATATGAGCCTTCCTTACCCCAAACTTTAGAAACTAAATAATAAAATTGGATATGTTGATAAGAGATAGTAAAATCATTAGAGAGAATTATTAGAGAGAATAATGCAGGCACACACTCACACTGTATATTAATTTTCTAAGAGATTTTATCAGGGAAATGCCAATAAGTCATGGAGTCTACAGGAGCTTCCAAATTAAGGAAAGCAAGCCAGATATGAAATGAAGGGATTAGGTCTTATTACACATAAATATTCAATAAAAGTTAATCATTTATTTATACTAAGAGATGTTAGATTAACAGACTAAGAAATATTCTAAGACCATGTAATAATTTTCTATTGGAAGTCAACAACTTTGGACTGTTCTTTTATTTTTCTACTTTATCCCCTTGTTTCAGGTTGTCTAAACTCTGCTGTTGCAAACAGTGAGAGGGATATCAGTAGAGACATAAAAATTCACAACATATAATTTAATACAACAACAGTTTTCATTCTAAAAGTAATGAAACCAAGAAAATTAGCAGATAAAAGCTATGTGAACAACATCTTCATATTTTCATTAGCTAGGCTACAAAAAGTACATATGAATTTTGGTGCTAATCTTCTAGAAGGAAGGAATAGAAATTAAATGTTCATGCGACCAGAACCACCATTTGACAACATTTTGAAAATACTTGAAGCAAAAAAAATAATAATAATAATAATAATTCTGTTTCAGGTTATGAGAAAATGCTCCCATTTAAAAATAAGATAATTATAATACAAAGTGGTTGCATGCTCTGGGATATTTTATGATATTTCTTTTTCAAAAATACCACACTGACTGACACTAAAGAAAAAAGTACAGTCATCAGTACAAGAAAAAGTAAGTTTTTTTAATTTGGCGTCATGTTGGGTAGGGCCATTAGAGAGGATGAGCCTGCCAATTACATGAAGACTGGGGGTTGGGAATCTTCTGGTCCTGATCCACTGACTTGTTGGTCATGTGAGCCTAAATGTTGTCCTTCATTGAATTGTTCTTTGTTTACTCCATGTAATAATAGAACTATTCTGGAGTTTTTGCTATAGGAAATATTTGAATAACTAGATCAACCTTACTTTTCTATTTACAACGAACTCTGACAAGATAAAATACCTATAAGGCTTAAAAAATATGTATATTTTACAAATATACAAATATATTTTACATGAATATAAATGGAAAAGTTAAGGTAACTGTCAGGTTCTTTGGAGTTTTTCATGAAGCTCTCAGAAATCAACATCATATACATATTTCTTACTGTAAGTACAGTGCTTTAGAACTTATGATTTGAAGCTGTTTTGCAAACTTGATGTAAAATTAGTTGACTATGTTTTCTGTTTCCTCTTTTCTATGCTTGATTTTTATTTTTAATATGCAGTGGTGATCTTAGAAGGAAAGTTTTACTTCCTTTCAAGGATACTTTGTCAATGTGCACAGCCCTGCACCTTTCTGTTACTCCTATCCACATCTCCCTCTTCCCTCTTCTCATAGAAATATGTTTTTCCACAATTTGGAAGTTCCAATAGTTATATACAAAAGAAATAAAAAAAAAGCAAGCAAGGAAGCAAACAAAACGAAACAAAAATCAACAAACAAACAAACTATCCAAACAAGCAGCAAAAACAACAACAAAAATCTGCTGTCTTGCCAGAAGCTTGCATGAAATAGTAATGGAGCTTTGAAGTAGATTTTATCTTCCAGACTAAACCAGGTCCGATTCCTGACTGCAACACTTTCCACACTTAACACCAAGCGAACACAAAGTAAACTGCATTCTCTCTTCTTTTTCCCTTCATGATCAAACAGCACAACTGTAGTAGGAGGAGTCTCTCTACTCTCTACTAAAAACCTAAGAGAGACTCATGGTTAATTTCTGTCCCATCAGAATCTATCAAGACCCTGAGGATGGATCTTTGTGGACTTGCCCCGCTCTACTCCAGGAAGTGACAAGATTCACACAGACCCGCATCTGTCTTCTCCCCATTGGTATCATACTTACGGACGATATCATACACCGAGGGATGAACCCAGGTAACACAATGACAAAGTGAAGCATCAGCTTATCACATAGATTAGCTAGCTAGCATAGAACCGGAAATGAGAGTAAATAAAGGCTCTACATTTGGATTTTGTAGTTAGTCTTAAAGACAGTACTTTATCCTGGTGGCCAATCAAGGTACAAAGCAAAAATTTCAATGTTGATTGGGTGGGGGATGGGGATACACTCAAAAGTGAAGGCACAGGGCTGCAGGAAAACTGAGAAGGCGAAAGGGAGAGATAATCACCCCGGCATGGAACACCTTTGAGAGCAAGTACAAGGGTAGAAATACCCGATATGAAATGGATAAAATGATGTGTTCTCAGAGAGTCGAGAACTTCGCGGAGAACCCTGCCCTTGGAACATATGTGTTTCATGTCTAAGAGCAAAGGTGAAAGCCAGAGACAAAATCCCCACATGCTTCGGGTACAGAATATAGAAATGCACAACTTGGAAAGGCTTCCGAACTTTCTGCTCTTCTATGTAAACCATACATTCAAAAACCAAATAAACAAAAACAAAAACAAAAACAAAAAGAAAACAAACAAGCATAAAACTGGCCTTGTCACAGCCTAACCTGATGGGTTATATTGAAGTTACATCGAAACGGACCCCATTCTTGCCACCGTTTTGTCTTTTACTACTCTGACTAGTGTTACATGGGAAATTTCATTCAGTTCCCAAAAAGCAGAAAAACAAACATAAGAACCTAAGATTAAAAAAAGAAACCACACAGACAGAATGAGTGTGCACACACAATACCACATTACCTAAGACAAAAGAAAATCTATTTAGAATTAATTACATGCAATTAGCAACATAGCAGAGCACTTAAAAGTTTAGAAGAGTCTGTAATATTTGTATATTGCATTTACTAGCAATGAGTATTTGTAAACTATATTTAAAAATAGACCCTATCTTCTATGGCTAAACATTACATGTTTGACTATGGATCTGACAAAATATGTTCACCAAATATATTATGGGAACATAAAATATTAAAGCAATAAGGAAACACATAAAGCTCATGGGTTAGAATATCAAAGTCATTTAGATATACATTTTCCTAAGGCAACAAATAGATTTAATGGCTATTGATTTTTCTATAATAATCAACGTTAGTGAATGGATTTATCATGGCTAGAGAAAAGCTCATCATATCTATAAAAGCTGAATAGCTGGAGTCGCTAAATTGATATTGAGAGAGCTTCAAACGCAAAGATCATATTATTGGACCCTAAGATATTCTTCAGGGCTGCAGTATCAATACAGTCTGGTACAGGAGACATGACCAACCCCTAGACTAATGATGCAGATGAGATTAAACACAGACCACTTAAGTATCATCAGCTGATTTGTGTCTGATAAGGCAATGAGTGCTTCTCAACCTTCCTAATGCTGTGACCCTTTAATATGGTTCCTTATGCTGTGTTGAGCCCCAACAGTAAAATTATTTCCATTGCAACTTCATAGCTGTAATTTTGCTACCATAATAAATCATAATGAAAATACCTTTGTTTTCCCGTAGTCTTAAGTGACCTCTCTGTGAAAGGGCTGTGACCCAAAAGTTGAGAACCACTGAGTTAAGACCTTATCTTGTGCAAAGAAAAATAATACCTGATAAAAAGTACTACCAAAAACACCAATCTTGCCACTTAAAACAAAACAAGCATATTTTTCAAGATGTTCTCTCATTATATATCTCATGGCTAATAAGCATATGAAAATTCAACATTGTTAATTGTTACCTTGATAAAAAACAAATCTAATTAAGTATTATTTATGGGCTGACTTGGATGGTTTAAAGACTAGTAACACAATCACATTCTACAAAAGATAAAAAGAAATATTTACCTGATGTTGTCAATGGGTACACAAATAGTATATCTACTCAGGAAGAGTTTGGCAGTTTATCATGAATGCATGTAGGTATTCCATATAACCTGGTAAGTATACTGTAAATATTTAGCCTACAGCAATAAAGTTGTTGTTACCCAAGGAATCTAAAACTGAATGTTCAAGATTAGAACAAAGATTTTTTTCAATAGATGAATAGATATAATAACTCATCAGGATATACAGAATCACCATTGTGGATGCCCACAGCAACTTCAATAGATTACGAACCTATTAAACTATACCCCAGTCCCAAAGGTTGCTGTACTGTATGTATGTCATTAATATGAAATTTTACATTAGGCATTATTTTAGAAGCAAAGAAAAAATCCAGGGTTGCCAAGAGTTATGAGAATCAGAATATAAAGATGATATTAAATAATTTAGCTACACTGTTGAAATTCTTTATGTCTTCTAATGATGGATGCAAGAATCTATACCAATATAAAAACTCAGATTTTATACAGTGAAATATATTTACCCTATTTCTTTCAAAAGTTAAATGGTAAAAGAACAATTTTGGATATTTGTATGAATGACACTGGGAAAAAAATTCCAAGAATTGAGAGATAAAATAATGTCAAATTATCTGGAGGCTAAAAGGTTAAATAAATGTCAAACCATGATGCTGGAGATGATCAAGTATCAAGTAAGAAGCACCAAATGTTGACAGGCATTTTCACAAAGAACAAGTATGGGCAGTTGCTTAGAAATGACTCACCTAGCATGTAGGGAAGAAAAAGTGAAATTGGAGAACTGAAAATCCATGAGAGGAAGAAATAGAGAGACACAGAGAAGTAAGAATTGGGGAGAAAAGAGCTTAGGCTTTCTCATAAATAAAGGTTTTCAGCTCCATCATGGTACACGGTATTACTATGAGGTAGACCAGAGCAGCGTTCATGAATACCTCCTCAATAGCACCTGCAGAAATCCTGTGGCCTGCAACGTTGATTACATCATCCACTCGGGACATTACATATAGGTAGCCTTCTTCATCCATGTAGCCTGCATCCATAGTGTCGTAGTAGCCCTGAAAATGAAAATACACATGTTTAGTTAGCAGGCCGTGCCAGGTAAATGTGTGATCCTTTTGAAGTTGGGTAAAATGTAAAATGGGACCTAAATGGATATCCTGGGAGTGCTCAACTATTTTCTCAGGATTTTGAGATTAAATTGCTTTTATCTCTGAATCCTAACTAGGTTACACTAGTTGGAATCAATCCTAACTTGGTTTCACTCTGCTAACAAGAAAAAAAGTTAAAACGCCCTTATATGTGTTCAAGTTCGGTGTCTGAACTTAGAATTCTAACATTTGTGAACATATTTTTTTTTTTAATGGAGATGTAATGGCTCAATAATTCTGATATATTTTGGTGTTACAAGGAAGGTTTTTTTTTTTTATTTTTGTTTATGGTTTTTCAAGACAGGGTTTCTCTGTGTAGCTCTGGCTGTCCTGGAACTCATTTTGTAGACCAGGCTGGCCTCGAACTCAGAGAACCACCTGCTTCTACCTCCCAAGTGCTGGGATTAAAGGCGAGCGCCACCACAGCCCGGCTGGAAGTTTGTTTGTTTGTTTGTTTGTTTGTTTGTTTGTTTTTTTAATAAACTCATCTCAAACTGTATATATTTCAAAAGCTCTTTATAGATATTACAGAAAAAGCGGCAATTCAGCCTTGGTATTACTCACAATTAGGGCTTGCAGGGAGTGGACCCTTGACCTTCCACCCTGAGACACTATTGTCCCTGGCTCCAGAACTGACCAAACAAGCAAGGAAGGGAATCCCCTGTAGGTTGTAACTGTGGACAAATGGAGGCAGATCTAGACCCTCAAGGTCAAGCCAGACCTCCTCATTTGTACTTATGTTAAATCCAGAATAACATGGACTCAAGAAATCATGGACATTATTGAACTGAATGGGAATGTAGATAAATGCTAGTGAGCACTCATATAACACCAGCACCCTTTATTAAGTTGGTGTGGCCACCCCACATATCAGGTGTGGACAAAGCCAATGAGATGCCAGTTGCAAGGATACTAAAGACCCATCTTCCTGCTCAGCTGCTGCCACCATCTTTCTCGAAAAATAACTGGAAATTATTTTATGTGGCTTGAAATACCAAAGAGTGCATGGTTTCCTACTACCACTTCTATAGGATGATCCAAGTGCTCTGATATCCAAGTACCTGGGATGAGTATTTGGAAACCTTCATCAATGAAAAAATAAGTTGGGGATCTTGTATTGATGATGTGGAATGCTGGAAAATTCAACACAGACACCAGATTTTCTTCCTCTTCTATGAAGCTATGATTAGGGACTCCAACCTTGAAATCTACAAGGTAATGAAGTTTATGGTAAAAAAAAATCTTGGAGGAAGCAGTACTGGGTAAAATAACTCAGGAAACATCATTTGAAGAAATGAAAGAGGATCCTTTGACAAATTGTTCCAAATCTTCCCTGGATCAGTTAATTCCGGCCTTCGTGAAAAAAGGAGGTGTAGGCGATTGGAAAAACCACTTTACTTGGGTCCAGACTTAAAAGTTTGATGAAATCTATAGTCAAGAGACGGAAGGAACCTCCGCATGGACTCTGAATAAGATGTGAAGAGAGATGTCAGGAATAGGGAGGCTGTCTGCAGGCCTTGACCACCAAAAGAAACTCCAAAAACATACTGTAAATGCTAGGGATTGTGGCTCAGCCTCTATGATTATTAACATTAACTTTATTAACAGGAGCTTGGCAGGAATCTGACAATGGCCAAGGACAAGGAAAAGGGTTTCAGGCAGGAATCTGACTTTGGGCCATGACAGGGAAGTAAGTTCAGGCAAGAATCTAACTTTAGGCAATAATAGGGAAGTAGGTTAAGGCAGGAATTTTAATCTTAGGGTAGGACAAAGAAAGCTGGCTTCAGGCAAGATTTTGGGCTTGGACAAGGAAGTGTGCTCAGGTATTTTGGTCATTCTTACTCTCCCTCAGAAACTGTAATCTCTGGACTTTGCTTATTGCCTTGTCTATTTGTGCTTATTGTTGTCTTGCTTTTTCTTCATTGTTCTACTATTGCTCTTAATACTTTCATGTAATTAAAATTCTATAAAAGTAGATTGGAAAAAATTAAACCTGCCTTCAGTCCAAGAATAGACTGAGGCCATGCTACAAAAAGAAAAGAAAAGAAATGAAAAAAAGAAAAAAAGAAAAGAAAAGAAGAGAAGAGAAGAGAAGAGAAGAGAAGAGAAGAGAAGAGAAGAGAAGAGAAGAGAAGAGAAAAAAGAAGAAAAGAAAAACAGAAAGATGTCACTAATTTATTGATATTGACTAGGATTGAATTCAGGCTTTAGGGGCTTCAGCAAAACTTAATAATCCATATGAAATATAATATTTTGCCAATATCAAAGGAATATATATTTGTTGGTTTACAAATCACAGTAGAAAGAAGAATCAAGCTGGAGAGATGGCTCAGCGGTTAAGAGCACTGATTTACTCTTCCAGAGGTGCTGAGTTCAATTCCCAGCAACCATATGATGGCTCACAACCATCTGTAATGGGATCCAGTGCCATCTTTCGGTGAGTCTGAAAAAAGCACATATAAATAAAAATAAACAATTAAAAAAAGAAAGAAAAATCAAGAGTAAAAAGTACAAAAAAATAATATATTATTTTTTAATACCTCTAATTTATTTGATACTCATCTTTAAGCATAATCTCTAAAAACAAATCCAAAATAGCAACTATTTTTATTTCTTAACCTTTGTAATACTTGGTATGATCTTTTCTTAAATGAGTTAATAGAGTTTTCCTTACCAGAGTTCATAAAATGGTAAGAAAAGCAGTAGGGCAGAAGAAGACACCCCATAAACCCTTGGGAACTGTAGTTATTATCACATCCTCTAGTTAGGAAAGGACATCTAGAAAAGTAGTGAAGGGGAGGCCATTTCAGTTCCAGCTTCAGCCCAATCACATCTAAGTTGTGTGACCTCTAGTTAAGCTGTTTGACACATACTTTTATTAAGCCTATAGATAAGAGGCCTGGAGTAAGGACTCAAGGCAAAAACAAGAGGTACTTCATGGAGCGTGGCCATGCACTTGGCTTTTTATCTTAAAAAGCTTTTTATCTTATAAGCATACTGAACCACATGTACATACTGCTCGCCATTATCAGGTGATAATGAATTGCATCAGTACTCTGATGAATTACATGTCATCCATGATACAGACTGAATTGAATGACTGGAGTCAAGTCAAGTGACAAATATTTCTGCCACACTCTACCAGGAGAATGTTTAATCTTGATTTTTGAGGTCACTGGACTCCCAGATGACTTTCTCAAGAAAGCTATCTTACTCCTTGCCATTTGCCTTGTTAAGTGGGGCATCCATCTTTCCTTCACACATAGTCATGATGGAATACTAAGTACTTGGACTTATTGTTTTTTATGATAGTCTCATCATTCATTCATGTCTACCTGACACATAATAAGGACAAGGTGAAGGTAGGATGCAGAGTGCACTCTCAAAGGTGATGCCATGGACACAGCACCCATTGCCTTGGCACGAAGTCATAAATGGATGACACGCTGACACGCAGGAAGAAAAACAGCTTATCCAGGTTACTGGGGCAAGGGGCAGGGCTTTAAGAATACTGTCTCTAAAACAAAACGATATTTAAAAGAAAAAGGTTAAGGAAAGCTGTCAAAACAGATAATAGGATAGAAATAATATATTAGATTTAACTCATATAACTAAGTGTAGAGAAGGCTGGGGTTCCTAATGACTTTCTGGCTCTGATTGGTTGCCTGTTCTCAATCTGTGTAGAGGATTCCAATAATATGTGCAAAATTATTGGAGTCCAGTTTTACTGGATTTAATTTTTAAATATTCTAATATCACAGTAAGAGTGGATGAAAATTTTCTGTGTGTAGAGAATAATGATATTTATCCACATGACTTAGTTGGATTTAGTCTGGTATCATGTGGTCATGGTTATCTCTGAGATCTGAAAACTGGTGTGTTTAAACTTCAAGAATTCTTTTTGATCTATGATGCTGGAAGCAAGTTGCTTCAATGACTGGGCAACAAATAAAAGCACACAAAATTTTGAAAGACTATTAAAGCTCTTACAGGAAATTTCTCAAAGTATAAATGCTTGAATGCTTCCTGATTCTTCCAGAGTCCTGAAAAAGCCCCAGGTGGTAATGGCAACCTTAAACACAGAGAAGATAAAATTACTGTGAATAAAATAATAAAGATAATCAGTAATAACTGTTACTATTATTTTACACTTGGCTAAAATAATGAAATAATGCATTCAAATGCAGACTCTAATTTTGCTAGGAAGATTATGTTTAATTTGAGGGTAAGTAGAGTCCATATCATAATACAATTATTTCGGAAATATAGTTTCTTAATAGGACAAGCACAGACACAACACATACACAAGCACACAGCATTGTGATACAAGTGAACAATGTATTTCAGAAGAAACAATAATATCTAGCAATTTATCAAACAAACTAAGTGAATTATTTTCTTAAGAAAAACATTTTTATGGGAAAATAGTTTCATTCTTTGAAAAGAACCAAGGTATTAGTTTTCAACTTTGTTTGAATAATGGAATATTTTCATTTAAATAGTATACAATTTTATCTTTGCAATCTTACTCCCCCTACCCCTGCCCTTTAAAGTTGTTTTTCACTGAATACTCTTCTTTCTTCTCATAACCATTAAGCCCAGTATATTTTATAACTCTAATGAACACACCAAAACATGGAACATATGGAATACATGGTTCTGTATTTCTTCTCTGTACAACCAATTCTATCACATATTTCATTCTTTCCTCTACACTGCCAAACTTGCGATATTTGCACAGAAAAGCTTAACATTTAGTACTACAGATCTGTGCTTATATAAACCTGAATAAAGTCTTAATATTTAACTCCTAATAGAATGTGCCTAATGGTAGACTCAAGTAGTTCACTGGACACAGAAAAATTTTAGATGCTTTATGGTTCCAAAATTTAGATAAGGTACAACATGAGTATTTTCAACTCATTCAGTTAAAAAACAATTTCCTAAGTCAAGTGACGATGACACAATTTTATTATGGAGAAAAGGGAAAGTGAGGCAGATGCAGCTACTGCCCAAATAAGGCAACATGTCTCCTCTACCCGACACAGACTTTCCATGCAAAGATGGGGCAAGATAGTCAGAAAGCCATCCCCGTATCTGGCACTCCTGACATTGAATTTTATCCCCACTTATATCTGAAAGGATGAGAATTACAGGCTAAGAATTCCCTGTACCTAACTCTTAAATGACCCCAAAAAGCAGAAGTTTAGCCCACTCTTTGTTAGCCCAGGAACACCTGCCTCCAGGATCCAGGTGCGAGCCACAGGCTGGGAAGGTCCCTAGCATCCTTTCCCGCCTCGCCTCCCACAGAGCAGCTGACGCAAGGGCAAATGCAGCTGGGTCTGCAGGGTCACTGTGGCAGATGAGGGGCTCGCACCAGCCTGGTACATATGTATGTGACCCTGGCCCCATAACAGGAAATGTGTAACGGGAAGAATGTATGTGAACCTGGTGTGACCCTGTGCTTGACCCTGTGTGTGGTGGCCACATAAGCAGAAATGACCTAACTAATTTCCATCCTGCTTCTATAGAAGACTGATTGGTTCTCAAAGAGCCCGGGCTTGGATAATTTAAACTGATTGGCTTAGAAGCTATGGAGTGGTTGTGTTAGGCGGGTTCTGTCATAAGCCTATATAAGCTGCACCAATTATGCACTCGTGGCTTACAGTGTTTTACCCTGCTTGGTAAGACTGTGAACCCCAGAGCCTCTGGAATAAAAATCCTCTTGCTGTTGCATCAAGACTGTTTCTCGTGAGGGATTGGGGTGATGCCTTCCAAGGCGTGGGGCGCTGGGGTGCCCCCGTTTTTCTTTCAGGTCTTACGTTTTGGTGCATTGGCCGGGAAGTGCGATCACCCCCCCCACACACACACACACACCTGAGAACCAACTTGGAAGTAGGGGAATCCCCTCTGAAATGTGTGTGTGCCTGCCGATGTCTTTGTTGTGAGTGTCCTGAGTGTTTGTCCTGTTGCTTTCTGAATCTGAACCTGATGAGATGCGTGCTTTTTGGTATGCAGCTGTCCTCTTGGACCGTGAGGGCAAGAGGACCGTGGTTAGTAGAAGTACTAGAGAAAGCCACAAGCTGCCACCCAGGAAGACGTTCAAGGGGAATGGAGGGAGACCAAGGACGCTCAGAATTATCCTGTCGGGGCGCCGATGCGGACTTTGAAACTTTCATAGAACCAAGAGACTTCAGGTCCCCTCGGCCATCTGATTCTGTTTCTTTTTCTGGTGTGGAGGTCCCGCAGGAGGCAGGTCCTAGTTTCTGTTTCCTTGAAGCCTGTCTGAGCTTTCGTTTTTGGCTTGCAAGTGCTTGGGGTGGTAATTTCGACTGGCAGCCATGCTAGAGTTCAGACCTCGGGGATCTGGAGGAAGCTTTAGGGCCTGGAGAGGGCTGAGTAAGGCTCTTCTCCATCTCCAAACAGCAAAGCAATAATGGCAGGAGCTGAGTTTTGCTGAAATTTGGTTTGGTTCCTGCAGGGGCACCTGATGTCTGGCCCTCTAGGGACAAATTGTATGTTGATTTTCCTTGCTCTGTGTTCTTGAATCTAGAGGCCTGATGGTGGTAGGGTCAGGCTGTCTATGTGGTAATTGTTTTTCTCTGTGTTGTTTTATATCTTGTCCTGTGTTCTCGGACTTAGATGACTGATGATTTGATGATTTTGTTAAGACTTTAGACAGACTGAAAAGCAACTCTTTCTCTGTGGTGCCAAAATCAGGTCATATGACTCACGCCTGCCATGTTAGGCTCTGTGGTGCCAAGATCAGCTCACATGACTCAAGCCCTCCATATTAAGACTCTGGCGCCAAGATCAGGTCACATAACTCAAGGCTGCCATGTTAGAACAAAAAAAAAGAGATGAAATATTTGAGCTCTGAGGCCTCCTGGTGGGGGAAAATAAGTTTTAACAAGACACTCAAGGAGGCAGATATGGGAATTCTAGGTTTAAGTTAAGGATGGCTTATTTTATTTATTTTAAATTGTTTAGATTATTATAATAGATATGATGTTAAACTCTGTCTCACTGATACTAAAATCTTGTTTTGAGATTTATATTACAGAAATTGTTATGTTCAAGGCATAAATTCTTATTTGATACAGATTTTATTTTGATACAAAATCAAGGTTTTCATTAATATAGATACTAAAAATGTAAAATTGCAGGATTTACACCCAGTCCTTCTTTGTTGTTATTATTATAGATCTGAGATGTTTAAACCAGTGAGTTTAGGGCCAAATAAAAATATAAGGCTCTGAGTTTATTATTGGGGTGTTTTCTATGTTTTAATCAGAAATAGCTGAAGATAGTTTAACAAACAACAGTCCACATTATGTAGATAGTTGGTTTTTAAAAATGTCAGAAGTCCATGGAATATGATGTTTAATGTTATTTATTTTTGTTGTTGAGACTAGTCTGCTCCTAACAACTTCCCTTTCTTGAAGAAACAGCATGTTTAGAGTTGCTTCTGTTATGGCGCACGTGTGCATGCAAGAGAGAGAGAGAGAGAGAGAGAGAGAGAGAGAGAGAGAGAGAGAGAGAGAGAAGATTGCCTCTCTTCATTTACAGACAAACTCAATGTGTCAATAGATTATTATATGGCTTAATAATTCCTGACTCTTTAAGTCTGTCAGATGTTCTTGTGCCAGAAGGCTGAAGGCCGATGCTCCAACATTTTAAAGTATAAACTGTTCAGGTGTTTAGCAGTCTCTATTATTTGGCTAAGTCTTAGGAGCTGTGTTAAGCTTTCTATATATTTTCAGTTAATATTGGTCACTCTTGGATTTCTGATGGGGAGGAAAACTGTTAGTCTCATAGTCAGCCCAAGCTCTTTAATCTTGAGAGAGCTGATATAAATAAATGATTTTCAGGTGACATAAAATTTATAGCCAAGATATGAGTCAGGTGTTAATTCTTATAGTCTTTTAAGATAGTACAGATGACAAAGGTTCTGTTTGATTGACAGAGATGATAACTTGAATGTTAGGTCTATCTTATAGTTTATAAATTACAAAATGATAATAGTATGCTCAATTTATATTTAGAGAAGACCATAGAGTAGAGCAGGGGAAGATCTGAGACCACCTATCCTGATTCCACGGTGGCTCTCTCATTAAAGACATATTTCCCAAGAGACTGATTAATCTCTCTGAGACTGTTTTATTTGTAATACAGGAAGCCAAAAAAGAATACCCTTTCAAACGAAAGGTAAGAGGCACCTGAAGGACCAACACCAGACTCCATTGGCAGGTCTCGAGGGCATGGCAGCCCACAGAATTGACGAAGGTATGTGAGGTTAAGCAGGGACCAGATGAGTTACTGGCAGCCTTTATAGAGCAGCTCATAGAAGCATTTTGCTATATACCCTATAACCCCAGACTAGAGGGACTTTAATGTAGTTTGCTGAAAAAGTATGTAGAGGGATTTGGTGCAGGTTATTTAGAAGGTCTATGGAGAGATTTGGTGGTGCAGGTTGTTAGAAAAGTCTGTAGAGAGATTTAGTGTAGTTTGCTGAGACAGGGAGACAGAGGAGAAAAAAAGAAAAAAGAAAATGAGAGAGAAGGAAGCTACAGAAAATCCTGGCTAAAAGAAAGGGATACTTTCTATAGAGCATACTATATGGAGAGAGGCTACTGGGCCAGAGTATGCCCTAACAAAAGCTGGGAGCAGGAACTCCCAGGTCTTGGGAGAAGTGCCCCCAAATGGCAAAGGTGGTATCCCCGGGTGAAGACAAGGACTAGGGGAAATGGGGATTCTGACCACCTCCCCCAACCCTGGATAACTGTGAGAGGGAAAGAGAAACCCACTCACTTCTTGATGGACACAGGGGCTTAACACAGTCTTCCAACCCAATGGCCGTGTTTCTAAGAAAAGATCTTGGGTCCCAGAAGCCACTGGCAGCAAAATGTGTTCATGGACTACCTGAAGAACAATGGACCTAGGGATGGGATGGGTAACCCATTCATTTAAGGTCACCCCAGGCTGTTCCTACCCTCCCTGTTGGAGCAAGGCATACTCTCCAAAATCGTGGGGAGGACAGATATACTTCCTGTCCAACGGGCTGCAGCAACTGGCCCAAAAAGAGAGACTGACCCCTGCTGAAAGTCGCCACAGACAGGAGCAATTTTCTCCATGAAGGATAGAGACAAGCAGGTGCTGCTACGGTGAACACAAATGGTATCTGGGTAGAATAATCTTTACCCCCTGGCATATCAATGCAGAAAGTGGAGCTAATTGCCCTCACCAGGACCTTGGAACTTGTAGACAGCAAGAAAATCAACATCAATATGGATAACAGGTATGCCTTTGCCACAGCCCACGTCCACAGGTGTATATGCCAAGAGGACTGCTCACATCAGAGGAAACCAACAGGAAATCTTGGACCTCTTAGATGCCCTAATGAAGCCAGCAACCGTGAGTATTACCCACTGCCCAGGACATCAAAATGGAAAAGACTCAGTGGGCAATAGCCAGGCAGAGCAAAGGCTCCAGGAATGGATATACAGGAGCCTATACTGGTTGTGGGTCTGCAAGAGACACCCACTGAGAAATGGGACAAAATTAAGGGATAGCCTCACTTAAAATATGCTGAAGAAAAAATGGACTGAGATTGCTAGCCATCCTACCAACTATTACCAAGGAAAGGTGCACACAAGAAGTGAGAATTATACTCCCCAGAAAGTAAGCCAAGGACTTGCCAGGCCAAATGCACAGATGAACTCATTTAAGGGATTAATAGAACAGTGTAAGGTATGCCAGCCAGTGAATGCGTATGCAGCAAAGAGTAAACAGGGCAAAAGACCTAGAAGAGAATAGCCTAGAATATATAGAAGCTTTATAAAAGCTAAGGCATGAAAATATGGTTATGAATATCTCTTAGCATTTGTAGATACTTAATCTAGATGGGTTGAGACTTCCCCTAGCAAGCAGAAAACAGCAGCTAGGGTTAGAAGAAATTTTCCTGAGTTTCAGAGTGCCCAAGGTAATTGGATCAGACAATGGTTCTGTTTTTGTTTCTAAGGTAAGTCAGAAATTGACAGAGATATTGGGGACTAATTGGAAACATTATTGGATATACTGTCCCCAGGGCTCAAGACAGCTAGGGAAAATAAACAAAACCCTATGAGGGACCTTAACTAAATTGACCTTGGAGACTGGCTTAGGCTGGGTGGTTCCTCTCCACGTGTTTCTGAATAGTCATTGCCATTTTAACCTGACCCCCCTGGAGATCCTCTGTTATCCACTGGGTCCTCCCAGGAGGTGTACCACAACATGAGATTTGCCTCAAACTGTCTGCCTTAATGCTCCAGGTATGTCAGAGAATCCTCACTGCTTCCAGATAGTGGAAGGAACCCTAATGAAAGAGAGCCTCACCAAATTGACCACAGAGACTGGAGTTAATAATTAAATAGCTTTTCTACCCTTTGTGCTCTTCAGGGTTGGGAACACCCCTGGATGATTTGGACTGGCCACTATAAATTGCTCTATGGGTGGCCCCCTCTACTGGTAGAAACTGCCTCTATATGTGCTGCTTTCCCAGCCTTTGTTCTCTAGGCTCAAGGTGCTCTAGTGGATGAGGCATCGAGGTCCCGGAGGCCTACTCAGGAGAAGGAGATCCGCAAGTCCCACATCGCTTCCAAGTTGGAGATATGGTCTACATTAGATGCCACCATGCGGGAAACCTTAAGACTCGGTGGAAAGACCCTTATCTTGTACTCTTGACCACCCTGTTTTCTGCCCTGATAGGACCCCTAATGATAATGCTCCTGTTGCTTACAGTTAGACCTTATATACTTAATAGGTGAATTGCCTTCATCACGGAATGTGTGAGCACGGTCCAGATTATGGTACTTAGACAGCAGTATAAGAGTCCTCCAAGACAAGAGGAGGCCGACCTTTAATTCTCCTAGTTCTAAGGTTAGAACTATTAACAAGACAAGAAGTGGGAAATGAAAGGATGTGAATTACAGGCTAAGAATTCCCTGTACCTAACTCTTAAATGACCCCAAAAAGCAGAAGCTTAGCCCACTCTTTGTTAGCCCAGGAACACCCGCCTCCAGGGTCCAGCTGTGAGCCACAGGCTGGGAAGGTGCCTAGTGTCCTTTCCCGTCTCACCTCCTGTGGAGCAGCTGAGGCGAGGCGAATGCAGCTGGGTCAGCAGGGTCACTGCGGCATATGTGGGGCTGCGCCTGTGCATTAGGAAGTGCGTATGTGACCCTGTGCATGACCCTGTGCGGGCTTAGATAATTTAAACTGATTGGCTTAGAAGCTATGGAGTGGTTTGTGTTAGGCGGGTTCTGTTATAAGCCTATAAAAGCTGCCCTGATTCTGCACTCGTGGCTCACAATCTTTTACCCTGCGTGGTAAGACTGTGAACCCCAGAGCCTCTGGAATAACAATCCTCTTGCTGTTGCATCAAGACTGTTTCTTGTGACTGGGGTGATGCCTTCCAGGGCGTGGGTCACTGGGGTACCTCCGTTTTTCTTTCGGGTCTTACAGTATCAAATGATGTCAATGCAATTAGAAGCAGCTGTGATTACCAACCTGGTCAAACAAGCTGAAACTTGGTTTCCCAATGGTTATTTCTCAATGGTTATCTCAACTTGCCCCTTATTATGACTTTGAATTTCCTCTTTTAAAAACAATAGGCATATGCTATTGTTTCAGGACATTAGGTAATTACAGAAAATGCATGTGAAAGCATTCAGTTTTCCCAATATGCAAAGCAACAGCCAAAGCTCCAGAAATGCTGACTCACTGCTGTGGCTGCAGCCCTTAACCTTGACCACTCATCACTTAATCTGTTTAAAGGAAGCAGGGGAAGGTGATAACTTCTCTAAGCTCTGTCAAATGACTTTACTATGCTAGTTCTTCTAAAGCACCTTGTAAATAGTTTTGCTTTAATCAACTTGTTTTTGATCCGCGTGTTAACATTTTGCAAATAGGAGTAAAAGTCCATTTTAAACAACTGAAATATAATGCGAACAGAACAACTTCTAATAATCAAGTTAAGGGCATCATGGAGATGCCAGAAGGAGAAAAGTAAAACAGACATTAAGTGGAAAAATCAAATCCCACAAAAGGGTCAGGAGGAACAGTAATGAGTGAAACAGATTATCTGTTAAATAAATGAAACTAACTCAGATGGGAGAGGGTCATTTTTCAACTGCTCCCACAGTAAACATTATGGTACAGGGCCCCTTCTAAACATCTTAGTGCCATTTTTGGACAGACACATGAGTTTCCAGAAAGCTATGGCAATAAATCCTGGAAGGATAATAGAGAGTATTGGAACAGTGGGAATGTGGGCCCAGCTGCCTACAAATGAATGCTCTGCAATGAGACCTGTATGCACTGAGGAACATATGGTTAAAAAAAGTGTTTTTCTTACTGTATCTATACAAAATGCAAAATTCTGTTTCATAAGCATTTGTGCAGCTTCCTCACATTCTCCCAACACACACGGACACACATACACACACAGAGAGACACACCTTGCTTACCTCTTATTATAATGAAGCTCCTGCATTCCTTCCCTTTAAAACCTTCTCACATTAGATCTTCACATATATCATCTTTGTTTAATCTAACACTCTCCCTCTCACCTTGAAGCTTGGCTGATGGCCTTGAGGCCCCTTCTATCCTAATAAACCTCACTCCTGGAGAATATCATGAAGTATGTGTCAGCCTCCTTTTCGGACCAACAACTTCTGTTTTCTTGTGTTTCATTTAACTGGGAGTGTACAGAGATGGCCAAATTGACTTTCACACTGAAAAAGTATGAGCTGTCACTTACAGTGTTGATAAAGCCATGTCTGTTGAGGTAGTGTGACTGATGTCTGTAATCCAAGCACTTAGAAGGTAAAGGCAGAGAGATCAGTAGTTTAAGGGCAGCCTCCTCAGCTTGACATGCACACGCAAAATAGAAATAAATAATAATCCTATGTCTAGAAGTTTTGAAAATAAACCCGCATGAATGTAAGGGGCTTAGGAAGAATAAAAAGCTAGTGGGACAATCAAGACAAAGTTTATGGAAGAGGAAGAAGAAAATTTAAGATAAACAACATCAAAATTTAAGATAAACTATTTACAAGGTGCTTAAGAAACATTCAGGTAAATTAAGAACGGTATGTATTGATAAAAGTCTCAAAAAACTAAGAGTGACAGAGCATTCAACAAGGTCAAATAAGTGGAAAACATTGCTTTCAAATAGGTTCTTTATTTAATGACAAAAACTTAGTGTATGAGTGAAGTATTATGAAGATTCTTAGGACTGTCATTTCTGGAATGTAGGACAAAAATCAGAAATATACTGGAACCAGCATGGAACCATGGAGACAATATTCTTTGGTTTGTTTTGGTTTAATGAGACAGAGTCTGACTGCATGGCCGAGGCTGGCCTGGAACTCCATATGTAGACCAAGCTGGCCTCAAATTCAAGTGATCCACCTGTCTCTGTCCCTGCCCCTGCCCCTGCCCCTGCCCCTGCCCCTGCCCCTGCCCCTGCCGCTGCCCCTTGCCCCTGCCTCTGCCTCTGCCTCTGCCTGACTCCTGAGTGCTGAGATTAAAAGCATGTGCTAGCATACCTGGCTTACACTATGCTTAAGAATTTGTAAATCACCAACCAAAGAATACACATGGAGGGACCTATGGCTCCAGCTGCATAAGCAGCAGAGATGATCTTATCTGACATCAGTGGGAGGGGAAGCCCTTGGTCCTGTGAAGGCTCAATGCCCCAGTGTAGGGGAATGCTAGGGCAGTGAGTCAGTTGGGAGGGGGAGACAGTGGGGAAGCACTCTCTTAGAAGTAGGAGCTGGGGTTGCAGAGAGGAAACCAGGAAGGGGGATAACATTTGAAATGTAAATAAATAAAATAACCAATACAAAGTTTTTTTAAAAAATAATTTATAGTGTACGTAACGAGGAGAGATGCTGCTAAATGGCTTAGTTGAGGAAGTAGTTTGTGGACGGAAAATGAAAGGTATGAGAAGCAAAGGAAACATTCAACTGTTAAGTCCATTCACAAATTCACCTTTGTCGGGTGTTAAGTCAGGCATTCATTTTCTTCTTTAATTTAGTTGGCTTACTATTACCTCAGTGCTTGCCTTCCCTCACTCAGTGTGCCATGCATTAATAATGCAATGAAATAAGATATGACCCCTGATGCATGGGGATCCTGCATAAAGTAAAGTGTAAAAATTTAATATTTACAAATACAAATAACAGGAAGACTATAGTTAATAACGGTGTGTTCTTCGTTAAGTAATGTAAAATGCAAATACCCAAGATACCTTGAAAAGAATGTTTTATAGCAGTTATTTGAACTACCAGAGGCTTCTGGAATGAAATTTTTATCAGTACTTAAGATGTGCATTGCTAGAAATGACAAGTAGAACTATTTCATCAGTAAAACACCTCAAGAAAACAGCTTAATTCTTCACAAATCCAACATTATTTAAAGATAATATTTAAATCCAACATTATTTAAAGATACTAAAGAGTGGAATATTCTCTTCTACTCACTAGCAGAGTATGGTTGCTATATAAAATTCAGTTGATTTTCTCTGGAATATTAAAAAGGTATTTAAACGGAGAACTTTGAGGTAAGATCCATTATGACACTAGAGAAAAACAGAACAGAAAATTTTCAGAGTTGAAAATATTTGTGATATATGTACGTGTATATAAGTATACACGTACATATATCCCAATTATATATATACATACATACATACACACACACACACACACACATATATATATATATATATATATATATACTATATACACACACAAATTC
Source organism: Apodemus agrarius (assembly GCA_964023405.1). Lineage (NCBI taxonomy): Eukaryota > Metazoa > Chordata > Mammalia > Rodentia > Muridae > Apodemus > Apodemus agrarius. The sequence continues at coordinate 24,821,122 of OZ030026.1, read as the reverse complement.
TTATAGAGAGACAGAAACATTCATGTGTAGATGATAGATAAATAAATAGATGGATGATAAAGAGATAAATACATGCAGACAAGATAGAGACATTTTTGGCAATATTACAAGCAAGCATGCTTGACTATATTATATCTTAAGTACTATCTAGCAGGAAGAGAAATTCTTCCCTCTGAAATAGTGGCACCATGGGGTCTTTTTCTAATATTATACAAAATGAAGACAGTATGCTGGGGTGAAAGAAATGAAAGATGCAAAAATACTCAAATGATCTTGCTAGTATCTGTTCTCATCCTTCAAATTCTACTGCCCCATGATACTTTCCTTAGCTCTTGCAAGGAAATCTAAGGAAAATAGATTCTTTTTTCTCTAATTTTAAATTAGTAGTTCAGTTTAGAAAGGTTTCAAAGAGACCATATTGAATGGGGAAAGAAATAGCCAAGGCAGTGACAATTCCTGAATATGAGGAGACCTGAGTTTAATGACATCATTAATAAACAAGATAAGAGACAGGTGCAGTCAGGCACACAGGGAACACCTTGAGTATAAGATTGCTTGGGAAACTGCCTGCCAGGGCCCCACATGCACCCAGGAGCTGGGCAGCCCCACAGCACACTCTACCAGGGGAACGCAGGTAACCCAGGAGTGCTGAGATTGGCTTGTAGGCACACAGGAGGGACAAGCACCAGCCAGTAACAGCAGGACCAACTAACACCAGAGATAACCAGATGGCAAAAGGCAAACATAGGAACATTACTAACAGGAATCAAGGGGATATGGTACCATCCAAACCCAATTCTCCCACAACAGTAAATCCCAGATACCCCAGTACACCAGAAAGTGAAGATTTGGATTTAAAATCACAGCTCATGATGCCGATGGAAGGCTTCAAGAAGAACATAAATAACTCCCTTAAAGAAATACAGGAGAACACAAATAAACAGGGAGAAGCCTTCAAAGAACTACAGGAAAGCACAACAAAACAGGTGAAGGAATTGAACAAAACCATCCAGGATCTAAAAATGGAGGTAGAAACAATAAAGAAATCACAAAGGAAAACAACTCTGGACATAGAAAACCTAGGAAAGGGAGCTGGAGAGATGGCTCAGTGGGTAAGAGCACCGTCTGCTCTTCAGAAGGTCATGAGTTCAAATCCCAGCAACCACATGGTGGCTCATAACCATCCATAAAGAGATCTGACACCCTCTTCTGGTGTCTGAAGACAGCTATAGTGTACTTACATATAACAAATAAATAAATCTTTAAAAAAAAGAAAAGAAAACCTAGGAAAGAAGTCAGGAGTCATTCATTCAAGCATGAACAACAGAATAAAAGAGACAGAAGAGAGAATCTCAGATGCAGAAGATAGAAGAAAAGAAAATGCAAAATGTAAAAAGCTCCTGACACAAAATATCCAGGAAATCCAGAAGAAAATGAGAATGCCAAACCTAAGGATTATAGGTATAGAAGAGAGTGAAGATTTTCAACTTAAAGGAGCAATAATGTCTTCAACAAAATTACAGAAGAAAACTTTCCTAATCTAAAGAAAGAGATGCCCAAAAACATACAAGAAGCCTACAAAACTCCAAATATATTTGACCAGAAAAGAAATTCCTTCTGTCACATAATAACTAAAACACCAAATGTACTAAAGAAAGGAAGACTATTAAAAGCAGTAAGGGAAAAAGGTCAAGAAACATAAAGGGAGACCTCTCAGAATTACACCAGACTTCTTACCAGAGACTATGAAAGCCATTGGAGCCTAGGCAGATGTCATACAGTCCCTAAGGGAACACAAATGCCAGCCTATATAGCTATATAGGTCAAATCTCTCAGTTACCATAGATGGAGAAACCAAGGTATTCCTTGACAAAAATAAATTTACACAGCCATTCAAAGGATAATGAATGGAAAACACCAAGAAAAGAAGGGAAACTACACACTAGCAAAAGCAAGAAATTAATCTTCTTTCAAAAAACCCAAAAGAAGATACCCACACAAACATAAAATTGCATCAAAATAGCAGGAAGCAAAAATCACTATTCCTTAATATCTCTTGATATCAGTGGACTCAATTCACCAATAAAAAGACATAGACTAACAGACTGGATACATGAACAGGACCCAACATTTTGCTGCATACAGGAAACACATCTCAGTGACAAAGACAAACACTACCTCAGAGTAAAAGGCTAGAAAACAATTTTCCAAGCAAATGGTCCCAGGAAACAAGCTGGAGTAGCCATTCTAACATGCAATAAAATAGACTTTCAACCAGTAGTCATCAAAAAAGACACGGAAGGACACTTTATACTAAAATTCTACCAAGAACTCTCAATTCTGAACATCTGTGCTCCAAATACTAGGGCACCATCATTCGTAAAAGAAACGTTACTAAAGTTTAAAGCACACATTGTACCTCACACAATAATTGTGGGGGACTTCAACACCCCACTTTCCTCAATGGACAGATCAGGGAAACCCAAACTAACCAGAGACACAGTGAAGCTAACAGAAGTTTTGGATCAAATGGATTTAATAAATATCTATAGAACATTTTATCCTAAATCAAAAGAATATATCTTCTTCTCATCACCTGATGGTACCTTCTCCAAAACTGACCATAAAATTGGTCAAAACACAGACCTCAACAAGTATAAGAAGACCAAACTAATCTCATACCTCCTATCAGATCACTATGGAGTAAGGGTAGTCTACAATAGCCACAAAAACAATATAAAGCCCACATAAACATGAGAGCTGAACAATGATCTACTTAATTATAACTTGGTCAAGGAAGAAATAAGGAAAGGAATCAAAGACTTTTTAGAATTTAATGAAAATGAAAGCATAAAACACCCAAATTTATGGGAAACAATGAAGCAGTACTAAGAAGAAAACTCATAGCTCTGCATGCCTACAAAAAGAAGATGGAGAGAGCATACACTAGCAGCTTTACAGCACAACTGAAAGCTTTATAACAGAAAGAAGCTAATAAACCCAAGAGGACTAGAAGTTAGGAAATCATCAAAATCATGACTGAAATCAACCAAGTTGAAAAAAAAAAAAAAGCTATATAAAGAATCAAAAAAAAAAAAAAAAAAAAAAGCAGGAGCTGGTCCTTTGAGAAAATCAACAAGATAGATAAACTTTAGGCAGACTAACCAAAGGGCACAGGGACAGTATCCAAATTAACAAAATCAGAAATGAAAAGGGAGATATAATAACAGAAACTGAGGAAATTTAAAAAATCATCAGATCCTACTACAAAAGCCTATACTCAACACAACTGGAAAATCTGGATGAAACAGACAATTTCCTAGACAGATACCAAATACCAAAGTTTAATCAGGATCAGATAGACCAACTAAATGGTCCCATAACCTTTAAAGAAATAGAAGTGATCACTGACAGTCTCCCAACCAAAAAAAAAAAAAAAAAAAAAAAAAAAAAGCACAGGACTAGATGGTTTTAGTGCAGAATTGTATCAGATCTTCAAAGTATACCTAACACCACTATTTTTCAAAATATTCCACAAAATTGAAACAGAAGAAACATTACCCAACTCATTCTTGAAGCCACAATTTCCCTGATACCAAACCCACACAAAGATCCAACAAAGAAAAAGAACTTCAGAGCAATTTCTCTTATGAATATCAATGCAAAAATACTCAATAAAATTCTTGTCAACGGAATGCAAAAACACATCAGAATGATCATTCACCATGATCGAGTAGGCTTCATCCCAGTGATACAGGGATGGTACAATATACAGAAATCCATCAATGTAATCCACTATATAAACAAACTCAAAGAAAAAAATACATGGTCATTTAATTAGATGCTGAAAAAGCATTTAACAAAATTTGGCATCCTTTCCTGCTAAAAGTCTTGGAAAGTACAGGAATTCAAGACCCATACCTAACATAGTAAAAGCGATATATAGCAAACCAGTAGCCAACATCAAAATAAATGGAGAGAAACTTGAAGCAATCCCACTAAAATCATGGACTAGACAAGGCTACCGTCTCTCTCCATATTTATTCAATATAGTACTTTAAGTTCTAACTAGAGCAATTAGAAAACAAAAGGAGGTCAAAGAGATACAAATTGGAAAGAAGTCAAACTATCACTATTTGCAGATGATATGATAGTATACTTAAGCAACCCAAAAAACTCCACCAGAGAACTACTACAGCTGATAAACAACTTCAGCAAAGTGGCTGGATAAAAAAATTACCTCAAGCAAATCAGTAGCCTTCCTATACTCAAAGGATAAACAAGCTGAGAAAGGAATTAGGGAAATGACACTGTTCACAATAGCCACAAAGAATATAAAGTATCTTGGTGTGACTCTAACCAAACAAGTGAAAGATCTGTATGACAAGAATGTCGTCTTGAAGAAAGAAATCAAAGAAGACATCAGAAGATGGAAAAATCTTCCATACTCTTGGATTGGCAGGATTAATATAGTAAAAATGGCCATTTTCTCAAAAACCATCTGCAGATTCAATGCAATCCCCATCAAAATCCCAACTCAATTCTTCATAGATCTAGAAAGAGCAATTTTCAAATTCATCTGGAATAATAAAAAAAACCCAGGATAGCTAAAACTATTCTCAAAACAGTAAAAGAACTTCTGCAGGAATCAGTATCCTGGACTTCAAGCAGCACTACAGAGCAATTCTGTTAAAAACTGCATGTTATTTGTACGTGACAGGCAGGCAGATCAATGGAATAGAATTAGAGACCCAGAAATGAACCCACACACCTATGGTCACTTGATCTTTGACAAAGGAGCTACAACCATCCAGAGGAAAAAAGATAGCCTTTTCAACAAATGGTGCTGGTTCAACTGGAGGTCACCATGCAAAAGAATGCATATTGATTCATTCTTATCTCCTTGTACTAAGCTCAAGTCCAAGTGGATCAAGGACATCCACATAAAACCAGATACACTGAAACTAATAGAAAAAAACCTGGCGAAAAGCCTTGAGGGTATGGGCACAGGGGAAAATTTCCTGAACAAAACTCCAATAGCTTATGCTCTAAGATCAAGAATTAACAAATGGGACCTCATAAAATTACTAAGTTTCTGTAGGGCAAAGGACATTTTCAAAGGACAAAATGGCAACCAACAAATTGGGAAAAGATCTTTACCAACCCTACATTTGTCAGAGGGCTTATAGCCAAGATATACAAAGAACTTAAGAAGGTAGACTCCAGAGAAACAAATAACTCCATTAAAAATGGGGTATAGAGTTAAACAAAGCATTTTCACCTGAGGAATATCGAATGGCTGAGAAGCACCTAAAGGAATGTTTAACATCCTTAGTCATTAGGGAAATGCAAATCAAAACGACCCTGAGATTTTACCTCACAACAGTCAGAATGGCTAAGATCAAAAACTCAGGAGAAAACAGGTGCTGGCATGGATGTGGAAAAAGAGGAACACTCTTCCATTGATGGTAGGATTGCAAGCTGGTCCAACCACTCTGAAAATTAGTCTGGCGATTCCTCAAAAAACTGAGTGTGATACTATCGGAGGACCATGTTATACCACTCCCAGGATTCCCCAGCATGTAATAAGGGCACATGCTCCACTATGTTCATAGCAGCCCTATTTATGATAGCCAGAAGCTGAAAAGAACTCAGATGTCCCTCAACAGAGGAATGGATACAGAAAATGTGGTATATTTACCTTATGGAATACTACTCAGCTATTAAAAACAATGAATTCATGAAATTCTTAGGCAAATGGGTGTAACTGGAAAATATCATCCTAAGTGAGGATCACAATCCCAAAATACTCACATGGTATGCACTTACTGATAAGTCGATATTAGCCCAGAAACTTGGAATACTCAAGACACAATTCACATATCCAATGATGCCCAAGAAAGGAGAGGCCCCTGGCCCCTGGTCCTCAATGCAGCAGTGTAGTTCTGGGACTACCAGGACAGGGAAGAGGAAGGGGAGGGCGTTGATGGGGGAACAGGGGGTGGGGGAGAGGGCTTTTGGGGAGGGGGTAACCGGGAAAGGGGAAATCATTTGAAATGTAAATAAAGAATATGAAAAAAAATGAAAAAAAAAAGACAAGAAAGTCACTTGCCAAAGTCATCTAAAATTCAAAGTTTCCTGATGCTTACTATTCCTCTTGAACTATAAAGGCTATTCTCTGTTCTATGCAGAAACTCTGGGCTTCAGAATACAGACCTAATTCCTATTTTCTTAAGAATTCTGGAATGAAACAGTATATTTGTCCCCGTGATAGTGCCTACTGTGGTCCAGATTCTGGTGTTTCTTCAGATTTGAATATAAAGTTGTTTTGTATTCCTGAAAGAGAAGGCCCAAAACATTTCCTTCCCTCTGGATGGACAAAAGACTGTGTGGGTTCTGGATATGTTTCTCTTGATGCTACTATTTGTTTTTTATGTCAAAACTGAGGAAGAGATGTACCTCTTAATCTCCCTCACAGTATCCTTACAAGGCCAATAAAGATCATATTAAAGCCTAGATTAGAGATTTATAAGAGAAAAAGAATTATAATGCCGTGGCATACTTGTTCTTAGTCAGAGGATGTCCCCAAAGAAAACAATCTTGGCTCTTTCCCTAGATGAGAGTCAGGTAAAGGAATAGCTACTGTGAAACTGTCAGGATCTAAACAAACATCTTCAAATGTCAGGAGTTCAGTATCTGCAGAATGAGAAACTGGCAGACAGTGAATGAAAAGCTGTTTGGACCACTCCACACGCTTCCCTGCCGTCCTACTGCTGCCCCAGGACAAGGTCAGGAGACCACATAGGGAGTAGACAAGCCGGACTTTCCATAGTAGCAATAGACCTGGTCAGAAAAAATGTATGCTCCAGAGAAAGGAAGAGTCAGAGACCAATGGCTTTAATATCCGTTAGCCTGGTGTTTAAAAGGGAGCCAATTGCAGTTAAAATCTTAAAGGCACTGCTGTCTGTTGTCTGGAAATTACTGACTCACAGTTTTATTTCTGCACATTGGAAACTCTGGATGCAATTACAGGAGCACCTTCTAAAATTTATGAGCATTTTGTATTCATAGCTACTCACACACCATAACTGCCACACTAAATTAACTGGCTGCAGTATGCTTCAAAATCAAAAGAATTTTCTAACAGCCACACGAAAATGACGTTTACTCTTCTAAGAGAAATGCAAATTCTATAAATGAAAGTAATTGCCATTAAACAGTAAAGACACAGGAATCCTGTTTATTTCATTCTGAGACCCTCAGTAGCTAGGGCATCACCAGAATGCTTTCTGATGAAGTCACCCAAATAGAAATGACTTCTAGTATGCTATAATTTGTATACAGCAAATGGAAGAACCTAAGATTACTGTAAGGTTTTTGGTTTTGTTTGTGGTTATTCTATTCCCCTCCCCCAAACATAACACTGTTTTTAAACATGAGGTGTATAAAAAAGTTTTAGGGAGGGGTCTTATTGAAATAAATAAAAACCCTACAAGTTATACAAGCACTGGACTGCACAAACATTTCCAGCGGATGAAATGATTATTATATCTAGTTAAATGTGAATGTAGAAGTACGTTTTTTCTTCTTTTATGGATAATAATAAATTATTAACAAAAATCTCCCAGTTACTTTGTTAATGAGAGAAAAGAGACACCCCTGTGCTTATCTACTGTCCACATGTAATATAATTACATACTTTAGTTTCAAATACATTGTTTCATCATTAAGCAAAAGGAGAAATCAAATTCTACCATGCATTCCACATCTTTATAATTTGTAATTAAATCTAGAACTCAGAATCTATTTATTAAAATCTTTGTGGATACAGAGGGAAAATACCATCCATTCCTCCCTGGCATTAGGATCAGATGAAATTATTTTAGGCCAAATCTGTCTTATCTTCAAAGACTTAAATAACAGTAATAGCCATAAGGAAAAATTATAGCTTATGAACAATACTACTGTATTTTACTTCTTCTGGATTTATGCAGAGCAAAGTCACCAGCAATTAGAATGAGGAACATCTAAATGCTTTAAAACCATGAAAGTCTCAAATCTCACTTCAGAGGTTAAAAAAAAACCCATCATGTTTGACAGAGATGACTCATTTAAAGTTACACTATATAAACATGTATGCTGCTAGAGAGTTTTTTAAAAGTTCCAAAAACAGTGTACTTCCATAAAGTAAATTAGCATCCACCCACAAATTGGCTTATATTTTCTCTAGCAAGCCCTGCTCTCTCTCTCTCTATTCCTCCTGCAACAGATCATATTATAACCAGATCTATGGAGATATGGAATCTGATTTAAAGAAATATGATTTTTTGGTTTACTGTATGTGTGAGTGTGTATGTCTCTGTGAGTATTTGTATAACTTTCGTTATACATTCATCTGCTGATCGACCTCTAGGTTGATTATAGCTCTTTGATATAGTGACTAGAACAGCAATAAATATGACTGGGATCTTTCTAGGATAGGTTATAGAGTTTTATGAGTATGTACTCAGGAGTGAAATGTGATTTAAAGAAATGTGAATGCAATAGGACCTTAGATAATAAAATTTTCCGTCTTTTTGAAAGTGCTACACCTAAAAAGGTAAAATAATTCTCACATAGTAACTGATAAGAACATGAGAAATATACACTGATATAGTCTAATGAGGTAGAATTTGTTTTAAAATAACAAGATTTATCTTTTTAAAATTTTATATGGATTCCTTATATTTTACGGGGCACAACATAATTATACATGAAGACATATTTTGCATAAAAGTATTTCAAGTGAATTTTTAAGATTTAATGTTTTTTTTATTAAAAGAAAGGAATCGTGTACCATCTGGAGATTAAAGTAATAAAATTCATTAGAAAAAAATAAATTGTAAGCAAATCTTGTTTTAGATCTGACATGTTTTATTCTTTACTCATAAGAACTCATTCTATTGAAGCTGGTCCCTGAAGACATATCAATAAAGGTGTGAAAATTGTTGATCAGAACTAAGAGTAAGCCTGTATCACTTACTTAAATGTCTCAGATTATGTATCTACCAACCTAATCAACTCCATTTCAGATTCTATCATAGCTCTACAGTATTTTATAAAAAAATGTAAATTGAAATGTTTTTATTCAATTTTCAGCACTTTTGCCAGTTAAAGGGGCAGTGATGCCTACAGTCTAAAACAAACAAGCAAGCAAATAAATAAACATAAATGGGCAGTGACGAAGAATGTTTCAGGAGATTGTGGTATTTACTGTTGTCAAGATTTTAAAACTATACTACTGTTTGATTGAATAATTTTACATTCAGTTAAATATTCAATAGTATACAGATGAGAAAAGATGAAATCAAAGAGATACACAATACAACATTATGTATAAGCATTGAAGTGCCAACAGAGCTCAATTTCATAATGGAGATAAAAATTTAAAGAACAGGGTAAAAAGACTGCTTTGGAGACAGGATTAAGAGAAAACTGTAGCCAATAAAATACTGAGTTTAGAATGTAAACTCACTGTCAAAAATGGACAGTCATATTCAATCACAAACTGGTTAATGATGCAACATGTTTTAAAAATATATGTCTGTAAGTAATTTATGAGCATCATAGAGTTTATTTTCACAAACTTAATGATTCAGATAAAATATTGAGCATGTATTCAATAGAATAAAACATGACATTTATAAGTTATGGCCACTGTTATGTTTCTTTACATGTAAATACCAAAGCAATGGATGAATGATATAATATATAGACTATAGAAGCTGATAACATAGGTATTTGGTAACTATCAAATATAAAAATCTATACATATTAGATATGATGCACTTTCAAATATTAGTGGGCTACCTGAAACAGGGACCCCTGAGTGCTGTACTCACTACAAGATGTAAGCAGAATGAAGAAGTTTGCATTAAAATCTTGCAAGAGCATGTTGGATCCAGTATGGCAGATATGTCACCAGGACTGAACCCTACAAAATTACTGCTGTGCTTCTGAGAAAAAGGAGAGCACACCAGCTACTTACTGCTTTATATCTTTCTTTTGTTTTTGAGATTATAATATAATTACATTTCTCCCTTCCCTTTCATCCTCTAAGCCCTTCCACATTAGCTTCCTTGAACCCTTTCAAAATCACCTCCTCTTTTCTTCTCCAAGTGTTGTTGTGTATGTATATATACTTTTGCATACACACACACACACACACACATACACACACACACATATATATATATACATATATATGTGTATATATATATATACACATATATATGTATGTATGTATACACACACACACACACACACATATATATATATATATATATATATATATATATATATATATGTATATATGTATCTGTACCTAACTATAACCTGGTCTATCAGTACAATAATACTTGTATGTCTGTTTCCAGAGATGGCCATTGCTTTTGTCTTATATTTCTTATATAAAAGATACTTTTACCATCTACACGATTTGTCAAATGAGAAATAAAAGATTTTAACAGAACAAGATATACCATTTTTAATTTTTATCTGAATGTGTTATCTGTTATGGGGCTTGCATTTTAAAGTACAATTAAGTCTGAATAATTTTCAGGAAAAACACAACTCATCACTTGTAATAACAGTAAAATTAGTCAATGTATTCCTGAATGTATCCAACTTTTTATCTTTCAATGTTCACATTAAAATAAAACTTATATGGATGTCTCCTAAGAGGCTTGGCCAGAACCTTACAGATTCAGATGCAGATGTTTACAGCCAACCATCAGACTGAGCACAGGAACCCTAAGGGAGCAGTTAGGGGAAGGACTGAAGGGGCTGAAGGACTTTGTATTACCACAGAATGAACAACACCAACGAACCAGACCCCTCAAAGCTCCCAGGGACTAAACCAACAACCAAAGAGTATGTACAGGTAGAGGGATCCATGGCTCCAGCTGTATATATAGCTGAGGATGGCCTTATCTGAAGAAATGAGAAGGGAGGCCCTTGTTCCTATGAAGGCTTGATGTCCCAGCATAAGGGAATGCTAGGGTGGTAGGGTTGGAGGGGAAGTACCCCCATGGAGGCAGGCAGGAGGTGGATGGGATGGGGTTTTTGTAGGGGGAACTAGGAAGGGAGATAACATTTGAAATATAAATAAACAAAATAACCAAGAAAAAAAATGTAAAAAACTACTTACTTTACCACAATATTTCCTAAGCTTCTAGCCTTCAGTTTTTGCATGTTGTCATCCAAAATCATAACTATAAAGAAAAATATGAACACAAATATAAACATAATTGTGAACACAAATACTAACCCTCAAACTTTAAACATTTTCTTGCGTTTTCTAAAATCATTCCTAAAGTTTCTAGCCCAAAATAATATTTGTATTTCTATGAGACCATGAAGACACATAATTAGGCTAAACATGTTTTGTAAAAGAATAATAGGTACATGCATTTGACATGTAGCAAGATCATAAACTATCAGACAGTTCTAAAGAAAATACATATTTTTAGTAGCACCATAATCTCATTTTCATGGCCACTTCCATTTATATGCCTATAGTGAGGCAAACAATATGTTTATCTTTTTATAAACTAAAGGATGTTGTAAAATACAGCCAAATATACATACAATGAAAACAAAGCAAGCTTGTCCATTTGTGATATGTAAACTGGGTTATGTTAATATTTCCAAATATATTATTCCAATATTTTCCATGATGCCTTGATAGAATATGGAAAATGTTCAATAAAGTATCTGTTGTTTAGATTACACCCTATCACACAAAAAATAAATTGCATTTTTCTGGATTCTGCAGTCTTTTATGTTGTTCTTTTCATTTAGGTTCCTTAAACAACTATGGGAAGGTACTGAACTGATATTAATCACTCCTTTCTTTATGTTCCTGGAGGGCACTGTTGGAAAACATTATAATGACAGTTATTAAAGTTATAAATATCTGCATTTTGCTGATTATGAGTTCATCATAAGAGAAAATCAGTCCAATTTCATCTTCGTTTCATCAAATTTCAAGACAACATCCTCATTACTACATGCCCCAGGCCATGTTGTTTTATACCCTTCAGGCTTTCTGTTTATAAAATAAAAGCAATGTCTTCTAATTGTAGGTATATAGAGAATGGGAATAAAATTATACACAATACCACATGGAAATGTTTCCTTTCCTTCCTTAAAGTAGCTTTCTTTACTATAATGCTGTATATTATATTATACTTTCAAAGTTCTGTATAACCATTAAACAAACCAAAAGTATACCAATCACAAAGTCCCTGATGCTTCAACTACAGAGATTTAATCTGTCCTCTGGAAGTCAATGGTTTTTGAACAATGACAATTTTCTGTATTAAAGTTCCAGGAGGCATCAAAGCTTTCTTACAACTGGGAATAAAAAAACGGAACAGATATATTAAGGGGAAATATGTTTAATGTCTCCCACAACTGGCAACAGCCAAAAGTATCTCAACACAAAGCAAGTTTTCTGATCAAAGAGTGAGGGTGGCCACTGTTCAGTTGAGGGATTCATCAGATATGGGCCCATTTTCCCATAGCAGGAGAAGTCAGAGACTTCACAGAATTATAAAACAGTATCTTTATACAATAAAAAGTCAAACATGGGGCTCGCAGCAAGGCTGCCATCTTGCCTCGGGACACAGCGGACTGCTGGCGGCTGAGGTCAAGTGCGCGGACAGAGACCTAGCCTAGCTTAGCATAGACAACCAGATCAGGCCCTTGCCGGCGCCCAGAGCCAGAGGACCTCTGCAGGATATCTGTGCACCTAACAGCTCAGAGGCTGGTTGCTGACCTCTGGAGACCTGCTCGCCGGGCTTGCAGCAAGGCTGCCATCTTGCCTCGGGACACCATGGACTGCTGGCAGCTGGGGTCAACGAGGCTGTCATCTTGCCTCAGGTCACTGCTGACCACTGGCGGCTGGGGTCAGGAGCACAGACGCCCTCTACTACAGTAGTGCCAAAGGCCAGGCTCTCAGGAGCTTCAAACTCCAACCAGTAAAAATAAGATCAACTAACTCCAGAGATAAACAGATGACAAAAGGCAAACATAGGAACGTGTCTAACAGAAATCAAGGCAATATGGCACCATCTGAACCCAATTCGCCAAACACAACAAGTCCTGGATACACCAACACACCAGAAAAACAAGAGTTGGATATAAAAGTACTGGTCATGATGCTGCTAGAGCAACACAAAAAAGACATAAACAGATCTTTTAAAGAAATGTAGGGGAACATCAATAGGGTAGAAGCTCTTACAATGCAAACACAAAAATCACTTAAAGAACTCCAGGAGAATATGGACCAACAGACAGAAGCCAATAAAGGGGAAATGAGAAAATCAATTATAGAAATGCAGGAGAACTTGAACCAACAGGCAGAAGTCATGAAAGAGGAAACACAAAAATCTCTTAAAGAATTGCAAGAAAACACAAACAAATGAAGGAACTGAGCAAAACCATCCAAGAGCTGAACACAGAGGTAGAAACAACTAAGAAATCACAAAAGGAGGCAACTTTGGAGATAGAAAACCTTGGGAAGAAATCAGGGGTCATAGATGCAAATATCAACAACAGAATACAAGGGATAGAGGTAAGAATCTCAGATGCTGAAGATACCGTAGTAACCATTGACTCCACAGTCAAAGAAAACGCAAAATTCAAAAGGCTTGTAACCCAAAACATCCAGGAAATCCAGGACACAATGAGAAGACCAAACCTAAGAATTATAGGGATAGATGAGAGTGAAGATCTACAACTTAAAGGGCAAGCAAATATCTTCAACAAAATTATGGAAGAAAACTTCCCCAAACTAAAGAGAGAGATGCCCATGAATATACAAGAAGCCTACAGAACTCCAAACAGACTGGACCAGAACAGAAATACCTCCCGTCGCATAATAATCAAAACCCCAAATGTACTAAACAAAGAAAGAATATTAAAGGCAGTAAGAGAAAAAGGCCAAGTAACATATAAAGGAAAACCTATCAGAATCACACCAGACTTCTCTCCAGAAACCATGAAAGCTAGAAGATCCTGGGCAAACCTCATGCAGACCCTAAGAGAACACAAATGTCAGCCAAGACTACTATACCCAGCAAAACTCTCAATCAACATAGATGGAGAAAGCAAAATATTCCATGACAGGACCAAATTTACACAATATCTTTCCACTAACCCAGCTCTACAAAGGATAATAGGAGGAAAACTCCAATACAAGGAGGGAAACTGCACCCAAGAAAAAGCAAGATAGTAACCTTCTTCCATCAAACTCAAAGGAAGATAACTACTCAAAAACAAAATTAACATAAAAAATGACAGGAAGAAATAATCACTATTCCTTAATATCTCTTAACATCAATACACTCAATTCCTCAATAAAAAGACATAGATTAACAGACTGGATACGGAAACAGGACCCTACATTTTGCTGCATACAGGAAACACAACTCAGAGTCAAAGACAAACACTACCTTAGAGTAAAAGGCTGGAAGACAATTTTGCAAGCAAATGGTCGCAGGAAGCAAGCTGGAATAGCCATTCTAATATCAGAAAAAATTGACTTTCAACCCAAAGTCATCAAAAGAGACACAGAAGGTCACTTCTTGCTAGCCAAAGGAAGAATCCACCAAGAAGAACTAACAATTCTAAACATCTATGCTCCAAATGCAAGAGCACCCTCATTCGTAAAAGAAACTTTACTAAAGCTCAAAGCACACATTGCACCTAACACAAAAATTGTGGGGGACCTCAACTCTCCACTATACTCAACGGACCAATCGGGAAAACAGAAACTAAACAGGGACACAGGGAAACTCATTGAAACGTTGGACCAATTGGATTTAACATATATATATATATATATATATATATATATATATATATATATAGAGAGAGAGAGAGAGAGAGAGAGAGAGAGAGAACATTTCATCCTAAAGCAAAAGACTTTACTTTTTTCTCAGCGCCTCATGGTACCTTCTCCAAAATCGACCATATAATTGGTCACCAGACAGACCTCAAGAAATATAAAAAGATTGAACTAATCCCATGCCTCCTATCGGATCACCATGGAGTAAGAGTGTTCTTCAATATCAACAAAAAGAACAGAAAATCCTCATACACGTGGAGGCTGAACAATATTCTACTCAAAGATACCTTCGTCAAAGAAGAAATAAATAAAAAATTAAAGACTTTTTAGAATTTAATGAAAATGAAGGCACAACATACCCAAATCTATGGGACACAATGAAAGCAGTGCTAAGAGGAAAACTCATAGCCCTGAGTGTCTCCAAAAAGAAACAGGAGAGAGCATATACTAGGAACTTAATGGCGAACCTGAAAGCTCTAGAACAAAAAGAAGCTATTTCACCCAGGAGGAGTAGAAGACAGGAAATCATCAAACTCAGGGCTGAAATCAATGAAGTTGAAAGAAAGCGAACCATACAAAGAATCAACAAAACCAGGAGCTGGTTCTTTGAGAAAATCAACAAGATAGATAAACCCCTAGCCAGACTTACCAAAGGGCACAGAGACAGTATTCAAATTAACAAAATTAGAAATGAAAAGGAAGATATAACAACAGAAACTGAGGAAATTCAAAAAATCATCAGATCCCACTACAAAAGCCTACACTAAGCACAACTGGAGAATCTGGAGGAAATGGACAATTTACTAGATAGATACCAAATTCCAAAATTAAACCAGGATCAAATAGATCATCTAAACAGACCCATAACCCCCAAAGAAATAGAAGGGGTCATAGAAAGTCTTCCAACCAAAAAAAGCACAGGACCAGATGGTTTTAGTGCAGAATTCTATCAGACCTTCAAAGAAGTCCTGATACCGATACTCTTCAAACTATTCCACAAAATAGAAACAGAAGGAACACTACCCAACTCATTCTATGAAGCCACAATTACCCTTATACCAAACCCATACAAAGATCCAACTAAGAAAGAGAACTACAGGCCAATTTCTCTTATGAATATCGATGCAAAAATACTAAACAAAATACTTGCCAACTGAATCCAACAACACATCAAAAGGATCATTCAGCATGATCAAGGTGGCTTTATCCCAGGGATGCAGGGCTGGTTCAATATACGGAAATCCATCAAATAATCCACTACATAAACAAACTCAAAGAAAAAAACCACATGGTCATCTCATTGGATGCTGAAAAAGCATTTGACCAAATTCAGCATCCTTTCATGCTAAAAGTCTTGGAAAGAACAGGAATTCAAGGCCCATATCTAAACATAGTAAAAGCAATTTACACCAGACCGATAGCCAACATCAAAGTAAATGGAGAGAAACTTGAAGCTATCCCAATAAAATCAGGGACTAGACAAGGCTGCCCCCTCTCACCATATCTCTTCAATACAGTACTTGAGGTACTAGCTAGAGCAATTCGACAGCATAAGGAAGTCAAAAGGATATAAATTGGAAAGGAAGAAGTCAAACTATCACTATTTGCAGATGACATGATAGTATACTTAAGTGACCCAAAACAAACTCCACCAGAGAACTCCTACAGCTGAAAAACTACTTCAGCAAAGTGGCTGGTTATAAAATCAACTCAAGCAAATCAGTAGCCTTCTGATATGCAAAGGATAAGCAAGCCAAGAAAGAAATTATGGAAACGATGCCCTTCTACATAGCCACAAACAATATAAAGTATCTTGGTATGACTCTAACCAAACAAGTGAAAGAATTATATGACAAAAACTTCAGGTCTCTGAAGAAGGAAATTGAAGAAGACATCAGAAAATGGAAAAATCTTCCATGCTTGTGGGTTGGCAGGATTAATAGAGTTAAAATGGCAATCTTGCCAAAAGAAATATACAGATTCAATGCAATCCCCATCAAAATCCCAACTCAGTTCTTTATAGAGTTAGAAAGAGCAATTCTCAAATTCATCTGGAATAACAAAACCCAGGATAGCTAAAAACTATCATCAACAGTAAAAGAACTTCTGGGGGAATCAATATCCCAGACCTCAAGCAATACTACAGAGCAGTAGTGTTAAAACCTGCATGGTATTGGTTCAGTGACAGGGAGGCGCATCAATGGAATAGGATCGAAGACCCAGAATTGAACCCACACATCTATGGCCAATTGATCTTCGACAAAGGAGCTGAAAACATCCAGTGGAGAAAAGATAGCCTTTTCAACAAATGGTGCTGTCTCAACTGGAGGTCAACATGCAGAAGAATGAAACTTGATCCACTCTTATCTCCTTGCATTAAGCTCAACTCCAAGTGGATCAAGGACCTCCACATAAAACCAGACACACGAAAACTAATAGAAAAGAAACTGGGGAAGACCCTTGAGGACATTGGCTCAGGGGGAAAATTCCTGAACAGAATACCAATAGCTTATGCTCTAAGAGCAAGAATAGACAAATGGGACCTCATAAAATTACAAAGTTTCTGTAAGGCAAAAGACACTGTCAAAAGGACAAATCGGCAACCAACAAATTGGGAAAAGATCTTCACCTACCCCTCATCCGACAGAGGGCTAATATCCAATGTATACAAAGAACTCAAGAAATTAGACCCCAGAAAACCAAATAACCCTATCCAAAAATGGGGTACAGAGCTAAACAAAGACTTTTCACCTGAAGAAATTCGGATGGCTGAGAAACACCTTAAAAAATGTTCAACATCATTAGTCATTAGAGAAATGCAAATCAAAACAACCCTGAGATTTCACCTCACAGCAGTCACAATGGCTAAGATCAAAAACTCAGAAGACATCAGGTGTTGGAGAGGATGTGGAGAAAGAGGAACACTCCTCCACTGCTTGTGGTACAACCACTCTGGATATCAATCTGGTGGTTCCTCAGAAAACTGGACATGATACTTCCAGAGGAAGTCTGGCGGTTCCTCAGAAAACTGGACATGATTCTTCCAGAGGACCTAGCCATACCACTCCTGGGAATATACCCAGAAGATTCCATAGCATGCAATAAGGATACATACTCCACTATGTTCATAGCAGCCTTATTTATAATAACCAGAAGCTGGAAACAACCCAGATGTCCCTCAATGGAGGAATGGATACAAAAAAATGTGGTATATATATACACAATGGAGTACTATTCAGTCATTAGAAACAATGAATTCATGAAATTTTTAGAGAAATGGATGGAGCTGGAGAACATCATACTAAGCGAGGTAACCCAGTCTCAAAAGAATACCCATGGTATGCACTCACTGATACGTGGATGTTAGCCTAGAATCTTGGCGCATCAAAGACACAATTCACATACCAAATGATGTATGACAGGAAGAAAGGAGTGGACACTGGTGCTGGAAAGGATCAAAGCATCAGTGTAGGGGAATATCAGAACAGTGAAGTGGGAAGGGGTGGAAGAGGGAGCAGGGGTAGGGAAAAGGGTATGTGGCACCTTTGGATGGTGGGGAACCAGAAAAAGGGAAATGAATTGTTAATATAGAATATATCCAATAAAAAAAGAAAAAAAAGTCAAACATGAATGTATAAGCATGATCTGAACACAGCAATATACATGTTGATGTGGATGAGGAAAACTCACGAGGAGTCTATGAAATGTTTGCAGCAACAGTAGCTGAGGTTTCATTCCCCATAATGTCTTGTGGGGCCTGTGTAATAGCTTTGTTGTGTTACATCTCAATTCAACAGCCCAAGGAAGTCCATTCAATGATGAAAGGCATTTAGAAGTAATAAAACTGAGTGTTAAAAAGTTAGAAATTTTGCAACAAAGGAGGGAAGTCCTGTAGAAAATATTTAGCTGCAATGGGTACTACTATCAAATATTGGTAGAATACATTATTTTCATTATATCTCATAATAAAAATTACTTGTTAAAATCCCTTTACTTTGCATTTAATTTTAACCAACAAGAGTCAAGAACTTTGTCAATAATCTTGAAGAGCATTATGGAATAACCTATAGCTTTTTGTTAACGAAATAAGGGAACAAAATAAACCCCAGTGATTTATATGTTGTTAAAAGTCTATTACCATTGTTACCATAGCAATGGTGTGCAGTCTTGAGGCATTTCGATTTACTCATTTCTAAATACAACATCTTAGATTCAATGTGAGTCGTCACAAATGAAATGACATATATAAGTACTGCGCACTTCACATATCATAATTTCAAACCCATATTGTTAAAAGACTCTTGGTTGTTTTAGGTATTCAAAGAAAATAACCCATTCAAAGACCCTTGCATTAATTCTAATAGCAAAATCTGGGGCATTCATTTCTAATGTATAACTTACTTGAAAGCTAATACTTTTTATATACTAAGTACAAGAAAATGCTCAATTCCTTAAAAGCAAACATTACGAATTACCAGCGTTATTACTCACCATTGTATCCTGGAACACATTTTCCTGCTTGTCCTGGTGGAGGTGTTTTGGAGTTACCTAATCCAATACATGATGCTGTGATGGGGGATCCAGTCTCTGGGGGAAAAAAGCATGGCTTATCACTTGATGCTTCAGCATTGTGTTGCTTTGGCATTTGTGCAATGGACCCAGATATTTTCACATCAGAATTTTCATTTCATTAGGAGTAGATTCAAGTCTAGTAGCAATCTAGTATTTAAGATGCTTAGCTTCATTGTCAGTGTTGAAGATAAGCAACACTAAATCAGAGTCACTCAATGTTCAATGGAGATTACAGGTATTCTTATCACAAGAAAAACGGAGAACTCCCACAATCATTATTAAAAATGAAAAGAGGCAGTGTATGGTGCATTCATGAGTTTAAAGCTGAAAGATATGTTTAGAGTATTTTATATGGCATGTTTCTCCTAAAGAATAAAAAGATGGCTCTGGTGTTTGTGAGAGGTCAGGAAGTAGAAGAATGGGCAATAACAACATTCAGAGCTTCACAACATAGGTTAAAGATAAATGAGCACTAGAAAAGATTTTTCTTATGGACTTATCTGAAGTTATTTTGCTTTTCAATATACCTTTTATTTGATATTTTTAGCTTGTTGTCTACTGAGACATCTTGAGCTGAATTTACCAAAATTTTACCCAAGAGATCCCAGGCTGCTGTTCATGGATAGAACACAGAAACAGACACAGAAATCTGTGTGTCTACTACACTGTTCATAGATCCAGCACACCTATAAACACAGAAAGTTACATGCATACTATGCTATGTACCAATCCCATAGGATTATGATCACCCTGTAAAGATTAAGAAATTGTTGTTTGTTTCCCCAAAATCATCTCCCAGAATAACCATAGCTGATGCTTACAACAATAAATTCTGAAGGCAATTATGTTTCGGGAGAAAGCTATTTATAACATAAACATTTTTTTATTTTCTATATTCTTTTTTTACATTCCAAAGGTTTTCCCCTTTCCCAGTTCCCCCTCACCATATGTCCAATAAGTCCTCTTCCCCCCACCCATTTCCCAGTCGCCCCCCCCCATTTCTCTGTTCTGGTACTCTCCTACAAAACTGGATCCTCTTTTCAGGACCAGGGTCCACTCCTTCCTTCTTCTTGGAAATCTTTTGATTTGCTAATTGTGCCTTGAGTATTCAGAGCTTCTGGGCTCATTAATATCCACTTATCAGTGATTGCATTTCATGTGTATTCTTTGTGATTAGGTTAACTCACTTAGGATGATATTTTCCAGATCCAACCATTTGCCTACAAATTGCATGAATTCATTATTTTTAATTGCTGAGTAGTATTCCATTGTATAAATATACCACATTTACTGTATCCATTCCTCCTTTGAGGGACATCTGGGCTCCTTCCAGCTTCTGGCTCTTATAAATAAGGCTGCTGTGAACATAGTGGACCATGTGACTTTATTGCATGCAGGGGAATCCGCTGGGCATATGCCCCAGAGTGTTATGACAGGGTCCTCTGGAAGTGTCATGCCCAATTTTCTGAGGAACCACCAGACTGATTTCCAGAGCTGTTGTACCATCTTGCAATCCCACCAACAGTGGAGGAGTGTTCCTCTTTCTCCACATCCTTGCCAGCACCTGTTGTCTCTTGAGTTTTTAATCTTACCCATTCTGACTGGTGTGAGGTGGAATCTCAGGGTTGTTTTGATTTGCATTTCTCTGATGACTAATGATGTTGAACATCTCTTAATGTGCTTCTCAGACATCTGAATTTCTTCAGGTGAAAAGTCTTTGTTTAGCTCTGTACCCCATTTTTAATAGGGTTATTTGGTTCTTTGGGGTCTAACTTCTTGAGTTCTTTGTATATATTGGATATTAGCCCTCTGTCGATGTGAGGTTGGTGTAGATCTTTTCCCAATTTGTTGGTTGCTGTTTTGTCCTTCTGACATGTCCTTTGCCTTACAGAAACTTTGTAATTTATGAGGTCCCATTTGTCAATTCTTGATCTTAGAGCATAAGCTATTGGTGTTCTGTTCAGGAACTTTCCCCCTGTGCTCATGTCCTCCAGGGTCAATTATGTTTCAGAGAAAGCTATTTATAACACAAACCTTTTGAATCAATTGTATTTTTCATAGCAATGGAAGGGCAGGATAAGAGAATAATGATAGTGAGGAGACTGATTTCCTTTTTGCTTCATGTTGTACATCTCAGCATACACACACACACACACACACACACACACACACACACCGAGAAAGAGAGGGGGGATTAAATGTGAAGACAATAATTTTCCAAGCCATACAAGAGCTGTATCACCCATTGACCCAAATATTCTGAATACATGCCTTCCTCTTTGAGCTTTGCCCTAAAACCTATGTTACTTGAGTGTTGGAAAAAGTTCACAGCTTATTTTCTTTGAACCAAAGCTATGTTTACAATTCACATATCATTAGTGGCTCATTTGTCATTGATAGCAGAAGATGAAATTTTGAATACTAAGACATGGATCCTAAGCCAAAGTGGAAGGCAGCAGTTCTCAACCTGTGGGTTATGTCCTCTTTTGGGGATGGAACCACTCTGTACAAGAGTTGCCTAAAGCCATCAGAAAACACAAATATTTACCTCATGCTTGACAGAAGTAGCAAAATTACAGTTACTAAGTAGCAACAAAAATGGAACTGTATTCTTTTACTTAAACTATATATATTTATTTACTTATGATTTTGTAATTTGATGGAACATGAAAAACCATATTAAAGGGTTACAGAATTGAAAGGTTGAGAAGTACTGCCGTTTTAAGATTAAGATATCTGGCATGGTGTAGATAATTAGTTACAAGGACCAGATGTCCTGAGTCTTAAGGGAGAACTCATAGTTATTTTTATATCATAACTAATCTCATTTTTTCATAAAATGATATTCTGTATCCATGAAATACTCCTCTTACTTTTATTTCCCTTACCATATATTGAATGCAAAGAAAGAAATGTACATGACTGTAAAGATTGTGTATTTGTTTCTTCATATTTTTGGAAACATAGTCAGTCACCTTAGCTTCCCTTCAGACCTGATGTGAAAGAGGACTCGTGATAATGACAGGAAGAACCACTGAGAAGTGGTATGCTTAAAGAGTGGTACACAGGATGCAGACATTCTCTTATGTACATGAACACAACCTAACAGGACATGGGGACATGTTAGGAAATAAGATAGACCTTACTAGATGCCTCTGTGTCTCCATCACCTTTTACAGTCATCTCTTTTAAAAGTATTTTCTATCAAGCTTTGTCAGAATGGTCACTCTAATTAACTGGAGTTCAAAGTCTCTACAGGTTTTAGTAATTTACGACCTGTACATCTTGTTAACAGTTGGGAATCTAATGAGAGAACCAGAAGTTTCTAGTATTGCCTCCCAAAATACTAAAAGTCAAACCTCAGGACAAATAACAAAACTACTAAACTGTACTTGGACCCATTACAGTGGGGGATTTATTACGAGATGGTTTCATTTCTAGATACCTGGAAATTTCTATATTGATGAAACCAGGCTGGGCTGCTCCCAGAGATCCTTCTGTCTCTGGATCCTGAGTGGTGTGGATTAAAGAATGGCATCAGAAAGCCTTGCTCATTGTGGAATCTTATAAATGGTATCAACACTCTGTTCTGTCCACATAGAAAGAGACTGTCAAAAGAAGATGGAAGAATAAAACTTTCCTTAAATGAAAATGCAATAAGAATAAGTGAGATGCCGTCCTCAGCCCTGCCCTGTAGGAAGAGAAGGTGGCACACCCATTTCCTGACATGTTTAAGTTTGTACATAATTATTATCTTTCAACCTTCAGACATCATTTTTTATTAAAAAGTTATGAAAACCACATATTATATATAACTAATTTGACTCAGAAACTGTAAGGGTGATGAAAAAGATAATCGAGTTAGGTCACTTAAATTAGATATAATTTATTCTTTTAACATTAGTAATTCAGATATTAGATTTTGCTAAATGTATATTGACTTGGAGGGATTGGTATGCCTAGTAACATGGTATGCCTAGTAACATCAATACGATAGATATGACCTAGCAAAAGGCAGGGCTTAGAACTGTCAGGGTAATATGGAGTCTAGGGTAGGGGTGAGGTAGGATGGAGAGATACTTAAGATTTCTGTCTTTGTAACTATGAATGTCTTGAGAGCTATAACAACTTAGTCTTCTGTGACATCATCACATAATATGCACAGGTGTCCAGGGATCCATGCACACAAGTCCATGCAACAATGGACACACCGTTAATCAAGGTGGCCCAGGAGAAAGTAGCCTCCTAGCTACTTTAAAAGCCAACTTTCTGCCATCCATAATAGAGGAGAGAGGGGAAATATAGAAGAGATAGAAAATATATTAGAGTATCTGGCTGGCAGATTTCTGTGGCTTCTTGAAAAATCAAGGACCAATTATAGGAGAATGCATATAATATGCATAAGACTGATGAAAGGACAAGAGCCTGAATGGGAAGTGGGGCATGGATCACACAACCAAAGATAGTACCATTTTTTTGTATACATGAGTGTGTATATAAATTGTTGCATTTCTGGAACAAGCAATATAGTTGAGTGAGTAGAGAAGTTTGCATGCATGTCCAACAAGAAAAGTTACACTCACATATAAACGTGTACACGCACACAAACATTTAAAAATAAATTGTTGCATATCTGAAAGAATATTTGGCAATTGAACAAGAACCTTAAAATGCAAGTATATCTTACACATTTATTCTAGGGATATATGCAAAGAAATACGTTTAGTTCATAGATACTTAATGACAAGCATGTTTTCAACTATATTGTTCACATCAAAGCATAGAAGATTTTTTTTCAAGTGGGAACCATCTCATATTTAAAGAGAACATAAAGCCACTCAAATGCTATAGATGAATGTTTACTAAAAAGAGAGTGGTTTTCAGAAAATAAGATCTAGAAGAAAGTTGTTAAACAAAGTGTACAAAGTGATTTGATTTTTCCAGAATATATTATACACTGAGGCAAATGAATATTTTATGTTTGCATACATATTGGTGAGACACACATGGAAATATTAAGAGACTTTATTTTTGGTTGGTGTTTAAAGAGTAAATGGTAGAGTCTAGAGAGATACACCAACAGCTTTGAAAAGTACCCACATTAGTTAGAAAACTGACTCAAAATTTTCTATACTCCTCCTAAAAAGCAGTGGCCAGCTTTACTTAGCTTGGAGACATTTTGATTACTTCAACTGAGAATGGAGAGGATTTATATAAGTTTTTGGGAACCCTTCTCCTTAAGCTACTATGCATGATGTATGGACCAGTAACCTGAATCCACCAGGGTAAAAATGCCATGTACAGACACTGTGATCAAAGTCCTTGATGATGGCAGGGTACAGTCATCCCTAGGACTTCTAGAAAGACACTCTACAAAGTCAGGCTCTCTAGAATGAATCAACCAGATGTTGCCTGAAATGTATTTTTCAATAACACATGGAATATCAGATCCACAAAACCATGAGACATTTTTGCTATTAAGCCACTGATTTTCTGTACCTACTGCTTTTATGTAGCTGTACACAAAAGTGCAAGGCATCATTGAAAATATTACAAAGGCCTTTTTTTGACAAACGAAAAAATAGTAAGATGAAGCAGCATATCAAAATTGGACACAGATACCCAACAGGAGTCAAAATGTTTTGAGGGCAGGTAAGAGTCTCACACTCAGGAGTCCAATAAAATAATAAGCTAATATCTGTAATATATATGCAGAGGACTTGTATTGTAATTCTTGTCAAAAATAAATAATACATGCATACATACATATATACACATACACACATACATATATACATACACATACATACATACATACATACATACATAAAATGATTGTATGAGTTAAGTGCAGACAATTTCTAATTCTGACCAGAACCTGGTACATTTTTACTTTGAACCCAAGAATCACTTGTATCACCAGGACTGAACATTGCAGTTGTTTTCATTTTGTTCCAAAGAAACCTTTTCCAACTAGCAAATACACACTCTGACTTGTTTTAGGCTTCAGTATTCATGACTAAGATGATAGCTTTAAAAATAAATTGGAAATCATCAATTGTGCTCACCAAATGAACCACAGAGAAAAAGATATTGAAGACTTCAAAAAAAGATTGTATGAAATTTATATTTCCTTTACATATTTTTCTGTAATAATATTCAAAGGTCTATCATTCAATACATGTTTGTTGGATATAGTCTCCTCATCCAAAGAAGTTATTTTTTTTTAAATAAAAGAATGTTATGGAGGAATTACACACTAAGTAGAAATAGCAGCATGTATGATGGTTCTCTAATGAGCCCACTGAGAATTTCATTTGTGCATCAGAGCAAAGTCCAGAGAGAATGAGTGGATTAAAGAAGATAAACAAATGCCGAAGTGAACAAGGAAAATTAAAAAGGACTGTCAATGCCAAGCTTAGACATCTGGAAACCTATCCAAGAACAGTAGGATCCACAGAGGCAATCATTGTTGAATTACTTTATAATATATTCTCCTTATTTTTACATTAAAAGCACTAAATTAATAATCCCAATATGAAATAGACAGTTGATGATAATGTGCCAATAGGAAGCAAAGGTAGAAAATGAAATTGATGCAAGTTATACTCAGAATCAATAGGTCATAGTGATTGCTGCAGTTAAATAGAGCAAGAGGAGTTGTCTGTTAAAACCCCCAGGATTTACTTTAGAAAATCAGCAATCAGCATCAACTGTGAGTGACATTCAAGGGAATAGGCAAGGTGGCAGGGGGACAAAACCAGTTGTGTGACTCAGAGTCCCTGCTGTACCTGACAAACTACTCTTCTCCCCCTCCGGTGACTCTTGAGACACTGCATCAGGCAATCTGGATTGATAGCTTGCTTGTCCATGTTCAAGGCTGAAGTTCTGGGGATAAATCAGGTCAGCAGGCTTGGGTCCTGCTGAGTCATATTAATCATAGCATCATGGTGGGCACAGAGGCAATTTGTAAAGAAATCGTTCGCTCCCACTTCTGAATCTAGACCGTGAGCTATAAATAACTTGAATGGTGGTAGCAAATAGAAAGAAGCAACAGTGAGCTGTATGCAGGTGAAAGAAAATCAATTTAATCTCAGTGTTCGAGAGGCAATAGAATTATGGTTAAAACACTTAAAGCAATCTAACGTCTGTATTAGATGCAGAGCTTTCAGTGGAGCTGCGACTCTGATCTCAGCGTACAGTAGTTGGTTCAGTGAAGAGTCCCATATATAATCAGCAGTTCAATTAGAAAGCCTGAGGGTGTTCGATGCCCCAGTGTAGGGGAATGCCAGGGTTGGAGGACAGGAGTGGGTGGGGGAGCATCCTCATAGAGGCAGGGGGAGGTAGGATGGGATAGGGAGTTCCGAAGGGGAGACATAGAGCCGGGCGTGGTGGCGCACGCCTGTAGTCCCAGCACTTGGGAGGCAGAGGCAAGCGGATTTCTGAGTTCGAGGCCAGCCTGGTCTACAGAGTGAGTTCCAGGACAGCCAGGACTACACAGAGAAACCCTGTCTCAAAAAAAAAAAAAAAAAACACACACACACACACAAAAAAAAAAAAAACCGAAGGGGAGACATAGAAAGGGGAAAACATTTGAAATATAAAAAAAGAAAATACCCAATAATAAAGGAAAGGAAGGAAGGAAATAAGGAAGGAAGGAAGGAAGGAAGGAAGGAAGGAAGGAAGGAAGGAAGGAAGGAAGAAAGAAATGCTGAATTAATGAACGCATGAGATAAAGCAGGAGAAGAAAGCATCCCAGACTGAAGAGACCAAAGGTAGTTCTAGTTAAATCTCCAATGACTTCATGAAATTAAATTCTGTATGGTTAAATGTTGCCCTTATATTCATAAGCATGCAAATCAAGTTTTCACAATTTTGTAGTATCTACAAGCCAGGATGTTAAAGACAGTCTTTTCACACCTATAAGAGGATTCAGGATTTAAAAAAAAGACAGGAAATATAAATAAGACATATTGTGTGTGGGTCCCAGAGCAGTTGCCTTCTGTGCTCCTGAATTTGGAGAACCTACAGGGCAGAATTATAAAGGTGACTCTTACAGCAATGAAAGGTTATTCATAGCAAGAAAAGAAAAGAAAAATAATATTTATTCTGTTTCAGTAATAACCTGGGAATTGGTAATTTTTGTAACATTTCATTTTATTAAAAGGTTTTTATGGAATCCCAATAGGAAACATCTGAGCAGAAGATCAAGGATGCGTATGTTGCAGAAGATTGAGGGACAGAACTGTGATTTTAACACTATCCTATTAGGATTCCACATCACCTTATACTCCCCACTTTGCTGTTCCAAGGGGCACTGTCCTCCTGCTGTTCCCTAACTAAGAATGACAGTTTAAAAAGTACCTGGGCTGATTCCCTTGGGTTAGAACAGAGGGTTGTGTGATACAGGAGAAAACAAAATCACAGATCATTATTCCTCAAGGAGAAGGATTAGAAATCTTTGTTGTTGTGAAGATCTTTATAAACGTGACATAATATTAAACTCTGTAGTCTAGGTTATACTGGATCCCTGTCAAAGGTGAGAGAATTAGAGTACATGACATTTCAAAGATCAAGCCTGGAACATCGTTGATCAGTTTCCTAATTTAATGTCTATTTCCAATACATTATCACTAATATAATAATGCCACAAACAGTGTCATTCATGTCTCATACAGAAACTATTGCTTGGTTTGGGCTCATTTTCAGGTGGATCGATAATTTGTAAATAGTTACTTTGAAAACAAGAGTCTTATCAAGCATGTCTTACATTTGACAAAAGATTATTCTTTCCATAAACAAAATTTACATAGCTTACTCTAAGCTCCTGTGTTTCAAATTATCATTAAAAATCACCTACTCTGAACTAATGAGGACTTGCTCTAAATGAGAGGGAAAAAATCCAGTTACCAGGCAACAGGGATGACATCAAGATTCTGTCTCTCTCTTTCCAGATGGATACAGTCAGTCACTCTAGCTGCAGATTACTAGGGTGACAGTTCATCTGTATTACTGCTGTTTCCCCAACCACAGCATAAAATACTGTGATATCCCAAAGATAATTTTTATGAAGAAAAAGCAAAATGACTCTATTTAGAGCATGAAACTGTAAAAGATAAATTTGAATCATCCATTAGAAATTCATTCATATTTTCCCAAAGTCTTTTGAGTTAATCGTTAAATTTAGAAAACAGTCTTTCATTATCTATAGTTATATTTTGCTCACAGATTTGCAGCCAGCCAACCGTGGACCAGTGGCAGTTGATATTCAATAGTCACAGAATAGGATTGTAAATAAAGTCCTTAAGATAAAGTCACCAGAAAGATCCTTTACTTATTGCTGCATCAGCTCAGTGGAGTTCCATATGCTTTAACTCTGAGAAGGAATTTGTGCAGTAAAAATTCCAAAGCTTCTCAGGGGCACAAACTATATACAGATGCGGGTATGCTGAAACTGGGAGAAAGCCAAGCAGACAGCAAAGTGGTAACCTGAAGGTATATGGGCAATAAGAAGAGTTGTAAAGCTTTCAGAGTTGAAATTTATTCTAGGAGAATAAATGTAAAGTGACAGAGTAGTGAGCTGAATTTACTTGTCAATAAAAAGAGCAACCTGTACACATGCAGAAGACACAGTCTCTGAGAATAAAAGGATAAAAAAGAAGAATTCAGAAATGTAAGTGCCTTGTATGCTGATACATTATGGATCAAACTGTCAAATATTAGCTAGCATTCCTATATAAATATATTTCAATATGTATTCAATATATATTTCACATTTATATATCTCATATATGAGGAATAATATATATGCATGAGTATATGAAAAATAAGACAATACAAGTATGTGCTGGTAACAGTTCCCAGTTCCCACAGAGATCTCCGTTTAGTATAGTTTTTTTTTTTTTAAAAAAAACCTGCAATTAATTATTATCTTATGTGGGTTTGGTTTTTATAAGTAAACACGTATAAGTAGAGATTGCATTCTTAAAATTCAAACAGAAAGAAAGAAAGAAAGAAAGAAAGAAAGAAAGAAAGAAGCTAGGAAAGAAGGAAGGAAGAAAGAAAGAAAGAAAGAAAGAAAGAAAGAAAGAAAGAGAGAGAGAGAAGGAAGGAAACTAGGAAGGAAGGAAGCAAGGAATGAAGAAAAGAGTCCTGGTCTAATGAGTCTTCTATACATTTCCTTAAGTTTATAGAAGTGATTTGGAAAGCCCAACAAACTGTAGTGGTTACAATACTTGCGGCCTTAGTCTATTGTCCAGAAGTACATTCTTCTTGTCTTAGTTACTTTTCTATTGCTTTAGCAAAACTCCAGGAGCAAGGAATTGTGGAAGAATGATGTTAGGCTTATGGTTTCTGAGGTTTAGAGTCTGTGATAGCAGAGCGAAGGCATGGTGACAGGAACATCTGAGGGCTAATATCTCAGGAATGTGAGTAGGAGGCTGACAGAGCACACTAGAAAAGATGCAAGTATTTTGAACCCTCAAAGTCACAGTCACACATCTTCAACATGGCCATACATCCTAATTCTTTTCAAACTTTTCCACCAACTGGGGACCAAGTATTCTAACAGGTTTCATTCAAACCACTACAGTACCTAACGAAGCAAAAGTACATCTGTCACTTCAACTGCTTTTGATTTCCTTTAAAACATGCTATCATTGTATGGACACCATTTAGAATGGTTTTGATTTCTGTGTTAGCATGCCATCAATTTCTGGAGCATTTTAACCTCTAGCTTAACAAAATTTAAAGTAACCAATTTCTTTCTCAAATAACAGATATTTAGGCTGTATAAGGACTGTAGCTATGTTAGAACTTGAGCTGTAATTAAAATTGTAGCAGTTCAATTTTCTGAGGAACCGCCAGACTGATTTCCAGAGCGGTTGTACCAACTTGCAGTCCCACCAGCAGTGGAGGAGTGTTCCTCTTTCTCCACATCCTCGCCAACACCTGCTGTTTCTTGAGTTTTTAATCTTAGCCATTCTGACTGGTGTGAGGTGAAATCTCAGGGTTGTTTTGATTTGCATTTCTCTAATGATTAATGATGTTGAACATTTTTAAAGGTGTTTCTCAGCCATCCAAATTTCTTCAGGTGAAAAGTCTTTGTTTAGCTCTGTGCCCCATTTTTTGATAGGGTTATTTGGTTTTCTGGGGTCTAACTTCTTGAATTCTTTGTATATATTGGATATTAGCCCTCTGTCAGATGTAGGATTGGTGAAGATCTTTTCCCAATTTGTTGGTTGCTGATTTGTCCTTTTGACAGTGTCTTTTGCCTTACAGAAACTTTGTAATTTTATGAGGTCCCATTTGTCTATTCTTGATCTTAGAGCATAAGCGATTGGTGTTCTGTTCAGGAATGTTCCCCCTGCGCCAATGTCCTCAAGGTTCTTCCCCAGTTTCTTTTCTATTAGTTTTAGTGTGTCTGGTGTTATGTGGAGGTCCTTGATCCACTTGGAGTTGAGTTTAGTACAAGCAGATAAGAGTGGATCAATTCTCATTCTTGTGCATGTTGACTCCCAGTTGAGCCAGCACCATTTGTTGAAAAGGCTATCTTTTTTCCACTGGATGTTTTCAGCTCCTTTGTCGAAGATCAATTGGCCATAGATGTGTGGGTCTTCAATCCTATTACATTGATCCACCTCCCTGTCACTGTACCAATACCATGCAGTTTTTAACACTACTGCCCTGTAGTATTGCTTAAGGTCTGGGATACTGATTCCCCTAGAAGTTCTTTTACTGTTGATTATAGTTTTAGCTATCCTGGGTTTTTTGTTATTCCAGATGAATTTGAGAATTGCTCTTTCTAACTATATGAAAAACTGAGTTGGGATTTTGATGGAGATTGCATTGAATCTGTATATTGCTTTTGGAATACCCATGGTATGCACTCACTAATAAGTGGATATTAGCCTAGAATCGTGGGACACCAAAGACAAAATCCACATACCAAATGATGTCCGACAAGAAGGAAGGAATGATCCCTGGTTCTGGAAGGGCTCAAAGCATCAGTGTAGGGGAATAGCAGAACAGGGAAGGGATGGATGGGGGGACAGGGGGAGGGAAAAGTGCATGTGAGACCTTTGGGGGGCAGAGAACCAGAAAAGGGGAAATGAAATATAAATATAGAATATATCCAATAAAAAAAGAGTGAGACTGGAGCTGTTTCTGACTTGTTTACCTGCTCTTGGGACCATTATTCTCTTACCGAGTTGTTCTAAGTGCTTTGAACTGTTTTAATTATCAAAATGGAGATGATTATAAGTTTGGTGATATTAATGACCTTAAAAACCCTCGGGAGAGAGGGCAAGCTAGTAATTTAATTTGTTCTATAGCTTTAATAATTTCCAGTCACTGGACCAAGGACATAGAATTTTTAGGAGAAAGTCTCTTTATTTGTGTTTACAGGAAAGGAGAAAAGACTTTGAACCCCTTCTAGAATAATATGGATCAATTATAATAGGGGAAGAACCCCTAAAGATCTTGGAGACAGACAGAAAAGAAAAAGTCAAGAAGACCAAAGAGGACAGGTAACTTGTTCTGCTGATTCCTCAACATGGGGAAACCCCAATAACTGGTTTAGATATAAAAATGTCTCTAGCCCAAATTCCAATTAAATTTAGACAATGAATCTTGTCATTTATGCAATCCTTAACTCTCATCATGCTATCCTTCACATGGCATGAATAAAGATTTATTACATTTTGTTATTGATAAGATTAATTCATTAAAAAGCAGTTGTCTTTCACCTGACCATACAAGGAGCAAAATTCATCCTTAACTGATATTTGTATCCTGCACAATCCATAGGAATATCTTAGTAGTACTAAAATTTTGGTTATAAGATTTGTATGTTATAGAAGGTACAACTTGGGCAAAATTCATCCTTAGGATGCTCAACTCATCTGCTATTCCTCTGCTTCCTCATGCTGTCCTGAGACTCGCTTCCAAAACAACTTCAGGAATCACTGTGGATTCCAAATGATCTTGTGTCATCAACCTTTCAGTTGGATCCAGTCAAAACTTCATTCAATCCCTGAGCCTTCTAAGCATACAGAGACTGGATAACAGATAGTAAAGTTAGCTTTCTTAAAGCTAACCAATTTTCTAATTTTCGTATACTGCCCTACCCCTTTGAAAAATTTCTTGACATCCCTATTCAACAGGAAGAAGCCAGGAAGAGTCATCATCCTGATTCCTTGGGTTTGGATGTCTGGTTATAATGACTTTATAAATTATAGACAGGTTACCATTTTAAGGGATAATTTCGAAATGGTCATAATTCTGAATAGGATGGAAATAGATGGGCTGGCCTACTAATTTTATTCTTGAACAAAATATTATGCAGCCATAACCTTACATTGATCAAAATCTTCATAAGTGATCAAAAATAAAATTATTATTTCTTATATTGGTATAGAACATATACATATCGATATAGAATTAAGGTTTTCATGAATATAAATCTATTTATTGATACAAAAATTAAAATTAATATTGTTACTCTTAGATAGGCATTGTGCAACTCGTTTAAGAATACAAGGCTTTGATGCAGTCCTAATAGCTGCTATTTCAAGCTATTTAAGATGATTAAGCAACAAATGTTAAGAGCCAGATAGTAAACTCAGGTTTATATTAGATTCAATTTAATTATAACAAAGTGCTTTTCAATTTACTTAAATAGAAATGACTAAGAATTGTTAAGGTTTAACATATACTTTACATAGACAGTCTTCAAAAACATAAGAAATCCACAAAATATGACATTTAATGTTATTTCATTATTAAGGTTTCTTGCTGCTTCCACAGACTTAGGCTGATTGGCAGAGTGATGTCAGCTGAGGCAAGACATGTGCTGAGGCAAGACTCATGGAGAACATGGGTGAGTGTCAAAAGGAATTGATGGATAGTGAACAGCGGCTGAGTTTGGTTTGCTTTTAGAGCTAGCCATATAAAGTCTGTTGGTCTCATGTCCTCTCAGATCTTTGTTTCATTGAGAGAGTCACAGCTAAGTACAGTTCCTGATATCCCTGCTGATCTGAATCCCTCTTGTCTGGGTATTCCTATTACTCCATGCCACTGGCCGCTATCCTGACACTACTGAACTAGGCTGTGGTATATACATGAAATGTTCTTGTGCAGATGAAGCTCTATGCCTCTGCTGATCTGTGCCTGACAGGAATTTGCTCCAAAAAAATAAAACCTATTTCTAAACAGGTCCACTTCCCCAGAATCCTTTCCTGTCCACTACCCCTGGTGAGTGGTGTGATACAATGGAGGTTAAAGCATTTAAGAACCATCATTAAAAGTAGAGATTAAAAAAAATTAAAATCACGAGGGTAGAAAAGTGGATATTGGCAAGAGGCGAGGTAGCAGGGACTGATTGGGAAGAGAGGAAACAGTGGAGTCTAATATATGAGAAAAAGACAAATAAATAAATATTTTAGAATAAATAAATAAATATTTTATTTTAAAAAAAAAAATATATATATATATATATATACACACATACATACATATGGTATTTTTTTTTTGCTCCAGATACACTGGAACCCGGATTACAGGTGTTTGTGAGCCACCACAAGACTGTAAGAGTTGAATCTGTGTCCTCTGCAAAATTTTCAAGTCCTCTTAAGCAATGAGTCATCTCTCTAGCCTAGCAGCCATTATTTTTGACATGACAACAAATGAAAAAAAATTAAAGGAAAAAGAAAGAAAGAAAGAAAGAAAGAAAGAAAGAAAGGAAGGAAGGAAGGAAGGAAGGAAGGAAGGAAGGAAGGAAGAAGGAAGGAGAGAGAAATAGAGAGACAGATAAAGAAAGAAAGAAAGAAAGAAAGAAAGAAAGAAGGAAGGAAGGAAGGAAGGAAAGAAGAAAGGAAGGAAGGAGGAAGGAAAGAAAGAGAGAAAGACAGGAGAGACAGAGAAAGAAAGAAAGAAAGAAAGAAAGAAAGGAAGGAAGGAAGGAAGGAAGGAAGGAAGGAAAGAAAGAAAGAAAGAAAGAAAGAAAGAAAGAAAGAAACTCATAAATACAATCCTGGCATGTTTTGTTTTAATTAATTTTAAAGTAATATCGTCTTTTATAACAAGTAGGAAAGAAAGATAAAAGGAAGAGAGAGAAGAAAGTAAATCTTATATGTGGACAGAGTGTATTCTGGTTGAAGTTAGGCTGAAGTGTGAGGGAAGTTTTCTTAGGCCATTTATTTTTTTTTATTTTTTATTTTATTTTCTATATTCTATATTTACATTCCAAAGGCTTTCCCCTTTCCCAGTTCCCCCCATATGTCCCATAATTCCTCTCTCCCCCAACTAGTCCTCAATCATCCCCCACACACACACAATTTCTCTGTTCTGGGTCTACAAAACTGGATCCAATCTTACAGGCCCAGGGTCCTCTCCTTTCTTCTTCTTGGGAATCATTTGACTTGCTAATTGTGCCTTGAGCATTTAGGGCTTCTGGGCTCATTAATATCCACTTATCAGTGATTGCATTTCATGTGTATTATTTTGTGATTGGGTTAACTCACTTAGGAGGATATTTTCCAGATCTAACCATTTACCTACAAATTGCATGAGTTCATTATTTTTAATTGCTGAGTAGTACTCCGTTGTATAAATATACCACCTTTTCTGTATCCACTCCTCTTTGGAGGGATATCTGGGCTCCTTCCAGTTTCTGGCTATTATAAACAAGGCTGCTATAAACATAGTGGAGCATGTGTCTTTATTGTATGCAGGGGAATCCTCTGGGTATATGCCGAGGAGTGGTATGCCAGGGTCCTCTGGAAGGGACATGCCCAATTTTCTGAGGAACCGCCACACTGAGCCATTTATTCTTAAGAACTTCTTTAACTCATCTTTAACCAGACAATAGAATTCTTGCAAGGAATACCATTTACTACATGTAAAGTCCTTTATTGTGAAAATTATATTCTCATCTGATTTATGGAATAGCTTCTATTTTTGTCCTAAAAATACCTATAACAATATAGTATTTTATCTGGGTATTATACAATTGGGGATAATGAACTTTAGAATGCTTTATTGTACATAAAATGCCATATTTTAGTACAATGGTTCTCTATTCTTTTAAGTATTCTTTTTAAATAGTGATAATACCACCCATTTCCATATTTCTATCTGAAATTGAAAATGAAAACTTCAGTCAACAATCTAGCTGTTTTCAATTATCTTACAGATAAGTTACTGCTTAGATAAAATTCTTGAATGAATAGCAATTCGGTTTCCATTGAGACTAATGAGTGAATTTGATATAACCTTTCTAGACTTAGAAAAACTTATTTTCTTCATGATAGCACTAAAGGTTTACATTATTACAATTATTACAATCAAAAGCAGGAGCTTAATGCTTCAGTCGCCATGAGCGCAAAAAGTTCTCATTGAAAGATTCTTTGGGGGAGGGGCTAGATATGTAGAGACTAGCCTTCAATTGGAAATTGTTAATATTAAATCAAACTAAAATCATATGAAATAGATTTTATTTACAGATTCTTAATTAACTAACATACTCATTACTATTTTCAAGTTAATATACAAGAATCTCCTAACTGCTAACTTACACACATATATTAATGCAAACAATGAGCAAATAAAGTTCGTTCGTGAGTCTTTCATGCTAATGTTTGCATGGAAGACTCACCAAAGTTTTTAAGTTTATTAAATATTAATTTCTAAGTTTATAACAAGAGGAGGACTGTAGAACATTTGAGATTCACAATGAAGAAACCCATTCTTTAATCAATGCTTAACTTTGTTAGGAACACTCTCTGGTGTTTTCATGCATGTATCTACAAAGATAAGCAAACATCTATCTGATGGGGGAACCATAAGGGCATTTATCAGTGTACTAAAAATATGAAGACACATTTTCTTTCTTGGTGAATTAGTAACTGCCTTTTTTTTTTTGTCTTTTTCTCCTGTGGATTTAAAATTTCTTTAATTCCACCTTAAGAAGGAAAGCTGTTGGTGCTGGAGAGATGGCACTTTATTCTATTTCAGAGGACCAGATTTGGGTTCCTAGCATCTGTGCAGTGTAGTTCATACTTTAGGAATAAGTACTGGCAAATGATGTTGCTTGCAACAATTTTTGAAGTGAAAAAAAATTCCTATGCAAATAAGTTAAGATTCTAGCTATGTATCTACAAGGGACCATAGAGTTGCCCTGGCCGAGCCACCTTAAGTGGCACATTTCAAATGCTTTTCCTGTTTCAGTCCATGGCTCCTGATGCTCAATGTGCCTTCCAGTTCCTGAGACACTTTCTCAGGCAGTGAAGCATCCAGGTTTCTCTGTACGTTCTCTTGGAAGTTAAGGGAACGCGGAAACTTGACAGGATCATTGATCTTAGACATTAATCTTGTGTACTCTGTATAGTTCGCAAACACCAATGTATTATAGCAATGACAATCGTATTGATCCTGGCAATCAATGCTATATTTCTGTTTCTGATAAAGGTATAAAATGGTTGATTACTCTTGATTAAATTGTCACAACTTCAGTCTTGCTGTGGCCTCAACCACCAAAGCCAGGTTTAATTTCCAGCCGGCTCTATCAGGAAACTTTGACCAGGTAAGTAAGCATAGGAGCTTACATGTATCCTTACAATTATCAGTTGATACCTGCATCATCTAGAATTCAACTCAGTTCTAGAAAAAAATGCTTTTCTTTATTCTTGCCCTCAATTATTCCCCCCAAAATGATTTCCCAATTTTACGTGATCTTCCCTATAAGTTTGCATTCTTAAATATAACTATGCCTATACCTTGCTCTAAAAAATGGTCATAAAATTGAAAAATAAAGTTATATTACTTTTACTTATTGATATTTTTATATGGAATAGTCAATGTAGATGTATGTATTTAGTGCTTTGAGAAGTTTTTTAGGCTTTGGTGAGTTTTTTTTTTCACATTTTAGAAAGCACTAATTACACACATCTACATTTTTTCCAGGCAAGGAAAATGTTTTTGAAAGTTCAATAAGGTCAAGGAAAATACCTTTTATGTATAATGGAGATACTATTAGCACTCTTTCTTACTGGCATCATTATTAATTTTCTGACTCTTTAAATGTATTATGATGTGTTCTATCTTTTGATTCCGTTAGTAGTTAAAATATGCACACAGGTAAACAAGTTTTCCTTTAGAAACTAAATGTACAGAAAAGATAAACACCATGTTTTTCCTTTATAGATACAGGGAACAGGTCTTATGCTCTGGTCAGTTATTTTAAACTATATATTAGAAAAATGTAGACAAAACATGTTTTTCCAAAAAGCAGCATACAAGGAAACAATAAACGCATAAAATAAAAAATATATAAACTATCTTCTTTTACTTTAGTTTTTTCTTTTCTTTCCTATAAGGGTTACCAACATTCTGGCACAGCAATCTACAAATGTGCTAAGCTACATACACAGCAAGGTCAAGCTAGGCTAGCAGTGATTAGAATTGTTCTTATCCAAGTTTAAACTACTGTTAATAGCACTATTAATTTTCAACATGAAACTTCAGTATTTGTATACAAACTGGATATTCTATCCTAGATATTAGGAAAACTGAAGTACAGATGGCATTACATCCATGATTTTATCAAAATTGCTGGACTTAGTGAGAGTAACAAGTGAAGGCCACTAGCCAACTATCTCTAGATGGCTAAATAAAACATACGCAAAGTATGAAGAGGAGATTGGATTCCAGATCAATGAGATACTCACACATTTACTCAAGCCATCCATGCAAAAACAGAAAGGAAAAAGAAACTCAAGAGGAAGAATTTTATTTTTCCAGTTATCTTTTTTCTAAAACTTATATTTTATCTACCTAATATACAATTTGGTTCCCAAGGACCACTTAGTGTGAGGAAAGTATATCACAGCCAAGCTAGTAAGTGAATGATACCAATATATTATTATTGATTTGGAGAGAATTTCGTGTATCTTTTGTGAGAGTGACACAGGAGAAGTTTGACTTTGATGAGCCAAGGCTTGACAGAGCTCCCTATAACTGGAGTAGTGCTTTATCAAATCCCAGGGAAGCAGTGGGCTGAACAAGTTAGAGAGCACAGAGCACAGCTGAGGTAATGGTAAGACTTAACAGGACAGATCCTGCCCCTACTGTCACCACTCAAAAGCCCTGGGGATGCTGGTGATCTGAGGAAGGGCAAGCTGAGATGTAGCAACTTGCTGTGTAAAAGAAACTAAACCAAGATGGTCAGAATGCCCTCAGACCTGAAATATCTGTGGCTAAGAGAATGGTTGTGTCTATGTGACTAATGCAGACATTAACAGCATGACATTAAAGTGTTCATTTCTACAAAAAACCAGAACTGTGGATCCTGTCTGGCATAACTCAGAGCCTCCTCCAGTCCACACAGAAAAGGTGCTCTGGAGGACATGATTAGGTGTCACGAACGGTTTAGAAAACACTTACCTGTTTGCCACCAATGGTCTAGAACAGGGACACGGAAGACTTTTTTTGACCATTCTAGGGTCTCCACGTCACATCTTTCCCCAGCCACAAACAGTGTCTTGAACCTGAATATAAGAGCGATAGTAAGGTCAAAGGGTTCCTGAAAGTTAACTTAGATAATTTCATTTACATTAAAAACTGTTCTGTTAGAATCTAACTGTATCAGTTATATCTATGGAAAATAGCCCTTTATGAAGAATATTATGTTGTGGGAGAGTGAAAGAAATTGCGTATATGTGTTCAAATATAACATGCAGTTTGCAGCACTGCAGTACTTCAAAAGCAGAATTCAGAACTACACATAGATGCTCAGCTATGGGAAGGACAATTGAGTTGACTTTGTAATGTACCTGTCACATTGCTCTACTGATCAAACCTGAAAAGCCTTTCCCCCTTGACATTAGCCTTGCTAATTTTAACTCCTAATTTCCTATCTTTATTTTTATGAAGGATGTATCCAGAAATAGGCTCACAAATACCCATTAAGGCAGCAAATTGGATCACACGCATGATTCTTTCTCATGCATTCCTTTAGGAGAGATTACTATGCTCTCAACAACATATTTTTTCTATTCTGAGAAACGTACAGATGAAAAAGTGGCTAATAAAGAAGCATTGGCATAGCCTTTAGGGCCAAACAGACTCTTATCACAAAGAACCTGGGTTACTGAAGGATGAAGGAGAATTAACATCACTGACAGAGCAAACTGTGCCCCAGAGTAGAAAGAATAAAATAGAAAAACGGACCTAGTCTGACCCTGTTAGTGATTCATTGAAAGAAAGGCTGTTTTTCTTTCACGGTCATTGCCCTCCTGGCCTGTCTGTTAGAAGGAGGAATGTGGATGAGCAGTTAATTCGTTATCGTCAAAGGAAAAACATTCAACAAACAAAAACCTGCCCGCTCCTCTTGAACAATGCAGTCCGCCACTGACAGCACCTTACTGCTCTCCACATTGATCACATAGATTTTACAGTTTTACATAACCCTGCCTCTGTGATCTGGCAACATTCTGCCTCTATTTGCAAAAAGCATACATCAACTTCAACACACCTATTCCTGCTTATGAACATCCATCTTTATGAATCTGAAGCCCATGAAGATTTATTCGATTTCTAGTTTCACAAAAATAGTGAGGTATGGAGGTTGGTGTGAGCAAAAGTGTATGTCAGTTTGAATACGAGTCTTATAATTAAGGAAAAGAACACTGTTTGCAGAACACAGAAATCAATGGAGGTACAGTGATAGGAGAAAAAAGTGGTTACTTTAGGGAATCTTTCATGTGTAACATAGCCTTGAAAGGATTTAGGCCAGCAACTTGGTTTTCACAAATTTAATGACTAACCCTGGGCTCCACACAAGGACTTCATAGTTGGGAATGAGACAGAGGAAAAGGCATTGAAGTTCCGGGAGCAAGACTACCTGGAGAATTAAGGTAGGTCAAGAGAATAGTGAGATTACACAGTGAGAAACGAGAAAATGGTTCAAGAGAAAAATATTAGAGAAAGAGCATGAAAGTCCAAAATGAATTAAAATGTTGGTGGAAATGAAGGCAGAGTAAAACAAACAGGGTATCTTAGTGGTTTGTCTGTAATGAAGACAGACAGAGTTTAGGGGCTGGAGAAACTTTATCATGAAAAGACACTGGAGGACATATGATAATATTGATAGAAGGTTTAATGTCAAGATGCTGAAAATTATCCAAGGAGCTAACTACTAAAAATAAAACTAAACAAACAAACAAACAGTGGAACTGACTGGTCACAGAAGGAAAGTGGGAAAATGGGAAATCAGTGATTCAAAGAAATGATAGGGAGTTAATTAAAAAATGGATTATTAAATAAATAGAATGTTCATGAATATGATCATCCTTTACAGTTATGGCTAATCTTGACCCTAAAGCTGTAGCTTAGCCTTCATAAGAAGGAGAATGGTAAAACTTCTAGTAAAAACTGCTAGTTGGAGACATGTGATAGAAAATGAATGTGGATCGACAAAGTACAAATGAATATCTGATAAATGATGTCTACACATGAAGGAGTGCCATTTGTATCTGTGGGCTCACTTCACCTAAAATCAGCCAAAAGAAAAAAAATAAGCCAAAAGGAAGTGCATATCAAGACCACATCTTTCATTTATCAAGTCACAGATTTCTTCAAAGTCAAGGTGGTTCTGAAACTGTGTTCTTGATTTCTGCATCAAACTGAATGTATATATAAGGAACTTCTTAAAATAATTGCTCTTATTTTGCATTGGTTTTGGATGTGGTCCTGCTGTGTAACCCAAGATGGCCTAGAAACCACCATGGATCCAGGATTGGGTTTGAATTCTTTATCCCTCTGTTTTTTCTTCCTGAATATTGGGAGTGCAGATGCATTTCTGATTTAATTTATCCTACTTTAATGCTTGCCTTTACTGGCAGAAGGTAAACTATGTTAACTAGTAGTAATAATGAAACTCATGTTGGCCCTGGGTTATTATCTTATGGCTAATTATCCTTGGAGTGCTCATTATAGCACAGTATATTTTTAAGTAGCAAAGGTAAACTATGTTAATTAACAGTAATAATGAAAAATATACATTGGCCCTGGGTTATCTTATGGCTAATTATCCAAGGCATGTTAATTTTAGCACTGTATATTTTATTTAGCATATTGTTTCATAGTATAATTGTATTACATTGTCTTCAGATTATAGCTAATGTAGAAACAATCTTTATGTGAGAATTAACAAGCAAAATAAGATGGGATACTGGATGGAAGATTGGACACAAAACAAAAGGATGATGGATGCCCTAAGGCTGGAGTTCCAAGCACTTGTGAGCTAGATTTCCAGGAGGAAGATGTTTCTCTTTACTGCTGAGCCACATCTCCAGCCTTCCTTATGCTTATTACAATGGTTTTACCATTTACCATAAGTAAAATTTTAAGATCACTAATGATCAAGAAATTTAAAAGTATTCAGAACCTATGAGTTAAGATTTCCCAGAGGTATAAGCTACTTTTTCTATCAATTGTCTCCTGCTGCTTGTATAAAACAAAAGTATGGATCTGGAGTGATGGTCCAATCTTATAAAGATCTGGGTTCAATCCCTAGAACTCATGTGGTGGTTCATAACCTTCTGAGACTACAGTTGTAGGAAATTGGATGCCTTCTTCTGACTTCCATGGATGGATACCACTAGTGGATACCCACATACATGTATGTGGGAAAACCACTGGTATATGTAAAATTTAATAAATCTTTTAAAAATGAAACCAAAAATTGAAAACACCAAAAAGGGTGTGAGAAAAAAATGAGTGAAAAAATTTTGCATAATATATTCAATCAAATACCATTAAGCTCCCAATTTCTTTTAGTGAATGAAACTGTTAGATGATTTCCTGTTTTTTCTAACTATGAGATATTAAAGATATAAAAGAGAATATCTTATTAATCTTAATCTTATTGGGATATTAAAGAGAATATCTTATTATAAGTGTAAATTTTTGAGAATTGTGGTACCTGCCTATAATGCAAGCATTAGGAGTTTTAGAGAGATTCAAAGTATGCCAGGCTGGGCTAGAGATTAAATTCCCGTCCAACAAGGGTCATATCAAAAGATCTTGTCTCAGGTAAACCTGTAATTTAAAGTTATCTTACACATGAGTTTCCTTCATGGCACAGAGCCGTGCCTTGTGTAAATGAGCTCCTGAGCCTGATCCTTGAACCATGACAAAGAAAGAAAGTTGACATTTTGTTTCCAATAGAAGGTAAACAGTAGATGCAAAAGAAAAAAGTAAATGTTTCTTTCAAGGCTTATCAACTACCAAACAAGCAAAACTGTTCTACGTTTGTGCCAGCAGATCCTAAATAGGTCATCTCAGTGAGGTCTCCTGAATTTCCTTTCTATATGACAGACCACCATTATTTTATCCATTGTACTCTCATGTTAATATTTGTCTTCCCTTCTGTACTGGCTGGTTTTGTGTGTCAACTTGACACAGGCTTGAGGTATCAAAGAGAAAGGATCTTCAGATGAGGAAATGCCTCCATGAGATCCAGCTGTGGAGCATTTCCTCAATTAGTAATCAAGGAAAGAGGGCCCATCATGGGTGGTGCCATCCCTGGACTGGTAGTCGTGGGTTCTATAAGAAAGAAAACTGAGCAAGCCAGTAGTTAACATCCCACCATGACCATCAGCTCCTGCTTCCTGGCCTGCTTGAGTTCCAGTCCTGACTTCTTTTAGTAATAAACAGCAATGTGGAAATGTAAGCTGATATAAAAATTTTCCTCCCCAATTTGCTTCTTGGTCATGATGTTTGTGCAGGAATAGAAACCCTAAGACACCTTCTGTCTTAACATTAGAATTCACCTTTAGAATGCAAAGTTTCCTCTGCTGATATCACATGTTTTTGAAAATTCTGCCAATGAACAACTTCTGTGTAACTTTCTCCAAAGTACAACCAGAAAATCAGCTTAAAAAACAGTATCTTTTGGCTCCATCAGTAAAGAGCAATGAACATTTAAGACTTCAGAAATGGAAAGGAAAAATGGAGGCAGGTTACAAAGAGTAAGCCAGTTACTGTTTCACTGTTTTCTCTGCTAAACTTTTTAAAATGAATTAATGTATTTGTTTTACATCCCAATTGCAGCTTACCCTTATACCTCTTCTCTCTCTACCTCTCAAAGGGTAGAAGGGGAGCCTCCCAAGGATATCAACCCCCTTGGTATATCATGTTGTAGTAGGACTAGTTGCCTCTTCTCCTATTGAGGCTAGATAAGCATCCCAGATAGGGGTAAGGAATACAGGCAGCGGTGGCGCACACCTTTAGTACCAGCACTGGGAGGCAGAGGCAGGTGGATTTCTGAGTTCAAGGCTAGCCTTGTCTACAGTCAGGGCTATACAGAGAAACCTGTCTGGAAAATAAAAAAGGGGCGGGGGGGTAAGGAATACAAAGACAGGTAACAGAGTCAGAGATAGCCCTTGCTACTTCTGTTTAGGGTCCCATATGAAAACCAAGTTGTACATCTTTGACATATGCGTCTAGGGCCTAGTTGCATTCTATACATGTTCTCTCCTAGGTGATTCAATCTCTATGAGGCCCCACGGGACAGGTTGGTTGATTCTGTAAGTTTTCAGGTGGTACATTCGACCCCTCTGCTCCCTAAATATTTCTTCCTTCTCTTTCATAATGTTTGGATGTGGGCCTCTCTATCTGTTTC
Source organism: Apodemus agrarius (assembly GCA_964023405.1). Lineage (NCBI taxonomy): Eukaryota > Metazoa > Chordata > Mammalia > Rodentia > Muridae > Apodemus > Apodemus agrarius. The sequence goes on along the minus strand of OZ030026.1, from coordinate 24,776,975 downwards.
CATTATCTGCTTTGTAAAGCCTCTCAGATGACAGATTTATTAGGCTCCTGTCTGCAAGTATAGCAGAGTATCGTTAATGGTGTCGGGGTGGGCTCTGTCTCATGGCATGGGTCTCAAGTGGGGTGAGTCATTGGTTGGTCATTCCTTCAATTTCTGCTACAACTTTATCCCTGCTCAACTTGTATGTAGGACACATTGTGGGTCTAAGTCTGGGTGGATAGGCTGGTGTTTCCATCCCTTGCACTGTTATGTCTTACCTAGTTATAGTAGGTGGTGGTTTCAAGTTACATATCCTCTATTGCTAGGAGTCTTAGCTTGGGTCACCCTCATAGTTTTCTGGGAGTTTCCATTGTCTAAATTTCTAGGTCAGCCCAGAAATCCTCTTTCACCAATTCTAGTTCTTTCTCCCAGTTTTCCCTCCCTCTGTCCTCCCCAAACATGATACTTCCTGATTCTTGCCCAACCCTTCTGATACTCAGTTCCCCTCTTCTGTCTACTCCCTGATTAAAGATGGAATGATCTCCCATGCTCATGTATCAGTAGGATTTATATAATATAAGTGGTCATTTTTCCAAGAAGAATATGCAGAGTTAAAGATCAATATATAACACTCATCAAAGTTCCTACACAATTCTTTTTTTTTCTTTTTTTTTAAATTTTTTTTATTTTCTATATTCTATGTTTACATTCCAAAGGCTTTCCCCTTTCCCAGTTCCCACCCACCATAGTTCCTATAGTTCCTCTCCCCCCCAACTGTTCCCCAATCATTCCCCCTCCCCCCTCGGTTTCTTTACTAAACTGGATGCAATCTTTACAGGCCCAGGGTCCTCTCCTTTCTTCTTCTTGGGAATCATTTGACTTTCTATTTGTGTCTTGAGTATTTAGGGCTTCTGGGCTCATTAATATCCACTTATCAGTGATTGCATTTCATGTGCATTCTTTTGTGGTTGGGTTAATTCACTCAGGATGATATTTTCCAGGTCTAACCATTTACCTACAAATTGCATGAATTCATTATTTTTAATTGCTGAGTAGTATTCCATTGTATAAATATACCACATTTTCTGTATCCATTCCTCCTTTGAGGGATATTTGGGCTCCTTCCAATTTCTGGCTATTATAAACAAGGCTGCTATAAACATAGTGGAGCATGTGTCCTTATTGCATGCAGGGGAATCCTCTGGGTATATGCTCAGGAGTGGTATGCCAGGGTCCTCTGGAAGTGACATGCCCAATTTTCTGAGGAACCGCCAAACTGATTTCCAGAGCGGTTTTACCATTTTGCAATCCCACCAACAGTGGAGGAGTGTTCCTCTTTCTCCACATCCTCGCCAGCACTTGTTGTCTCTTGAGTTTTTAATCTTAGCCATTCTGACTGGTGTGAGGTGGAATCTCAGGGTTGTTTTGATTTGCATTTCCCTGATGACTAATGATGTTAAACATCTCTTAAGGTGTTTCTCGGCCATCCGAATTTCTTCTGGTGAAAATTCTTTGTTTAGCTCTGTGCCCCATTTTTTGATAGGGTTATTTGTTTCTTTGCGGTCTAACTTCTTGAGTTCTTTGTATATATTGGATATTAGCCCTCTGTCGGATGTGGAGTTGGTGAAGATCTTTTCCCACTTTGTTGGTTGCCGTTTTGTCCTTCTGACAGTGTCCTTTGCTTTGCAGAAACTTTGTAATTTTATGAGGTCCCATTTGTCGATTCTTGATCTTAGAGCATAAGCTATTGGTGTTCTGTTCAGGAACTTTTCCCCTGTGCCCAAGTCCTCCAGGGTCTTCCCAAGTTTCTTTTCTAATAATTTCAGTGTGTCTGGTTTTATGTGGAGGTCCTTGATCCACTTGGAGTTGATCTTAGTGCAAAGAGATAAGAGTGGATCAATTCGCATTCTTCTGCATGTTGACTTCCAGTTGAACCAGCACCATTTGTTGAAAAGGCTATCTTTATTCCACCGGATGGTTGTGGCTCCTTTATCAAAGATCAAGTGACCATAAGTCTGTGGGTTAACCTCTGGGTCTTCAATCCTGTTCCATTGATCTGCTTGCCTGTTGCTATACCAATACCATGCAGTTTTTAACACAATTGCTCTGTAGTACTGCTTGAGGTCAGGGATATTGATTCCCCCAGAAGTCCTTTTATTGTTGAGAATAGTTTTAGCTATCCTGGGTTTTTTGTTGCTCCAGATGAATTTGAGAATTGCTCTTTCTAGATCTATGAAGAATTGAGTTGGGATTTTGATGGGGATCGCATTGAATCTGTATATTGCTTTTGGCAAGATGGCCATTTTTACTATATTGATCCTGCCAATCCAGGAGCAAGAAATATTTTTCCATCTTCTGAGGTCTTCTTCGATTTCTTTCTTCAAGGACTTGAAGTTCCTGTTGTACAGATCTTTCGCTTGTTTGGTTAGAGTTACGCCAAGATATTTTATGTTGTTTGTGGCTATTGTGAAGGGTGTTATTTCCCTAATTTCTTTCTCTGCCTGCTTGTCCTTTGAGTACAAGAAGGCCACTGACTTGCTGGAGTTAATTTTATAACCTGCCACTTTGCTGAAGTTGTTTATCAGCTGTAGAAGTTCTCTGGTGGAGTTTTTTGGGTCGCTTAGGTAAACTATCATATCGTCTGCAAATAATGATAGTTTCACTTCTTCCTTTCCAATTTGTATCCCTTTGACTTTCTTATGTTGTCTAATTGCTCTTGCTAGAACTTCAAGTACTATATTGAAAAGATATGGAGAGAGAGGGCAGCCTTGTCTAGTCCCTGATTTTAGTGGGAATGCTTCAAGTTTCTCTCCATTTATTTTGATGTTGGCTACTGGTTTGCTGTAGATTGCTTTTACTATGTTTAGGTATGGGCCTTGAATTTCTGCTCTTTCCAAGACTTTTAGCATGAAAGGATGCTGAATTTTGTCGAATGCTTTTTCAGCATCTAATGAGATGACCATCCTACACAATTCTTTACAGGGCTTGGAAATCAATATGCAACTTCATGTGGAAAAACAAAACACATAGGATAATGAAAGAAAGTCTGTACAATAAAAGGAATTCTGGTGGCACCACCATCACCCTGAACAAAACGCAAGTCCAAGTAGAACAAAGACCTCAAAATAAAATTGGATATACTAAATCTGGTAGAAAAGAAAGTGGAGATTAGCCTTGAATGCATAGGTACAGAAGACAACTTCTGAACAGAACACCAATAGCTCAGGCACTAATATCAACAATTAATAAATGGGACCCTGTGAAACTACAAAGGATACCATCAATAGGACAAAACAGCAGCCTACAGAATGGAAAAATATCTTCACCAAAACTACATCTAACATAGTGCTGATATCCAAATAATAAAAAGAACTCAAGAAATTAGACACCAATAACCCATTTTAATATGGGGTAGAGAACTAAACAGAGAATTCTTGACAGGAATCTCTAACGGCTGAGGGGCACTTAAAGAAATGTTTAACATCCTTAGTCATCATGGAAATGCAAATCAAAAAGACTCTGATACTCCATCTTATACCTGTCAGAATGGCTGAGATCAAAAACTAAGAGGACCTATACCCAAAAGATGCTCCATCAAACCACAATGACCCTTGCTCAACTATTTTCATTGCAGCTTTATTCATACTAGCCAGAAATTGGAAACAATCTTGATGTTCTCCAACCTAAGAATGGATAAATAAAACATGGTATATTCACAAAATGCAATACAATTTACTATTAAAAACAAGAACATCATGAAATTTCTAGGTAAATGGATGGAACTAGAAAATTCTGAATGAGGTAACCCAGACCCAAAAGAACATGTATGGTATATACTCACTGATAGGTGGATATTACCCATAAAGTACAGGATAACCTTGCAACAATCCACAAAAGCTAAGTAGAAAGGACGACATAATGAAGGATACTTGAATGTCACTGGGAAATGGATTTTAAAAGCTCAGAAACTATAAGAAATCTTTTTTTTTACAGGCTAAGAATTTTCATATGCTTTTAAACATTACACTGATTTCAAAAAAGGGAATTATACTTCCAAGCCTACAGTAGAAAAGGGTGTTGTAATACATCTGAATGTCCATCTGTAGCACCTGACAAGAGTATTTCCTAATAAGAAAGCTAGGGTGTAAAAAAAAAATCCCTTCACAAGACTTCAGTCCAGCATCCAACCACTCAGTGTCTAATTGGATAAAATGTTTCTACTTAGGATAGTTGGCTGCCAAATAATGACTCTTCTGTAGAGATAGCCCAATTCAGATTCTCAAATATACCTGAATTACTTTTCATTTGACTTAAGAGAATATCACATAACCAAACACATATGACAGAAAGAAGACAGGAAAGTAGACAAAAATCTTGGTTCTAATTATCTTTTAAATTAAATTAAAGGTTTTTAAATGACTTTTATGAATAATACTACCCTGAAATGCATACAAACATTAGCAGACAGTAATGTAAACAATAAGCCTGAATGGTTATGTTTGAAGGTAGTGTTTCCTCTACTATTTAGAGAGCTTATATAAATATTATGACTATGCAACTGTAAATAGGTAAGTGAAATGGTCTACTTGTGAATGCCATAGATCTGAATTCTATTTCTTCCTCCTAATATTTAGGAGTTATTTTTCAGTTATTTAAGTAAATGATTTTCCTGTTCTTTCTCTTGTACCTATTGAGTTTCATAAATGTAAATATTTGGCTGTTTAATAGTGTCCTCAGTGCCCCCATCAACTGTCTCTACTCTTTTTTAAATTAATTAATTCATTTATTGAAAAGGGAAGTAAAAACACTTTATGATAAAAATAAAGATTTACATGGAAAATATTTCAGATAAATATGTTATAATTAACAATTTTCATGGAAAATTAAGGAGTAAAGTAGTAGACATGTAAAACATTGCTAAATTAATTGAAATATGGGATAGAAACATTTTATGATAGAACTGAAGATTTACGTGGAAAATATTTCTGATAAAATTGTAGAAAAATGCAGAAAAACATATTAGAATTGAAGATTATCATGGAAATTTTTATATAGATATAATAATGGTAGGCATAAAAGTATTCCTAAGTTGATTAAATGTGCAATTATAAACATTTTCTGATAAACTTGAAGATTTACATGGAAAATATTTGATAAATGCGTTAAAATTGACAATTTTCATGGAAAATTAAGGAGTAAAGTGGTAGACATGCAAAACATGGCCAAATTAATTGAAATATGGGATAGAAACATTTTATGATAGAATAGAAGATTTATGTGGAAAATATTTCTGATAAAATTGTAGAAAAATGTAGAAAAACATGTTTGAATTGAGGATTATCATGGAAAGTTTACATAGCTATAATAATGGTAGGCATAAAAGTATCCCTAAGTTGATTAAAAGTGGAATTATAAACATTTTCTGATAAGCTTGAAGATTTACATGGAAAATGTTTTTGATAAAATTGTAGAAATATATAGAAAAGCATGTTAAAATTAACGATTATCATGGATATTATATAGATAAAATGATAGGCATAAAGATAATTCTAAATTGATTGAAGGTGGAATTATAAACATTTTCAGATAACATTAATTATTTACATGGAAAATATTTCTGGTAAAATTCAAGAAATAAATAGACAAGCATGTTAAAATTGGCTATTTCTTGTAAAATTTACATAAAGAATAGCTGATGTAAAAACTCTTTCTATATTAATTGTAGGTGGAATTAGAAACATTTGTGAAAAATCAGAGATTTACATTGAAAACATTTCTGATAAAATAGAGGAAGTATATAGAAAAGCATATTAAAATTGAAGATTACTATGAAAAATAATGCAGATAAAATGGTAGACATAAAAAAAATACTAAATTATTTAAATGGGGAATTACAAAATTTTCTGATAAAATTGAAGATTTACATGAGAAATATTTCATTAGTCTGCTTTTATTGAGGAGTTGAGTTCATTGTTGTTAAGAGATATTAGTGAATAGCGATTGCTGCTTCCTGTTATTTTTGATGTTATTTTTATGTTTGTGTGGGTATCTTCTTTTGGGATTGTTAGAAGAAGATTACTTTCTTGCTTTTACTAGGGTGTAGTTTCCCTCCTTGTGTTGGCATTTTCCATCAATTATCCTTTGTAAGGCTGGATTTGTGGACAGATATTTTGCAAATTTGGTTTTATCATGGAATACTTCGGTTTCTCCATCTATGATGATTGAGAGTTTTGTTGGGTGTAGTAGTCTGGGCCGGCATTTGTGTTCTCTTAGGGTCTGTATGAGGTCTGCCCAGGATATTCTAGCTTTCATCATCTCTGGTGAGAAGTCTGGTGTGATTCTGATAGGTCTGCCTTTATAGGTTACTGGCCCTTTTTCCCTTACTGCTTTTAATATTCTTTCTTTGTTTAGTGCATTTGGTGTTTTGATTATTATGTGCCGGGAGGATTTTTTGTTCTGGTCCAGTCTGCTTGGAGTTCTGAAGGCTTCTTATACGTTTTGTTGAAGATTTTTACAGGGCCTTTAAGATGTAAATCCTCACTGTGGTCTATACCTATTATCCTTAGGTTTAGTCTTCTCATGTCCTGGAGTTCCTGAATGTTTTGTGTCACCAGCTTTACGCATTTTGCATTTTCTTTGACTGTTGAGTCAGTGTTTTCTATGGTATCTTCAGCACCTGAGGTTCTTTCCTCTATCTCTTGTATTCTGTTGTTGATACTTGCATCTATGACTCCTGAATTCTTTCCAAGGTTTTCTATCTCCAGAGATGTCTCACTTTGTGATTTCTTTATTGTTTCTACTTCCACTTTTAGATCCTCGATGGTTTTGTTCAGTTCCTTCACTTGATTTTTTGTATTCCTGTAATTCTTTAAGGGATTTTTGTGTTTCTTCCTTAAGGGCTTCTCTGCCTGTTGACCCATGATCTCCTGTAGTTCTTTAAGGGATTTTTGTATTTCCTCTTTAAGGGCTTTTACCTGTTGACCAATGTACTCCTGTATTTCTTTAAGTGAGTTACTTAAGTCTGTCTTGAAGCCCTCTATCAGCATCATGAGATACGATTTTAAATCTAACTCTTGCTTTACGGTGTGTTGGGGTATCCAGGACTTGCTGTGGTGGGAGAACTGGCTTCTGATGTTGCCATGTGGCCTTGGTTTCTGTTGGTAGGGTTCTTGTGCTTGCCTTTCACCATCTGGTGCTAGTTGGTACTGTTGTCTCTGGCTGGAGTTTGTTGCTCCTGTGGGCCTGTAAACCTGTGTGCTTACTCCTCTGAGATCAAAAGTGAAAGCACTGCTGGAAGATCCCTCTCTCTCTCTCCTGGTGGGCTATGCACAGAAAATGGTGGAGTTTCCTAGCTCCCCAGTGCAAATGGTGGCAGGAAGACTTTTGTTCCAGCTGTTCCATTGATGTTAAGCCCTGTGTTCTCCTAGCTGGGTCCCCTCCAGAGAGAAGATGGAGTTCTCACCTATGTGCTCAGAAGTGAAAGCCTGCTGGGAGATCACTCCCCACCCCCGGCGGGTTATGCACAGAAGGCTGTGGAGTCTCCCAGCTCCCTGGTGCAAATGGCAGCGGGAAGACTTCCATTCTGGTTGCTCCACTGATCACAGAAGGCTGTGGCGTCTCCTGGCTCCCTGGTGCCATCCCTACTCTTCTTAATTTTTTGGTCTAGTCACCAAAGAATTAACTTCAGCTTCAACTTTTCTTCTGCTCTATCTAGTTTACAGTAAAAACTCTAAATTGTTTGTTCTATTTAATCAACTTAATTCTTGAACTTCAAGTATTGTTTCGGTGGTGGTGCATGCCTTTAATCCCAGCACTTGGGGGGCAGAGGCAGGCAGATTTCTGAGCTCGAGGCCAGCCTGGTCTTCAGAGTGAGTTCCAGGACAGCCAGAACTACACAGAGAAATCCTGTCTCAGAAAACCAAAAAAAAAAAAAAAAAAAAAAAAAAAAAAAAAAGAATTGTTTCTCTGTTATGACATCTACCTTTCCATTTCCAATCATCACTCATGATTATAGCACTTCACAAGTTGTTTCTTTGAGGTCAGTTACTGGAGAATCATATTCTCCTGTGGTGTATTGCAACTGCTTTTCATATTCTTTGTGTCTGATCATTACATCTATGTTCAAGACTGCAATCACTTTGCTCAAACGTTACCGGGTGGCTTCCAGAGATAAAGGCTTTCTCCTTGCAGAGGCCTGAGATACTGGTTGGCTAGTCAGATATGGCATCTGTTGTTTCATGGCCAATTGGTTGGTCTTTATGTGGTTACTCAGCGGTGATCAATGTTAACAATGGCTATGGATGTGATGATTTAGGTTACAAGAGTTGATGACAGTGATGTTGGCTGCATTGGTAATTAGGAAAAAGTATTTAATGATTGCTTCATGCTTTATTGATGGGTCAGATAAGCAGACTAGGCTTGTACCCATTCATAAAAGCACTGGGATGCAAACACTCAAAGAGTTTCTGGAGGCAGTTTCCTGGAATCAGAATATTGCAAAGTTCTATAGCACTTCTGAAGAGAGGCACACATAGCCTCTTCTTGTGCAACTGAATCCAACTTACACACTACACCGTGTAGGTATGGCATACTTCAGCAGTACAGACTCCAAACAATGGGGAGGAGCTCTGTTTCTGACGATGGTGATAGGAAAAGTTGTAGTGCATAGCTTGCCAAGGTGCAGGGAAGAATGACAATGCTTCTGGGTCTATGCTATGGTAAGTCTAGCATAGCTGCAATACAGGAATAAACACTAACAAGACACAGTGACAGCTCATAATCTTGGGGAATGAGAAAGCACATGGTGTTGACTCTGGGCCCTGCAACGGTATCCCATGGCAACAGCCTATTCTCTGAGTTAGGGAACAAAGAACAGCATTGTCTTTCTGTCATTGCTATCCTTCCTCACTAGCAGAGGTTTGAGTATAGGGTATAAACATATTAGTAGTAATTCCAGTCTAAACTCTCAGCAGCAATGTAAGATGTATTATTTCCTTGTCAGGAAGGTCACTGATATGTAATTTGTTTTTTGATTTATGATGGGAGTAAAATACAATGTCATTTAATTTTCTTCTGCATTCATGAAAGTTAAGAACCTGTCATGCTCCAGCTTCTTTGTCCGTGAACTCCTTTTATTACTCACTCATCTCTTTATTCAATTGTCTATTTCCTTACTGAGGATACTTATATGTTCAGTATATTAAATATTTAATGGTTGTATATGTCATAAACATTTCTCGGTATGTCTTAATTTACAAAGCAATGAATGGACAATAGAACAAATTATGGTAGTCAAATTTTATGAACATTTTTCTTAATGGTTTGTGATTCATACTTTAAATGGATTCCTTGAATAACCATGGTGCAGGGGCGAGGGGGGTTTGCCAATGGCCATGGATCGTATAACCATATTACCATATTATAGATAAATATGCCATCATAAATACCATAAGTTCCTATCCATAGAGAAGGATTAGGTTCTGCTTTTGTCAATAGACTTATGATAAATTCTCATATTCTTTGAGTACTTATTTATGTAAAAAGTGTTAATTTTACTGACCATAATTGTGTAGAATATGATATACAAAAATCTATGTATAAATAGGAACACAGACGAAAACAAACAACATTTTAGGCTACTGGCAAATGTAACTTTGTGCCTTACTTTCAAAAAATCAGAATACATTATGTTAGTGAATAGACATTTAAGAAAATAAATGCCTTCTCAAAACCCCTACAGTTGTCTTAGAATATGTATACTACATTAGTTTGAGAGTATTTTTGCCAAAATCTATTTTCTATTGTCAGCATTGAAGTTAGGGACATCCTAAGTGTGAATAAATGCAGGCACAAAATGAAGATAAATAAGACATTGTAGTACACAAGTCATATTATGCACACTTATGAAAAGTAAGACTATATTGTTTACATTATGTATTTTTTAGTAAATCTATGTTTGTTTCATAATATAATTTTAGATATGAGTAAACAATACTAAGGATCCTGCCCGATTAAACTTCAGTATTCAAACTGTTTAAATCAAGCCTAATCTTTAACTTGAAGAAAAACAAACGCTCATCTTTTAGCTCATGTCAGCAGTGACCAAGATCACAGGAATGGAAAGAGCTTGAGGATGTAAATTGTAATGAAAGGATAAGGTTGTAAGCTAGGAATCCCCTGTGCCTGAGTCTAGGGTGACCCCAAAGGAGCAGAGGTCCAGTCCACACCTTGTTGGCCTGGAAGTGTGCACATATCCCACCTGCTTCCAGGGTCCGACCACGAACCTCTGGGAGTGTCCCTGGAGTGGCTGTGGCAGGGACAGGCATGGCTGAGGGCTGGCGGAGTCACCGCAGGGAGCTATGCGGCTCCTACCTGGGAGGCACTTGGGTCCCCAACGCCAGTGGGGGAGGGTGGGCACAACCCTGCGCGTGGTGGCCATGTAAGAGGAAATGACTTAACTAGTTCTTCTGGCCTCTGTGAGAGGCTGGTAGGTTCTCAGAGAGTGTGGGTTCGGATGGTTTGAACTGATTGGCTTAGAAGCTTGCAGTAGGCGGGTTCTGTTATAAGCCCATAAAAAGCCTATACAAGCCAGCTCAGGCGGGCTTACTTCTTTTACCCTGCGTGGGGAGACTGTAACCCCCCAGAGCTCTAGAAATTAAAATCCTCTTGCAAATTGCATCAGGTCTGTCTCTCCTGAGTGTTTCGGGGTGCTGGTTTCCGAGGCATGGGGTTCTGGAGTACCCCCGTTTTTTCTTTCATATCTCACATTAATACTTACATTTGAAGATATATATCACAACTAATGAAATGAACAAAGTAACAGAAATATCTATGGTATCTACAGGATACCATTACAAAGTTAAAGTGGAATAAGTGGTCTCATTTCCAACAGATGTAATTTGGACAGTAATATTCACATAATGTCTGTCTGTCTATGTGCATTCAGTTAACATATCTCTTCATTTAAGACATGCTTGAATTAATATTTCCAGAAGACAGCGAAGTACTGAAATAACATGTATGTGAAATCATAATCAGAGTTTTGCTTTTAACTAAAATATAAACAATATCACCAATAAAAAGAATGAAAGAAAGAAAAGAGAGAGGGGGAAGGAAGGAAGAAGGAAGGAAGGAAGGAAGGAAGGAAGGAAGGAAGGAAGGAAGGAAGAAATAAAGAAATGAAGAAACAAAAAAAACAAAGAAACAAAGAACGAAACAAAGAAAGTGTGTTCTGGTTAGAGATGAATTGAAACCAAGGAGACTGTAGTGCTTAAAAATATGGGAGATTATCCAACAGTCTGAGTTACATATACAGAGCCATTCTCAACAATATTGTAAATATTTTGCTCCTTCTATGGTGGTACTACACAACCAAAAAATAATGCTCAGTTATATTTTGACTGGAGTTATGTTTTGATGGCAGCTTCTAATGTAATTTGCCCTGTACATCTCTACCTCACCTTGTCAGAGAGTACTGCTTCCCCAAGGCTGCCCCAGGGTCCTGTTGACGGATGGCTCTAATTGCAGTTGGTGCTGTAAACAAGGCAGCCACTCCATGCTCCGCAAGCACGCGGAAATAAGCTCCAGCATCTGGTGTTCCCACAGGCTTTCCCTAGGATGAGATTCATTTAAAATGTCACTGCATAAATGTCTTACATTTCTATGACACTTCTATACATACACTTTTATCACAGCAATATTAACAAAGATAGCTTCTCAACAAATCTTAATTTTAAAACATACCTTGCTTTGTTATAATCTAAAACCAAGAGAACAATGCCCAGGCTATTTTCTCCCTTTTAGAATCTTGGGAGCTTTTAAATTAAAATTAATTATTTTTCAATGTTTTGAAACATTGAAATTAGAAACATAATAGAATGTTCTCTATGTCAAGAAATTATATATACAGTATAATTATATGTTATATATCTATATATAATTTTACATATTTAATTATATGTATAAATAAAAAGAATACAAATAATTACATATATTTAATAATTCTCTGCTATATATTAACATTTATATAATACATCTGAACAATATATTTATATGTTAATACTTATATATATGTAAAATATTATATATATAAATTTGTGCTGTAAAAGAGAAATAATATTGTTTTCTCAATATTAACACATTTATATTTTCCAGCATTAAAAGTGATGAGTGCAATTCTTGATGAAGAAAAGTTAAAATCACACTGATTCCTGTGCTTTCACAATTAAAGTTCTAAATCTAAGGATAGAAAATTCTACAAATCAAAAAATCACACTCCTGGGCATATACCCAGAAGATTTACCCAGCATGCAATAAGGATACATGCTCCATGTTCATAGCAGCCTTATTTATAATAGCCAGAAGCTGGAAAGAACCCAGATGTCCCTCAACAGAAGAATTGATACAAAAAATGTGGTATATATACACAATGGAGTACTATTCAGCCATTAGAAACAAGGAATTCATGAAATTCTTAGAGAAATGGATGGAGCTTGAGAACATCATACTAAGTGAGGTAACCCAGTCTCAAAAGAATACCCATGGTATGCATTCACTGATAAGTGGGTATTAGCCTAGAATCTTGGGACATCAAAGACACAATCCACATATCAAATGATGTCCAACAAGAAGTAAGGAGTGGACCCTGGTTCTGGAAAGGATCAAAGCATCGTAGGGGAATACCAGAACAGGGAAGTGGGAAAGAGTGGATAGGGGAACACAGGGAGGAAAAAGGGCATGGGGACCTTTGGGGGTGGGGAACCAGAAAAAGGGAAATGAAATGTAAATATAGAATATATCCAATAAAAATTATGTAAATTCATAGGAAAACTGTAAAAAAAATCTACATGCTAGCAAAAATCATATAAATCATATGCCACGTGGCCTTTAAATGAATATATATACATATATTCAGATATGTATTCATATCTATGTGAATATATGCTATATATGTATACAATGCAAACATATGAATATATGCATACATATATTCATATATGTATATTAATATATACATATATCTGTGCACTCACATATATTAATATATGCATATATGAATTTATACATTTATACATGCATATGTATGTGAATACATACATACACACATACATATATATAAATCAAATGAAGGATAATGCAAAAAACATAGTGATACTGGAAATTATGTAACTCAAAAACACAAAATATTTTGGTAGATGCTCTTTTAAAAAACAAGCAGGAAAGATTCAAAAACTAGTAATTTCCCAACTGCATTGAGTGTTCAGAAATCTTGACTCATCCCTCATCTGTCATTTGTCCATGTCTTCCCATCATTGCTAGAACTCCTGTTCTTAGACCAAGGTGCCTAGATTATTAATGTATATTGAATAAAAGTATACTCATATTTCAGGGTAAAACATATTAGGCACAGATTATAACAAACAAAAGAAAATAGTTATCTTTGGTAGTTTTTTGCTGCCTTGAATATGCTAGAGAACGTAGACATTCCTGAAAGATGGGGCACCTTATATAATATTTGCTGAGGTCCACTGATCAAATCTTATCTAAGCTTCTCATGGATGTCTGGTTCTAGAAAACTCACATGGTAAAGTCTAAACTAAGTCAGGAAGATGAGAGAATTTGCTTATAGCAAATTGAGAAATCTCTCCAGAAAAACGGGAAAAGAACTGACCATCAATGTGGTGGTCTGAATGAGAATGAACCCCAGAGGAGCCTATATTTTAGCACTTGCTCTTCAGTTGGTGGAACTCTTTGGGAAAGATTGTGAGGTATGACCTTGGAGGAAGTGGGCCCCTGGGTGAAGAGCTTTGTGGTTTCAAAGTCCATGAAATTCAGTTAGCTCTCTCTCTCTCTCTCTCTCTCTCTCTCTCTCTCTCTCTCTCTCTCTCTCTCTCTCTCTCTCTCTCTCTGCCTTGTGGTTATATTTAAAGTTTTGCATTCTCAGGAACTCCTCCAGTGCATGGACATGCCTGCCTGCAGTGTTCCCCACAATGATGATCATGGAGTATAAACCTCTGAAACTATAAGCTCCAAATAAACAGTTTCTTCTATAACTTGCCTTGGTCATGACATCTTATAATGGAAATAGAAAAATAACTAAGACCATCAATTTGAGGAAGACCATATCTGGACAATAACTTAGATTCAGTTATTATTTCAGAGTGGGTATTTGGTACCACATGATTAGGGCTTAGTTTTTTGTTGTTGTTTTGTTTTATAACAATCACCATTAATGTTCTTTAATGTAACTATATTTCTTCCCATTAAACAAAATAAACTTTCAGGCCTCTTATAGGACAGTAATGCTTTCACTCTCATAGTTTAAATACAATCTATTACAACTGGAAATTCATTGTAATAAATCCTTGAATCAATTTCCATTCATATCATCACTCCTCTATATGGGTCAGTAAATTCAAATAGTAAATAAAGCTATCTGTTACAAGCCAGCAACACATGCACATAATGTGAGATAAATTTTAAAGCTGTAAGACAGGAATGATATTACAACTTTATTCTTTCTCGTAAAGGAGGTGAACATTCTTGATTTATATGTCTTCAAAGTATCTTAAGCATCAATCAATCTTGTGAACACTGGATAGTGATTTGGGAAATCTGATTTCACCCATATAGAAATGATTTATAAAATAAGCCTTGTGGAATTGACTTTCCCTCTCTATCTTCCTATTCTTGTGCCCACTAAGTATAAACCACTTTGTCAATATTTGCTTGGTAAGTGAACAATTCCGAGATGAACTCTTAAAATTGTGTAACCACCACTAAAGTAACACTCTCTGAGCAATAGAAGTAGAATCTCACTGCTTGACTGGGTCAGAAGAAAACGATACTACATCAAACTTGATACTTGTATTTATGTCAGCTAAAAGAAGACGTAAGTGTCACAATGAACGTAGTGTGCCATGTGGGACTATGGTTGTACAAGGTGTGCGTTGATTCTTTTCTAATGCCTTCAATTAGTCACGTCTGATAATAACAAAATGTTAAACTCTATATTAGAAATATTACTCAAATATTTTATGAATAACATGGGATAACATGTTATAATTCTGATGATATGTTATAATTCTGATGATATGTTAAACAAAAATATACACCAATATTATATTTATTGAGTGTAAGACTGGAAAACCTTGATGTAGAGTTACTACAAGGAGTCTTAAAAGTGACATATAAAGTCTCATGATCCAGTACACTAATTGAACTAGAAAAGTTCCACTGTTTTGCATTTTTCTCCCCATTTTCCAGAAGAAAGTTGGATATTATAAAAATTTTTCCTATTTTAAAATTACTATAAATATATATTTATTTTTCTAATAATTTCTATATAATCTCAAGACTTATTAGAAGAAAATAACACCACAGAAAATATTTTTCGTAAAGCATCCTGCTGATTAGCATAGTAATTAATACCTGAGTATTAGAACCTGCTTAATATTAACAAAAGTATTTACTCATATACATTAATAATAAAGATTTTTTAAAAGGTAATTTGTGCTAGGGTAATCATAGATTTAATAACTCCTTATTGAGCATGCATTATGGGCTAGTTACATATGAAAAGTATTTTGTTAAAAATCAGAGAAGGTCCTACACTAAATGTAATTTATAATCTCTCAAAAATGATGTTGAAGTATATATACATACTTATTATAAATAAATGATGCAGGGCATATACAAAATAAATAGAAGGCATACAGGAGTGTTATGTTGTCAGTTTACTGTCACTAGTTTGTTCTAAAAAAAAATTGAATCAAATTCCAGGGCCATGTTTCTTTATGAACATTCAATAAAAGTGACATCAATTCTTTATTGATTTTATTGGCTATTCTTTCCTCTCATGTCCTTCTGCACAAGCATGCACATAAACAAAGATGTGCACATAAGCAAAATATAACCTTTGTAATGACTTTCAAATGAACTCAATAATGCAGCAACCATACTGATCTGACAGTAGAAAATGACCCCAATTCCATAGCTCTCATTTCAGTGACTCACAATAGGCAATCTGTCAATTCAAAAATACAATTCTAAAATTGTGATGTTGAAAAATAAGCAAAAGGAAACAGCAAAATAAAAAATGTAGCAAAAAAGAAAATCAGCATTTAAAATAATGTAAAACCTATGCTCAAATCCATGTCATTACTTCGTTAATTTTTAATGACCTCTCAAGTAGTAGAATATTATTGGTTCTAAATGATATGCGATTATATAGTAATAATACTGGTAATGCAGAGATTCTACAGCTTCATTTGCTATACATTATTATGTATGTGTTAGTGTTTAATGAGAGAGAGAGAGAGAGAGAGAGAGAGAGAGAGAGAGAGAATGCATAGGCATGTATGCTACAGGACATTGTAATCAGAAGACTATTCTTAGGAGTCAGTTCTCTCTCTCTACCTTGTGGTATCCCACAATCAAATTTAAATCTGCAGGTTTCCACACAAACACCTCTAACCACTGATCCATCTTGCCAGTTCACACAACATAAAATTTTAACATCAATTTCATAAAGTAGCAGTTACTATTGTTAACTAGAGTTATAAGTGGTGACATTTCACAGTACAAGCACCAAGATATATATATATATATATATATATATATATATATATATATACACATATATATATACATATATACATATATATATATACACATATATATATACATATATATATATATATATATTCCAATTTAACTTCCTTGTATAATTTTCTACCTGTTATTAATGGACCACAGATGACAAGGTTCTGGTTAGAAAACCAAGGAACCATACAAAGATCATACATATTTACTAGCGAAATTAAATCCTTGAAAAATAAAAGTGGAAGCTATAAACCCTCATCAAAAAAAAAAAGATAAACATCCAAGTTAAGTCTTTGAACTTTAAACAAAATGAAGCACTTTATTACAAACCACATGAGTTCATTGGTTGAAATCATTTGTCCTTGTGGTTTTTAGGCTTTGATATAAATATTTTTGTGCCCAGTGCAGTGCTTGCCTCTGTTTTTGCAAGCTAAGAAATACATCTAGTTTCATTTTGAACACTATTTTCAAGAATGTCACCCAAGGCATGTTTCACCGAGACTTTGAGGCAAAGAGAACAACATTCTGCACCACCCAGTGTGAAATTCATTTCAGCAGACAGGTGCTACAGACCATAGCTTTGTTTATTTTGGAATAGTGGTGGATCTGGCACCAGCATTTGCTAAGTTTCTACTTCATGTCATATGCCATTACCAAAGCATGAATGTTGTGGTTCACAACATTTAAATGTGACTTACGAAAACATAAACAAATCTCCAACATACACTATTTAATGGAAGAAGTCAGAATGCAGAATAAGAGTATGGAATTCATTCAGTGCTGTTTGTATAAAACAAACTATATTGCTGATATACTAATTACGTGATTTTGTGCGTGTATATGTATATATATATATATATATATATACATACATATATATGTGTGTGTATGTATGATATATATGTATACATCATTTACATCTACATCTACATCTATCTACATATACATATACATGACCAAAAATTGACTTCACGTGACAGGAATTTTAAAATATGGAAATAAAGAACAGATAAATTTACTTTGCCTTTTTCTATGCTTTGAAACATGTAACAATCAAAACATGGAGAGCTTTAGTGGCTGGGAATCCTTTTTAAATGGCTTCAGAGTTAGCCACATGTTTTATTAAATAACTGGGGATTCATTCCTGAGAGAGGCTAATTCTCTTCTGTCAGTCATTAGTTGCTTTTTTTTTCAATTTTTATTTTCTATATTCTATGTTTACTTTCCAAAGGCTTTCCCCTTTCCCAGTTCCCCCCCACCATACGTCCCATAATTCCTACCCCCCCCAACTATTCCCCAATCATTCCCCCCCACACACGATTTCTCTGTTCTGGGTCTACAAAACTGGATCCAATCTTTACAGGCCCAGGGTCCTCTCCTTTCTTCTTCTTGGGAATCATTTGACTTGCTAATTGTGCCTTGAGTATTTAGGGCTTCTGGGCTCATTAATATCCACTTATCAGTGATTGCATTTCATGTGTATTCTTTTGTGATTGGGTTAAGTCACTTAGGATGATATTTTCCAGGTCTAACCATTTACCTACAAATTACATGAATTCATTATTTTTTAATTGCTGAGTAGTACTCCATTGTATAAATATACCACATTTTCTGTATCCATTCCTCCTTTGAGGGATATTTGGACTCCTTCCAATTTCTGGCTATTATAAACAAGGCTGCTATAAACATAGTGGAGCACGTGTCTTTATTGTATGCAGGGGAATCCTCTGGGTATATGCCCAGGAGTGGTATGCCAGGGTCCTCTGGAAGTGACATGCCCAATTTTCTGAGGAACTGCTTTGTCTAGAGGTAGAACCCTATCTATTCAACCCACTTCTACCTCACAATGTATGTTACTGTCATTGTTCTTGTTTTGTTTATTCAGCTATTTCTGTGAGAGACTTTCTGTTTTCTAATTGTTGATAATTTCTTGCCTTATTCATTTAATAAATTTAAGTTTACCATTGATATATACTTAAAGGAAAACATTTTACACACAGGGTTCAGAACTATTTGTAGATTACAGCATCCGCTGAGGACTTTAGAATAAAGATCCCATGTAGTCATAGAGGACTATTTTGTGTGTATTTGTGCATGTGTGCAGGAACATGTGTGTGTGTGTGTGTGTGTGTGTGTGTGTGTGTGTGTGTGAGAGAGAGAGAGAGAGAGAGAGAGAGAGAGAGAGAGAGAGAGAGAGAGATTCATGTCTGTTAAGTACATAGGGTACTAGTGGTCTGAATAGTTTTCACATACTGGAAGTTTAATACCTAACATAGACTGTCAAGTAAGGGGCCTTTAAAGAGACATTTGATGGCAAGAGCTCTAAAGAGCCCTTTATGAATTGATTAACACTGCTATCCAGAGTCTGCAGGGTGGATTTGTTCTTTCATCTATCTTTTCTTCTACAACTTGCAGATAGATCCTGCCCCTTACCTGAAGGGTATAACAAGGTTCCATGTTGGAAGCAAACAGTATGTATCCCTTACCCTTCAAATTTTTGAGAAATAAAAATCTACTCTTAAATTTACTCAGCCTGTGGTACAGTGTTATAGCAGTTCTAAATGAATGTACCCCAATAACTAACTGTAGCTGTCCAGTTTCCAGTGTTGTTGTTCTTTTGCTCTTTACCCATCTTTCACCACTACATAAACTAAGCACATTGGGACTTAAAATGAGACTAATCCCAGTTAAGAAGCCATTGCTCCCATCTAGGTGATTAGCATCTACATATCTCCAGAAATAGAATCTTACTTCTGGAAGCATTAGTGTCAAGTAAATGATACAGAGCATGCAATTGGCAACTCTGCAAGCCCTGTGCTGAGCTAATTAGAGGTCTGACATATTTAGCATTCACAGTAGTCCCAGGGAGCATTTATCCTCAGCACAGCTAGTAGTTCACAGCTTCTAGTAGGATGTTTTTTACCCCTGTGCTCTTCCATGCTAATTGATTTTCAATCACTCTGCTACTGTGTACTAGAGGGAAACATTAAGAGTTTTTTGTATTCACAATGAACAGAGTGTGTGCTATAAGTAGAGAAGTTAAATAGCTTCTTGCTAATCACACAGGCTGACTTCTATGCAAGCAGTGAATCACTATATTCACTATCTGATGTTGTATGATGCCAAAGTCCTTCACCATGTTCAACACTGCCCACACACCTTGAACCTGCTTATATTTTCCTTAAGAAAAAAAAAAACCACATCAATCCCTCAAAATTCTGTAAATCTTGTCTTAAAGGTGACTCCAGACACAGGCATCTCTGAGGCTCACTTTAGCCATCCTGCCTCATGTTCCTAGAGTATAACAATGCTCTTTGACATCTACTTCGAACCTATCTCCCATGTCCCCCAGTGCATTGTTTTTGTTTCTGCAACTGTATTTCAGATGTCTCAATTTTTTACTTTATACTGCTTCTCTCTTTTTTTTTAAGTCTGTACAGGTTCACCCAACTTCTGTTCTTAATGTTCTTTTCTGTCAGTTTCTTGATTAACTTGGAGGATTAAATTATTAAATCTGCTAGCTACTGACGTTTTCCCCAGCTTTAAAACTGACACTCTAGTTTCAGATAGATGTCTGAATAGCATAAAGAAAAAAGTGAGCAAAACCCAAAACATTAAGTCCTCTTCAACTGCCCTTACGTCCCACTGCATAACTACATTTGATAATGGCTTTTCTACCAGTTCTCCTAGTTGCAGTCGTCAGACCATCAGTGTACTTCTTATCTTTCTGATGCTGCCCATTTCACAGTCACCCTGCTCCTTAACATTGAGCTTGGCTACATTATTCTAGCCAGCTACTAAATTACCAATGTCTGCGGACAGGACAAAGGAGTACTACAATGAAGGTAGACTTGAGAACCTAACTTCAATACCCAATGCCACTAGTAAAGTTAATTAATAGTCTCCCCATGTTTTTTAAAGCTACAAGTCAGAGATTCAAAATCCTGTTTTATAGATTTGTAGTGTGAATTCATGTATAGAAAGTGCTTAGACGAGTTCTGATTTCCCAAGACTCAATCAATAATAGTGATTTTCCCCTTACTTTCTTGTACACAAACTCTCCCCTTTAATAAGACATAATGTTCTCTCAAAAATTAATGGCTGGATATCAGAGCTAGCTTTCCATTCTCATACAGAATACTTTGCATAGCTGAAGTTGACTAGGATTTTTTTCTATTTGCACTTTTCATACTGTAGGAGAGATTTCTTATTTTGATACTGTCCTTATTTGCTTGCTTTCCATTTGTCAGATTGATTTTAATTCTTTGGCTATATTTTCAGCCCCTATACTGTAAGGACCATATCTGTTGTCTATTTTATTTCCCCTTCACAGCCAGTAGAACGATGTGGTTCACAATATTCTCCTATAAACATTGCTCATTGAGTTATGGTACATTACACTTTCTTGATCTAACACATCACACGGGTAAATATAAAGAAAAGTAAACTCAAGAATAAATATCTCTGTACCACTTGCCATTTAAAGAATTTAAGAGATGTGGGTGTCTGCTTCATATTTTTTTAAGTTGGGAAAATCACATTATACAAACCCAATCACAGTAATAACCTAATCATTTTCTGCGTTGCAAACACTCAGAAAAGTAGATTGCTGCTATGCTCCACTTAAGAAAAAGGAAAAACAAAAAAAGAATTTTCTATTAGATCAATGAAGCAGGGAATCTATAGATTGCTTATTAAGTGTGTTACTAAGTTACACAGCAGCTACCAGTCTTTTTTTAAAAATAATTAATTTTTTTGCACTCCAAATTTTATCCCCTCCCCACGTCTACACTCTGACTGTTCTACAGCCCATACTTGCTCCCCACTCCCCTGTCTCCATGTGGATGTCCCCAACCCCCATCTCACCTGACCTCTAAATTCCCTGGGGCCTCTAGTCTCTTGAGGGTTAGATGTATCATCTCTGAATGAACACAGTCCTCTGCTATATGGGTGTTGGGGGCCTGATATCAGTTGGTGTATGCTGCCTGTTTGGTGGTCCGGTATTTGAGAGATCTCGGGGTCCAGGTTCCAGATTAATTGAGACTGCTGGTCCTCCTACAGGGCCACCCTTCTCCTCAGCTTCTTTCCATATTCCCTAATTCAATCACAGTGTCAGCTGCTTCTATACATTGGTTGCAAATATCTGCATCAGACTCTTTCAGCTGATTGTTGGGTCTTCCTGAGTGCTGTCATGCTAGGTCACTTTTTGTGAGTGCACCATAGTCTCAGGAATAGTGTCAGGCCTTGGGACCTCCTTTTGAGCTGGGTCCCACGTTGGGCCTGTGCTGGACTTTCTTTTCCTCTCCATTTCCATTCCTGTAACTCTTTCAGACAGAAACACTTATGGAACAGTGTTGTGACTGTGGGATAGCCACCTCATTTGAAGCCCTGTCTTCCTGCTGGAGGTGGCCTCTATAAGTTCCCTCTTCCTTTTGTTGGGCATTTCATCTAAGGCCCCTGCCTTTGAGTCCTGAGAGTCTCTCACCTCCCAGGTCTCTGGTACAACTATGATTGTTTTTTTTGTTTTGTTTTGTTGTTGTTTTTGTTGTTGTTTTTTTTTTTTTTTTTTTTTTTTGGAGACAGGATTTCTTTGTATAGCCTGAGGTGACCTGGACCTCACTCTGTAGACCAGGCTGGGCTTGAACTCAGAAATCCAACTGCCTCTGCCTCCCAAGTGCTGGGATTAAAAGCCTGTGCCACCACTGCCTAGCTCAGCTATGAGTCTTAAAGGGAAGTGAAATTCCATGTCTTTGAGAATGAAATAAAAAATAAGAGATGATATGTAAAAATTCAAAGGATGCATAGTAGAATATAACTATACATTCTTGTAACAGTTGCATTGTTTTACTGTTTTTAAGGGTCTTGTTGGGACAATAAATTAAGAAACATTACTAGTGAACTTTTTGCAAAGCACTACATGACATAATCTTATGCTTGGAAGAGGATTAATGGGCTCCAAAAGGGTCTGCCTCCAGTAACCACTCCTGTGTTGTGAGGACAAACGAGCTTTGAAAGAAGAAATTTGGAATACGTATAACTGTACATCTCATAATAGCTGGGATGCAGAGGAATGAGTTGTTTGTGTTTTAATTTTAATATTCTATTCTAGATAAAAATATTTTGTACTTTTTGAGTAATGACTTATAAGGACTCTCCCAAAATTAGCTATAATTTTATGATTTTACAGTTATTTTGCATACTTTGAGTGACTTGTTCAGTTAATTGATGCAACAGGATTGCTATCCCGTAATTCAAAGCTCGGCAGGTAAGTCACTGGCCTGAAGAGAAATAGACAGAGAGTCACCAGGACCCTTAACATTCAGACTCTAACATGTAAGAGCAGTTTCTCTAATAAATACAACATTATCAGTAATCTCTAAAAATGAAACTAGAGTGAAATCCAGAGACTAGCATTTAAGAATAGTTTATTCTTAAAAAGGGAAATGATCCAAAAAATGAGTTGCAGAAATGGAAACTGGAGTGTGTGTCAACTTTCTTCTTCCATATATGAGAAATGCAATTCCTAAAGAAGTGGAATTTACCCAAAGTCATATTAGTAAATAAAGGCAGTTTTTAAAATTCCAAGACAAGGGAACCATGCCCCTACATCATAATTCAGAATCTTATGTCTTTTACTTTTTAAAACCAATCCTTTGAAATTAATTATGGAATTATTAACATTAACCATCCATCCTAGTTAGCCTGAAGAAAACATTGAAGAATTTATAAGAAACGCTTCCTACTACCAGATCAATAGTCTGTGAAAATTCAAGTGGATGCAGATCAAGAGGAAAGTTTTTACGGATTGCAGTTTTACTGTTTTCATGTTTGTTCATTTGCTTATAAGATGGATTCGGGGAGCCTAGGTTGGCCTCACACTCACTGTGTAGCTGAGGGTGGCCTTGAACATCCTAATCTCTGTTTCCTAGGATCATGGGATTATGTGGTGCTGAGGATGTAACCCAGGGCTTTACTCATGCTAGGCAAGGAGTCTACCATCTACATCTTCAGCTCGTTGGGGGGCTCCCAAAATTTTTATTATATTGGAACAACAATAGTTGTTTCAAAATCACGTATTCCAGCTAGTTATGGCTTAATCTCATGATAGATAGAATAGAAACCACAACAAATGCTATCCTCTGGCTGGCCCTGGGTAATAATTTAGCTAAGGAATACTCAGCTGGCTTCTTGCCCAACAACACCGCTGCCATTGAAGACACATGGGTACCCTGTATTCTGAATTGAAAATGTGTGTACAGGACACACACTTGCAGCTGGAGCACAACAAAGTTAAAAGCAAAGGCAGGGTCTACACAACTCCTTGTCCTTGAGAAATAATCTTAAGCTTAATTCGGCAGATAGCAGTCAGGAAAGGAGGCAAACAGTAAATAGAAGATAGAGAAATACCAAGAAACATATATGAATATATTCAAATATTCACCATTTGACAACACATGTTTTGTGCCTAAGATTAAGATACTAGAGTTTCTTAGACATCAAAGATGCTGGATGAAAATATTGGGGCTTTTTTTTTTTTTGAGAATATTGTTATCGTTATGTCTTTCTTGATCCCAAATGTTGGTGTGAAATGATGGAAACAACTTTTAGAGGGGGGTCAGACTTGTGAACATAAGTTTGGTCATTGGGCTCATACCTTTTTTATTAATTAATAAATAAATGAATTAATTAAATTAATTAACCTTCTCCTGGTCCCCCCTCACTCTGACCCACCCTTTCCCCATCCCCTTCTTTTCCTTACCTCTTCTCCTCTGACAGCGAGGAGCACGCCTAAGTATCCCCTCCCCAGCCCATCCCACCTAAGCATACACAAATCAAATCTGTCAGTTTAGGCACATTCTCTCCCACTGAGGGAGACAAGGCAGCTCTGCTGGGGATGAATAGATAGCTCACACAGGCTATAGCTTTAGGGAAAGCGTCTACTCCATTTGTTGGAGGACTCACGGGGAGATTGAGTTGCACATCTGCTACATGTGTGCCAGGGGATCTTGTTTAAGGCGCATATTCTTAAAGGGGAAACTGACAGTGGCCGGTTCCTCTCTGTTTTGCTTCTTTACAGCCATGTACTTCTCTCTCTTCCTGCTCTGTCACAGGCCCACAGCAATTGAACCAAGCAAGGACAGACTAGAACCACTGAAATTATGAGCCCAAATTAGGATTTTTGTATTTATTTTTAGATTGATTACCTTAGAGACTTTGTCACAGGTGCAGAAAGATAGCAAGTAACTACCATAAAAAACCTCTACCCCATCCATACGATGCTGGAATTAGGCCTTTTCAACCAACATTTCATTAATAAAATAACAATCTGAGGGGTTCTGATTATGCTGTTCCTCTCTAGAATATGAAAATCAATTGTGAAGATCTGTTTTAACTATTAGATAAAAATTTGGATCTTCAAATGTATTCAAATGAACTAATAACAGTTAACTTTTGTCTATAAAAATGTAATCTATCTGCATGCATGAAGTCCCTGGATGAAAAAGAATTTATATAGTTCTCATCCAAGAAACAACAACCAAAAATAAAACCTTTAAGTAAACTTTTATTTGATATCTTCACTTGTTAATAAATACATTAACAAGTATTTATTGGAAAATGAATGGGTGTGAAAATGAGCTTTGAAGTTGAGCACTGATGCTATGCAAAACTCAGATGATTCTTCCCTCTTAATTCAAGTGAGAGCAGAAAGGAACAAGCAAACATTCTAGATGACCCTGAAAATAAATGGACTGCAATGGACAGTCAAGTCAGTGCAACACAAGGCACTAGACTGCTGTGCAAAAGAGTTTGGTCTCATCCAAGAAATCACACAAGTGATTCTCACTGAAGAGAATATACATAAAATATAATCTGGTATATAACAGAAAAATATTTTTGGAAAAAAGAACACATACGTGACTTTATACTGTAGGAGCCATGAACATAAAAATAACTGAAGACACAAAGCAAGCCTTGGAAAGGTTTGGTAATTAAGAGGGGTTGTTTGGGCCTGGAAAGATGGCTCTGCAGTTAAGAGCACCACTAACTGAGTTAGTAACTCTCCAATTGAGAAATTGATAACAAGGACTTTTATTTGTTCATTTTAATGAGAGAAATATTAATGCATTTGAATGTAGAAATCATCAGTAAGCTGAAAAACTCAGTTATGTCCTCACGTTGCAGCTATAGAATGATGTCTTATAGGAGAAGAAAATCTTATTAAATCTCAATTTCTGCTCATCAGTGTTGAAAGAGATTTCTCTCAAGAACATATTAGTCATATCTCTAAGTTAAGCATCCAAGGTAGTTTTAACCATTTCTATTAAAAATTTTCATCAGCTAATGAATTAAAAATTTGAATTAAATTCTAGAGCATATTAAGTTATTTTTTGAAATAAAAGAGCTCATTGCTTATTCTTTCATAAAGTGGCATGCACTATTTGGGATAGAATGGAGATTTTGTTTGGCAATGGGATCTTGAACTCTAGCTGCCTTTTCAGATAACAAAGTCCAGATGTCCTCATACTTTGGAGCATCAGTTTTGTTAAATCAGAATTCATCACTCTGAAAGAAAAACACACCAAGGCACCAACTTGCTGGAATATCATGCCTTAGAAATATTATGCTTCACTAAGCCTAAAAATGAAACTTTGATTCAAGCCAAGTGATAGATTCATATATTTATAGAAAAATTAGCACTCTAAAATCATCATCTATGCCAATGATCTGATTAAATTATATTTTCTATGTAAATATTACAGTTTTATTATTACACACAGAAGTGTAGCTTCCTATGTAAACTAACACTAAATAAAATTCCTTTGTATCCATGGATTCTGGATTTAGGAACTCAAATAAGCATGGAAAAAGCATATTAGAAAAAAAAATCTATACTTTACTATTTGATATCCTCTTGCTATCATTCCCTAAGTAATCTAATAACAGTGTATAGCATATACACAGTATCATTTGATATATAAAATGTAAATGTAACTTGAAGTATAAGAATCCTTGAAGAAGGATATGAGTATTTTCCATACATACTTCACCAGTATATACAAAAAATAATGGGAATCTGTAAGTTAAAACTAAAGTATATGGAAGGAATTGATTCTGAACCCCTTCTCCCACAGGCAAATAATGTCATAAAGTTGGTAATTAATATAAAAGAATGGTGCATGATGGAAAGTTGCTTCTGTTTTCAATTGCTGTCCTAAACACATATCAAAATTCTTGTTAACTTAATAATGTTAATTTAAATGTAATCGATTAGGTAAAACCACTCCTGCATTTTATGTCAATAGAGCTAGTTAACCCTCCTTAAAATGTTTCATTTTATCTACCTTCCAGAAGGCACTGTGCCAGTCAGAGATAATACATGTTTTTTGCCCACCAAGTTTATAGAATGACAGACTCTATCTGCAAAGTTATAGGAATCTGCATAATTTAGAAGACATCTGTTATGGTTTGTATATGCTTTTCCCAGGGAGTGACACTATTAGGAGGTGTGGCCTTATTGGAGTAGGTGTGTCACTGTGGGTGTGGGCTTAAGACCTTCACCCTAGTTGCCTGGAAGTCAGTCTTCTACTAGCAGCCTTCAGATAAAGCTGTAGAACTCTCAGCAACTCCTGTACCATGCCTGCCTGGATGCTGCCATGTTTCTGCCTTGATGACAATGGACTGAACCTCTGAGCCTGTAAGCCAGCCCCAATTAAAAGTTGTCTTTTATAAAACTTGCATTGGTCATGGTGTCTGTTCACAGCAGTGAAACCCAAACTAAGACAGACATCTAAAAGTAAAACCAAACAAACAAATACTTCAGTCAGCCTGAGGAATCCAAACTCTGAAAAATCAAGGTGTGTTGGATACTTATAAGATGTAGCATTTAATACATAATATTTAAGACACAGTCCCTTGAGAAAAGGACTACTATGCTATCCAGTGACAATTAGCGTGGAGGATTAAGAGAGGGAATAATAGCCAGAAGTTGGAAAGAATTCAGATGTCCTTCAGCTGAGGAATGGATACGGAAAATGTGGTACATTTACACAATGGAGCACTACTCAGCTATTAAAAACAATAACATCATGAAATTCTTAGGCAAATGGATGGAACCACCATCCTGATTGAGGTAACCCAGTACAAAGTAATACATGGTATGCACTCACTGATAAGTGGATATTAGCCCAGAAATGCAGAATATCCAAGATACAATTCATAGACCACATTTGAAGCTCAAGAAGGAAGACTAATCATGGGGGGGGAATGAGTGGGGAATAGCAGGGGGGGAGAGTAATTATGGGACATATGGTGGGGGGTAACTGGGAAAGGGGAAAGCCTTTGGAATGTAAACATAGAATATAGAAAATAAAAATTTTAAAAAATGTGTACTAAAGTGTCCATCTTATATAGAGACACAAAACCCAGATACTATTGTGGATGCCAAGAAGTGCTTCTGACAGAAGCATGATATAGATGTCTTCTGAGAGTCTCTGCCAGAGCCTGACAAATACAGAGGCAGATGCTTGCAGCCAATCATTGGACTTAGCACAGGATCCCCAATGGAGGTGCTAGAGAAAAGACTGAAGGAGCTGAAATGGTTTGCAAACCCCATAGGAAGAACAAAATATTAACCAGCCAGACTCCCCAGAGCTCTCAGGGACTAAACCACCAACCAAAGAGTACACATGGAGGTACTCAAGGCTCCAGCGGCATATGTATCAGAGGATGGTCTTGTAACACATCAAGAGAGGAGAGGCCCTTGGTCCTGGGAAGGCTTGATGCCCCAGTGTAAGGGAATGCCAGGGTGAGGAGGTAGGAGGAGGAGGGTGGGTATGGGAGCACCCTCATAGAATCATGGAGAGGCAGGATAGGATGGGGGATTTCCAGAGGAGAAACAACCAGGAAAGGAGATAACATTGAAAATATAAATAAATAAAATAGCCAATAAAAAATTTAAACAGAGAGGGAAACATTTAACTAGTGGCAGACTTCTGCTCACATAGATTTATGTGGTGTTGGATGAGAAAAGTTGGAAGCAAGGAAAAAAAACAGACTGTAAAGGTAGGCAGGAAGATGAGGACTGATTGTTTATGTTATACAAAGGATTTTATGTTCTTAAACAGATAGGGGCTCATTGAAGCCGTGTTTCTTTTATTATTTTTTTAACTTTTATATTGACTACTTGAAAATGCAGCAGGATTGCCAGCAAGCATAGAAAATAAAACAGAAATAATGATGGTCCTTTCTTCCATTTTCTCTTATAGGTAGGTTCTTAGAAAAACTACATTGCTGCATCTAATCAGGATAAAGATGCAGTGAAGATGCACAGAGATCTGTGTTGTCTATTTTCAGCCACAAGTACTCATTATTAACATGTAGCAACTCAACAGGTATTCATGTAATTACCTAATTCCCAAGATTGGGCTGAGTTCAAAGATTAGGAGATTTTTATTAAGTTCACTAATTTTTATTTATGTAATTATACTGCTTGTAAATAGAGAGTTTTGTCATCCCTCTCTGATATTTATACCCTTTATTTCCTCATATTGCTATTTCTACTAACAATAAATTTAATAATTGTGTCAACTGGAACCATGGAAAATGACATCCTTGATTTTTCCTCAACTATAGGGCAAATCTTCCAAATTCTCTTTACTAAGTATGATGATTATTGTATGTTTTTAGTGGCCCTACAGTTTTTGTCATGATATGGATGTGTCTCCTTTTTTCATCCAATTGTTATTTATTTTATTTATTTTAGAAGATACGATGCCAATGCCTGTAACTAGGCAGAACTCTCAGTGGAGGGATAAGGACTGCAACCCATCCACAATACTTTTGACTATAAATGTGTCCTGTCTACGAAACATTTAGGGACAATGATGGACCAGGGACTACAGGAATGGTCAACCAATGATTGGTCCAAATTAATACCCATCCCAGGGCAAGAACCAATCCATGACACTACTAATGATGCTCTGTTATGCTTGTAAATGTGAGCCTAGCATAACTGTCCTCTGTGAGGCTCCACCCAGAAGCCAGTGGAAACAGATGCAGAGACTCACAGGCAATCATTAGATGGAGCTTGGGAAATCTTATGGAAGCATTGAGGGAAAAAACGAGGAACCTGAAGTAGGCAGGGATACAACAAGGAGACCAACAGAATGAACTAACCTGAATACTTGGGCTCTCCCAGAGATTTCCATCAACCAAAAAAGCATACATGGGGTGGATATAGGGTGCCCATATATGTAGCAGATGGTCTTTAAAGCTTGGTCTTTATGCAGGTCCCCTGACAACTGGAACTGGTGCTGTCCCTGACTTTGTTGTCTGCTTGTGGAATCTGTTCCCCTAACTGTTCCAACTTGTCTGGTCTCAGTGGGAGAGGATGCTCCTAGTTCTGCAGTAACTTCTTGTTCAGGATAGGTTGATACCTAGGGTGAGGAGGCTCCCCATTATGAGAGGAAAAGCAGATAGAGGGAGTGTTGGGAGTACAAAGAGGAGGGGGACTGTGATAGGGATGTAAAATGAATAAAAAAGTTAATGAAAAATATTAGCTAATTGGGCGTGGGGGCACATACACATGTGACTGTAGGTTTAGGCGTCATAAGACAAAAGACATTTTAAATTATGTTTCATTGAGAACTTTAAAAATATGTAAAATGTTTTTGGGGTAGGGGATTAGGAAATGTTGATTATATCTTACTTGAGAATGAGTATTTGTATACATAATTGTTGGTTTCTGTTGCCTTAATTATTATTGATAAAGAGTTGATAAATAGACAAGAGAAGGAACAAACCAAGGAAGAGACAGCTTAGAATGGAGTAACATGCAGTCAGAATCACCTTTCTGAAAGATCCTCAGTCTAGGATTACATGAAATAAGCAACTAGACTCCAAGGTACAAATCATATTAGAATTCCAAACATAGTATGAATTAAAGTCAAGATAATATACTTTTCCACCATAGCTGAGAAGAATCTTTATATACATGACAAGAAATATGGGTAACATAAAACACTCCAAATGAAAGACACAAAATGCAGATTCAAATCAGTTTAACAGCCCATAAAACGTGAAAAGAAAGAGTAATGCACAGATAGAGACCATCGTATTCCTGCACAGAGATTATCTAGGAAATGAATACAAGCAGAGTAAAAACATAGAGCTAGTATAATGGTACCAAATAGCCTCAATTTTAGGTCAAAGGAAGAGAAATAATGACTGGAGAACAACAAAAATTTTGAGAGAAGGATGATGCAAATGAGAAAGAGAATTCAACTTAATTTCCAAAGTAGAGCGGAAGTCCTTAGTGCACACCATGTACTGAACTGGAAGACTACCTTTTGGTTGCCTTTGTAAATGTGATTAGGTCATTGCAGTATGGTGTGGCCAGTTCTGCAGTAGATGCTGCTCAATAGGCAACTGCACCACGTAAAGGGCACAGATAGATTCGGAGACAATTTCCAAGGGATGCGGTGATTCAAGCTGAGGTCTCACAGACAAGAAACATTCTCCAAGTACCCAAAGGACTCTCCATCCCAATACAGAGACATTTGATAAAACAAGTTCACTCTAGCCAAAAACTAGAAACAGCCATTTGATGTCTATCAACAAACAAATGGATGAAGAGAGCTTACTATAATAACACAATGAAGAAAATATGGAAATCTGTAAATAAATGGATGCAGATATAAAATTCCATCCTGACTGAAATAATGCAGACCCAAAGACAGATATGCTACATATTCACTTATATATGGACCCTAGCTATTAAATTCTTCGATAACCAGGCTACAATCTGTATAACCTCAGAGGTTAGGCAAAGAGTTAGGGCCTGGGGTATTGAGGATGAATCTCCATAGGAAGGGCAAATAAAAAAGGTACTTAGAGATGGATGCTGATGATGTCATTTGGGGGACTTAAACAAGAGAATTCAACTGTGGTGGGGAAACAAGAGAGTTTTAACGGAGTCAATAAACATAGGGACATTTAAATCTAAGGGCAATCTGAGGGGTCATAAGGAATTCTAATACAGTACAAGCTTTACTGAGCAAACAAACCACACTTATGGGCAGGGCCCATAACCAACAGGAGATTGCCAATACAAAATGAGCTCAGTGGTAATTTTGGAAAATTTCTGTCTCATAATGATTTGTCTAGGCTTTCTCCACCCCACCCCCCAATTCAGGTCTTTTGCATATAGATGGTGGTTTAGGGTTTTGTGTTCTTATGGAATTTCTGAGTATGCTAAAGTATGTGTCTCTGGGTGTATATGTGTTTTTTGTGTTTTTCCTTTGGCATT
Organism: Apodemus agrarius; assembly: GCA_964023405.1. Lineage (NCBI taxonomy): Eukaryota > Metazoa > Chordata > Mammalia > Rodentia > Muridae > Apodemus > Apodemus agrarius. The sequence goes on along the minus strand of OZ030026.1, from coordinate 24,745,087 downwards.
GTTTGTTCTTTTTTATTCCAGTTTGTTAGTATTTATATCATCATCATCACCATCATCATAGAGAGAAAGAAGGGGTGTGTATTTGGGTGGGTGAGAGAGTGAGGAGGCTCGGGGAAGGATTGGAGACAGGGAACCATAATGAGAACATAGTTCATGAAAAGTGTGTTTTAAATAAATATACATAATAAGAGAGAAAAGGAATGAAAAGCATAAGAGAATTCTGTCAGAAGAGACTCTCGGACCAACCTGACTTGCTTGTGAGTCACTGGAGGAGCACTGGTGCTGCAGTTCTGCAGCTTGTCAGTCATTCGTGGATGTGCGCTGTTGTGATACAGCTGCCTTTTTTGTCACCTGGGCTCCTATCACAAACTTCCTACCCATGATACTGTCTGAAACTTTAATAAATTCATTGGTTCATGCATACGCATAGACCAAAAGCAAAACAAACATCAAAAAGCCCTATTGTATAAAAGAAGAGACAAAGAAAAAGACCCAGGCAAAACAAACTACCTACATAGGGGGAAATAAATAGAATGAAGACACAGGTTATGATACCTGCTGACAGAAACAAAATGGCCAAGTCTTTGACTCTGCCACTTATGATGTCAATAGTGAAGTCTGATAACAGACACTTCTGTGGAGTGATACAGACTGAAGCAGGATTACAATGAGATGAAGCTTGGGTTAAGGAGTACGAAACCCAGGTGCATTGGAGAGGGCTGCTTTTCAGGTTGTATGGAAAAAAATAAAAGTCCAAGAGTTAGCACATGATAACGTTTGAAATGGTGAAAATCAGAAGAGTTTTCATTTTGAGGTCAGAAAAAAATAACTTACGACATTATAAGTAAGGAAGATTAAAAAAATCCAGAAAATTTACAAAGATGTAAAATATGTCTTGTCAGCCATATCACAAATATTTATAAAAATCTCCATTCTGTTTTTGAGAACACCATTCCAAAATAAACCACCAAGCTCACTTATACTAAGTGAGCACATGTTTTAAATAAACAAGAAAATTATAGAAAGCCAATTCAAACTCAGATACTCCGATTCTCAGTATTTCGACTCTGAGGTCAGCATATGAGCCATGAAAGCTAACTGAAGAATTCTGTGTTGTCACATTTGAATAAGCAATGTCATCTTTCAAAGTAAGCATTTGGTGTTAGGATTTATTTTGTTTTCTTCAAGAGGGCTGACTTAATAAAAAATACTTGATGTGTCGCAAGAACGTTAGTATGGAGCAGATGTGTCGCTATTAGATATGAAAACACATGGTGCAAGAGAAGCAGAATAGTGTGACATGCATTAACATGTGATTCAACATCTATTATATATATTTTTCAGAGACAGAAAACTAGCCAACTAAAAATGATGGTAGTCTTAAAATGGTGGCTGGTGCAGGAGAATTTCATGAGGGTAGATAATGGACCCACATTTTTTTCAATTGTTGTGGTGACATTCTTAATATAACAAAATATCTAAATGATCTGATACTTTTCCCTACATGCCCTACTTATTGGTCTCACATTCCTTATCGCCTAGTGAGAGACTGCTGGTGTGAAAGACAGTCTATGATTAAGAATCTGCCCATCCATCGACATTGTCAGAAATTTCATTTGTGCTGGATTATTCCTCAACTATGTCCCATTATTTTATTAAGAGGTCTTAGTACAGTGCTATAAAATACAGAAGCTATTCAAACATCCAATGATACTTATAACATATTCACATTAAGCACATTATTTGAACCAACTACTGGCAATTTCACCATCTCTTTCCAAGAGGTTAAATAATTACTTTTTCCCTTAGATATATGAACTGAAAAAAATTAGAGTTTGGAAAAGTAAGATTATACCACTGCATATGGTGAACATTTTTAAAGTGACATACCAGTAGCTTGCAGAGTGATAGGTGATCACTTGGAAAATGTTGAGGCAAAAGCTATAGACAAATGAAGATCATCCTATTTCATCCCAAAGATAAGGTTTTATAATATTTTGTATTTTTTTATTTTTTACCTTGTGTATGTGTGAATGAGATGCGGAAGGGGAGAAAGAGGAGAGAGAGAGAGAGAGAGAGAGAGAGAGAGAGAAGTAGAGAAGGGAGAAAGAATGTGTATGTGCACTTGTTTGTATACTGCGTGTGCCTGTGGAAGACAGAAGCTGGTCAATACCAGAGGACTAGAGTTATAAGCTTTTGTGACCTACTTGTCATGCCTGCTGGGAAAAGCAAACTCCAATTCTGCGCAAAAGCCTTAAGCCCTTGTGACCACTGAGGTATCTCTCTAGGTCTTCCTCACTATGTTTTAATTTATATAAAGAATTGAACCCACACATCTATGGCCAATTGATCATCGACAAAGGAGCTGAAAACATCCCAGTGGGGAAAAAAGATAGCCTTTTCAACAAATGCTGCTGGCTCAACTGGAGGTCAACATGCAGAAGAATGAGAATTGATCCACTCTTATCTCCTTGCACTAAACTCAACTCCAAGTGGATCAAGGACATCCACATAAAACCAGACACACTAAAACTAATAGAAAAGAAACCAGGGAAGACTCTTGAGGACATTCGCTCAGGGGGAAAATTCCTGAACAGAACACCAATTGCTTATGCTCTAAGATCAAGAATAGACAAATAGGACCTCATAAAATTACAGTTTCTGTAAGGAAAAAGACACTGTCAAAAGGACAAATCGGCAACCAACAAATTGGGAAAAGATCTTCACTAACCCCACATCCGACAGAGGGCTAATATCCAATGTATTAACTAACTCAAGAAGTTAGACCCCAGAAAACCAAATAACCCTATCCAAAAATGGGGTACAGAGCTAAACAAAGACTTTTCACCTGAAGAAATTCGGATGGCTGAGAAACACCCTAAAAAATGTTCAACATCATTAGTCATTAGAGAAATGCAAATCAAAACAACCCTGAGATTTCACCTCACTCCAGGTAGAATCGCTAAGATTAAAAACTCAGAAGACATCAGGTGCTGGCGAGGATGTGGAGAAAGAGGAACACTCCTCCACTGCTGGTGGGACTGCAAGCTGGTACAACCGCTCTGGAAATAAGTCTGGCGGTTCCTCAGAAATCTGGACATGATTCTTCCAGAGGACCTAGCCATACCACTCCTGGGAATATACCCAGAAGATTCTCCAGCATGCAATAAGGATACATGCTCCACTATGTTCATAGCAGCCTTATTTATAATAGCCAGAAGCTGGAAAGAACTCAGATGTCCCTCAATGGAGGAATGGATACAAAAAATGTGGTATATATACACAATGGAATACTATTCTGCCATTAGAAACAATGAATTCATGAAATTCTTAGAGAAATGGATGGAGCTGGAGAACATCATACTAAGTGAGGTAACCCAGTCTCAAAAGAATACCCATGGTATGCAGTCACTGATAAGTGGATATTAGCCTAGAAAGACACAATTCACAATTACCACAATGATGTCCGACAAGAAAAAAGGAGTGGACACTGGTGCTGGAAAGGATCAAAGCATCAGGGTAGGGGAATACCAGAACAGGGAAGTGGGAAGTGGTGGATGAGGGAGCAGGGGGAAGGAAAAGGGCATGTGGGACCTTTGGGGCGGTAGGGAACCAGAAAAAAGGAAATGAAATGTAAATATAGAATATATCCAATAAAAAATATGGCTAAATAAAAAAAAAGATTTCTATATATTCCATTTTGTTAAATTTTCCAGAAAATCTAGTGTCATATTAAATATAATACCTTATTAGTTACCACACACTGATATTTAAAAATTATTAAAGACTACATCTTTTTTTCTGTGTGCACACATACATATGTGCTTGTATCATGTTATGGATATAGTCAGAGGGCCACCTGTAGGAGGAATTGGTTATCTCCTTCTATTATGTGCGGTCTGCAGATTGAACTCAGGTCATAGGACATACTACCAAGGAACTTTACCTGAGAGTCCAATTTCTAAATCAGTGGTTCTCAGTCTACCTAATGCTGAGTCATATAATACAGTTTCTCATGATGTGGTGACCCCCAACCATAAAATTACTTTTATTGCTACTTCAGAATGATATTTTTGCTGCTGTTATTAATCATAATGTAAATAGTGGTCTTTTTGGGTGGTTTATGGGAGTCATGACCCACAGCTTGTGAAACAGTGTATGTTGTCGAGTATGTTGGTAAATCTTCATGTAAGTGGCTGAAAGAACTACAGAAAGCAGCTCCTGAGAGGAATTCTCCAACACATATACAGAAACATTATTTCAGGCCAACACCAATTACTGTTAATTACCATTCAGCATTGAATCTAGTTACTCTGAATTTCTTTGTCCTCTTATATTCATAGTTGTTATTAAAAACCATGGACAATATGTAATTAAGATAGGCAAAATATTTTTGTAAATCCACTGAATCTTTAGGAAAACAAAATGTGAATCTATATTGATCGTTTTATGATAATGCTTTCTTAGGATTCTAAAATCCACACTGAAAAACACCTTTTCAATCTTTCCTGGCATAGGTTTTATATTTGTTATTGTATTTTCTCCAGAATTTTGTTTCCATTGATTTTTTTCCATTAACACAATAAAAACAGTGGCAGTTATTTTCTTTATATTTGTTTTCCTTTTGAAATAACTTTTAAAGTAAAGAATCTATAACAATGCTTTCTGTGGCCATCGGTCTCTCACCAGTATTATCCAGGTCTACTCATCAAGAACAGTCAGTAAAATAAAGATCCTGTATACAGTATACCTTCTATTTTGTTACCTCATATAAAACTGTTGTGTTTCCGTGTAGAAGAGGCCCATAGCAAATATAGGAATGTCCGACAACCCAGCCTAAGTCAGAAGCTGCCCACCATACCTAAAGAAATAAAAATGACAATAAAATGTATGTCTTAGTCAGAGAAATACCATGTGATATAAATGTAAAATCATGGTTACCTCTCCAGGTTTGAGTCCATATATGGAAGACATTGTCCAGTTCAACATGACAGCATATCCACCAGTGGGTCTAACAACACCCTTAAAGAGAGTGGACATGAAGTTAACATTTGAAAAGTGTTAAAAGATTCACTGTCTCCATACAATCTTCCATAAAATTTACAGATTTAAAATATTCAATATTATGTAAGCTACAAATTATATTGACTCATGTATAATTGTATTTAAATTGCTATTTCTTTTAATTCTCTAATAGAAACTCCAGAACATATGTGTTCATCATTACTATTTATAAAAAAACATTGTTATATGACATTCTTAATGGTATATGAAAACATTCAATTTTACTGTCATATATAATATAATTTTAGTGGAAATACATAGTTTTAATATTACATTAACAGAGCAAAATTGAAACTACTCAAACTAAATGCAAATTAAATTAAATTTAACAAAAAGCTCAATAAAGATATCAGTTTAAAATATAGACCAACATAAGAACATTCATTCCCCATGATGATGACAATATGCTACTTAGAGGAAACAAAGTTACATCCTAATTGAGACCTAATTACATTGCTAAGTGGGAATCTCACAGAGTAATATAGGAGTTGAGTATTACTTTGTTGATGATTTCCAGAACTATGAACAATGAATCCTGATGAGTCAGCCTTAAGGCTAACAGATGTGTTTTATGTTGTGTTTGGGACAAATCAAGGCATTATTACATTTTCACAAGTCTGTTTCCAGTACCTTCCCTTAACTCTGGAAACTGTGCAAACTCAACAGAGAATATTTGAAAAGTGGGCACATGCTTCACCAAAATAAGACTGAATGAATAAATATAATAATCTACAGCAAAGTCAGTATGAATGTATGATAAATATAATAATTAGATTTGCTTACTTCACCATTGTGAATGTTAGAGGTCATTAGTGCCAAAAGACATAGCTATTGAAATGAGCCAGCAAATGCATACTGAGTAAAAACAATAATTTAAAATTCATATGCCCTTCAAAGCATCTCTGAGTTGTTTTTTTCAAAAAATTATGTTACTCAATAGGCTAAGCATACCCTAATTAAAGGATGTTCTCTTAGTTGTACATTTTTTGTATCATTGTACAATTTTAACACGTATACATGATTCAGGAGATGGAAAAAAAAACAAATAAAACACACTGACTTTGCTGTAGCTATTATTGTTGCTCTCCACAGGTTGCACCAATAAAACGTAGGCATCAAACTGTGGAAAATATTGTATCTACTAACAATAACTGGTCTTTTGGTAAACATCAGGTGAAGCTTTATTGGCATTTGAGAACTATTTTCTATGTTATATGAGGCAATTAACATGCAGCTGGTTCTCTTCTTCACTTTGGAAATATTAGAAATTATAAAACTCTTTCCAATAACCATTCAATACACACTTAGAGACTAAATCTCAATACTCTAGAAGAACTATATCCTACCTTCCTTTGCTAATTAGTTTCAATTAAAATGTGTTGCTTTTTTATGGTCTAGGAACTTAAAGTTTTGGGTATTAATAATTTTTCCTAAAAACCTTCCATCCTTTTGAAAGGAAACATTATAAGTTTCATTTGTATACTATATGTTTTCATATATTATTGTATAATATATATTCATATATATATTGTATAATATATGTTTTCATATATTACAGTGAAGAACACTATTTAATGCCAGCAATGATTTCAACTATGTTGTTTTAGAAGTTTATTTTCACTACACCCAACACAGCATTTTATTTTATTTTATTTCATTTCATTTTATTTTATTTTATTTTATCTTATTTGAAAAACTGCTTTATGCAAGCAGTTTTCATATTCTGAGTGTCTTTTTTTTTACTGGACTTGTACAACTATTTTAATTGTTGCTCAAAATATGTGAGAATAAACCATTAATAAATGGAGACATATGCTTATGAAAAGAAGAAAAACAGATGTGATTAGATAATAAGCTCAACTTTCAGGAGACATTCCAATAAGGTAAATGAAAGAAACTGACACTTTCATATTCTGGAATTCTTGAACATAGAAGGTACATTTGTCATTTTTTTTGTCTTTTATCTGAAGAAGCAAAGAACTGCGTGGAACCCAGTTCTTTATCTGATGTTCATGAAAGGCTGTTTTTGAAACTTTTTCTTTTTTTATTGGATATATTCTATATTTACAATTCATTTCCCTTTTTCTGGTTCCCCACCCCCAAAGGCCTCACATGTCATTTTCCCTCCCCCTGCTCTCTCATCTACCCCCTACCACCGTACTGTTCTTGTACTCTCCCACAATGATGTTTTGGTCCATTCTAGCACCAGTGTCCACTCCTTTCTTCTTGTGAGACATCACTTGATATGTGATTTATGTCTTTGGTGTTCCAAGCTTCTAGGCTAATATCCACTTATCAGTGACTGTATACCATGGGTATTCTTTTGAGACTGGGTCACCTCACGTAGTATGACGTTCTCCAGCTCCATCAATTTCTCTAAGAATTTCATGAATTCATTGTTTCTAATGGCTGAATAGTACTCTGTTGTGTGTGTGTGTGTGTGTGTATATATATATATATATATATATATATATATATATATATACCACATTTTTTGTATCCATTCCTCTGTTGAGGGACATCTGGGTTCTTTCCAGCTTCTGGCTATTATATATAAGGCTGCTATGAACATAGTGGAGCATGTATCCTTATTGCATGCTGGGGAATCTTCTGGGTATATTCCCAGGAGTGGTATGGCTGGGTCCTCCGGAAGTATCACATCCAGTTTTCTGAGGAACCGCCAGTCTGATTTCCAGAGTGGTTGTACCAGCTTGCATTCCCACCAGCAGTGGAGGAGTGTTCCTCTTTCTCCACATCCTCGCCAACACCTGATGTCTTCTGAGTTTTTAATCTTAGCCATTCTGACTGGTGTGAGGTGAAATCTCAGGGTTGTTTTAATTTGCATTTCCCTAATGATTAGTGATGTTGAACATTTTTTTAAGGTGTTTCTCAGCCATTCGAATTTCTTCAGGTGAAAAGTCTCTGTTTAGCTCTGTACCCCCTTTTTGGATAGGGTTATTTGGTTTTCTGGGGTCTAACCTCTTGAGTTCTTTGTATACATTGGAAATTACCCCTCTGTCGGATGTGGGGTTGGTGAAGATTTTTTCCCAATTTGTTGGTTGCCGATTTATCCTTTTGACAGTGTCTTTTGCCTTACAGAAACTTTGTAGTTTTATGAGGTCCCATTTGTCTATTCTTGCTCTTAGAGCATAAGCAATTGGTGTTCTGTTCAGGAATTTTTCCCCTGAGCCGATGTCTTCAAGGGTCTTCCCCAGTTTCTTTTCTATTAGTTTTAGTGTGTCTGGTTGTATGTGGAGGTCCTTGATCCACTTGGAGTTGAGCTTAGTGCAAGGAGATAAGAGTGGATCAATTCTCATTCTTCTGCATGTTGACCTCCAGTTGAGCCAGCACCATCTGTTGAAAAGGCTATCTTTTTTCCACTGGATGCTTTCAGCTACTTTGTCAAAGATCAATTGGCCATAGATGTGTGGATTCAATTCTGGGTCTTCGATCCTATTCCATTGATCTGCCTCCCTGTCACTGAACCAATACCATGCAGTTTTTAATACCACTGCTCTGTAATATTGCTTGAAGTCCGGGATATTGATTCCCCCAGAAGTTTTTTGCTGTTGATGATAGTTTTAGCTATCCTGGGTTTTTTTGTTATTCCAGATGAATTTGAGAATTGCTCTTTCTAACTCTATGAAGAACTGAGTTGGGATTTTGATGGGGATTGCATTGAATCTGTATATTGCTTTGGGCAAGATTGCCATTTTGACTATATTAGTCCTGCCAACCCACGAGCATGGAAGATTTTCCCGTTTTCTGATGTCTTCTTCAATTTCCCTCTTCAGAGACCTGAAGTTTTTGTCATATAAATCTTTCACATGTTTGGTTAATGTCACTCCAAGATACTTTATATCATTTGTGGCTATTGTGAAGGGTGTCATTTCCCTAATTTCTTTCTCAGCCTGCTTATCCTTCATGTATAGGAAGGCTACTGATTTACTTGAGTTGATTTTATAGCCAGCCACTTTGCTGAAGTTGTTTATCAGTTGCAGGAGTTCTCTGGTGGAGGTTTTTGGGTCACTTAAGTATACTATCACATCATCTGCAAATAGTGATAGTTTGACTTCTTCCTTTCTGATTTGTATCCCTTTGACTTCCCTCTGTTGTCGAATTGCTTTAGCTAGTACCTCAAGTACTATATTGAAGAGATATGGGGAGAGGGGGCAGCCTTGTCTAGTCCCTGATTTTAGAGGGATTGCTTCAAGTTTTTCTCCATTTACCTTGAATCTTTTTCTTAAATTTTATTCAGACAGTGTATTTAGATCATGCTTTACCATCAGCTCCTCCTAGTTCCTCCACACCTTCTTCCCCATCCAGTTTATGTTTTCTGTCTGTCATTCAAATATTTATTTGAAAAAAAAAACCCGAAAAAATAAGAAACACATGTGCGCACGCGCGCACGCACACGCACACTTACACACACACACACACACACACACACACACACACCACAAAAGCAAAAAAACCAAAATAAAGAAGCAAAGTACTGAGACAAAACCCACAAATGTCAAAACAAAGAAAAATGGAATAAACATCTTCAAAAGTACAACCAAGCAGGTTAAACATCTTTATGACTTCAAGTCCCTGAAGAAGGAAAATGAAGAAGTCATCAGAAGATGGAAAGCTCTCCCATGCTCATATATAGATAAGATTAACATAGTAAAAATGCCCATCTTACCAAAAGCAATCTACAGATTTAATGAAATCATTTGAAAGAACAATCCATATGGAAACACAAATAATGAAGCCAGCCAAAACAATCCTGAACAATAAAAAGAAGAATTTGGGAGGAATCATCATCTCTGATCTCAAGCTATTCTACACAGCAATAGTAATAAAAACTGCAGGGTATTGGTACAGAAACAGACACATTGATTAATGGAATCAAATTGAAGATCCAGAAATAAACCAACACACCTATGGAAATTTAATTTTTGATAAAGAATCCAAAAGCATACATTGGAAAAATTAAAGCATCTTCAACAATTGGTGCTGGACTAACTGCATGAAGAATGAAAATAGATCCATATCTATCACAATGCAGAAAACTCAAGTTCAAGTGGATCAATGACTTAAACATAAAACCAGATACACTGAATCTCAAAGAAGAGAAAGTAGGAAATACCCTTGAACACATTGATACAGGACACAATTTCCTGAACAGACCACCAATGACCCAGGCTCTAAGATCAACAATAGATAAATGGGACTTCATGAAACTGCAAAGGTTCTGTAAAGAAAAGGACACTGTCCACAGGACAAAACAACAGCCTACAGATTGGAAAATAATCTTTACTAGCCCTACATCTGACAGAGGGCTTATAACCAAAATTTACAAAGAACTCAAGAAGTTAAACACCAACAATCCAAATAACCCAATTAAAAATGGGGTACAGAACTATACAGAGAATTCTCTACCTAGGAATGGCTGAGAAATTCTTTAGTCATCAGCGAAATGAAATCAAGACAACTCTGAAGTTCGATCTTATACCCATCAGAATGGGTAAGGTCAAAAACTCAAGAGACAGCACATGCTGGTGAGGATCTGGAAACAAGGGAAACACTTCTTCATTGCTGGTGGGATTACTAACTTGCACAACAACTTTGGAAATCAATTTGGAAGTTTTTCAGAAAGCTGGGAATAGTTCTACCTCAACACCCAGCTATACTACTCCAGGGAATATAACCAAAAGAAGCTCTACCATGTCAAAAGGATACTTGCTCAACTATGTCCATAACAGCTTTATTCATAATAGCCAGAAACCGGAAACAACTAGATCTCCCTCAACTGAAGAATGGATAAAGAAAATGTACATCTATTAAAAATAAAGACATCATTACAGGCAAATGGATGAAATTTGAGAATATCATCCTGAGTGTGGTAGCCCAGTCCCAAAAGGACATGCATGGTATATACTTACTTAAAAATGGCTGTTGCTCATAAAATACAGGTAACATGTTATACTCCACAGACTCAAAGTAACTAAAGAGGAAGGTAGGCTTAAGTGAGGAAGCTAGAATCTCACTTAGAAGGTGGAATAAAATAGTCATAAAGGGTAGATGGAGGGAGGGAATCGGAAGGGAGGGGTAATGGGTAGAAGAATGAGGGAGTCAGGATCAAGTGTGGGAAAGGACAGGAGTGATGGACCATGAAAATGAATGCAAATCCTCAATTGACAGGGGTCAGGAGGTATGGGATATTTCCAGGTTGAATGAGACAGAGACCTAGAATAAGGGTGGTACCCAAGAATCAATGAGGGTGACCTCAGTTGTGAATCACTGGGGGATTCAACCCCAAATTTATCCTGTCTATAATAAATGAAGGGATGGAGAATGGAGCAGAGACTGAAGGAAAGGCCAAGCAATAAAGAGCCCAACTTGAGACCCATCCCATGGGTAAGCACCAATCGCTGACACTATAGATGATACTCTGTTAAGTTTGCAGACAGGAGGATATTGCTGACTCAGATATATACAGACACCCATAGCCAAATAGTGGATGGAGTTTGGGGATTCTTATGGAGGAAAAGGAGAGAGGACTGAAGGCCCCAAAAGGGATAGGAACTCCATAAGAAGACCAACGCAGTCAACTAACCTGGCCCCTGTGGAACTCAGAGACTGAACCACCAACCAAACAATGTACATCAGCTAGACCTAGGCCTCTCCATACATATGTAGCAGAGGTGCAGCTCGGTCTTCATGTGGGGTCTTCAACTGGAACAGGGGTTATCCCAAAGCTGTTGGCTGTATCTGGGAGAGGTTCTTCTGCTGGGCCTCAGGGGGAGAGGAAGTGACTAGCCTTGCACTAGAAGGGCATGGGAGGTAGAAGAAGGATTGTGGGAGGGGGTGACCAGGAAGAGGCAGTGAGCAAGTTGTAAAATGAATAAGTAAAAAGATAAAATTAAATTAAAAAAATAGTCAGCATTAGTTCATTAATCAACTATAATTATATAATTTTCCCAGGTATCCTAAAATAGTCAGACAGTTTATAGACTACAAACTTCTGGGACTTCTTAATGATGTAGAAGTAAGGAATGACATCTACTCATATTTGCAGTGTGGCTATTTTATGAGTGCAGAAGGTAAAAAAAGAAAGAAATATTAGATTTTAGCAGACATTACTATAAATATTAACTTACTGATAAAACAGGGAGAGAAGTATGTTTGTTTCTTACCTATAACTATGGTTGTCAGGTAATGATAATTGCAATGTAAAGGAGAAATGATGTTCAGATTTTGAACACCAACTAGTTGCATCTAAGTTAGAGAAATTAATTGGAATCTAAATATAGATGTTTTTAAAAGAGTGATTCTATATTGCCAAGGCTGGCCTTAAATGCCTGGGCCCAAGTAACTGTCCTGCCTTTACCTTCAAGTTCAAGAAACAGTAGGTGTGTTTGCCAAGCCTAGTAATAAAAAGGATAATTTTAAAGTAAATGTTGAATATTGTGGTTAAGGTAAAAGTATTTAGTCAAGAATAATGTTTCCCTCTAAAGTGCAAGTCTGAGGTATTTCAGTCTTTTTAGTGTCTGTTACCACTTTCTACCTGTGTTTATACTCCACCTTAAATATAAAAGGCTTAGGAATCGAATGAAATCTCAGAAAAGCCCCACGTAGCAACAACATTCTGGACTCGGCAGGATCAGAAGTAAGCTTTATGATATAAAAAAAGCTGAAAACTCTTCATGTGATTATAGCACTTAGTACCCAAAAGAAGGCCTGAAATGAGTACTGTTTGACAATGGGAAATACACAAATTAGATATTTTATTTTTGACCACATAAAGATTTATGCAGTATTGAAAATAATCAAATTCAATGTCAATGAAGGGTAAGGGTGGTTAAGGGAACAAAGAGTCAGTTTACTTCAGGGGTGAGACCTTGACAAAGTGCACTGTGTATGCCACAGAACGGACATCTGCTTCGTGTTTTGACTGAATAAGAAACTAAACAGTGAAGTGATTAAGCACCTGTATCAACCAGACAATAGTTTGAAAAAAGTGCTTTTTCATTCCGGGAGAAATGCTTCTAAGCCATAGAACTTAGTGAAGCATCATAGAAGAGATGGAATGTTTCTATCTGAGATATTTCATCAAATACAAAATCTCTAGGTATAGGTTCTTATGGACTCTGAAATGATCCCTGAGGAGGTTGGTTTTTTTTTTTAAGAAGCTATGTAATTTCTTATTGATCTGCACAACTCTGAGTTAAGGGGCTTAGATGTAGCAAGTTCAGCACTTTACCAGCAAGCATTGTACCAGAGATGGGAAAATGGTCATTTATTTGTATTACTCTTGATCTCTCTACCACCTGTTCCGTAGGGTAGGGAAGAGGAATAAGTCCACACAGTAAGAACAAAATTTACAAAAGTGCTGTGAATGTATAAAAAGCCTTATCTACATCTTTCCTTCCCTGCCTTAATTTCAGCCCATCCTTTAGCTTGTGCTTCCCCATTATTCTTTTATTTTTGGCAGTGGAACTTTTTTAAAAACTTTGTCTGACCATCAGAGTCCTTCCAAGGTAGCAAACTTGAGTGGAGATAAAGGTGATCATTATTAAACTCTGCTGAATTGCAGTCATGTGTAGCAGACAGAATATGAAAAACACAACAAAACTAACTTGTATAAGAAGTAGTTCAGCCATAGATGCTTAAATATTGACAACAGCCAACAAGTAAACCTCTCATTCAGCTCCCAGTCAACTCTGGGGTTGGTAGATGTAGATGCAAATACCACCCTGATATACATTCTACAAATGCAATCAAAGCACCAACTAGCTAATGTAGACCTAATATATGCATGTCAGATATAGAATCTCAACGAGGATGTGAGATATGTGTAGGTACTTACACACATATTTAGACACACGTTATTTATAGCACATGCATAGAAGTCAGAAGAAATGGCTGTTGCTCCTAGCTGTCTGCTTTATTTGAAACAAAGAGCTGAGGTTCACTGATGCTTCACCCAGACTCACAGATGTGTGAGCTTCCAGTCTCCTGTCTGCCTCCCACCTCCAGGTAGACACCGCAGACCCATGTGCTCTCCTGGTGTAGCTTGGTATGTGGAATCAGAGGATCTGACCTTGAGTCATCAGACTTATGTGCCAAGCAACTTATCCACTGAGCCATTCTCAGCTCAAGAGTGTTTTAAAAACACTTTAAGTACTTCGAAATACCTTTTTTTCCCCTACAGAAAAAATGCTGCATGGTGGCATAAATTTATACGTCAATGTTTTGTTGCTGCAAATACACTCATCTTCATAGTTTCCAACACAATTAATTTTTATTATGCCTTTGAAATGAAATAAGGATTATGGGTGTGAAAAAAGAAGCTGTGAAGCACACCAGCTACAGAAAAATTGTTCACCCAAAACTCTGAGGTCCTGCCTTGGTCATAAATAATAAAACTGCTTAGAATAAAAGCAGATGGGATATGTTCCAAGACATGCACTAATATGTAAAATGTACATTAATGTAAGTGGCATAAAGGTCTAATGTCAGTGTATGCCAAACATTTACAATTCTTAAGTATCCCAAAAGAAGAAAATATGTTTGAGGGTCTGTAAGATATCTTGCCGCTTTGTGTGCAGGAATTCCCTACTAACTGAAACAATTCATTCCACAAGAAAGATGAAGATTATAATTGTAAAGAAAGTAATAAAACCTAAAAGGCCCAAAAGTTTAGGCATTTACAAGCCTCAAAAGGCTCTCCCCTAAGGGATAAGCAATAAGCAATTGCAAGAAGAAAGGTCACTCTCCAGTGGAGCTGCCTGCCAATTGTGCAGGGAACCCCAAGGATTCTGTGTTCATAAGCTGTCACTTACTAATGTGGCAGTGCTTTGGACAATGCAGCTAGCTGCCTTTACAACACTTATGCTCTCCACAGAACAACCTCTGACAAATTCATTAGTTCAACATCATAGACTTGGCACAGATTGTTTCTTTGTTCTCTCATCAGTGTCCTGTGTGAGGAAATAAGCATGTGCTTATATCTCTTCCTCAAATGTTACATCATGCACTTGGTGCCTGGACAGTTACTGACAGAACAAGAGGTTCACTATGGAGGAGAAACTGCATGGTCCTTGCAATAAGTGAGAGCGCATGCAATGGAAGCTGATTAGTCCATGGGTAGATTATTTTGAAGATTGTATAGCTACCTGTCTTGGGGTCTTTATTGCTTTGAAGAGACACCATGGCCACCACAATTCTTTTAAAGAAAACATTTTTTAATCTTTTCTTTTTATTTTCTATATTCTTTGTTTACATTCCAAAAGCTTTCCCCTTTCCCAGTTCCCCCCAAACCATATGTCCTCTTCCCCCTGCCCATTCCCCAATAGGCCCCCCACACACACCATTTCTCTGTTCTGGTACTCTACTACAAAACTGGATCCAGTCTTTTCAGGACCAGTGTCCTCTCCTTCCTTCTTCTTGGGAATCTTTTGACTTGCTAATTGTGCCTTGAGTATTCAGAGCTTCTGGGCTCATTACTATCCACTTATCAGTGATTGCATTTCATGTGTATTCTTTTGTGATTGGGTTAACTCACTTAGGATGATATTTTCCAGATCCAACCATTTGCTTACAAACTGCATGAATTCAATATTTTTAATTGCTGAGTAGTATTCCATTGTATAAATATACCACATTTTCTGTATCCATTCCTCCTTTGAGGGACATCTGGGCTCCTTCCAAGTTCTGGCTATTATAAATAAGGCTGCTATGAACATAGTGGAGCATGTGTCTTTATTGCATGCAGGGGAATCCTCTTGGTATATGCCCAGGAGTGTTATGACAGGGTCCTCTGGAAGTGTCATGCCCAATTTTCTGAGGAACTGCAACACTGATTTCCAGAGCAGTTGTACCATTTAATTGAGGCTGACCTACAGAGATTTAGTCAATCATCATGGTGGGAAACATGGCAGCAAGCAGGTAGACTAGTGCTGGAGGAGGTGGCTAAGAGTTCTACTTCTCCATCTGCAGGCAGCAGAGAATGAGCCGGCTTGAGCTTCTGAGATCTCAAAGCCCGCCCTCTAGCAACACACTTCCTGCTACAAGGTCACACCTACTCCAACAAGTCACACCCCCTAGTAGTGTCACTCCCTACAGACCAAGTATCCAAATACATGAGTCTATGGAAGGCATTCCTATTCAAACCACTGCACTAACTTTCCCTATACTACAAGGAATGTTGTGCCTGGAATTTGTATGCTTTCTGATGTAAGCGATAACTCCTGCAATGAAAGCGAAGTCTTCTTCTATTCTTCCAACTGAATGCCTATGAGGGAAATCCCTTGGAGTAACATGCTTCCATGATGAATTAAATCCAACTCAGGAGCATGGGTATGCCCTTCCAATACCTGATGGTTTAGGGAATATATTGCAATCCCTAGAAATACCATATATCTACCTAGATAGGAAGCATACATGCCTGTTGTGTGTCCTTTGCTGTGCACAATAATAAATACAATTGAGACAGATTTGTCTTCACAGAAAAAAAATGCCCATATTAATGGAGAATTACAATCAAAACAGACGTTTACATGTTATCTTCCACATAAGCCTGTGATTGGGGGAGTGGAGTAGAATAAAAGAGAGGATGAAATGGATAGGTTGACTTGCCATTTCTTAACATTGGCAGGCTGCAAGAGAAAGGCAGTATAAGGCAGATATGTGTAGAAGAGTCCCTCTTAACACTCAAACTCTTAAAACTCACATGAAGAATTAGAGAATGAGTCAAGGATAGAATAAGGATGAAATGAGAAAAAATTAAAATGGGTCTGAACTTTAATGCAAAGGAAGGATAAGTCCATCATTCAGTATGTAGATGTCAGCTTTGATAATCAGTGCAGGAAACTGAGATAATCAGAGAACAGTCAGCCACTGAAGAGACTGAATTAGTAAAGAATCTCCAAAAAAGATTGAAAGCAGTTCTTACAGAATGATTTGTGAGGTTGTGGGACATACGAGTTAATAGGATCAGTCTCGGTGCTGTGGAAGTGGAGAAATGGAGTTCCCTAACATTGTTTCATTCCTGGAGGAAAATGACAGTATTCCCTGAGGCAAGATAAGGAAAGGCAGTCAGTGGTACACTGGCTCATTTGGATTGAGCCATTAAAGGCCTTTGGTTATCACTGACTGATCTCTCCATAAATATCAGAGCCCAGAAGACCGCGGAGGGAGACAGGAATTATTAATGGCACTAATTATGAGAGAGGTCATAGTTTGATCTCTAGTTCACTGGGCTGAAGAGGACTGTGTTCATTAGAAGAGATACAAAGGAAGTTGATTCATCAGATAACAGAGGACTGGCATGGGCTTTGTGATGGTTAATGTCAATTGACAGCTTGTCTACATTCTTAATTATCTAAGACACAAACTTCTGTTGCGTCTGGGAAGGATTTTCTGGATTAGATTAATTGAAATAGAAGAAGGCACCCTAAGTGTGTGTGTGTTACCATTCCATGGACTAGGGACCTTGACTGTGTGAGAAAGTTCAGCGTGCCCTTGAATTATGAGGGAATACAAGAGACATTTGTCTGTAACGTTATTTATAGAGTATTCTTTTGAAGCAACAAGAAAATTATCTAACAAAAAATTTACATTGTGTTTGGAGCTGTGAGGAACATGACCCTGTGGTTCTTAGGCCTTTGAATCTGGCTTTTCAGGAAAAATGTTGGGGAGTCTGAAATAACGGTTAGAAAATCCCTTGAATGTCACAAAAATAACTTGATAAGCTAATGCCATCTGCTGGGAATTTGGAAGGACAAAATGCCATGCTAAAATCAGATGGTGGTGACCTTTTTCATGAATTTCCAAAATCTATCAGAAACTGGACTAAAGATCACCTATGTTATGTTCTGGGAAATAATCTGGTTGCATTCTGCCTGTGTCATGAGAACTTTAGTGTGGCTAAATCCAAAAGTAAGGTTAATGTTTGGCAGAAGAAATCTTAAATAAACATTCATTAATGAAGCAAGTCATGATCTAAACTATTTGTATTTGTTTAGTGTCATTAAAGAGAAATCAGCTGTTCTGCACTGATATAACAGAATAGGTCTCCAGTGGATTAAATTCTACCCTTGCAATGCTCCATCTATTGAAAACAAAGATCCAGAAAGCCTAGACAGAGTAGAATGTGACTCCCTGCTAAAACCAACTGACAAAGACCCTAAGTACAGTGAATGTCAATGCAATCTTGGCTCAAGGGGGACAGACTCAACCCCCAAATGACAAAAAAATCTAGACAGTGGTACATACATGGTACTTGATTACAAACATAAAAGATACAAGAGTAAGGACAATAGGAAATCATGGAATATATGCCAAGATTCTACAAGGTCACTGCAACCATGTCATATGAACCAGGGCTGTATTCTGGGCAAATTCCTGAGGTCACTGTGTAAAGCAATGGTGATGAAGTCCAAGTTGCAATGGAGAAGCGAGGATTGGGAATTGCCAAGACCATGGAGAGGCTGCCAAGGAAAGCAGGTCACACAGAGTAGAGGAGGCCCAAGGGATAGATTATATGTGCTTCAGGAGGCAGAGCGACTGGAGTAAGCTAGTTAAGGCCTCCCAGGTGATGCCATCACAATCCTCAGGTGCTGAGCATGGAGCTGCCGGGTTTAGAATTTGTCCCCACTGAATTTCAATCTTTTTTGTTTCCCTTTTCCTTCCTCTGTCCCCATTTTCCCATATAGAATGGGACTATATAGTCTGTGACATTATATATAGGAACAATGAAATGTTTTTATTTTTAATTTTATAGAAGTCTAAATCAAGCAATTCTTCTGATTCTTGGAAGAGACGTAGAAGTTAGTCTCTTCAACAGTATTAGTATTGCTAAAGACTATAAGTTCTTTATGATGAACTGAACTCATTTTACACAATGATATGACCAGAAGCTTAAGGGCAAAAGGAGTGGAGGTTAATAGCTGAAAAATTGTCCATTGGGGAGCTGGGTTGATGGCTTATTGGGGGAAGTATTTGCCATGCAAAGCATGAAGACCTGAGTTTAGATAGGTAAAACTCAGGGAAGGTTCTATTAAATAGTGCATGGCTGTAATCACAGTGTTCTACAGAAATGGGAGGCAGAGATATGAGAATCTAGGGCAGTAAATGAGGGATCTATTTCAACAAAGTGGATAACAAGAAGCAATATCTTCAGATGTCCTCTGAGCACACATGCCCAGTGGCATGTACATGCCCTTGCCCCCCCCTCTCTCTCTCTCTCTCTCACACACACACACACACACACACACACATACACATAGAGATACAGACACAAACACATACACACAGGTAAAGACATACACACACATACACACATACAGATACAGTTAAACACATACACACAAGGATACGGACACACACATACAGAGATACAGACAAACACATACACATTCAGACACACAGACATACACACACAGATACAGACACAAATATATACACACAGAGAGATACACAAACATTTACACACAGAAAGATACACACACAAACACACACTACACACATTGTGAATACAACATAATTGCCTCAAAATTTTGCTTTCCTGACTTCTTTATCATGATGGATGGTAGTCTTGAACTGTGCATCAGAGTGTGCATTAAATTCCCTTCTTTAAGCTTTATAATTTTTTTTGTGTTTTGTTTTGTTTTGTGTTGTAGGGCAGGGGATCAGGAATTTTGTGGCAGCAATAAGAAGACCAACTAATATGGGACTTTTGTGGCTTTGCTAAGTCACATGTCGGGACATGGGCTTTATGAAGAAGGTTGTAGCAGATCTAAATGTTTTAGGCTGGAATGTAAACCAGGTATCTAAAGTGCTGAAGCAATTGGGAAAGAGAAAGGAGGCCAGAAGTTAAAACAAACAAAAGAAGTCAGTCCAAGTGAGTGGAAAAAAATGTAGCAAGATCTGGGTCCAGCCAGATGTCCTAGGGAAGAAAACAGAAAACCAGGTGCTATTCCAGTTACATCTGAATTGCTTTAGTAACCCTAGATCTGAATGCCAGATGACTGAAGGAAATTAAATGTAGACTATAGAGGGCTGAACGGCTACTTAGTTCACTAATGGCAAGGGTAATTCTTTGGGTGAAATAAATGATACAAGTGATGTGAATATCTCTACACTGTATTGAATGGTGATAATATTTATTTTTTGTGTCCCTTTAACCATTTAAGACCAATGGACAATGCCATAAAAGAGACAATGCTGGGCCTTCCGAAACCCTGCCCAACATCTGTAAAATTTGGTTTCATTATAGCCTTCTATTTCTGAATGTTTGGAAACATCTGTAATGATAGTATAAACAGTTTGAAGAAAGTATTCTGTATAGAAAACCTACAAGTCCCCCTCTCTCTCTCTCTCTCTCTCTCTCTCTCTCTCTCTCTCTCTCTCTCTCTCTCTCATCCCTTTCTAGAGAAGGGTTATATCCCTACAGATTTCTATCCAAGGCAGCTCAATAAACTATTAGAAGGCTTTTGACAGATGTAATTTATTTTGTAATTATAAGGTAGGTCCCCAGTGCTAGAACATCACATGTTTTGGTTACAGGACATGGACAAATCAAGATGATATTACAGTGGAAGTTCCTTCCCCAGTGAATAGCATTTGTGATACTATACACACCATTAGGGGTAAATTGTCACATTTGCTCTGCTTGGTATGGAACATGTATACTAGACTACCAATATGGCAGGCCAATATGTGTCCTTTGGAATGACTGTTATAAGTTCAATCAACTGCTTTCTGATTCAATTTTAGTATCTTTCTACTGAGGAGTTTATTCTCAATATTGTAGCCCAAGACAAAGACCTATATACCTGGGAAGGTCAGGTCCCAGAAAGGAAGTGATCACTATTATTTTGTTAAATGGTTGTGAGGTATCTGTTAATTGCTATCTAAATATTTAATTTTTATACATAGATTATTTTTTATTTTTACATTTTTTTATTTTCTATATTCTTTGTTTACATTCCGAAGGCTTTCCCCTTTCCCGTTCCCCCTTCACCATTTGTACCATATGTCCTCTTCCACCCCACCCCACCTCCTGCCTATTCCTCAATTTCTCTGCTCTATTCTGGTACCCTCCTACAAAACTGGATTATTAACACTGGTTGGTTGTGAAAGAGAAAATACTTCTCCAATAGATGGCAATAATCGCAATTTCATAACAGTTCATGCTCCTGAGAATAAGTGACTGTTTCCATGGTGTTGGCCCCAGTCCTCCAGCATAAATGGAATAAAACAACCAGACTAAATATTTCAGACCCTCCAAGATTCAGGGACCATGAGGGAAGAACAAGGGGGGGGTGATACAAGAGCTTTGGTAAGGGACAAAGAGCTACGTAGCTATTTTCTCCAGATTGACATATTCCCTATTGTAGAGGGAAGAGTTCATAAAGTGCAGGAACCTAATGAAATGTACAAAGCTGTGAAGGACGAGAATATTAAATGATTTGTAGCACCTATCATTGAGTGGGTAGAAAAACACTAATGAAATGCTAGAGAAGTGGAAAGTCTCTGGCAGAGTTCCTATGAAATGAGCTTCCAGGGATACAACTTTCATCTCATGCTGAGATGAACAGTTTGGTGATACAGTCACCATGCTCCCCTTTGTAACCCCCACACATACATTCCTGTAAGCAATAGCAGTAAAATCTCAAGGTTGACTGGGATCATTTCTGAAATATGTAACAGTGCCCATCTGTGGTAAAGAGATATTTATTCACCTCTATCCAGGAAAAAAATCACACAACAGCTTACCACATGTCATGTTTTATGAAATCCACCCACTCTGGTTTGAAAGCCAGACCTCCATCCACATTGATGATCCACAAGGGCTTATATTCAGGTCCCAGTGTGGCTTGTGGGTTCAGGCTCATTTCCAATTACTAACTGTACTCATATTAATATCCCCAAAATACACCACACACAATATGTTCAGCACCTGCCTCCTTTTCCAGATCAAGACCATCTTCATTTCTTTTACATGTATTTAAAGTCCTGGTTTCTTTTCACTCTTATTCCTAACTTTGAATCAAGTGTGATTCATACCAACTATTGGTGCTGTTCTCAGATAAACTCTAAGCCATGTAGCCTGAAAAACAAAATCTCCTTGTCTTTGCTATGCATCTCCTCCACCAACTGATTACTGTCTGATTTACATTAGTCATATCCATTACACCCTCATAGGTCACAACAACTATGAATTACTCATATTTTATCTAGTTTCCTCCAACATTGAAATAAATTTTCAAGATAGTCCATTAGTTGGGAAGAGATAAGATATAGCAGAAAAGATTATTTTTAGTTCAGGCATGAATGAAAGATGTGTGTGTGTGTGTGTGTGTGTGTGTGTGTGTGTGTGTGTGTTATATTATGCATTTATACATGGTCTAGGCTTTTAACAAAATAAAGTGAGATGTTTGCTGAAATGATTCTCTCAAGTTTGATGAGCTTATGCAATTATAAATGTTAGGGTTTTCCTTTCATATTAAGACTTTTATAAAAAATTATAACTTTGCTGAATTCAGTGTAATTTCATGGAGACATGTCCAGTTCATGTCCCATGAACTGCATGGGACTTGTGAGTAAGAAAAACAAAATGAGAATAAATCAGTTGGATTGCTAAAACAAACAAATCTTGGTCTTCAATAATGAAGAAATATCTATTTCTCAGGTAACTAGATTTGTTAAAAACAAAGAAGTCCCAGATTATAATTCAACAAAAAAAATATTTTATATATGCACATGCCTATTTAGATAGCCAACAAAAGATTTTTGGGCATCAACTGCATGCAGAACACAATAGAAGAAAACAATATGATGAAACTTGTTACAGAGGATGTGTTCTACTTGATGCTTTCCTTCTCACACATAACTCTTCCGTGGACTACCTTAAGCTTTCTCTTTAAAGTAAATTTAATGGAGTCATTATCTTAATATGCTTTAGACTACATTTTCCAAACTTTGTTGCTCTAAATACCTAAGGATAATAAATACTACTAAAAGACGTATGGACTTTTGAAAGGTTGTTCTCCCTATAAAATTCTGATTAAATGAATATTGAACCATCTAATGAAGATAAACAAGGAAAATATGAAGATGCATTCACATGCTATTTGTTGATAACATTCATGAATATTGATGCTTTCTTTCTTTCTTTCTTTCTTTCTTTCTTTCTTTTCCCCACAAAAACACCTTTCATGATAGATTGATGAAAGGATGTCACGTATCTCCTTATTATAAATCAAATAGTTGAATGGTTTGGATAAATTGTCTCTGACTCAAATTGTCTAGACTTCAACTTCTTATTTATAACAAGATATTGTTATAAATGATTCTTGGTCAATGGTGTATTTTAAGGCTGGCAAGAAGGTTCAGAAGGTCAAAGTTCTTGCCACTCAGTATAATGTCCTGATTTTGATCACTTTAACCCACGCAACAAAAGAACCAACATTCATCTTCTGTCCCTTAATTTTCTCAAGCCTGCTATGGCATACAGGGTTGCCCCTTACATATACACAAGGTAAATACATGAAAAAATCCACTTCATAATATATAGAATGTAATCTTCCATTTAAAAGAATAAGAATACTTTTTCAAATATATCTTTTACTTTCAGTTCAAGAATAGTGCCACTAATTCATACTAGTAAGTTATCATTTGCTAATAAGTGATATATATATATACATATATATATATATATATATATCAAATTTTATTTGAAGAATAATGGAATTGTGTTTAGAATCAAGCTATAATCTGAAAACATTTACATTTCCTAATCAGACAGATACACTGCAATGAAAACCTGCCATTGTGCATATCTCAAAGGAAGCAAATACCTTAGGCAGCCCAGTTGTTCCAGATGTGTAGAGAATGTACAACGGATGCTCTGAGAGAACAGGCACACAGTCATGGGACTGGGCTTTTGCCATTTCTTCTTCCCAATCAAGATCACGATCTGACATCAACGGTACTTTCTCCTACACAGCAAAAAGAAATGTAGAAACATGCATATTAAATTGATGAAGTTACAGAAGACCAAAGGAGGGCCTTAATCTTTAAGTTTGAGCATCCATTAGAAAGGTGAATGTTCATGACACTACACATTGAATTTGTGAATACATCTCAAAGTTATAAGTTAAAGTAGATTACTATCATTTTATATAATTCAGGGTTTTGATGTTAGTTTGTCTTTCACATGTTGTTACTGAACTCTAGAGCTACCCCTAAGGTGCTACTATCTTGTTTTTGTTTTGTTTGTTTTTTCTTTTGTTTTTGTTTGTTTATTTGTTTTGTCCTTGTTGTTTGTTTTTAATAATCCATGACTTAATTCAGAGATATGCTCCAAAATAAAAATATACACAAGTAACTGGAGAAACTAAGTTGCAGCTTGACTTTTTAATTTGGATCCTCTGTCCTTAGCAGGAAATATCACCTAATATATTCAAATATTTTTATATAAGCATATTTGAGTGTATTAGTCTAGGTAACACTACAGCTGCCTTTCTAATGGGACAACTCAAGAAATCTTCAGAGATAAGGAAGAGTTCCACTTGTGTTTTCTCAAGAGGGAAACAAATATTTAAAATTAAAGAGAGTATATAACAGAGTCAAAATGATTTTTCTTCCTATTCAGTCATTAATTTAGTGGAAAAGTCTCATTTTTTCCTTCCTTAAGATCAAGGGTTTATTGGTACAAATTTTGTGGTAACAGCCATGTCATGAATACATGTGACTTTAAATAAATGTAAGTAGCCATTAAGAGCGCAGAAAGGTGAAGAGTAAGGAGCGGGCTGGCAGAAAAGTCATGAATGAAGCCTTATGAATGAAAGCTAGTGAGAAAATACATGGATGGAGGTAAGAGAACATACAAACTACTTCTTGAAATAGCCAGATTCCTTACCAGGGAAGGGATTTGTTTTTGGTGTGTTCTGGTTTGTTTTTTGTTTTGTTTTGTTTTGGATTGGTTTGTTTTGGAGACCTGGTCAAACTCTGCATCTTTGTCTGGCCAGAAACTCCTTATATAGACATGGCTCCAAAACCAGAGAGATATGCCTGCCTTTGCCTGAGGAGTTCAGGGATTAAAGACATGCATCTGATATGTCAGTATGTTTATACTCAAGAAATAGGTAAACAGAACCCAATATACAAAGTTCAGTAGAGTAAATGGGAAACACAGCCAGACATATATGCAACTATTGACTTCATCAAGGGCTACTCTAATAGGCTCTAGGGCATTCACAACACAAAAAACAAACAAACAAAAAGAATTTTGTTTCCCAGGATCCCTACTATAAATACTTATATATAATAATATATATTATGTGTTCTGGGATACAAATGCTTGTCCTACACTTACATATGAACATTTAGAAATATTCTATAATTTCTAATAATGGAAATTATGAATGAAGGCAGTATGACAAATACAATATGAATATATTCACTTTTGTAGATAAAACTCTGAACTGAACACCATTTGTAGTGTTTATATTTCAAGCATAGCTGAATTCTCTTGCCTCCCTTGGATATGGAGTAGCTGGTATCACTTAAATAAACAGAACAGCTAACTGTGAGAAAATGATGCTTCCATTTTTTATGCATGAGATAAAAGAAACCAATTTTGACCTATCAAAGCCTTATCATAATTGTAGAGCTGTAAAAATCATCATACTGCAAAATAAAAATCGAAGTGTGATTACAAACAGTTTTGATTTTTCCAAGCCTCTAATGAAATGGGCACTGGAATAAATGGTTATTCCTTAGGCTAAAAAACTGTAAGTGTGAATAAAAGAATCTGACGAAATAAAGAAGGAAGTAGAAACATTAACATTTATTACATAAAATGTGCATGCATGTGCGAGTTTATATGTGTCTGTTTGTGTGTGTGTGTGTGTTTGTATTTCTCTCTATAAACAATTCATCTTAGATATTAGAATTAACAGCCAGTATTGGGAGAACACCAGGGTGACAAGTAGTGTTCCTTTGGTTCTGACATAGTTTGCCTGAGGCTTAGGAATA
The DNA here is from genome assembly GCA_964023405.1 of Apodemus agrarius. NCBI lineage: Eukaryota > Metazoa > Chordata > Mammalia > Rodentia > Muridae > Apodemus > Apodemus agrarius. The sequence goes on along the minus strand of OZ030026.1, from coordinate 24,718,987 downwards.
ACAGCCAAACTTTTACCTCATTTGGCAAAAGTGGATGGTAGTTAATGAGATGCAATACCCAACCTAGTCATTTCTTTCTCTGAAATTCAAAGCAAACCCAATCCATTGGGTTTAATTACTGCCTAAACAATAGATCTCATAGAAAGACAAGATATTTGAAAAAGCCTTCATCTGTTCCTCTATAGAGACATGTAGGAGAATGGGCAAGATGTATGGGGGCAGGGTGAAACAGTCATGTGGAGTAAGGAGCTAAAACAATTTTATTCAAAGAAGATCATATTAAAATGTTCATAAGGAGACTTTATATCTAAATATGATGTGTGTATGGGGGCAGAAGATATATATCTTGTTTAAAAGTTATCAAACCAGAGTGTGAATGTTGCTCTGTCACTTAGAGACACTGTGGGTATTTGCTGATTTGTGACTCCTTCAGCAATAAAATGAAATTAATTTTAAGACCCAACTCATTGATCTGCAAGAAATAAACGAGCAAAGGCACTTGAAAGCACTTAACCTTGCTCCCAGGTTGTCATAATACCTTCACGAAGCCTAAAGGAATTGATATCTACAAGTAACTAGTAAAGACTCAAACACTTCCGTGGCTGTGTTTCTACCCCCACCCTTCCCTTGCCTAGACTGATGAGCTGCCGACTGTGTTCCTTGATTTAAATGAAAACAAAATACCCTTAAAAATATAAACGCTTGTCAGAAACTTAGCATTCTTCTCTGAGATAGCCAGAACACTAAATTCATGAAGTTCAGCAGTTCATGCACCAAGACACTGAAACTCCATGAGCGAATTTAATGTGGCAACGATTTTTATTATGGACTCACCAAAATGACAGTCTTAGCAGGCTAGTCTCAAAACTTTTCAATTAAGTATCTTCTGCTGAAAAGATCTCAAGAGGTCTACAAAAAGGCACATGGATGTTTGCGATTTTGTAATTTATCTTCGGCAGAAAGAATAATAATTTTCTTTAAAAAATTGACAACTAGCCGGATGTGGTGGCGCACGCCTGTAATCCCAGCACCTGGGAGGCAGAGGCAGGTGAATTTCTGAGTTCGAGGCCAGCCTGGTCTACAGAGTGAGTTCCAGGACAGCCAGGACTACACAGAGAAACCCTGTCTCAAAAAACCAAAAAAAAAAAAAAAAAAAAAAAAATTGACAACTTAACTTAGTCCTTTTGTAGGTAGCTAAAATATTGACCGTGAATAGATACAAGGTGAGCATCAGGTCAAAGTCGCAAGGAATGTTTTTATTAATACAATCTTTCATTCTCCTTGGATTATAGAACAATTTATCTGTGTAGAATAGCCAAAATTTAATTTACTGAGTGTAATCTATCTCTGGCTTAAAAAAATCTTTCCTTAATTATTAAAGATATTTTGCATGTAAACTAATCAGACCTTTGTAACAGGTCATGCAGTGGAGGGTTTAAGAATATAAACACAGTGCAAAAGTGCTTGAGGCCAAATCGGGAATGTTAGGCAGGGTAATTCATCTTAACATACGATGATTCTTATTCCTCAAATAAGAGTAACAACACTCTCTAACTCACACAGCTCCTGGGATAATTTTTTTTTTAAATTCTACTAGAATCTTGAAAAAACATTCACATTATCTTGATAACCAAATAGTAGATAGTTACTATTAACTAGTATTATCATAAAACTTAAAGTAATAAACAATGGCCCAAGAGAACCATACACAAGCCCTTTCATGAATTTCACCTTACATTGATTTCACCTGCATTTGTATGCTCTATTATTAGTTATTAGTTATTTTCACCTAGTTTTCCACATATGCTATCATCCACATCTTTTCCCCCTCCCATAATTGTGATTATATTCAGGATATTTAATAGTTTATGAATCAACTGTAGTTTTCAAAAGTATAAAACTACAATTATCTTTGGCACAATCCCATCAAAAAGAAGAAATTGATGCTTCAAGGTACCATATTTGGACGGTTGTAAATGAGAACTCTGTCTGGTCTGTGCTGTCCTATTCTTAGAGCTTCTTCTAGGAGTGGGATGTACTCCACCTTCCTTCCAGGTTCGATGCCGAACGATGCTGTGACAACCACCTTAGGCTAACATGGAAAGAAAAAGAAAAGAGAAAAGCTTTAATAATCCCGGCAAAAGTGATCACACAGTAGTTTAGTGTACACTGTCAGTTTAATGTCTTGAAAGAAATGTTTGGTTTCTATTTGCTATTAAACAAAGGGCCTAAAAACCAGCAAGTCCTTTATGTAAGTCCCTTTTTTTAAGCCTGATTATTTACACATAAATATCATCTGTTCTAAATTATTCATTCAATGATACTTAGGGCTCATAAATATGAACTATATAAAATGCCTTCCAAAGTGAGTATTCATTAAGCCTAGTAAATCTCCTGCCATCCAGTAAAATGATCCATTAAATGCATACGCACACAGTATATACATGAATACTCACCCAAATGTACCCAGATACATACACAGACACACACAGAGACATACACAAAGATACACACAACACACACATACAGGGGGCAGGAAGAGGTAGAGAAATGTGAGGGGAAATGGAGAGAGGAGGAGGAGAGAGGGAAGGGAGAGGGGAAAGGGAGAGGGAAAGGGAGAGGAGGGGAGGGGAGAGGGAGAGAGAGAGGGAGAGAGAGAGAGAAAGAGAGAGATGAGATCCAGATCTTTCTGTAGGAGTGTTAGCTCATAAATACTACAAAGTAGGCAATCCAAAACTTAATAGTTTACTGATTCTTTCCTTATTCTTAACATATAATTGTGCTAGCACCTACTATTTAGTTTTATATTATTATTATTTTTGTTATTATTTTGTAGCTCTAGGCATCCTGAGAACTCACTTCCTAAAGCAGGATGCCCTCAAACTCACAGAGATCTGTCTGTCTTTGCCTTCAGAGTGCTGGGATTAAAGGGGTATAGATTATTTTTCTACCAAATAACTTGTCTAGATCTCACAAGTTCAGGGCTTCCTCCTGTCATTAAGAAGCACTCATTTACATATTTTAACACTAACAGAAAAGTGTCCTTGGAATGTCTGTGTTAATCTTCCTTTGGAAAATGCAGGGTATTCCCTAGATAAGGAACTAGAGTCCACACATTCCTTCCTCCTAATACAGTAAGCACTTCAATTAAACATGTGGATGTCAAATATCTTTGTGTCTCTTATGCCTAATAGAGTGCTTATGACATCACAGCAACCTTGAATGTAAACCAAAATTTCCAAGAGTTTATAGAAACAAGTACAGCCTTATTTTTGTTAGTATATTGTTCCAAGACAAGGTGCCATACAATGTATAGTCAGGAAACAGTCACTCCAAGGTAGTGCACCCGTTCCTGAAGTCTGACATCTGGTTACAATATAGGTCATTTGGGGAAGGTTTAGACTATGTCACACACATACTCATGCAGTCAATGTTGCCTTTTGAATGTCACTTAAAATTTGCTGAGTTGAAGCTCACTGTAGTTACATAACTTGCCTCAGGTTAGAGGTGTGGAGGCAGAGAGGAGCTGCTTCTGTCTGACTTCAGAATCTTTCTACCCAACTATAGCAAGCTGACATTTTTTTTTTGAAAAAGCATGGAGATAGAAAATAAAAACAATTCTTGTTTCATGTCATTAAATTGAAATGATACACATTTTAATTTAGTTCACATTATCTTTAATGTGTGTGAGCAAAGTACTTGATGGCATTTCCTAAGATTAAAATCTGGAACAAATGAAAATAAGCTATGCAATAAATAAAGAACACATGTAAACATAAGACATGTGAACAATTAAAGTAAGTCAAAATTAGACTCTTTCTCTGGGTAAGAATCCCTTTTTGCATTTCTCTTGTCAGTATTTATCAGGTTTTACAGTGTTTGGACTGACTTCCCAGAATACACTTTTTCACTGTTTATCTGTCAAAATAACTTTTTTATTGGTTATTTTATTTATTTAAATTTTAAATACTGTCCTCGGTTTTCCCCTTTGCAAACTCTCTCCCTATTCCATCCCACTCCCCACTGCTACTATGGTGTCAAAATAACTTTTATTCTACTTTTTTAAATCATGTTATGAAAACAGGTATTTCAACTCATGAATTTATTTAATTTACATGATGCATGGTTTTGCATAAACCATTAGTAAGGTTAAGTATGCATGCATGTGTGTGGTTAATGAAAGCCCTCCAATGATAGAGCATAAATAGACTTGGTATTTTTATATAATAATTTTCTTATATGTTATAAATTGTTCATAAAAGCAAGTAATACACTCAACACATTTGTCAAAATGGTATTCAGGATTTCAGGTTCCAAAACCTGAAGTCTACAGCCTCCTCAATATTTTTTCTTTCTATTTACAAGTAAGTGAATGACAATTCTCTTAAAGTATTTTTACTGCTGCTGATGCTATTTGTTTGTTAATGAGCCAAACTCAATATGTTTTTTTAAAAGAAGGATAAGTAAACAAACAACAAAAGGCAGCAAACTTGGCAATAATTTCACAAAATTATTTCCCAGTTCTAGTAACTAATTGCTTTCCAAATGAAGCAGATCCACAGTCTTACCCTGTGCCTGCTTCACAATGTCTTTTATACTAACCCTTAGTCCTCTCCGGACTGTATTTGGGACTTCTGTAGCTGTAAGGTAAACCATCTTCTCCTTCCTTCCTTCATCTCCCCACCACCATTTTCCTCACATATTCACAACAGCTTTGAAAATACGATATGTACCAAAGATCCTTGTTCAAGCTGTCCGTTTCCCTCACTGCAAGGCTGTCTTCAAACATCACCTAAAATACAACACTTGCCTGCTCTAAAGGCTTCACTGTTATTTCTGTAGGTTCAGTGGAATCTAACTTAGGGCACTCTCTTCCTACTTTTTAGACCTGCTAAAATCAGGCTCTCTCACAAATCCCTCTTCTCCCTAGTTGCCCCTAGATGTTGGTTTGTGTTGTTTGAGTGTCCCATTGTCTCACCCTGGTCAACCAGGAAATGACAGTAAGATTCCATTTATATATTTCAATTTTCCAGGAACCCCTCTTCAGCTGCCCAGCAAAAATACTATGTTTCTAACTCAAAATCAGAAGTCTATGCTATTTTTTGTTAAGCTTTACTGTGACACAGACATCTTCATTCTGTCTTTCACTACTTGGGTGCTATACTAGCAGCTGAATGGCTGCATCAGAAATAAGGTGGGATATACAAATCCTAAAATATTTCACTGCATGACAGCTTATAGAAAATGTATGGTAACAACTGCTAAATTCATGAAATGAACCAATTTTTTCAGGCATATAAGCCATAAATCATATAGTAAGTGATTTAAGGTTAAACCTCTAGAATCTTTCACAATAGGTTTAAGGAATTTGTTATTTTAGTACCTAATTTAGTCATATGACACCAGTCTCCCATGTTCCCTCTAAAACGTGTAGCTATGTGTCAATCTCTATAATAATCATTTTTGTCCACTTCTAAGAAAAGTATCAGGGACTTAGAGATGTCTAGGAAGGAAATAAGTTACCACTTGTTTTTCTCAGGTGTCTTATACATTTCAGTACATAACAAGATACCATGGAAGGCACATGCTTCGTCTCCTATTTTATATTCCTCTAAGTACCTCACAGGATGTGTTTGAAATGGTACTAACTCCAAAATTAGTGTATGATGAGTAGATAAATACAAAAGAGAAAGAAAAGAAGAAAGGAAGAAAAAAGGAAGAGAAAAATAAAGGAAGGGAAAAAGGAAGAAAAATGAAAGAGAGAGAGAGAGAGAGAGAGAGAGAGAGAGAGAGAGAGAGAGAGAAGGGAGGGAGGGAGGAAGGAAGGAAAAGATGAAGTCTGAGTGTTCCATTTGAAAGTAAGATCAAATAGTAAAATAATGCTTAAATAAGTCCTCCACAGTTAAGTGGCATGCTATAGGCAGCTGAATGACTTGATCCTGAAGAAAGCACTTACCTTTGCATGATCAATGCGTGTACTTAGTTCTTTGGATGCAAAGCCTCCAAATATGAGACTGTGGATTGCTCCTATCCTTGCACACGCCAGCATGGTATATATTGCTTGTGGGATCATGGGCATGTAGATGACCACAGTATCACCTTTCTTGACACCCTGCTTGACCAGGACACCAGCCAGCTTAGAGACCTGTTGTGAAAATCATTAGAACTGGATTATTTCACTAAATTTGAAGCTGAGGGATTAAATGTAGAGGGTGGCCATCTCCACTGTTGCAAACTGAAGAAGCTTGGAGAATGTACGTGGTAATGAAGATAATGGTTTAGACGTGGTAACAGCAGTGTCTCTTCACTTTAAATCATTACATATGAAGGAGGTTTACCATCACTGAGTCAGAGAAACTCCATTTGCTTTCTCATCACACAGCATATTTACTAAGCAATGTATAGGACCTTGATATTTATATTGAAAGAGGAAAGTAGATTTATTTGGTGGGTTAAGTGTGAAAATAAAGGCATTAGGAAAGAAGTCATGGCTAAATATGTAGACTCGGCTAAAGCAGATTTGACTGCATTGATTTTCCCATTTATAGACTAGGCAATTGAGGCTCAGAAGTAACATACAGCTAACCAGACGTCATATAGTTAGTAAATGACATCATGATGAAATTATTGGGGTTACTGAACTCTTCTTGGCTTTTTTAATAACTTGGGCCAATTTTTTCACCATATTTCTATGCTGTGTTTATATAAAACAATTACAGAGTGATTTCCTTTTGGACCAAGTACACAAACCTCTTTGCACTTCTGTCATGTGTTTTGGGATCAATTATAAAAATGTCTTTCCTCTTAAAATGTGTTTTTTGCAATTTCTAGTAAAAATATATCAAAACAGCTCATAAGCACATGTGTAATTTACTGTGAGAAAACTTTCGACACCCAATTACAACAGGCTGTATGCCCAGACAAGTCCAATTTTCTGTCCCTTAAAAACCGTTCTTCTACTTAAAAATATTTCTACCAAAATAGGAATAATGTCTGAGCTCCTTTCTTCTTCTTCTTTTTCCCTCCTCTCTCTCACTCTCCATTAGATGATAGATCAGATCTGTAAATAAAAGAAGACACTACCCTCTGAGTATTTAATTTTAACGGAATGAAAACTTGTAATTAAATATAAGTGCACATGTTTTGTTCAAAGATCATCAGTCTCCTGAGGGAAGCAGGAGTAGCTGTCAATGGGACAATCAGTAGAGATACCCCCAAGGAAGCCACATTTTAGCAAAGACATGCAGAGGCCAAGAATTAAAAGTAGATATCTATAATTATGCTATTTAAGACAGAGAGAGCCAGAGGAGATCACAGTTGATGTATCTGAAGGGCCCAGTGGGCAACCACAAGGATTATGACTTTAAAAAATAAATGATCCTTAAAATAATGAGCAGAGGAGGCCTGAGAGAAGGAACTGGGACATACAGCTGTTAGTGTTTTCATCACTTCTCTCTACCTCTTCTTTCTGATGAGTTCAAACCACTCTGAATTCTCACCATGTTTCTCTAATGTTAGGGACTCTGAAAAAAAGAGAAAGGGGACAACTAACCTGGACCCTTGGGGCTCTCTGAGTCAGAACCACCAGCCAAAGATTATTCATGGGCCGATCTTAGCCTTCCCTGCTCATATGTAACAGATGTGCAGCTTCACCTCCCTGGGCTATCATAAAAAGGAATTGCCTGAACATGGGATATGTTCTTCTAGCTGTGCTGTCTTGTCTGACCTCAATGGGAGAGGAAGCACCTAGCCTCTCAGAGACTTGAAGTGCAACTGTGAGGTGAGCCCCCATCCCCTCAGAGGAGAAGGGAAGTGAGTGTTGGGGAAAGACTGTGGGAGGTGTGGCAGTGAGCTAGATGTAGAGTAAGTTAAAAACATTTTTAATTAAATTTTAAAAAGCAGGAGGGAGGAACAATCAGACAAACAAAATGAACAAATAAACAGTGTTTTATTTTTCCAAGTACTACAAATCGGATAGTGGAGTTGTACCTAGCAGAAAGTTATGTGAAAAATACAAAAGTAATATATATATATATATATATATACATATATATATATATATGTATATATATATATGTGTGTGTGTGTATATATATATATATGTATATATATATATCTCAAACTTAAATTCCATTTAAGTTTCAGAAATGGGAGTAAACACTAGGGAGTCATAGTCCAACTTTCAGCATCTAATCATGAGGTCATGTCATGATATTACCCAGTACACACCATGTAAAGTAGAGTTCTAGACAAGATTGCTTGATTACAAGTTTAACATTAACATTTCAAGTAATGTTTGCTATCAAATAAAAGCTGATCTGGGAATGATGATATAGTGAACTGTAGTCTCACACACAAACAACTGGAAAATGCCCACCATGTTTCTCTTGACTGAAAGAAATAAAATCAAGAGACTAGAGAACTTGATTTTAAAAACCTATATCTCATAGAGATAAACAACTGCCCTAATGTGACATCACAATGAGTTTCAGTTGGAATTATATCAGATAATAACAGGTAAGCAATGTACAAAATTTCTTAGGTTTCTTGTAAAAGAAACTTTACTAAAGCTCAAAGCACACATTGCACCTAACACAATAATTGTGGGGGACCTCAACACTCCACTATCCTCAATGGACCAATCAGGAAAACAGAAACTAAACAGGGACACAGGGAAACTCATTGAAACTTTGGACCAATTGGATTTAACAGATATATATAGAACATTTCTTCCTAAAGCAAAAGACTATACCTTTTTCTTAGTGCCTCATGGTACCTTCTCTAAAATCGACCATATAATTGGTCACAAGACAGACCTCAACAAATATAAAAAGATCGAACTAATCCCATGCCTCCTATCGGATCACCATGGAGTAGGAGTGTTCTTCAATAGCAACAAAAACAACAGAAAATCCTCATACACATGGAGGCTGAAGAATATTCTATTCAATGATACCTTAGTCAAGGAAGAAATAAAGAAAGAAATCAAAGACTTTTTAGAATTTAATGAAACAACATACCCAAATCTATGGGACACAATGAAAGCAGTGCTAAGAGGAAAACTCATAGCCCTGAGTGTCTCAAAAAGAAACAGAAGAGAGCATACACTAGCAACTTAATGGTGCACCTGAAAGCCCTAGAACAAAAAGAAGCTATTTCACCCAGGAGGAGTAGAAGACAGGAAATCATCAAGCTCAGGGCTGAAATCAATCAAGTTGAAACAAATAGAACCATACAAAGAATCAACAAAACCAGGAGCTGGTTCTCTGAGAAAATCAAAAACATAGATAAACCCCTAGCCAGACTTACCAAAGGGCACAGAGACAGTATTCAAATTAACAAAATTAGAAATGAAAAGTGGGATATAACAACAGAAACTGAGGAAATTCAAAAAATCATCAGATCCTACTTCAAAAGCCTATACTCAACACAACTGGAGAATCTGGAGGAAATGGACAATTTCCTAGACAGAAACCAAATACCAAAATTAAACCAGGATCAAATAGATCATCTAAACAGACCCATAACCCCCAAAGAAATAGAAGGGGTCATAGAAAGTCTTCCAACCAAAAAAAAAAAAAAAAACAAAAAAACAAAAAAAAACGCACAGGACCAGATGGTTTAGCGCAGAATTCTATCAGACCTTCAAAGAAGTCCTAATACCAATACTCTTCAAACTATTCCACAAAATAGAAACAGAAGGAACACTACCCAACTCATTCTATGAAGCCACAATTACCCTGATACCAAAATCACACAAAGATTCAACTAAGAAAGAGAACTACAGGCCAATCTCCCGTATGAATATTGATGCAAAAATACTAAATAAAATACTTGCCAACCGAATCCAAGAACACATCAAAAAGATCATTCACCATGATCAAGTTGGCTTCATCCCAGGGATGCAGGGATGGTTCAATATAAGGAAATCCATCAACGTAATCCACTACATAAACAAACTCAAAGAAAAAACCACATGGTCATCTCATTGGATGCTGAAAAAGCATTTGACAAACTTCAGCATCCTTTCATGCTAAAAGTCTTGGAAAGAACAGGAATTCAAGGCCCATATCTAAACATAGTAAAAGCAATTTACAGCAGACTGATAGCCAACATCAAAGTAAATGGAGAGAAACTTGAAGCAATCCCACTGAAATCAGGGACTAGACAGGGCTGCCCCCTCTCAACATATCTCTTCAATATAGTACTTGAGGTACTAGCTAGAGCAATTCGACAACATAAGAAAGTTAAAGGGATACAAATTGGAAAGGAAGAAGTCAAACTATCACTATTCGCAGATGATATGATACTATACTTAAGTGACCCAAAAAAACTCCACCAGGGAATTCCTACAGCTGATAAACAACTTCAGCAAAGTGGCTGGTTATAAAGTCAATTCAAGCATATCAGTAGCCTTCCTATATGCAAAGGATAAGCAGGCCGAGAAAGAAATTAGGGAAATGACACCCTTCACAATAGCCACAAACAATATAAAGTATCTTGGTGTGACTCTAACCAAACAAGTGAAAGAATTATATGACAAAAACTTCAGGTCTCCGAAGAAGGAAATTGAAGAAGACCTCAGAAAATGGAAAAAACTTCCATGCTCGTGGGATGGCAGGATTAATATAGTTAAAATGGCAATCTTGCCAAAAGCAATATATAGATTCAATGCAATCTCCATCAAAATCCCAACTCAGTTCTTCACAGAGTTAGAAAGAGCAATTCTCAAATTCATCTGGAATAACAAAAAACCCAGGATAGCTAAAACTATCATCAACAGTAAACGAACTTCTGGGGGAATCAATATCCTGGACCTCAAACAATACTACAGAGCAGTAGTGTTAAAAACTGCATGGTATTGGTACAGTGACAGGGAAGTGGATCAATGGAATAGGATTGAAGACCCAGAATTGAACCCACACAGCTATGGCCAATTGATATTCGACAAAGGAGCTGAAAACATCCAGTGGAAAAAAAGATAGCCTTTTCAACAAATGGTGCTGGCTCAAGTGGAGGTGAACATGCAGAAGAATGAGAATTGATCCACTCTTATCTCCTTGCACTAAGCTCAACCAAGTGGATCAAGGACCTCCACATAAAACCAGACACACTAAAACTAATAGAAAAGAAAGTTGTGAAGACCCTTGAGGACATTGGCTCAGGGGGGAAATTCCTGAACAGAATACCAATCACTTATGCTCTAAGATCAAGAATAGACAAATGGGACCTCATAAAATTACAATGTTTCTGTAAGGCAAAAGACACTGTCAAAAGTACAAATCGGCAACCAGCAAATTGGGAAAAGATATTCACCAACATCCAACAGAGGGCTAATATCCAATGTATACAAAGAACTCAAGAAGTTAAACCCCAGAAAACCAAATAACCCTATCCAAAAATGGGGTACAGAGCTAAACAAAGACTTCACCTGAAGAAATTTGGATGGCTGAGAAACACCTTAAAAAATGTTCAACATCATTAGAAACAACCCTGAGATTTCACCTCACACCTGTCAGAATGGCTAGGTTTAAAAACTCAGAAGACATCAGGTGTTGGCGAGGATGTGGAGAAAGAGGAACACTCCTCCACTGCTGGTGGGAATGCAAGCTGGTACAACCACTCTGGAAATCAGTCTGGCGGTTCCTCAGAAAACTGGACATGATAATTCCGGAGGATCCAGCCATACCACTCCTGGGAATATACCCAGAAGATTCCCCAGCATGCAATAAGGGTACATGCTCCACTATGTTCATAGCAGCCTTATTTATAATAGCCAGAAGCTGGAAAGAACTCAGATGTCCCTCAACAGAGGAATGGATACAAAAAATGTGGTATATATACACAATGGAATACTATTCAGCCATTAGAAACAATGAATTCATGAAATTCTTAGAGAAATGGATGGAAATGGAGAACATCATTCTAAGTGAGGTAACCCAGTCTCAAAAGAATACCCATGGTATGCACTCACTGATAAGTGGATATTAGCATAGAATCTTGGGACACCAAAGACACAATTCACATAACAAATGATGTCTGACAAGAAGAAAGGAATGGACACTAGTGCTGGAAAGGATCAAAGCATCAGTGTAGGGGAATACCAGAACAGGGAAGTGGGAAGGGGTGGATGAGGGAGCAGGGGGAGGGAAATGGGCATGTGGGACCTTAGGGGGGTGGGGAAACAAAAAAAGGGAAATGAAATGTAAATATAGAATATATCCAATAAAAAAATTTTTTTTGAAAAAAATTTCTTAGGTTTCATATTTGCTCTAGATTGACTGTGAACTGGTGAGCTCTTTAAAGTAATTTGTTCCTCCATGGAGATGTGAAGTGGCTGTAGTTTATTAATCTTATTTTTATTTATATTGTAAATTGTCATATAATGTGTTTTGATTCTATTTTTTCCTCCTAAGTCGTAGCACTTCTTGTCCTTGCTCCTGGTCCATCCAACTTCATTTCTTTCTCTTTCTTAAAACTTTGTGTGCTTAAGAAAATAAGCACACAGAAAGCATTTTGTGTTGGCCAACTATGCCTGAGAATGATGTCTACCCTGGAATGTCGTTGATATACTCAGTCTCACTCAGTTGAAAACAAACTCGATTTTTCCTCTCCTATAAACTCTGAATTAAAATAACTGTCATGTTTGGAGAGGACACTTAGTTCTCACTTCCTCTTCTCCACGTTGGGATTTGTCTTACTTGAACCAGTTTAAGTTTCCTGAATGCATCCACAGTATCTGTGCTTGTGTGCATTGGTCCTGTTGCCTATGCTAAATGTTATCATCCTGCATAATATATCTTGCATAAGTTATCTGGTGCTTAAAATGAGTCTGCCTCCTATTCTACTAAGAACAAATACTAGGAAACAGCTCAAGACACTTTCAGCCTCCTTAGTCATCATGGAAATGAAAATTAAAACTACTTTGATATTACATCTTATCCCAGTCAGAAGAGCCAAGACAAAGAAAGCAAATGACAAAGTGACAGCCCTTGATCATTGCTGGTGAGAGTACACAACAGTATGAAAATCAGGGGGTAAGGATCTTCAAAAGTGTGAAAACCGCTCTACTACAAAGTCCAGCTACACTACTCTAAGACATATACTGAAAGAAATATTACTACAGAGATGCTTGCTCATCCAAGCCCATTACTGCTCTATTCATAATAGCCAGAAAACGGAAATAGGCTAAATGCCCATTATCTGATGAACAGATAATGCAAATTTGGTGCATTTACACGATGAAACCTTATTCAGTTGTTAAGAAAAATGATATTCTCAGGTAAATGGAGCTAGGGGAAAAGTCATCCTAAGTGAGGGAACCCAGATTCCAAAGGACAGACGCTGTTTGTTTCCCCCTATATGTGGATATTTTCTTTTAAGATTTTAGATAAGTGCTTCATTTAGAATATCTACCGAGGTTAGGTAGACCATAAGGGACCAGTGCAGAGAGGGTATTAGAATATAGTGTTATTATAAAGGGATAAGAATGAAAATCAGAGTTGGAGGATTAAAGATGTAGGGGATGAAAGTACAGGATAAAGTAAGGGAAGGCTAATAATAAAGTCTTCCTCCCCTAGCTTATAAAAACTTCATTTTCCTTCTACCTTATTTTTGTTTTTTCAAGAGTCTTCAGTGCTGCTCAGGACCACACACAGGTAGTTCCAATCCACTGAGTGGTCTGTGCATTGGAAGCTGCTGTTCAGTCCTTAGTGGCTGGCAGACCACTGCTGTGTTCAGTGCAAACTGTTGGATAGGCATGGCGGGCATATACACACACTCAGACCAGTTTGCCACCTTTGGCTGAGCATCAGTGAACATAGGAACTAATGCAGTCCATTCACACTGATATTCCTCCTTAGACATAATCTTCTCAGCAGCATCTTGCTTTCCTTCTCAGTCTCCTCCAGATATCTGTAGTAGTAGAGATGAGGCATAACATCCCATGGGTACTCAAGGGAGATCATGACATACATGCAGAGCACTACATGGGCCAACAACCACCATCTTAGATCCACTGAATGGATCCCTTGTTACCTGGAATGGTGCGGGCCATACATGTCACACAGGAAAGCCTGTTACACAGAGAATGGTGGGCAGGTTGACATAAGAGGCTCGTGTAACAAGAGTTGAGTCATGTTCAGGCCTAGGACCAGTCACCACTACAGTTCTTGGCTGTTTGAATTTGGTTAGTGAAGCTCCCAGGTATGAGTGGCTCCAGGGACAGCAGTAAACCTCAGCACAGCTCTCTGACCAGTGTCTGTGTAGATCAGCAGGGTTCCCAACAGCAAGGGTGGCTTGACCTTGATCAATACCTTCTCCCATGTTCTTTTCAAATTTGCAACCTAGATAACATCATTTCCATTTTATAGATGTCATGCTCCATCTACAACTCAAACTTGGTGCTGTGTAAGTGGATTTCTGTGGCAAGGAACTTGGGGATATCCTCTTCCTTCATCTATAGGACATCAAGGGCTCCAGACATTTTGTGAGCTTCCCTTTAAATCACAATGGTAACTCAGAACAATGGCATTTTGTCCTGTCCCTGGTCACTGACAAAAGGCTAAAGGCAGGAAAATGATGGAAAAATACTAATGGAGAAGCTTACTAAAATTCGTAGGAAGAAAATTTTACAAATTTAAATGGCAATGCCATATAATTGGAGAGACAGGCCAAACTTGAAATTATATGATATCAAATAAGATGCCTAGTACAAGGAATGGATTACTAATTTTTTCTTTGAGTTGTAACAGGTCTTTTAAGTGTTGAGGTCTCAGATGAGAAAATGAGGTCATTATAAGCATCACTGTTGGCAGGGATAAAGGTAGTTCCTGTGGGATAAAAGTTGGCTCTTGTGAGAGCAGACTGATATAAAAATAAATCACCAGAGCTATGAATCTCTATTTCCTGTCAACTATGTGATCTTTTCTCTCTCATGTTGCTCTGTATAAGCTACCCTGACTCAAATATTTTGTCACAGACAAAATAGACTAAGACAATATGCAAATTCAGATAACCTGGTGATTTCTCTGAAAAGTAGGAAGCCTTCATAATACCAGGCCTGTGCTCTAAATGATACCAGTCAACTCAGGGCCACTTACCTTTCCTGAGTGCATTTAATATAAATATTATACATGATATCATTTAAATTTAAAATACATTCTGAAAAAAACTGAATATATATGCTTCTGCTGGGATCTTACACCATAGTTTCATAACTATAAAGAAGGTGTGACAGTCACCAATAGCTGATTTTTCTGTTATCTACCTACTTCACCTACGTATTATATGTGCTTAGCTTCTCCAAGTAACTACACTGACAATCCCTCCTTTGATTGACACTCCATCAAATTAAGATGTAACAGTTCTGTGCAACCACTAGATGGAGTATATTTGACCTTCCTGTTGCCTTTCATTTGGTACTATGCTAACACTAGAATTGGTACAAAACAAATGTTTACATGAGAAACATATGGATACCTTCCTTTAAATAATTTTCAAAATCAAGTGTCTCTTATTTTTTCATCGTAATTTGAAATTTTAAAAAGGTTGCTAACAGGAAAAAATATATTGGAAGAAATATTTATATTGAGACTTCTATCATCATGAAAATGTATTAGTTCATAACAATAAAAGCAAATATATACTGATTTAATGCATATCATTTCATGATATATGATTTATTATTTCTTAATAAAATTAAATCTAGAGCCAATTTTTAAAGAAGGCCCAGAACAGAACACTTAATAATCTTGTCTCAAATACAAATAAAATTATATTTAAAATATGTGTAAGTAATAGCAACAGTGTGTAAACAATCAGAAAACCCCAGCCATCTAAGAGTTTATAATGGCTCACATAATATAATGCTATTGAAAATTAAATACCAAAGATACAGCAGTGCTATTCCATACTTAGAGTTTTGAAGTGTTTATAAACTTCAAATTAAAAAAAAATGAAAAAATTTATCAAAAAGAGAGTCAATGCATTACTTTATCCAATGATGAGTTGCTTAGTTTTTTTCAACTTGACACAAAATAGGATCACTGGGGAAGAGAAAACCTTACTTGAGGGATGCATTCATTAGATTGGCCTGTGGTCACATTTGTTGGGCCTTTTCTTTATTGATGATTGATGTGGAAGGTGCCAGGCAATTGTGGATGGTTTAACCATTGGACAGGTGGTCCTTGGTATTAAATAAGCAAGCTGAGTAAGTCGTGGGGAGCAAGCCAGTGAGCTGCATTCCTCCACAGTCTAACTCAGTCTGTGGGTCTGGGTTCCTGCCTTGAATTCCTGCCTTGATTTCCTGCAGTGATGGACGACAGACTAAGAAGCCAAATAGATTCTTTCCAAGTTTCTTTACATAAGTATGTTTTATTCCAGCTGCAGACAAGCAGTCGTATACAAAAATCTATGACAAAAGTAAAAGTTAACAGGTAATACCTGAAGAAACATATATTACTACCTTGGGGGACAGAAGACCTTCTGAGTATAATTTGTAATTACTGAAAATACCTTTGTTTTATTTTAGATCATATACTGATCATTGATTGTGCATCCCTGCACCCCAGGGAATACATCTCCAAGTGTTCATTTTTCATGATTGAGTTTTGTTTGGCCATGTGTCAGATGAATATCCAGGTAAATATCTATGAACACTCACTATTTGAAAACTATTTAATATCTGAAATTAAGACAAAACTGTCTAATATTCTAAGCATGTGCAGTTGTTCTTATAAGCTAAGCTTCTTGAAAAGCCATTTTTGAAGACAGTGGGACTTTACCATATTCAACTTTAAAACAAGTTTCAAGCAAACATGCTATTATACATTATTACATCAGGTTCAAGTAAGGTCTCCTATCTTACAACAGCAGGAATGGACATTCTATTAAAGAAATATAACAATTTCCTAACAGTATCATACCATATATATTTAACAGTGACATTTACTGTTATTTTTCTAACGCAGAAAAGAATGAATATATAAGAATGATACTGTTTCATTTCAGAAAATATCTTGTAAAATATTATACTTAAAACAATGATGTGACTCTTTGAAACACTTACTGTAATGTTTCTTCTTGTAAAATAATTTTCTCCAGTAAAGGAGTAAATATCATCACTGATAATAAATGTTCTCATTTGTGCTTTCTTCATATGTGTTTCTATCAATATTTAGCCATTTTATTACTATACATTTGCATGCAGTGTAATTAAGAATTGCTCAATTCATTTGATTTAAGCTTGAAATAACTTCAATTTCAATAATCTGTGTGCTTTCAACACATTTCAACTAATGTGAACTCCATACTATATTTCACAGAAAATTGGTTCAATCTCGTATTTCTGTATATTTATGTGCTCGCCATCTGGGAATGTGATATATTTTTCTATCTTTTTAATAGGCACAAGTTGAAACCGACACATACAGCATTAGAATTCATCATACCTTGAAAATAATACCTTGTTAATTTTAAAACAGTAGTGTTATATTACAGGCCATTATTGATATAGAAAATAATTTGACACCAAAGAGAAATTTAAGGCTTAGGAATCAAAGGTAATTTATGCCTATCATATTCACAGCATGAATACAGTGAGTGGATCAAAACGGAAAGGAAATACACAGACAAAGAGTGGGTCGTTGGTTTCCTCTGACATCTCTGAACTCCAGGTGTTAATAATTTGAGAATTATAACTTCCTCCCACTTTTACTCAGATGACAACATGTGACAAATCCCTAGTCTTCATTGTCTGTGTCATCTAGCTGAGAACATCAAAGCAGTTCCAAATGGGTATGGCAACACTTCACCATGAAAACATGAGGTGCTTAGAAAAGTCAGGAACGAATACCAAATATGCAAACTTGCTAAGGCCCACTGAGTTTAGACTTGTCCTAAAAATGATGTTGTATTATTAGTCAGTGTTGACTTCTAAAACTAAATATCCGAGGAATTAAATGTGTAAGCAAAAATATTTATTTCAGCTCAGAGTTCAAGAATATGCAGACCTGAGGCTTTGAGTCTCTAGGCAGGGTAGCAGAGTATACTAGGAAGATGAGGTAGAAAGAGCTACCAAGGGACAAGAAGATACTGGAGTTTAATAACCTATTAAAGAGCACATTTCCAATGATCACCCATTACATCTCACAACCTAAAGACCCACAGCACCTCCCATACACCATTCTGCTTTCCAACCTTTTGACACAGGACTTATGAAATACTGCTCAACCACAAAAAGTAAATTAATTGAAATTATTTTACAGATTCTTAAAATATGATGGTTATTTCATGAATTGTTGCTGTGAGATTTGTGGTTAAAAATAAACTAATAAGAAATATTCATTATAGAGAATAGACAAGGATAGTGATGGAGTCATGGAAGCTGAAGGAAAGAAAGTTTAAGAATAGGACTTGGTTTTCATCTTTAATAACTGCCAAATGATATCAATCACAAACCGTAGATTCATAGGGAGAAGTGTTGACTCAGCATGTTTAAGACTTAGTGGAGATGGAGTACGAAGTGTGAATATCTACTTGCATACTATAAATATCTAAGTGTTTGGAGAAAGATATGGGGTGGTGTGAAAGAGCTGAACACAATAAAATTGTCAATAGGAGTTGTGTGGTCAGGAGTTATCACACAGGGTGAATGTACAAAGTCAGGTAAAGAAAGCCTAAAAGAGTAGTAATGAGGGGTCAGAGAGAAACACACTTACAGAGAAAAAGGAGAGAACACAGTGCCAAAGAAGGATGAAATGGAGTCAGGCAGAAGTGTGAGCTGGATTTCCATGAACGTAAAATATAAAGAAATGACGTAAAACATGGACTGTGTATTTGTATTAAAATAATAGAATGCTTATTCCTTTATCTGAAGCAGCTTCAGAAGAAAAATATTTTAGACAGTTCTAGGGAAGAATGTGATTGAAGAAAAAAAACAGGAAAAAGCACACTGGTTATCATTTCAAAATTCACCAGTAGTTACTTTTAAAATTTGAATTAATTTTCATTGCTATGAAAGCACACACATTATGCTTACTAACTAGATTTCATGTGATATTTCAATATATGCAAATATTGTGTACCATACAGTCAGGTTAACCATCTAACTGTGCAAACACTTACAGTGTCTTTATGATGAGAGCATTCATAATCTCACATTGGGAACTGCTGTCTATGATGTGTGCCTGCGACAAATGCAGTAAGCATGGTTTTAAAAGGAAGACCCAGTACTGGTTTATGTTACATAGGTTCAAGAAAACAACAAATGGGAAAGATCTCATAGACTGATTTTCAGGTCCCAAAGAAAGGATAATTGTGAAGAGAGAGAAACATAAGCAGAACACGTGGGCACAGGGAGTCTGTAGGCAGAAAGTCTGTAACTTTAATAACAGAAAGCTTCAATCATGGCTCCTGGATTTGAATTAATTTTCCATATTACCCCGGAGGTAGAAGGCTGAATGTTTAAAATGGTTTTGAAATGAAGTGAAATTTATTAGAGACAGTTTACAAAATATTTAAAGACAGCAAGTATGAAGGTTCTGGAGGTTTTGGAGCCCGAATGGAGGAGGACTGACTTTGGTAGACTAGTGATTTGTTTTTTCTTCCAAGTATTGAGCACTTTGAGTAAAGATGGAAAAACCAGAACTGACTCAAGTTTTCAATTCTGCCATGAAGTTAAAATGAACAAAGATGTCTGTGGAGATAATCTTTAAACTGAGGCACAACAAAATTCTCTAATTTGGTTTTGTTTTGGGGGAAAAGGGAATGGCAGATTGAAGTTAGAAAATGCATGAAGAAAATTTGAAATCAGATTTCCTAACTTTTAATGTAGTTATTTTTAAAACCCCTTGGTGTTTTTAAGTACTATAACCATATCATATTTCGAGCACTTTGCATTTTAGATCCAACATTTATACAACAGTATATTTTAGTGGTTCTAGTCATATGTATTCACTACCTAAGACCCCTTCTTCCTTTCCATTACCCTAGTGTCATAGTTACCTTTTTATTGCTATAATAGAACAACACAATCAAGGCAGTTTATTTTTTAAAAGTGTTTAATATGGCTCATGACTGCAGAGGATTAGAGTCCATCATGGCAGACTGAAAGGACAGCTGGGAACTCACATCTGGATCCACAGCATGAGTCAAACAGAAAGAAGCTAGGAATGGCAGGAGTCTAAGTCTCAGAACTTGCTTCCAATGCCATGCCTCCTCAAACTAGGTCATTCTTCCTAATTCTTCCACACAGAACCAATCTGGAGACCAAGTGTTCAAATATATGAGTGTAGAAAGAATGTCTTGTTTACTGTGGAAGTATCACCTGCCAATAAAAAGCTGAGGCAGGAAATAGGAGGTGGGAGTTCTAGTAGGGAGAGGGGACTGTGGGATAGAGTCAGTCCTGGGAGAAATTCTTGCTTAACTTGGAGGAGATGCATGCAACTGAAAAGAGGTAACCATCCATGTGGCACTTGTAGAATAGAATAAATAGGTTAACTAAGTTATGAACTAGTCTGAGAACAACTGCCAAGCTTATGGCCTGGGCATTTATTCATATATAATTAAGTCTCAGAGTAGTTGTTTTGGGAACTGGGGCACAGATCGAAAAGCCCTTCGTTATATATGAGTCTAGGGGACCATTCTTCATTCAGATCACCTCATCTGCTGAGGCTTTCCTTATTGCTTCATATTGGTGTTTAATCATGGAGCTCCTCTCTTGCCAGTACTGTCAAATTGCTTCAATGGAGGCAAAAAGTGATTCTTAACTCCATGATGGATCATTTCAATCCTTTACCCTCATCATCCTTGTGCCAATAAGTTTAATTATACAGTTCAAGGGCCTGCATTTGTGTTCATATCCCTCCTAGTTAATGTAACTTTATTGATTATATTAATTTTCATTACTAAACATATAGTTTATTCAGCTATATTATGAGTTAAAGGTTTAGTGATGTCTTAGTCACTTTTGCATTGTCAGGACAGAATAGCATGACCAAGGCTACTTAAAAAATACAACATTGAATTGGGAGCTTTATTAGTCAGGGTTCTCTAGAGTCACAGAAAGTATGGAATATCTCTATATATTACAGGAAATTATTGAAATGACTTACAGTCTGCAGTCCGTCTAACCCATCAATGGGTAGCTGTGCATGGGAATGCCAATAATATAGTAGTTGCTCAGTTCCATAAGGCTAGGTGTTTCATCTGGTCTTCTGTATAAGCCAGAATCCTGAAGAAATAGGTTCCAACAGATGTATTGGCAAGAAAGCACAAGCAGGCAGAGAACAGAGGGACTTCCTTTTTCCAGTTTCCTTGTGTAGGCCTCCAGGAGAAGGTGTGGACCACTTTTCATGACTACTGTTCCACAAGATCTAAAGCCTGTGTCCTCCAGCCCCAACATCAGGCTCACAAGTGTGCTCTCCATTTCTCGATTGTAGTTCATTGCAGATTAGAAGTCCAAATGAAAACAAAAACCAGGCACAAATGCTATAACTATTCCTTCTTCAAATGCAAATGCATAAACAATATGCTTATCTGGGTGGGATCTTGCCCCAATGTTACCACTCTCTCAGTCTGTGTATCTCTTTGAACATAGTATTCAGCTCCAATGTACTTCCTGGTGCCCTCTTATTACTTAAACCACACACTTTGTAATTTTTTTTCCTTTCTAAATTTGTTGCAATTCATCCAAACATCATTCATGAAATTAAGCCACAGCACAGAATCTAAACTAAATTGTTTTGAGAACTCTTTTGTCAATGCAATTAATTTGACTCTCTTCACCTTAGTTTCAGCACTCTTCAGACAAGGGCAAACAGCAGTCACATTATTCACCAAAAAATATCACAAGAACAGTCTCTCAGCTACATACTAAAAATCTTCTCTTCTGAAACCTCTATAGCCAGGCTTTCAGAGATCAAATCACCTTCAGCAGCGAATTCTTCCATATTTCTGCTTCAATAGCCCATTAAGCCCCATTTAAAACATTCCATCGCTTTCCAAATCCAAAGTCTTCCAAATAAAAGCATGCTCAGGTCTATCACAGTAATATCCCACTCTTGGTTCCAACTTCTTTTTTTCTGTATTTTATTTATATTTATTGGATATATTCTTTATTTACATTTCATTTTCCTTTTCCTGGTTCGCCGCCCCCCAAAGGTCCCATATGTCCTGTTCCCTCATCCAACCCTTCCTGCTTCCCTGTTCTGGTATTCCCCTACACTGATGATAGCAGTAGTGTTAAAAACTGCATGGTATTGGTACAGTGACAGGGAGGTGGATCAATGGAATAGGACTGAAGACCCAGAATTGAACCCACACATCTATGGCCAATTGATCTTCAACAAAGGAGCTGAAAACATCCAGTGGAAAAGATAGCCTTTTCAACAAATGGTGCTGGCTCAACTAGAGGTCAACATGCAGAAGAATGAGAATTGATCCACTATTATCTCCTTGTCCTAAGCTCAACTCCAAGTGGATCAAGAACTTTCACATAAAACCAGATACACTAAAACTAATAGAAAAGAAACTGGGGAAAACCCTTGAGGACATTGGCTCAGGGGAAAAGTTCCTGAACAGAACACCAATAGCTTATGCTCTAAGATCAAGAATAGACAGATGGGACCTCATAAAATTACAAAGTTTCTATAAGGCAAAAGACACTGTCAAAATGACAAATCAGCAACCAACAAATTGGGAAAAGATCTTCACCAACCCTACATCTGACAGAGGGCTAATAGCCAATGTATACAAAGAACTCAAGAAGTTAAACCCCAGAAAACCAAATAACCCTATCAAAAAATGAGGTACAGAGCTAAACAAAGATTTTTCACCTGAAGAACTTCAGATGGCTGAGAAGCACCTTAAGAAATGTTCAACATCATTAGTCATTAGGGAAATGAAAATCAAAACAACCCTGAGATTTCACCTCACACCAGCAGAATGGCTAAGATTAAAACCTCAGGAAACAACACTTGTTGGCGAGGATATGGAGAAAGAGGAACACTACTGGTGGGATTGCAATCTGGTACCACTCTGGAAATCAGTCTGGCGGTTCCTCAGAAAACTGGACATGATACTTCCGGAGGACCCTGCCATAACACTCTGGGGCATATATCCAGAAGATTCCCCAGCATGTAATAAGGATACATGCTCCACTATGTTTATAGCAGCCTTATTTATAATAACCAGAAGCTGGATAGAACCTAGATGTCCCTCAACAGAGGAATGGATAAAAAAAAATGGTATATATACACATTGGAGTACTATTCAGCCATTAAAAACCATGAATCCATGACATTCTTAGAGAAATGGATGGAGCTGGAGAATATCATACTAAGTGAGGTAACCCAGTCTCAAAAGAATGCCCATGGTATGCACTCACTGATAAGTGGATATTAGCCTAGACTCTTGGAACACCAAAGACACAATCCACATACCAAATGATGTCCGAGAAGAAAAAATGAGTGGACCCTCGCTCTGGAAAAGCTCAATGCATCAGTGTAGGGGAATACCAACTTCTTTTCTAGTTAGGGTTTCCATTGCTGTGAGCAGACACCATGACCAAGGCTAGTATTATAAAGGACAATATTTAATCAGGGCTGGATTACAGGTTCAGAGGCTCAGTCCATTATCATTAAGGTAGGAAGCATGACAGCATCCAGGCAGATATGAGGTGGAAGAGCCAAAGGTTTTACATCTTGACCCAAAGGCAGACAGGAGAAGACTGGCTCCCATGTGGCTACAAAGAAGGGTCTCAAAGCTCACTCCCACAGTGACATACTTCTCCAATAAGACCACACCTCCTAATAGTGCCACTCCCTATGCTAAGCATATATAAACTACCTCAGAGGTTAATGGTTGCCTGAGATGAGAGTATAACACCATCATGTTAAGGATCATGGCAGTAGGCAGGAAGGCAGACATGGTACTGGGACAATAGTTATGCATGTACATCCTTATCTACAAGTAGGAGGCAGGGGGGAAAACCTGAGAATGTTGTGGTCTTTTGAAACCTCAGATTTGCCCCCAGTAACACATCTCCTCCAAAAACCTAACCCTTTCCATAGAGTTACACCAACTGAGAACCAAGTATTTAAATATAAGACCAAGGACATCATGATTTTATCATAGCAATAGAGAAATATGTAAGACATCAGGAAAGGAAGAAAGAGCTAAAGAATGGAAGGAAGAAAGGGAGGGAGGGAGGGAGGGAGAGAGAGAGAGAGAGAGAGAGAGAGAGAGAGAGAGAGAGAGAGACCCTTCTTATTCAAACTACTTAAAATGGTTAGATAGGAATTTAAATACTCAAATGTATCTATTCACACATATGTTCAGAAATAATGTATGAAATCTCACTGAAGTTCTCAAATAAATTTTTAAAACTAACTCCACTGTAAGTACTGTTTTCTGCATTTTTCTTTTAAAATGAAATGCCCCACATCCTCTAGTTATTTTTTCAAATTTTAGATACTATCTACCAAGACTACAATTGAAACAGAAAATTTAACTATTACAGAAGTTAGTTCTCAAACCTATACATTTATATATTCACTCTCAAACACTCTATCATACTGTGTTTAATGAACAATATTTTCCCAGATCAATGTTTAAAATGGTATAGGCTCTATTATATTAATGAACACTGTACAATTAAACTAAATTATATGTAATTCTTCTAGATGACACTATATTCTCATAATGACCACAAAGCCTATTTTAGCCATATTAACTCTACATTTTTATTATGCAATAACAAACATGAAAAGTTATTTAGTTTATTTGTATGTATTGTACACATGTATTTGCACATGTATTGGTTGTATGTATAAATGTGTGTCCCTACATATGTAAGGTCTGCCTCCATCATTATCCACTATATTTTAAAGACAAAGTATCTCACTGAATATGGAGCTTAGTAAATGTTTTGACTGTTTTTCTAGGATAGCTGCCCATCAATTCCCAAGATTCTTGGTTTTTGCCCTCAACCCCCAAATTTTAGGGTTTCATATTAAGGCTGTCACCCTAAGTTCTCATTCTAGTACAACCTCTCTTTACCTACTGAGCCATATCCCCACCCTCTGAAAATATTATTTTCATGCACACTTTCTTTCTCTGCATACCCTGCATTCATTGGTGTCTTAGTTAGGATTTAATTCCTGTGAAGAGACACTATGACCACAGCAACTCATAAATGAAAACATTTAATTGGGCATGGTTTATGGCTTTAAAAGTTTATTCCACTATGATCATGGTGAGAAACATGGCAGCTTCCAGACAGACATGGTAATGCTGCAGAAGGAGCTGAGAGTTCTACATTTTGAACCCAGGCAGCAGGAAACTATGTGTCACCCTGGGCATATCTTGAGCATGTAAGACATTAAAGTCGACTCCTCACAGTGGTACATTTCCTTCTACAAGACCATGCCTACTCCAATAAGGCTACATCCCTTAATAATACCACCCCTTGTGGCCAAGCATTCAAACACATTAGTCTATGGGAGTCATTCCTATTCAAACCCCCAATTGGCTAATGAAGAACATTAAATATACTGAAATGTGATGCTAATGAAACCAAATTTTCTTCTCTTGCTCTATAGAAATGTACAAATCAGAGTCCCTTTAACTGGTATTCACAGAAAGGTTTTCAAAGTTCAGTTTTCTGTAGGAAAACTTAAATTTTTGCATTTTCATTAACATAATTTTTAAATTAATGTAGAATCATATTTGGGGTTCTCTAGATAATTATTTAAATTAACTATGTGCTACATTTCATAATCTCTTGTAAAGTCAGGCAATAATGGCATCATAAAATAGTTTATAATAAAAAGTTTTATCGAAGTTCAGTCACCAATATGTAATTCAAGTACTGAGGCATTGAAGAGAACATGTCTTCAAGATCAAAGCTACCTGTATCACTTCCATCTTTTAGTTGCAGGAAGACATTTTTCACTATGTTAAATTAATATATTAATTAATATAGTAATTAATATATTAATTAATATAGTAAGTAGTTCAGTGACTTGTGGGTTTAATTTTATCTTATCAGATTGATTTATGGGTGAATGTTTGTGTGTTTAAAAAGAAAAAAACAGAGAGACTGAGAGTTTTAATTGCATGTTAAAATGAACCAGTCAATAACAAAAGATTATAAACTTTAATAAAATGCTTTTGTGTCTCATGATTTTTGAGGGAAAAAATTGATAACTGCATTTACTCTTTTTTCTTTTATGTTTTAAAGATAGGTATAAAATAAGCAAAGACATGAACAGCATCCATACTTATTTAGGTCAAATCTGTGTTTGTTAATGAATTAATCATCTAATTAAACAAACGCCATCAGCAGTACATTGCTCTGGGCACATCAAGCACATTTTGCTGTCCTGGGCTATTGACCTTTATAGTTTTGTTGTTTGGCACATCCTAAACGTCCATCAATGCTTGTAAAGTGTTCATGGAAAACCATCAGAATAAGGAATAAAGAAGGAGATAAGGATATAGTACCACCTCAGTAGTTAGATGCTTTCCAATAACATTTGAGTCAATCAGCCAAAGACTCTGTGTAGCAATCAATGAAGATTAAAGCACAGATATAAAACAAACATTATTAACTACTAAACAAAGCAGATATGATAAGAATATCCCATAAATATTTACATATATGAAATTTCCCATATAAACCACATATAATGAAATTGTGTAGGTTTGTAATATCATGTATGACATGACAAAATAAACCATCAATTTCCCCTGATATGTAATCTTGAAATTATTTAATTGACTATGAATTTCCATTGCCATATTCAAAATTATTTTACTTTATAATATAGTTCTACAAAATTCATAAATGTGAACATAAAACTGACAAGTGATTCAAATGAAATTGATTTAAATAATTTTGATGGCATCATCTTCATAGAGTTATTATTTTATCTAATTGAAAAAGACTCATAAAAAATTCTCTTTCACACACTCAAAAGGCAACTTTATTCCCCAATTTTATTTCCACAGCTTTAGCCACTCAGTGTTGTTCAATATATGTTAATGAGCTTTATCCTCTAGTTATTATGACATTTATGTCAGGTAAAATGATTTTCTAATTTCCCATGTTAATTATTAAAGGTCAGAAACTGAGTTGCTGTGGTGTTCAGCTGTGCTATTACTGAGTATATAGTAGATCCGGGTGCTAATCAACAGAGAAAGGGCATAATTATATCCAACTCTAGCAATTCTACTCATAAAAGTATTTTTCTTTCATACTTTGTTGTTTTTTAACAATGGCACTGGCCTCTCTTCCTTTGTTACTCTCCAACAGCCACACATCTTTTGCCTCCACAAAAGTTCATCATAAGCATAAATCTAGAACCACAATGAGCAAGGGCAGTTTTAGCTTCAGAATATGTGCCAACACTGTCAAGTATGGCAAAGGCAAGTCATGGTAGGTCTGTACAAGCCCTAGCCAAGCCACATAGTTCTATACACCTTTCATGACACAAATGATTTTTGTATCAATTTGGGAGCTGCTATACCTGGGTTGATTCCTTCATACTAAAGATTGTTAGTGCTTTGCTCTATAAGGCTTTATTACAACAGTGTCATAATATATTCAATTGTTCTTGTGTTTTTCTCCCCAGGAAAACAATGGAATACTGTCTGGTTGAAGAATTAAAATGTATTCATTTTTCAATCTCTTTGCCTAATAAAATTAATGATATACAGTCAACTTGCACTATATCTCTAAGGAATATTGCAGCAAAATGCATTTCTTTATTTCTAGCTAGCCATAAAATGATACTTTGTATTCAGACCAACTCATTTCAGATTCATTATTTATTGATGTTCATAGAGAATAATTATTGAAATGTAAGAGCTTTAGTGTATGCCATGAAATAATTCTCTGCAGTTGACACTTGTATCACTTCATCCAACCCACCTGAGTACTCTGTTCTGCTTTCCTTATAGGTAATGGTCAAAGGGAAGATCTCTAGAAAGGCCATGAGTTTATACCTTCACCCACCTTTTCTAGAGTAAGGACACATGGAATTTTATTACCACTTCAATGATACAAATCACAGCCATGAACAACAGATGAAGAGTACTGTAAGATTTACTGAAATTGCATTGGGTCAAATTAAAATAAATTAAACCAGTGTACAAGAATATTTGTATGAGGAAAAGTAAAAGATTTCTTCAGTCCCACTGTTGGAGAGCACAGTGGAGGAAGGCTTGAGAGCAAGGAGATCTCCTGGCTGTGTTAGTGGGAGTGTAGGTCTAAGACGAAGTACAAAGGAAAACTGAGTATTAAAACTTTACCAGCTTGGCTTTCAGACAAGAAGATTTAAGACATTTCTTTTTTCAAAGAATCGCATAAATTCTTACAAACACTTTAAATTATGAAAAAGCATACGTATTGTATGTCTATGATGTTATATCAAAGAAATAGATACATAAAAAAGAAAAAAGAACAAAATAACAAATAAGTCATCATTCCAATGATTCTACATGAAAAAATTACATAGAAACAAGCAGTCCTTTATTGTGAAAGAATAAGAACAAATATGAGAGCAAAGGGTGCGCTTGCAAGTAACTGACAGGTCAGAGATTTTTGCAAATGAGATTTAGCTCATAGATCTAGCTGTAGTTAGAAATTTGAGATGACATGTAAGTGTGGAATAGCCAACAGAAAGCCATGACACAAACTCCTCTCTCTCCTGACTGTCTATATGTCCCTGACAGCTGCTCTTCTGGACTCATTTAATCTAAGCTGTTCATGTGCATTTCTCTGCTGAACCCCTGTCCTCTGCTTCCATCCCTTTCCACTCATGTGCTTCTACTGAGAAGACAAGATGACTCCTTCAGCCATATGAGATCTTTTTTTAAAAATAATAATAAAATTTTATTTAGCCTCTAAAATTTTGTGCATCTATTTTAATATTATGTTTCCTGTTACCTCCTTTAAAATTTACACAGGACTTACCAAACTTTCTCCATCAAACATTCTTTTTTTTTAATTTTTACTTTCTATATTCTATGTTTACATTCTAAAGGCTTTCCCCTTTCCCAGTTCCCACCCACCATACGTCCCATAATTCCTCTCCCCCCCAACTATGCCCCAATCATCCCCCCCACACGATTTCTCTGTTCTGGGTCTACAAAACTGGATCCAATCTTTACAGTCCCAGGGTCCTCTCTTTTTTTCTTCTTGGGAATCATTTGACTTGCTAATTGTGCCTTGAGTATTTAGGGCTTCTGGGCTCATTAATATCTACTTATCAGTGATTGCATTTCATGTGTATTCTTTTGTGATTGGGTTAACTCACTTAGGATGATATTCTCCAGATATACCAAGAATAGAATTCTGGTCCATAAGTTTCTACACAATTTGATTTCCTATCATCAACTTCTACTGCTCCCTAGATTTCCCAGTAGGCCAGGTCTACTTTTATTTCTGCATGATAAAATTCTCACATAAATATTTAAATGTTATTTGTTACATTGCATTCATGGCTTGGCTCAGATTTATCTGAATATCTATCTAAAGAAGCAGCCCAAGTTCCTCTCTGGCCTTAGATCTTCCTTTGCTTCCATTATAGTGTATTATCTTCTATCTTCATAATATATTCCCCCTTCTGAAAAAAGGGTTTACTCTGTGCACAAAGCTAGTATCATTTACAATTGACACTCATAAAGTATCCAAGGTATCAATATATGGGTAGCTCATATGTGTTCTGCATAAGCAAATACATTGTATCTCATCATTTTAGTCCAGAATAATGAATTAAAGAGAAGAGCCTTGTGATTTTGTTGAATTGATTTGCTGATAGCTCATAGGTTAACCACCTTGAAGACCCATATTTAGTAAGGTCTACCAACCAGTGAATAGGATATGTTCACTAAGAAAAACAAGAATAAAGACTAGATTTCCAGGTTTGAAAGAAGACAACATAAGGAAAATGTCATAAATAGAGCTTTAAATAGGACAGGATATAGATCTTCAAAGTTAGGAAACCCATTAAGACAGGGCCTGTGCTCACCCCATTAAAAATAAAAAACCTCATGTGGAAATTAAACTGTGGGAGGAAAGTGATATTTTTAGAAATAATTATTTCTTTTAGTCACAGACTAGATTTGTCTTTACATTTTAATGAACATTATTGAATTTCTATTCCTGATCTCTATGAGTGTTTGATTTGATCCTTCTCTGAGGGAGGCCTGGTGTAGCTACTGTGTAGGGTAGAAGATGGAGAGAATATTGCTCCTACCCACAGGAGTCTTTTCTCCATTCAAGAGATCACATTAGGACATTAACAAGTAGAGTAAAACTGGAGAATAGACCAGTCCTTTGAAGAAAATCAAGAGGAAGGTACTCCAGGTCTCACAGGACTAAAATAGCATCTGGCTCAGCAGGAAGTGCAAAGAAGTTAGTTCTTATTTCAAACAGTAATCTTGATTTCACGGAAAACATCATCTAAAAAAACAAAGCTGAGAAAACTGAAGGAGATTGCTATTTTAGACTGATGTAAAAATAACAGACAGCTTTTGTTCAGAAAGAATGATTCCAAATATTGAAAACAGGGAGCTAGCAAGTATCAAATCACTGTTTCTTCCATTTTATTAATAGTTTCCTGTATTATTTATTATAATTGGACTTGTAATTGTTTCCTTTATTTTGAATAATCTCCAGCTCTAACAAATTTTCTAAGTTGTAAAGAGTTTTGAACAATTTAAGTTAGGATTTAGTTTATTATTACTTATTTTAAATTAAATACACTTGATTGTGTTAAAAGACAGTGTTTACCCTGTGTACTGAGACAGTATTATTCACTATTGGCACTCATAAGGTATCCAAAGTATCAATATATGGGTAGTTCCTGTGAGTTTTGGTGTAAATATATTGTATCTCATCATTTTATTCCAGAATAATGAACTAAAGAACTTTGTGATTTGGTCAAGTTGATTCATTTATAGCAAGTATATATTAATAGTGTATATAATATAATAGTACATCATTAAAAGAGGTCACAAATAAAAAAATATAAGAAGTTTTGAATTTTATTACTCAAAATCAATTCACAATAAATCACTCTCTGCTTGAGCCAATATCAAACCAATCATCTCATCCCTAAATGGATCCAAATGCATGCATCTCATCACAGATATCCAGTGCTCTTGGATATTTTTAAATTAGTAAAAGAATCAACACAGGTTTATCTTTGTGAGTTTTTGTCTTTGTTTTGTTTTCTGCACTAAACACTGGAACTCAGGCTTCCTCTTTCAAGACAGTCTGCTGGAGAATATTTCTGTCCACAAAATTTAAAAGAATAACCAAGGAGACCTATTATGGAGCAGATTTCTGGTTTTTTTCATTAGTTCCCTTAAAAATAGAAAAGAATATCTTCCACAGGCTCAGATCATAAAATCATACAAATTCTAGAACTTGTGTCACAAAAATCTTTGTCATTTTTCTAAAGGCTTAAAAATATTGATAGAGTTTCCTATTAATTGTGAAAATGGTTCTTCCCAAAATCTGAGGTCACAGCAGACTAAAATCCCCACACAAAAGGAAATGAGTGGAAACTCTGAGCAGTGATTTTGTTTTTGTTTTTGTTTTTGTTTTGGCTTTTTTTAAGGTTTTTTTTTAATTATTCTATATTCTTTGTTTACATTCCAAAGGCTTTCCCCTTTCCCAGTTCCCCCCTTTTGAATAGAGGATGGGAAAGGGTCCATATCCGAGGAGGAGACCTGGCTTCATCACCTACAGGGGGAAATGAGCTAAAGTCATAACGTAAGATACATACATGCATGCATGCATTCATGCACACACGAGTACACACATGCATCAAAACATGTAAATTTAAATAGGCGTGTTTCTGTCAGCAGTGTTGGAAAATTATATTCCCATGCAGCTGGGGCTAACAGCAATTGCTACTGCCAATGTGAATTAACAAATCACTCTCTGCTTGAGACAAAATTGAACTAAAACCTCATTTCTAAAGGTATCCCAATCCAAATGCATATCATCACCCAAATTGACAATGCTCTTAACCAGGCAGTTCCCAAATAACCAAATCACAGACTCTGGGGATGAAATGAATGTCACAAACAGAAGGTCGGGAGAATAAAATCTATACTCATAAAACAATATCTCATTATTCAATTTGTATAAAGTTTAAACATAGGCTTATCCCATGAACGATCTGTACATATCGGAGTTGTCTTTTATAGGGATTAGATGAGAGATATCTAAAGTATCAATAATTCTGGCTTTGGAATGCTATGCTTTCTGATCTAGTTGTATATAAATATGATTTGTAAAAAATATAATGGATGTGGTTATAATTTTTATTTTTATTTAAATATATATTATCTGTATACAAAGCTAAACACATTGCACCCTGGGAGGAGACATACATGAATAGTTACAGTTTCTACATATATTAGCATCATTTCCATATATTTACCGAGCATCAACCATATAATTTATCTTGTACACATACACACTTTTTTCATGGGGTTGACTGCAACATAAATGAGGCTTTTACAGGTGGAGGGAAGAGGGTTTATGGGACTTATGAGGATAGGGAAACCGGGAAAGGGAAAATCATTTGAAATGTGAACAAAGAATGTAGAAAAGAAAAAAAAAGAAAAAAGAAAAAAGAAAGACTCAGTACAAAAAAAATTGAGGCTTTTAATACTTATGTGGGTAACTTGAGATAGAATAGAAATATTGCTTCCTTTCCCCTCAACAAGTCCATCACAGTGATGGATTTGAGTATATAATATTGTACCTTAGCTTTTGCATGTCTGTTTTTAAAATATTGGTTCTAATGATAAAGGAGTGTCAGGTTGCTCTCCCTTCGACTGTTTCTGAGAAGATGGATTTTGTACTTTGAGGAGATCCTTCTTCTGAAAAGCAGGGGCTGGAAGTGTACTTTTCACGAAACACGGCCCATGATTTCGGAGTAATTTCCTCTGCTAAATTACTAAGCCTTCATAATTACAGCTATAATTATATTGCAAAAAATTACCTTTAATAAAGATAATGGGCACTTTGAGGTGAATTAGATCATGAAAATACACACTATGATTATCATGATAATACACACTATGTATTATCAATTTTCTTCCTATACTTTTATTCATGAAAATTCTCAGATGTCCTTCATGGAAGGTCAGATTTTAACTCGGTGAATAAATATATAAATTCATACTTGCTGGGATAACAAAAACTAAAACCCAAACTGAGCGACAAGTTCATTGTTAAATTAGTGACATTCTACATAATAAATGTGTGCCCGTACAAGAACACGTGCCTTATATTTCACTGAGGTTTAATACGATTATCTATTAAATTGAATATAATTGAAAAGAGTAAAATAAGCATATGCATTCTTCCTGGAATTCAGAGTTTTCAAATACTAATTTTGAAGAACTGAAAGAGAATCTATCTGTCTTAGATAGACAAGCAGAGTAAAAATAAGTTAGGAAAGGTGATCAAATTCTACAACTAATGTACACTAGAAATTTTCATTCAAGTAAATATTGTATACATTAAATTTTCAAATGATAGTATAACCATTCATTTTTATGCATTCATAAGTCAATAAATATTCACTATGTGTCAGGAAATGTTCTGCAGATAATGGTTAATCACTAACCATATAAGCCTTACATACCAGAAGCAGCAGTGAAGCCTCCTTGGGCCACTACCATAATCTACAGAGAAGTTTATGGCTCTTGTGATGTTTCATCACAAATTCTCCATCACTGCAATCCTCCACACATCACAGGCCTAAATAAATAGGTCCATGCAATGACAAAAAAGATAGCCTCAGATAAACCTTTTGTCTTAAGAAATGAGTTACTACAGGGGCAAGCTGGATAGAGCCCTCCATGGTTGAGAGCACTGGCTGAGCCTCCAGAGAACTCAGGTTCAGTTCCCAGTACCCATATGGCAATGGTCTATAATTCCACTTCCAGAGGATTCTATGCCCTCTTATGGCCTCTGGGAGCACATGTGCACACATACATGCAGACAAAATACATATACATGAAAAAAATAATGAATTAGCAATCACGGGTAATTTATTCACTTCATAGCCTGATCACAAACCCCCTCTTACACTCCCCCCTTACACAACCCTTCTTCCATGTTCCCTCCCCTCTCTGAGAAGGAGGAGCCCCACTCACCCACCCCGGGCATCAACCCACCCTAGCACATTGTAAAATCACTGCAGGAGTTTACAGCTGAGGAGTAAACATGAAACACTAATGTTTCTCCATGATTTTCCTGCAGAGTGCATTGCTACACCCAACTCTGGCTCCTGTATGGCAATTGAATTTACATATTTTACTTATTGAATTTACATAAATTCTCAGCACTAGGCAGTAAGAGAATAGCCCAGTCTATAAAGCATCCTTTGTTCCAACAAGATTTGACAACAGAAAATGTAAGCATTTAACTGAATGGAAGGTAGATGTTAAACAGGACTCTAATCCCTGTACAAATGTCTTACCAAAAGGTTGTTTAAAATAGTCCGATCAGCAGAGAACACAGAAATTTGGAAAGGCTTTGGCTCGTCCTTTAAAACTGTAAGATCTTCCTTATCACTCAGGAGAGTTAGCCTAAAATTTGGAGTTTGTTAATTAAATAAGAAACATTAAGACATTTAAATGAAGTTCCATGTGTATTCAGAAAGGCCAAATGAAAATGAAGCACAGTAGATTAAATGTGTCCTGGTATCAAAAATAAATAAATAAATAAATAAATAAATAAATAAATAAATTGTTCTTTGTCTTTGTTCTCAAGGCAATGCTCATTAAATCTCTCTCTGTCTTACTCACTTAACAAAATAAAGACCACAGGGAGCTGGGAGCAGGTAATCAAAGCAGCAGAACAATGCCCTCTCTCTGTGGAACAGTTCTTCCTGTAATACTTTGGAGAAGAAAGCCTAGAGAATCAGAGGCTGTTGACAGCTGAGAGAAATGGTCCTCTTAAGCACTTTTATGTCAGGCTAAACTGAAGCCCATGAACTAGCACAGATGTCAAAAGAGCCTGAGTCCAGATTTGACACGTAAAAATAAGATGAGTTAGCAGAAAACAATTCTGACACAATCATGTGAAGATCTTAGACGATTACATAATTTAAAGAGAAAGCCACAGAAAAAGACGCCACACTTATTATTTAAAATTTCCCTACAGATCTTTCTTTGACTCTAATGTTTGCATATCTATCAAATTCAATATGCGAATACAGATAATACGTTTACAGTGCATGAATAAACACATCGTATTCTGTACAATCTAACATCAATTAAAATGTACAAGTAGGTTAAGTTTTCAAATTCTCAAAGTGAGATTGCTGCAGTATGCCCAAATCATAGGAGTACTCGTTTGATTGCAGAAAAAAAAAAACCTCTTCTAAAATGTGTCATTGGCGACCTATAATAAAGTATGTGGTACTTCGTATAGTTTCTATTTCCTCTTATATTAACCCTGTGACTCTCAGATATTATAAACACATTTGGTAATAGAGTAACTTCCTTGCTTGATTCCAGCATCAACGCTTTGTATATTTCATTTCACAAATGCAGATTTTCTATATGCAGAATCACAAACACTCCAACAACATAGTGTAGCACTCCGTTTGGGTTTTATCTTTTGCCATGTCTTGAGTTTCTCAGCATGTAAAGTCTTTTTGACGGGGCTGAAATTCCTTTGTTTATGTTCTAGAGCAGTAGGTCTCCACCTCAAAGTGTGGGCTACAATTCCTTTGGTGGTGAAGGACCTGTTTACAAAGGTCAAATATCAGATACCTTGTGTATCAGATATTTACACTATGATTTGTAACAATGGAGAAACTACAGTTATGATGTAGCAACAAAAATAATTTTATAGTTGTGGGTCATCACAGCATGAGGAACTATATTAAAGGGTCGCAGCATTAGGAAGGTTGAGAACCAGTGGTCTAGAGTGAGTCAGAGTCCCAACTGATGGTATAAAATGAAGAGGATAAAATATTTCCTTCCCAGTTCCAGATATTCTATTCATGTCACCTAAGTGTGGCCAATTAGACTACTTGGCCAATGCAACACCATCTGAGGTAATCTTGCCAAAGAAGGCAATTAGCAATGTTTATCTGTGTTTGTATTCATCTAATCCCAGGCACAATTGCTACTGGCAATTTGCAAGTAGATGTCAGGATGGTCCTAAACATGTTCCAATGGAGGTGATGACTCCCCATGACACCATTAATTTTTTTCTGATGCAAATTGTCAATAGTGAGATAAGAAATAGTATCCTATAATTTTATTTCCCCTTAAAAATCTTATACAGTGAAATGCCCACACAGCTGGAATAATTTCCAATCATCCAAAATACTCAAAAATGTTTATAATTACTTCTAGCACATTATGCATGTTTTAATGTTAGCAGAAAGAATATTGTCATCCATTTATGACCAACATAGCGCACCTAAGACCATACATAAAAAGAGTGAGTGTGACAAAGGAATGAATGCAGTGCTTCAAATGCACAAATGTTCAGAGAATGAATGATTGTTCACAGTAATGGCTCAGTATATAAAGTGCTTGCAGCACAAGGCTGAAAATCTGAGTTAGGGTCCCCAGCAACCACCCAAAAGCTGGCTATGTGGGCACATGTCATGTCTGTGACCTAACACTCAGAGGAAAGAGAAAGGGAGATCCTAGGAGCTCAGTAACCAACAAATCTAGCCAAAGCAGTGATCTTCAAGATTAGCCAGGAGACACTGTCTCAAAAATATAGGAGAGTAACAAAGGAAGACACCCAAATCAACCTCAGGCTTCCAATATACATGTGCACCTACACTGCCATGCTCATACACATCCACACACCACATTTGAGAAGAAAGAGGAAGTTGAGAAGGAAGAAGAGGAAACAGTATAAATGACTAAGAATATTAAGAAGTGAATATTAGATTATGAATAGGAAAGGAGGATGTGTCTTGTCCACCATGGGAATTTAGATTTTACTCTCCAATTAACAGTATGATAAAAATATATTTTAATTAAAATATATTTACATCTCTTCATTCCCTTTAGATTCTTCCAGTTTTTTTTCCTTTTTTTAAAATTGGATATATTCTTCATTTACATTTCAAATGTTATATACTTTCCCAGTTTTCCCCCCTCTCAGAAAACCCCCAGCCTATTCTCCCACCCCCTGCCTCCATGAGGATGCCCATCCACCCAACCCCTCCCACCTATACCCCCCCTCGATTTCCCCATGCTGGGGCATCTATCTAGCCTTCATAGAATCAAGGACTTCTTCCACCGATGCCTGACAAGGCACTCCTCTGCCACAAATGTTGCTGGAACCATGTGTACCCCTTGGTTGATGGATTAGTCCCTGGGAGCCCTGGGGGGGTGTCAATTGACAGGAAACCCAACTCCCAGCATCAGACTCTTTGCCATCTACACAGACCAGCAGATAAAAGATTAATACCGAGACTATACAAAGAACTCAAAAACAAAGATCCAGTTGAAAAGGGGCTAACAAACTCAATGGAGAGTTTTCAAAAGAAGAAACAAAAATGGCCAAGAAATAAATTTGAAAGGGTCCAACATCCTTAGTAATTGGATGAATGAAAATTAAAACCACCTTGAAATTTTAAAGAAAATGCGAAAGAAATAAAATCATATGATAATATAACAGGAGCAGTGCTAGGTGAGAAGGAGAGTGAGCAGAGCACCGTCAATCATATAAAAATAAGGAGTAGCCTCTTTTAAACACAGTGGTGGCAATGGGGATGGAGAACAAGTGCAAGAAAAGCATTTAAAACTATTCTGAGCATTTGGCTACTTCTCCCAGTAAAACAAGCACCTTTCGGTACTATAAATATAAACCAAGAAATTAAGAGGAAAAAAATCTAATTTGTTCACATGGAAATCAGTGATAACTTCAAGGATTAGAAAAAGTGCTAAGACATATTTAAAATGGCTATGTTGTAACAACATATGTTATCTGCATAACTTCTATATAATAACCAATATAGTGAGAAAGTTGATGACATTACCTGCTCCAAGACTTCATTATAGGAAATAGTTGCTTTGGTATCTGTAACGGGACTGTCATAGATGATAGCAATCTTATCCCCTTGACCATTTTCAATGTGCCGATCAATGGCATTGTAACAAATGTTAAGCATCCCTTCAACAAACCTGAAACACAATGGAAAGAAAAATGAATGATAGTTTTTGCTTAACTACTTTGCAACATATCACACTGCTAAGAGATTTCCTCAGGACAGTGTTTTCTGTAGCACGTACCACCAGGAAATGAGGGTGGTAAAGCACATATTTAAAAATAACACCCAGAGAATATTTTCACTTGAATAAATATGGATTTTTATTACTGTATAACAGAAAATTACACTTTGTGCTTTCAGCTGACAGCTTTGTGGATGTCATTGCTTATGACAGAAGTGGAGTCTACAGTACCTGAGTAATATACTTTATAGAGGTAACTCAAATCCTGTGTGTGGTGCAGAAGCACTAAAGATTTTGATTAGAAAAATGACGGACAAGTGGAGGAAGTTCTGCTAGCTACTACCAATAGACAAAGCAGCAAAGGCAGCTCTTTGAATAAATCGTCATAGTTAGTTTCAATTGTCAACACACACTTAGAGAGAACCCTCATCGACGATTGTTTCCATTGGAATGTCTTCTGTACATGTTTGTGGGGCCATTTCTTAAAAGCGTTAATTAATGGTAATATGTCCAACCCAGTGCAGACTATACCGTTACTGGTCAGATGGACCTGAGCTATGGTTTAAATATGCTTGGCTCATGGGAAGTGACCTTATTAGGAGGTATGGCCTTATTAAAGGAAATGTGTCACAGTTGGTGGCTGGGCTTTGACTTCTCTATGCTGAAGCTGTGCCCAGTGTGCAAAGAGAGACCCTCCTTCCAGTTGCCTGTAGAAGATAGTCTCCTCCTAATGGCTGCCTTTGGATCAAGATGTAGAACTCTAGTCTCTTCTAGCACCAAGTCTGACTACACACTACCATGCTTTTCACCAAGATGATAGTGAACTAAACCCCTGAAATTGTAATCTAGCCCAATGGTTTTCCCTTATAAAACTTGCCACAGCCTTGAAACCCTAATTAAGACAGCAAGCAAGGGGAAAAAAGCTAATAAATAGAATTTTTCCATTTCTATGCTTCAGTTCTTTCCTGCAAGTTCCTGCCTTGAGTCTTTTTATGATGGACTAGAACCCGCTCCAAATAAACCATTTATACAAGCCACACTGGCCAGTAAGTCAGCTAGATGATCTTCAGACTTTCACCAATCCTTGTCACATCAAAACTCAGTCTCTGAAACTCAACACCATCTCTGTAGCAAACTACAAACTGTGTCTTCCTTGCTCTCTCTGCTTTCCATCCAGGGGATTAAGCAGATCCTGGTGTCATATCTTGATTCCTTCTCTCCTGGTGACCCCTTCAGACACCCTCTTCTAGCCCATCGCTATTCCTAAGTGGAAGCTTCTAATAGGACCCCAGAAACATTCTTTAACAGGCAATACATGGCCAACACAGTACCCTAAGAATCATAGAGAGCAGCAGTAACCCGGGAATGGGATAGCAACTTAACAAAAAGAAGTCTAGATAGCACCAACTAGTTTTTAACCAGTACGAACCCAGATTCTAGAAGGCAGCATAAAAACATAACAGGAGAAAATGTTTCTGCTAACATCCCCAAATGTTACCATGGTTCACCCTGAAAAATATAATGTAGATGAAGCACCAGGCAACAACTTCATAAGGGCCTTTTTGAATACTTCTGATGCCTTTAAAGAGGAAATGAAGAAATCTATGAAAACATAGAAAAACACCAGAATGAAATAAAGGAAACAGTTTAATATTTTTCAAACAGAAAAAGTCAATAAAATAAAAAAAATAAAAATTAAAAAAAATACTAAAACTGGGTGTGGGGGGACAGGGGAGATAGGCATTCCAATAGAAAACTCGAGAGGCAAGCCTCCCCAACAGAATACAAGAAATGGAAGAGAAAAGATGTTAAAGATGAGGTAGAGGAAATAGATACCCCAGTCAAGAAGAAGGTTAAATTAAAAAAGGGAAAAAAAAAAGCAAACAAACAGATCAAAAGTATCCAGGCAAACCCCACGCCCATGAAATCTAGGATAGTATGGAAAAACCAAAACTGTCAATAAGAGGAAACATTTTCAACAAAACCACCTAAGAAAATTTCTCCAATTTAAATAAGAAAGTGTCTATCACAGTACGGGAGAAAAACAAAACAAAACAAAACAAAACAAAACAAAAAGAAAAAGAAAAACCAAAAAAACCACAAAATACACTGGAGCAGAAAAGAAATTCCCTTAAGCACACAATAATCAAAGCAATGAATGAACAGCAAAAGATATTTAAAAGATGCATGGGAAAAAGAGCAAATAACATAAAGGCAGACCTGATAAAATAACACCTGACCTCAGAATAAAGAGGTTCTAGAAAGAAATGCTGCAGAATCTTCAGAGACCACAGGTACCATCCCAGACTACTATATACTTTCAATCACAATAGAAGGAGAAACACATTCCACAGTAAATCAAATTTAAGCAGTATTCAGTCCTTCAGAGGCCACAACAAGAGAAACATCAACCTAAAGAGGTTAACCACAACCACAAATATAAAGAATAAAGAATATCAGACGAGGGGCCTGGAGGGATGGCTCAGTGGTTAAGAGCATTGAATGTTCATGCAAAGCACCCAAGTTTAATTACCAGCCTCCAGATGACAGCTCACAATTCTATAACTCCATTGGTCTAATACCCTCTCACACAGACATACATGCATATAAAACACAAATACACATAAAATAAGTTATTTGAAACAAAAAGAATATCAGACTAGAAAATCTGAAGGAGAAACAAACACTGCAAAAAACAGAATCAACAAATATTTTTCATTGATAACGCTCAACATCAAGGTTCTCAATACCACAATAAAAAGATACAAGCTAACAACAGATGTGTGAAATGGGGATTTATCCTTCTGCTACATCCAAGAAACACACCCTAAGAGCAGAGTCATCACCCCAGAGTAAAAGAATAAAAATGATTTTCCAAGGAAATGGACCTAAGAAACAAGCCAGAGTAACCAATTTAATATCTGACAAAATAGACTTCAAACTAAATTAATCAGAAAGAGATAGAAAAGGATGCTGCTACAGACTCACCAAAAGAAAAATCCACCAAAGAGAACTTGCAATTCCTACAAATCTATGCACCTAACATACAGGTACCCAAGTTCATAAAAGTAACACTACGACAGCTTAAATCACATATTGACTTACACACTAATAGTTGGAGACTTCAATATTCTACTCTCACCAATAGGCAGATCATTCAGACAAAAATTTAACAGAGATGCTGAAGCTAACATTATAAGCCAATAAGACCAAACAGATATTTATAGAACATTTCGCCCCAAAATAAAATAATACACCGTCTTTGCACACCGTGGAACTTTCTCCAAAATTAACGACATACTCAGACACAAAGAAACACTCTACAGATACAAGGAAACTGAAATAGCACCCTGCATCCTTTCTGACTTCCATGGGTTAAAACTGGATACCAACAACAAAAACAAAGCATACTAACTCAAGGAAACTGAGCAACTCACTACTTAATTAAAAAATGGGTCAAGGCAGAAATTAAAGACATCCTAAAATCGAATGAAAATGAATGTGCACACACACACCAGTTCATATGTGGAGGTCACAGGATCATGTTCTGGAGTTGGTTCTCTCCTTCTATCACAGCGATCGCAGGGATCAAACTCAGGTCAAGGCTGGGCAGGAGGTGTCCTAAGATGAGTCATGTCACTGGCTACAGCTTGTTAGAAAACTAGCACTCTGCCTGAATGTTTATCATGAGGATCCAGGCAGTTCCATCACACCTGATCAGAGCAGTGATTAAAAGGAAGGACTTGGCTGCTGAAATAGCAAACCCACACACTCTCACCAAAGCCACTCGTTACTTCACAGGCTCCAAGCAGCAGCCTGGGTTTCACTCATTGCTGCTGAATATGTTGATGGACTGTTACATGATACAAGCATGTAGTCATCTTAGAAGGCGGCAGAAATAGACACTGTACTTCTGCCCCCATAGTTTCCATGATAAAGACTGATTAAAAAAAAGAAAAAGATTGTCACTAAGTAAACAATAAAAACAGATCCTTAGTAGGATGAAGACTCTGATTTCCAGGATTATCACATAATAATCTTCAAACACCCAGTTTCATTAAATAACTGTGAATCATGCAAAGAAATAAATAGAATAGCACATTTATAGAAGTCAATAACTATTCCTGAAGAAGCACAAACATTGGACTTACTAATCAAAGGTTATAAATTATCTATTAAATACACTCAGTGATGACTCAGTGCCAGCCAGGTCCCCCAAAGATCAGAAGAACATCCTGTACCCAGCCCAGATACCAACTTATTCAGGCCATATGACACGCTATGCTCAAGCACAGAATGACATTCTGTTTTCAGGGGTGAATGGGAACAGAGCCTGGGGTTATTCTCAGTAACCTCACATCTCAGGATGCTGCATTGCCAGCACTAAGCAAGAGTTAAGTCAAGGCTACCTTAAGAACTACGTTAAGAACTTAACTCTACCTTACTTAAAGCTACCTTAAGAACTTCACTGAACTTTTTTTTTCTTTTTAGTTATCCCAGTAGTCACAGGGGAAAAGAGGTGAAAAGAGTGTTTTTTGTATCTTCAAATACTCTGTTTTTAACTCTCACTGTGGTATGGTCTTATGGCTATCTTTTGCTTCGTGTTCATTTTTTTAAGCAAAATTTCCATGTTTGATATGTACAGAATTGTATGTTATGTTATTATGATTGTTTGATGATATATTGTATTAGTATAGAGATTTCTAGATATTAAATACATATCTTATAAACAAAATAAGTTCCAATCTCAAAATAAAAAGACCAAAGTAAGTACAAAACAACAACAACAACAACAACAACAACAACAACATACCCAAACTAATGGAACATATGAAATCTTTGTAAGTGTGCATCAGAAGGGATCCTTAGCTTAAAGGAAGAGTGGTCACATGCCCTGGTCCTTAACCAAGAAGCTGTCTCCAAATTGATAGGCAATTGCAAATGAAAATTTAGTTTTCCTTTTATGGACTGTCATGGGAGAAGCAAAGTACTGTTAACGGTAGGCTATTCATAATACTTTCACTGATTGTCATTTCTCTAGTTTTGTGTTTAGCCTAATACCATGTCATAAGATGCATAGCAGGAGCTTCAGAGTACTTGTGAGCAAAATGTGGACTCAGCAATCAAATTCCATAAATACTAAACACTATTGGGGATGAATATGAAGAGTTTGATATATTCAAGGTAGAAGTTATAAAGCAGGCATGAAAGAGCTTTCTCAAACTAGTCAACCCACCCTCAGCTGATTGTGAAGTGACACCTAAAATAATTAAGTGCCATTCCTTAAGTTTTAGAATAAAATCGTGTAATTTAATGATATAAATAACATTCATTCATCTTGATTTTTTTCCTTTAACTAAATTTACACAGTCAAATAATATTGATTTTTAAATGGGTATTTTCTTAAATTCACTTAGGAAACACTTCCATGTCTATACTTCACGGTAGTACAAACCATCAAAAGCATTTCCAAAACTCTACATCTGTACTTCTGCAATAGTATTTACTGCATTTTATTAACATATGGGTGTTCTACCACCTATATGGTTTTTGTTTGGTTGTTATTCTATAACTACCGAGAGCTGAGGATATGTCATCTTACTGATCCAATGATCTCCTGTGTGCTTTCCATACGTTATCCACTCTGAGTAGCTGACACATGACTGAATTCAAATGGTAGTAACTCTTCAAGGAAGTCATCACGAAGGATCCAAGTTCATTTACTCTTCCCATTTAAAAAAAATCGAGAGAGCCGGGCGTGGTGGCGCACACCTGTAATCCCAG
Source organism: Apodemus agrarius (assembly GCA_964023405.1). NCBI lineage: Eukaryota > Metazoa > Chordata > Mammalia > Rodentia > Muridae > Apodemus > Apodemus agrarius. The sequence goes on along the minus strand of OZ030026.1, from coordinate 24,674,953 downwards.
CACTTGGGAGGCAGAGGCAGGCGGATTTCTGAGTTCGAGGCCAGCCTGGTCTACAGAGTGAGCTCCAGGACAGCCAGGGCTACACAGAGAAACCCTGTCTCGAAAAAACAAAAAAAAAAAAAAAAAAAAAAAAACAAAAACAAAATCGAGAGAAGAGTGACCTAGTGACACCAAGGTTAATTAGTTAGAAATGGCAGAAAGCCATATTTGAATTCAAAATATTTAGACATCTCAACTGGTGTCAATGTCATGACGTCATATCAGTTACAGATAATGCTGTTTCCTGTTCTCCAGTTCACTGATTAATTTATTTCCCATTTCCACTTAGCTCTGCTACATTCCGCCCATTCAGGAACATAGTTTTTATATTTTTACTTCTTCTTTTCTATTTTTACATTTCACAATTCTACTCACTTATTTTCTCTTTAATTAATTTACTGTAGACTTCTACCTCCTTCAGATGTATTGATGATTATTTGAGGCATTTATATTGGTGGTGGTTTTAAAATCCTTGTTAGATGAGTCTAGTATTGGTGCCATCTAAAAGTCATATCTATTTGATTGTCTTTGTCATTCATGCCAACATTTCCCTGGTCTTCATTATAATTGCATGTTTTTATTGTACCTTGGACATTGTGGATTTGGTGTTACTGCTCTCTATTCCTTATTTAAATATAAAATTTTAATCTTCTATTTATCTCTGGCACAATGTAATTGGAAAAGACCTTTGTCCCCAACTTATGTATAAGTTCTTGTTATTATTAAGATTCCTTGCTAGCACTAGGAAATAAGCTGGGGTGAAATTTCAACATTCAAACTCTGTTTTCATTCTCCATTCCCAGTGAGAAGGTGAGTGTTTCTCCATCACTCTTCCTCCTGTGAGCTCCTTAACTAGAATGAAGGTTCTAACTAGCTCATAAGTTTACCAGGCATCAGTAGAGAAGAAAGGACTATTAGGTTGTTTTCTTACAGCCTGGGAAAAATAAATCCCTAGACACTCTGCTCTGCTTTCCCTGGTGAGGACAGTTTGAACCAATGTTTTCTGTGCTATTGGAAAAGATTAGGACACTTATCACTTAGTGTTTTCTGTACATGTAGGCTTTCTGTTTTCTTCTTTTTTCCCCCAAGAGAGAAGTATTGTTTGTAGTTAATTTTTAAATGTATGTTCTGTATTCCTTCTAAGTTGTCAGCTTCTCCAGCAAACAGATAGTGCTATAGAAAGCACAAAGAAAACATAGAGAACTTATTCCCATCCCACTCCTAACATCCTCAATTCTTAGTTGGCTGCTCTCATTTGTCAGAAGTATTACTATTTGGATTGAATTATAAAGTTATAGATTTTTCATTGTAGTCAACACAAAGAAGAAGGTGGAGTGTGTTTTCCACCTAAAATAAAAACCAAAAGCCCCTCGTTTTTATTTATTCTGTATTCTTAAACCAATTCTTCATATGTGTGTGTGTGTGTGTGTGTGTGTGTGTGTGTGTATACATATATGGATATATATATCCATTAAAATAAGAGCAAAAAGCTATTGGGATCTGTAACCATATTTACTCTTAAGTGGAAGTTCAAGGGAGAGATTGTAGGACTGTCCAGAAGCTTGTGGACCAGCAAGCCTGGAATAAGCATAAACAAATCAGACTCTGCCTCCTAAACCAAGTAGAAGGACTAGAGATGTAGCTTCTATTGTAAAGTGCTTGCCTAACATGCACAAAGCTATTGGTTCGATCCCCAACATGGCATGGCAGCATTCTTGTGTCATTCCAGAACCCTGCTGGTGCAAACAGTTCTACTAAAAGATGACGTTCATCCTTGGTTGCACACTGATTTCAAACCGCCAGACCTACCTGAGATCCTGTCTTATAAAAATAAATAAGGTAGGAAAAGATAACAATCTCCTAAAAGTCATTATAAGACTTAAGATGTGCACTCTCACATGTACAAACTTACACACACATACCTACACACACACACACACACTCTGTGTTTGGATTTTTGCCCATTGTACATAATTTTGAATAACTTAATATTCACTTTGCTATAACGGTATACTTTGCTCTTTATAGACTATGCTTAAAGAAATTTAGGAAAACATTATATCCTCTGGAGAACTTAAGAAAGAAATCTAGAAGAAGAAGAAGGCCTTGCAAGCAATGTTCAGCTGAACCATGCTGCAGGAGTGAGCCAAGCTACACGTGGCTCTTAGGAGGAGCCCAAATTGGCCTAACACCGATGGATGCACTGTGCATGATGGAATCAAGTGAACCGCACGGGACTTCTCAGCTCAAAGATCTGGATTATTCCAGTATGGCAAGATGTTTATTTCTCTTTAAATCAAATCACTTCAGTAAAAGTCAGTTGAAAAGCTACGTGGTGCCTCGCTACTGCCACTTCTAAATCCATGGGTAGCTTTTAAATGAGAGTCTCTCCCATGTGTAAAAATAAATAATACTCTAAAAATTACACTTCATGGAATTTTGTTTCTCTTTCAAAGTGTAAATATGGCTCATTGTAAAGAGAATGTGTCACTTTGACACTGTATTTTGCATTACACCTTGAGCTTTCCCCAAGGTTTGACTTTTTCTTAAATAAAATGTGTTGAATGATGACAAAATATTCTATTCAATCACTGGTCAATGTTAAAGTTAAAACTGTACCTGAAAATTGCCTTTCATGATTTATTCTATTTTTTTATTAATCATTTTATTTGTTTACCCTTTAAATGTTATCCCCCTTCCCACTCTTCCCTCCATGAAGCCCCCACCCCATCCCCAACCCCTTGGCCTCTAAGAGGGTGTTCCCCAACCCACCCACTCCCACCCCATCCCTCTAGCATCCCCCTTCTCTGGGGCATCAAGCTCCCACAGGACCAAGAGCCTCTCCTCCCATTGATGCTATGTTGTTTATTCCCTGTGTTCCCAAATATTTTGTTATGTTAATTTTCATTTATTGTTTAAGTATCTAAAACATAATATAATTCTAGCCCTAAAAATACTGTCATTTATATGAATGGGAAACAGATAGCATTTAAGTTGTAGCATAAATTATCCTGCTACAGAAAGATGAGTTGTACAGCAACTATAAACTCTGTCTCTCAATTCCATGACACCATCCTACTTTATAAGAACAAAACATGGTACAGTTACTTTCACAACGTAGCCTATGGATTTCTAGTCAGTAAGCTTTGTTTTATTGCCTATTCACTCAGTTAAGGGCCAGGTACCTACAGGTTACCCTACTGAGCATGAAAGACCAGTTTATTCAGCCACCCTAACTATTTATCAGGTACTCAACACAATAATCACAAATAATATGCAGAGGAGTGACATTAAAATTTCCTATCATTTTTGTGAAACTAGACCTATAGAATATCACAGTTATAGAAAATTTCAAGAAAGTAGCAACTACCTAGATCAGAAGAGAGGTCACATTGGGAATTAATCACTGAATTAAAAGCAGACAAGTATTGATGACCTTTGCGAGATGACTCTAGATAGGGAATGGACTGTGTTGCCCCATGGTCATGAATGGGTTAATGCAGAATAGGAACTAGAGTGGAAACTGAGGCTCTGAAGTTAAGGTGCTTAAGGGAAAAGGGCATGTGGGACCTTTGGGGGGCAGGGAATCAGAAAAGGGGAAATGAAATGTAAATATAGACTATATCCAATAAAAAAAACCTTAAAAAATAAAATGAAATAAAAACTTTAAAAAAAAGAAACTGGGCTGGGCTGGGCTGGGCTGGGCTGGGCTGAGCTGAGCTGGGCTGGGCTGGGCTGGGCTGGGCTGGGCTGGGCTGGGCTGGGCTGGGCTGGGCTGGGCTGGGCTGGGCTGGGCTGGGCTGGCTTCTCTTCAAGGTGTACAAGTTTAGTACCTGGTTTCAAGCAAAAGAAACAGAAAGTGTAATACTAAGGAGAGAAGAATGGAAAATTAATAGGTGGGTATTTTTTTAGTGTCAAGCTATGAGAGTGTAACTAGGACAATGTCCCTTAAACAAAGGGACATTGAAACTGAAGTCCTCATGACTGAGGCAGCAAGGACAAGTGTCAGCCTCCACTCCAAAGCCAGAGTCTTCTGCTAATAAACAGAAAGCCAAGAAAGGGTCTTCAGCATGGAAAAGGCTTCTCAGAAATGGATTTGAGGGAGAAGTCTCGAGATCACAATGAATGTAAGACTTGTGAGATAAACAAGGAAATGGGATCTGGAAGGATCTGTTGACTGACAAAGAGAGTCATAATAAGAAATAAAAGCATGGGTGTAAAGGAGGTGAATCAAAAGGAATTACAAGCATAAGGAAGGCTGTTATCAAAGAGAGAAAGAATTTATGATCTGGAAATATCAAATTGATATGCCCTTTTCAGATCAGGAATGAGGATAAAAAGAAATAGTTTTGAAGTTGAGGGGATACAAACATTTTATTCATACTATTATTGTGTTTCACAATTTATACGCATATTAAATTAAATTATCTAATTGCATACTATCCCTTGAGATAGACAATGGTCTTCCCATTTTTCAGAGAGGAAGGAATCTCAGAAAAGTCAATTTTCTAGAATCGGAAGTGTGTATGTTTTCTGGCTTGAAGGCAAATGCTAGAAACTTGTTTCCAGTTTTAAGACTCTGGGTACTTACTTAACCTTCGTGTTCTAGCTTCCTACAACCAGAAGGCTGTGGTAATCCTCTCATGTCATGGCACAGGGCAAATGGTCAATACTTATTTTTAAGTAAACTCTACAATTGTGAATGAGCATAATTCAAGTAGTACTCTTCTGATACATTAAAACAAATAAGAAAAGTGTATTATGAGTTAGTATGCTGTTCAGCAGGAACAATGGCTAGCACAAAAGACTACTATTACACATGAACAGAGAGCGCATTAAACACGTTTGAGAGAGCATCTTGTTGCTCTATTCACACAGTGACATCCTACCTAAATTACGGGCACTTGGCTTTGGGGAGTAGCAACTTGCTGTTCCAGGAAACTCTCCAAATTGGATAAATTGCTTATTTGCATCAGAGTAATAACCTTATGTTAATGTAACCACTAGGGGTATTGGTTTGTGTGTGTGTGTGTGTGTGTGTGTGTGTGTGTGTGTGTGTTTAATTGTTTGGAAAGAGATTCTCTTTGAAAGATGATGAGTTTGACAAAGAAACTCGATGCAAATAGAAAGATGGTCTTTATTTCTTCCTATCCTTTTCCATGGGTATCTATCCTCAGAACCTATCACATAAGGTCTGAGCATGGACCAGACCGCTTAGGCATGAAAGAACATCCCACACATCCGCAGCCCAACCAGATCGTATCAGATGAAAGGTGAATGAACTGGCAATGGTGAGAAATGCATCCCAAAGCGAAAAGAATAGAAAGAAAGGCTTTCCGGAAATCAATACCTGTGATCTGAACCAAATCCACTGTCAGCAAGGAGAAAGGGCATGAATGGATTCTCAGGTTGTGAGTCATTCCTGATGGTAAATTCAGAGAACAAGGTGAGGACACATATTTATCATGATTCATTGACATTCTTCTAGTAAATGCAGGAACAGCAGAGAATTCAAGTGAAAAGAAAGAAGATTTGGTTCACTTTGGAAGAAAGATGTTACAGGTAACTTGTTATTAAGGGTCAGAAGTAAATAGTAAGACCAAATACAATTAAATTTTAAATTATGTGTTTATGAAAATAAACCATAATCAGAATGAACAAAGTTGTTCCTTAAGGACAAGCAAACTTCTTCATTCAACCAGTCTTCCTACTATAACACGTTATGATATGTTAGGAATAGGCTCTTTCCCATACTGACACAGAAAATAAAATGCCATGATGTTACAGAGGGGAAGACTGAAAAGTTGAACAACTTATTTTTTTAAAAGAGGACCTACAAGTCATGATGCCACAGAGATTCCAAGCTGGCACCCTGCAAGAAATTGCAGAATAATGATTTGATAAAAAGCTGTCTGATAGCAAGATGTGTTCATCAATATTGATGTGTGTGTTTGTTGGAAGAGGAACAAGATGCTGTTCAGCATTTAATCCCAGTGATAGTGAGAATCATGAAGCAGTGAAGGAAGAAGGAAAGAATGGGGAAATAGAAGATGAGAAAAACAATCATGGCAGCATCATGGAGGAGTCCAACTCATTACAACATTCCTAAGAACTGGAAGTGAAAAGTAGGGCAGATATATAGAGACAAAAATAAATGTTCTTCTGAGTAATGTGCAGTCTCCTAGAATTGCTTGTTGCCTATAACTCATGAGAATTATGGGAGAGGAGCTGTTAGGTTCAGCAAGAGCCCTGGAAATTAAAGCCACTATAACAGAGATGCAATGAAGATGAGTGGAAACAAGAGGCTTACTCAATATGTCCACATTGGGAAGATAAACAGAGGTCCAGGGGCTACTTCACACAAATCTATGATGTTGGGTCATGATATAAGGTTGCATTTTAAATACAGAGAAGTCTGAGTTGAGGTGTGGTCTTTCCCAATGGCTGAGATATTATTGATTCACCTCTAATCTATTTTATTGATATCACAAATGCTCAAAAGTATGTGAAATCTCTTTTGGAGAAAAGACTTCCATGTTAACTGGATACAGTTTTTAGATTTGTCCTTCTCCTAGGATAAGATTCATAAAGAGAAATTCTAATTCGAAACATGCATTGTTCCTAGAGTGTGATATTCAAAGGGAGGCCACAAGTATATAAATATCATCATTCTGTCCAGGATAATTAGGGGGAACACTGTAATATTGTGACAAAGTTAGCTTCTACACCCAGGGCTCCCAGAGGCAAGCCCTATTTGTTAACTTATTCTGTTCACTATTTAGAGAAGTCCAGAGAGACACTGAGTGTATGCTGTTATTAAAGAGGAAGATTGTGATCCATCGACTGCAAATACCTATGGATATTTTTTCCTTTGAGCCTTATGTAATATTTCATAATTGTTCCTGAAAAGATAGTGGAACTTGAAAAGAAACACAAGGAGTTTGCTGCCATATCATTTCATTGTCTATGGTAAAAAGATTCAGATAATATGGGCAGAATGCTTAGATTTCCAAAGCCAATAGCTATTCTTTCAGAGTTTCTTGCATTGGTAAAAGTTAAATATTCTGTAAAAGGCTGTGGGAATTTATCTTGAATATTAATTTTTGTGGAACAATTTAGTAAGAATTAACAACTTACAATTATCTTTGAGTTAATTATCTTCTAAGAATTTATCACGATGAAGTAAAGAAAAAGAGAGAACAGAGAAAACCTATCCTGCATAGTAGAGCGATAAGGAAACTGAAGGAGATGAAGAGACTATAAACAGAAAATGAAGTACTGCACCAGGAAATATCTACAGCCAAGAAACACTTTTAGAAAGTAGCAGGATACAAAATTAACACACAAAAATCAGTAGCCTTCCAATATACAGACTACAAATATACTGAGACAGAAATCAGGAAAACAAACAGTACCTTTCACAACTGCTTCAAAAAGAAGGTCTGTGGATAATTCTAACCAAGCAAACCAAGAAGTTATATAACAAAAAATGAAGGCATTGAAGAAAGAAATTAAAGACACAAGAAAATGGAGATTCAATGCAATCTCCATTAATATTCTTAATATCACAATTCTTCACAGAAATTTTAAACAGAATTCTTCAACTTCACATGGAAACAAACACACACACATACATAAATACACACACACACACACACACACCACTACCACCACCACCACCACCACCACCACCACCACCACCAATAACAACAACAGCTCCAATACTAGGGTAACTAAAACCATCTGTCTTAGTCAGAGTTTCTATTGTCTTAGGGTTTTTATAGGTTCATCAAAACACTATGACCAAAAAGCAAGTTGGGGAGGATAACATTTATTCAGCTAAAACTTCCACATTTCTGTTCATTACTGAAGGATATGAAAGAACACTGCTTACTAGCTCATTGTTTGTTGCTTGCTGAACCTGCTTCTTTTTTTTATATAAAACCCAGGACCATTCACTCAGGAATAAAGCCACCCACAATAGGCTGGACCCTGTCCCATTGATCAGTAATTGAGAAAATGCCTTACAGCTGGATCTTATGAAGGAAATACCTCTACCTAGCACCTTCTTTTCTGATGACTGTAGCTTGTATCATGTTCACACACAAAATCAGCCAGTATGTCACCCTTAATAATAGAAGAACTGCTAGAGGCATCACCATTGCTGATCTCAAATTATACTACAGAGCTACAGTGATAAAACAGATTTTTTGCATTTTTAAAAAGGCACATTGAACCAAACTGAAGACCAAGATAATATTTCCACATACCTACATACACTTGTTTTTTTTTAAGAAGGCAAAAATATACACTGGAGAAAAGACAGCATCTTCAACAAATGATATTGGTCTAACTCGATGGCTGAGTATAGAAGAATGAAAATAAATCTATGCCTATCACTGTGTACAAAACACAATTCCAAATGGTACAAGAACCTGAAAATAAGATTTGATACTCTGAATCTGACAGAAGAAGAAATGGGGAGATAGTCTGGAACTCACTGGCACAGGAGAAGACTTTATGATCAGTACTGCAATAGCAGTCACTAAGATTAACAATTAATAAATGGGACCTCATGAAACTGAGAAAGGACATATCCAGACAAGTTGCAGACTACAAAATGGGAAAAGGCCTTTACCAGTTATACATCTGATAAAGAATTTGTATCTAAGCCCCAAGAAAACAACCAACCAATTTTAAATAAGTTGGAGAACTAAGCCAAAATTTCTGAAAACATGAAACACAAATGGTTGAGAAACATGTAAAGAAGTGTTCATCATCCTTAGCCATGAGGGAAATGAAAACTAAAACTACTTGGAAAGTTAATCTCGTCCCATTCAAAATGTCCATGATCAATAAAATAAATGACAACACATACATGACAGAGTGTAGGAAAGGTGAAAATGTATTTATTCCAGGCAGAAGGGTGAACTGGTATGGTATGGCCACTATGGAAATCAATATAGAAGTTTCACAGGAATCTGGATGTTGATTTACCTCAAGATCCAGCAATACCACTCTTGGACATATTCCCTACTGATTCCCCTTGCTCATCCTTATTTATTGCTACTTTATTAAAAAATTAGAATCAGCCTGAAAGTTCATAAACTGATAATGAATCATAAGTTCATAAATCTGTAATGAAAATGTATATTCATATAATGGAGTATTATTTAGCTGTAAAGGAAAATAAAACTTTAAGGTAAATAGATAAAGCTAGAAAAAATTCATTCTGAGTGAGGTGACCCAGAGTCCTTTCTCAAAAGAAATATTGAATGTTTTCTCTTACATGTGGATGCTAGCTTTTTACACTTTGATAGTATGCTACATTGTGAATAACCCCAGAAGTTAGGTAACCAGTAAAGTATAAGGGGGTAGAAGAGGATTTCTGATGAAGGAAGGCAAAATAAAACAACATTGTGGAGAGAGAAAGGAAAACTAGAATAGAAGGAGTTAGTATGAATGATGGTGGGCAGGAAAGGTGAAGGAGGGAATGTGGAGGGAAAGCAATAAAGCAAAGGCCATTTGAAAAACCATGCGGTATCTTCCTACTTGAGAAGCGCTTTTAAAATATAAACATATATGTTAGGAATTCAAATAAAGTCATCAAATGAAAAAGGAGATAATGTCTGTAACTAGCCATTTCAAACCACAGAGTAATACCTTCACTGTCAGCAGGGGATTACAACTTGTTGGGTCATTGACTGATGGAACCCCTATATATATACAGATTACTGACAAAGCTATTGATCTTTCTCAACAATATGAGTGTAAGGGCCTATTGTGGAAGACAGCACTTACTAAGCCATAAAACACAGAGAAATTGAACTGATTCCTAAATATAAGTTTTACTGCTAGTGGTCAGCATTCATGGTACTAGAAGGCACTCTGCACACTACCAGAAGGAGAAAGATAATTATGAATAGTTCTACATACAAATCCTCCTTGTATTCATATTTATGACAGTAACTTACATGTAAGACATACTAATGCAATAGTTGCATGAAGGCTAAAAGATAACCAACTGTTTTGTGGGATCTTGTTTGTTTTCTTGTTGTTGCTATTGTTGTTGTTGTGTTTACATTGGAGGTAACCCACTGCATGAGAAGGAACCCATCCTTGACACTGCTTAAGATCCTGAGATTAGATAGGTCTTAGTTTAGGGAAGAACTTAATTCTGCCAAAAGAACATAGCAACAACAGCAATAAAGACTCTATTGCAAAACTAACATATTGCCCCCTGATCAGTGCTGTACTCATCTCACATCAGAGGTTACTTCTGCAGTAGATGGAAATTAACACAGATGCCCATAATTTCACAATGTGCAGAATGTGACTTTGCAGCACTCAGTTCTAAATAGGGTATCTTCATTAGGCTTATCCCTTTGAGGCTCAAGAGGCTATGCACAATAGGAGGCAGAAGGATTAAGACCTAGAACTACTGGGTGGAAGATTAGATAGGTCATGAGCCTATGGAAAAACCTAGCATTGGTTTTTCTGCCAAAGGAACATAGAAAAATAAAGAAGGAAACAGAAAAGAGTTTTAACGGAATGCACCTATACTAGAACCCATAGAATCGAAGGTTCCTTAACTCATGGTATAGAAAAATTAATTAGAAGTAGAAAGGGAGCTATCAGATGACAAGAACTATATAATTACAATAATTCTGGAATCAACAGGAAGGGAAGAAAACATATTATAATCATATATATATATATATATATATATATATATATGCCTACATCTTAAAGCAAGGATTACACACACATGTAATAATGTGAGTTCATGTAACAAGGGGGAAACATACAGAAAATATATAAAACTGAGTAGTTTCACCACAAAATTTCTTTTGGTTTTAATAGTTACCAAAAAGTTATCAGTGAAGAAAGTTGGGTGGTTGTACAATCATCCTATCTGTACATTTTTTGATATCTCTTGTGAGTCTACAGCTACTTCAAAATATAAACTGAAAAGGAAAATAAAGACAGTATAATAGATCACCTATTAGATAGAATATAGGTGATAGATAGATGATAGGTAATAGTTAATAAAGCAATACATAAAACCAATTACATTTTTGTATTGAAACAGTGTGTTTTTCACCATTTTCATATTTCTTATGATTGCCTTCTTAAATTCTAAAATAATATTAAAGTTATGGTTGAATAAAAGGCAGGAATATAAACGTCAGCCAGGATTTTTTTTCTGAGTAAAGCAATGTCAATATAAATTAAGTCAAATCTAAGCAGTAAAACCTAAGAGATTATATTTATAAAACCTCTCCTCTTTTAATTAAATCCCATGATATTTCCATTCAATCTCCACCTCTAAAAAAGTGACCTTCCACATAGAGAGTCATAACATATACAGTTACAAAGATAACTGGATTCATTATTGGTTATAACTTAAATTACTAAGCCAAATAGGAAAAAAATATATCCTGCCCTTTTTTTCCCTACTTTCATCCTGAATCCATAGGAGACTAAAGCCTGAGAAATCTTTGCTAACCCTCCACAGGCCACACTCATAAAGGAAATGCTTTCCATTAGCAGGTCAATAATTTGAAGCTTGAATACAGTGCATCCCACTTAATTCTCCGTGAGGTCATTATCGAGCTTGTGCTAATCAAGGGCATTATTTCCCTTTGTTCTCTCTTTTGCTACCTATCTTTTCTCACCTTCCCACTTCTTATCACCTCTATCTGAAAAGGAGAGACTCCAAAAATGACTTGATTCTTTTATCTACTGAAGAGCCCATTAGATGGGAAACAACCACTGTCCACCAGAATAGAATCGGTTTATACTATTCGCACTTCAACAGTCAGAGCAATTCAGACAAGAGCTGGTTATAAAACACAATGGACTTTATTACCTTTAATTTCACAAGTTAATAACTAGATAGTCCCTATCACCTATAATATTCTTTCCCTATTGAATAGCTCATCTGTTTGTTTTCCTTGTTATAAACAAAATACTTTTTCTCTAATATATCAGATTGTTTTTCAAATTTATACTTTATTTGGTACTGGATTAAATCCAGTACCCAGGATAATACCTGGCTCATAAAAGTGCTTGATAAATATTTGACGAATGACTAACTTTAAAAAGGAAGAGTCAAAATGAAGGAGGAAATGAATTAAGGGATAAGTACATTACAGAGCCAAGAAAAATACTTTGATGAATAAGTCAAGCCCATAAGTATTACACAAATAAAAACACAAATGCGTGTATGTATACAGATATATGTGCACTTGACTTGTTTGTAAAGTTATGACATTTATTTATAATAAATTAAAAATCAATAAAGTAAGATTGCCCAGGTCAAGAATGACACACAGTGAGCCTGATGCACCTTACAGTCTAACAAGTATGAGTCTGCAGCCTAGATCTACTGTCTATAGGCTAAGAACATTAGCCAGTTAAGCAAATGGCTTGAATTATTTTTTAACATTGTCTGGTATTGAAAAATTAAACAACTATAGGATATATTGTTGATATTATAGCATATGCTTTGGATTCTATAGCACTTTAACACACATTCAAAACAACACATACTTGTTTACACTCAAAGCACACACATAAATATATAAAGTCATTGGAAATTCAACTTTATGTAAGATAGAGGTTCTCATTCTGTGGGTCATTACGCCTTTGGAAGTGAATAATTCTTACATATGGGTTGGCTAAGAACATAACAAACACAGATATTTACATTAAGATTAATAAAAGTAGCAAAATTACAGTTATGAAGTAGCAAGGAAAATAATTTTATGCTTGGTGCCACAACATGAAGAAATGTACTGAAGGGCCAGAGAATTAGGAAGGCTGAGAACCACTAGTTGAAGAGAATTTTATTAAAGAATTTTATTATTTACAGAAAATACGACCCTTTGAAATAATTAGGAATTTAATAAGAAAACATAATATTCCTTATTATTTTCATTAATTATAAATTTCAAACTAAGCATTTTATAAACAAAGAAAACTCAGATAGAGACTTATCACATTATACCTAATAAGTCTATAATTACAATTTTGAAATCTAACCTATAATTATAGAGTTATTATTTATAACATATTAGACATATTTTAAAATAATGAAATGTTTACCATAGACACAGAGATGTTAGAATGCATAACTAAAAAATACAAAATCTTTTTTAAAAATCAAGTTTTTATATGATATTAAGGTTTGTTTCTCTAACTATAAGATAATTCACAATATATACTAATTTCAAACCTGTTCTAAAAAATATAAAACTAATATTTTTAATTATTTTTCTTTTATGGTGTTTTGTTTTTGAGACAGTGCCTTTCACACTAATACTAGGTGGTCTTAAATTTGTGGACATCCTCCTGCCTCAACCTCTGTAGTGCAAAGATTAAGCATGTGAGCCATTAGATAATTTTAAATCATTCAGGATTTTTTTCTACATTATTGTGATCTAATACCACAATGTCAACCAAGCTCTGAACTCTTAAATCCTTGTACTGTATTATATATTATACTATAGGAGCGTTTCTCAACCTCCCTAGTGCTGTGACCCTTTAATATATTAACTCTCATGTTGTTGTGACTTTCAACCACAAAATTATTTTGTTGCTGCTTCATAACTGTAATTCTGCTCCTGTTTTGAATCATAATGTAAATATGTGATATGCAGGATTGCTGATATGCAAACCCAAGGTGGCCATGACCCACAGATAAAGAAGGACTATGCTCCAGCCTGCCTTCTTACTGCATATTTATTTCTTATTCTCTGTAACACAAACAAGAGAGACCGCCTTGGGCACATTTTGGTCTTGATGAACGTAAATACCTGTTGATTGTTAAAATACCCTCTACCTTAAAACTCAGCTAGGTAATAAGTAAAAAGTGAGCCAATTGACACAGGATAAAGCTTAAACCCATGGAGAGCATTCATACTAAGACGCCTTTCAAGAGGGAATCTGGGCTATTTGAAAATCTAGTTGAATGAAAGCTTCAAATATTATTAGCTCTATTTGTATTGGAGCTCAGATGTCTGAAGGTAAATATGCATATAAGATATCATAAAATCTTATCAACTAAAATGGTGTGTGTGTGTGTGTGTGTGTGTGTGAGAGAGAGAGAGAGAGAGAGAGAGAGAGAGAGAGAGAGAGACTTGAATATGAATCTACCATTCTATTACCTGGCATTGATTTTTTAAATTATTGGTATGAGAAGAGCACCAAATGACATAAGCAGACATACAGCAGATGTCTACAATTAAATAAAGTTGAATATAATAAGCTTTTATTTTGCCTAACTAGCACAAAGGATAACAAGATTGGTGTCTTTTTATAGGAAATAACCACTGAAGACGTTAGTTTAAAAATCATTAGTCACACTAGAAGGAAATAAAGTGAAGAAAGCATGTGAGTCAGCTCTAAGAAAACAAAGGGACAGGCTTAGCAAGGAGCCTGGTCAAAACATAAGCTCAATAATTGCTACTTTTGCTATTGTTTGTTGTTGTAATTATGGTGTGATGATTGTCATGATTGAGAGGTAACACATCAGTATAGAAGAAAGGTGACTCAGTCACAAAATAGAGAATAATAGTATATGCATTTCCTTTTCAATAAATCATGGACTCCAGCAACCTACTTCTCATTTTGGTTCACCTTTAACATATTGAAATAAAGCATCTCAGCTTTTTTAGATCATTTAGATAGAAGATAGATAGATGGATAGATAGTTAGATAGATAGATAGATAGATAGATAGATAGATAGATAGATAGATAGATATGATATGATAGGCAGATGATAGAGATAGGATAAATTGATAGTAGATAGATGACAGATAGGTAGATAGATAGATAGATAGATAGATAGATAGATAGATAGATAGATAGATAGATATGATAGATACACACATATAAAGATAGATATGCAGGCAGGCAGGTAGGCAGATAGATACATGGGGAGAGAGAGAGGTAGATAGATAGATAGATAGATAGATAGATAGATAGATAGATTGATTGATTGATTGATAGTAAATAGATGATGGATAGATATTTTTGAAGCTAAAAGAAATGATTGTAAAGACTCCTGAGAAATATCTCTGTACTCTATTAAGTATGTCCTTAATCACAGTCTGTCTGGCTTGAGTATCCCCTCTTGTATATGCAGAAGAAAGCATGGATCAGAGCAAAGTGTTATAGGGGGTGGCAAGAACATTTTAATGAGTGCTTACAAGAAAAAATTCATACTTAGATGAATTAATTAAGCTATTTTTCACTATCTCATAAAGCATAACATTAAAGCATACTGCACATGATGAATAATGTGATCATTTAGGTTTTCCTTAAGCCAGAAACTAGTGGGGAATTCTTAGGATGAAGATTAATAGTGCTTTCTCCTGCACAGAAAACAGTATTGTCAACTGATTTAAAGCTCCCACCCCACTGTTAGGTATGTTGGGCACAGTGAAAGTTTGTTTTATCAGGGTGCAAATATTGTTACATAGCTAGTATGATATATATCAATTATTTCTGAGATACAAAACCAGATTTTTTATTACTTTTCCTATACAAATTGTCTTTATATACATAAATAAATTAGTATTATATGTTTTAGAAGAGAACAGATACAAGAAGAAAGAAATACTAAACTTAACTGAAATTGTTATAGAAACAATGCAGTGTATTTGGAACAAAAATAGGCTAGATTCAAACCTGGGTTTTTCATTTACTTAAGAGTTTTGGACAAAGTCAGACCTCTGACAATGACTGTACCTCCATTTCTACACCTATATGAAAGGCAAAAAGCTGTTTTTACATCATATGGTTATAATAATATTAAACAGATTAAAGCACACAGCATTGTGCCTTCTGCCTATGTGACTACAACAAAGGTTGGCTGTTTTAATGTTGTAACACTGTCTGTGTCCATTAAAACACTTCATGACCATCATATAAATCATTTCCTCTTAACCAACCTCTTAACCAACTATAATGAGATGATTTGTATCATCATAAAATTTTCAGAATCTCAGAAACTTACAAAACTATTTGTCTGCCATTTATGCTACCACATGGTTCTGAGTGGATTCCCCAATGTACTTCATTCTATTCAATCTACATTTATCCAGTCCTGCATGTGTGGTTGGCCACAAGGCTTAAAGTTGTAGCAATGGCATGCTTCACACTCAAGCAACAAGTCTTACTCCACTTACTACATTATCCAAAGCTTATCACACAATCACGCTTGTCCAGAGATATCCAACCTCCACTCTGTGGAGCCTAAAGTAGAACATACACCAGAGAAGAAGACGCCAAACGTGAGGTATATCGCAGATGCGATTTACAATTTTCCAATGCCATAGGTATTTGGGACAAGGCAATGTTTAGAGAACAGATCCAGGATTCTAGACCACAAATTTTCTTTTATTGTTTTTTTGGATTTTTTTTTGAGACAGTGTTTCTCTGTATAGCCCTGGCTGTCCTGGAACTAACTCTGTAGACCAGACTGGCCTCGAACTCAGAAATCTGCCTGCCTCTGCCTCCCAGAGTCCTGGGATTACAGGAGTGTGCAACTACCACCCGGCTCACAAATTCTAAACCACTGAATAAACTTTACTTTTATTCTGTGCTAGCCACCAAAATTAGGGTATCTGAGAACTCCCCATTGATGTGATTACCTATCTTCATCTCATTTTGATTAAATGAAGAGTGTCAGAAAATTTAGTTTACCTCCCATTTGAGAATTAAAGAAGAAGATAGAGAAGATATAACGTGGCATTAGATAAAATGTTCACTTAGTCCTCAGTGTCTATGCATTCATTAGCACAATGTTATTTAGCAATAATACAGATTTTATGTCCCCTTAACAATGAAAAGTGTTATCATTCCATCTTAGTTAACTTTTACAAGTGTCCACATAGATCGACAAGAGAGACTGAGGATCTTTTATTTTTCACTTCTCAATATTCCTTTTAAATATTAGGAAAAACATATATATATATGTGTGTGTGTATATGTATATATATATACATACAAATTTTACATCACTGAAACATATACTTATAAGATATATCTTAACATTATATTTGGGAAGTGTTATTATCCTACTAACTAAACCTCAACAGAAGGTATTTCTATTATCCAAAACTTAGTTTTAGCTGGTTTTATATCCAGTTTGTTCATTTGCTGTTTTAAGTCAGTAAACCTTGATTACTTGCCTACACTCTACCCCTCTCTAGCATAGCATTTGAAAGTCCTTATGGTTTTGGCTGGTTTTGTTTGTTTGTTTATATTTGTTTTTTTCTTTTTCTTTAATTCGATTCTTTCACACGCAGAGTTCTTGTACTTAAGTTGTCTTTTTAAAATTATTATTAAAATAGTAACTTTTTTATCTACCACAACTCACCTCATTCAGCAACCATACCAGAAAAGACAAATATAATTGGTAATCTTGGGATAAGAATCTCTTGCACTGTGGTTTAGATAAAGGATTTGAGTTCTACACTTGTATGCTCTTCTTACCACTGTAATTTACAGAGTTTAGTGCTTAAGTATATTTATTGTAAGATCCACAGGCCTCCCACAC
Source organism: Apodemus agrarius (assembly GCA_964023405.1). Classification (NCBI taxonomy): domain Eukaryota; kingdom Metazoa; phylum Chordata; class Mammalia; order Rodentia; family Muridae; genus Apodemus; species Apodemus agrarius. The sequence continues at coordinate 24,657,344 of OZ030026.1, read as the reverse complement.
ATTCTCCTGCACTGACTCATAACAGGGGAAAGCAATGATCTCTTCTGTTAAATGGCTCCTAATTGTTTATGAAAGTGATTTTTTTAAAAAATGAAGCAAGTAACTAACCACTGCAAATCTCTATCTCTTTCCCTCTCTGTCTCTCTGTCTCCCTCTCTTCTCTCTCCTGTCTCCTCTCTCTTTCTTCCTTTCTTCTTTCTTCTCTCTCTATATCTTTGTGTCTCTCTGTGTGTCTCTGTCTCTGTCTCTGTCTGCTTCTGCCTATCTCTCTCTCTCTCTCCCTCCCTCCCTCCCTCCCTCCCTCCCTCCCTCCCTCCCTCCCTCTCTCTCTCTCTCTCTCTCTCTCTCTCTCTCTCTTCTCAACTAACAACACAGGGCTGGAACAAAGGAAAAGTAAAGTCCCTTGCAGGAGGCACTAAGATTTCAGATTTTCTCCCAACACCTGAGAATTGATTGGTCACGGCTGACTGAATTTCCATTGTTCATTGATTGTGCCATTTGCTAGGCTTATGTAATTGCAGCATTCCTGTAGTTCGCCTGGTTCTGTCCTGGAGGTTCAGGAGTGTGACAGGCTGAGAAAATTAGATACTGCACAGCGCAAAGCTCCTGACCTTCAGAATACAAAATAAGGCCCATCTTTTAAAATTGGTCTTTCATGATGAGGTTATTTTGAGGGGCATTATTTCTAACAGGTGATTTTTCATGGTGAACATGGGCCTTCTTAAAATATATTTATATCTTAAAAGACGGTTCATTTTAAAATTTAAGTACACTTGTACAGGGCACAATGTTATGAATAAACCTGATTAATTTAAAGCTGGTCAAGTGGGGCACATGTCTCACCCTCAGACAAAACTCTCATTTTCAAATTAGAATTGAATATGATTTTGACAACATCTGAATATATTATTTTCTTGAATAATGCTGAAAGTAGATGTCAAGTAGTCGTAACACACACAGACACCACACACACACACACACACACACACACACACACCCACCAAGTGAAATAGTGTATATGTCAATTAAGTTTAGTCAGTCTGTAATCTGTATATAATTCAGAAAATTGTTCACATGATAAAAATATATAACATGAAAGGGAAATAAAAATTAATTAATAGGAGCAACATTTTATATAATCTTACATTTAAGACATACAATAAATGACTGAATGTCCCCAATACTTTAATGGTAGTCAGAATTGTTTTGGCAAATAGCCAAAGTTCATTAGAGAGAATAAATCACTGTCTAGTAACATATTATTTTCTCTTTGCTTTGCAATAAACTCAAATTCACAGAAAAGTTTGCAAGCACAAGACAGCTTGCTTCCCAACAACTTTCTGGCACAATGCCCAATGACTCCAGAATAAATTATCTCCTAATCAGTACAAACAAGGGCATTCCCCCAGAGAGTCAGGATATAACCATCAAAATGAGGAAACTCACACTGACATATGACAACTATAAAATCCTCAAATCCCATTCAGGTTTTTAAACTGTCCTTTCTAAAAAATAAAAATAAAAAAGTCAATTAGAACAAACTATCCAATTCTGAAATACCTATTGCAAGAAATTCAGGTCTCTTTATTCTCTTTTAATTTAGAACAATTTCTCTGTCTAAATCATCCTTGAAATGATTCAAGATTTGGCACCCGACTTCTGAAACAGTTACCTAGGTATTTGTAGATGAAGATTCTGGGCTATGATCCAGAACCACTGCAGTTATTATACTAACCATCTCTGCCCTCCTCTTCCCTCTTGAGAAAATCTGCTTCCACCATTCCTATGTGCACAGCAAATGAGCACTCCTATCACTGTAGCACCCAGGAATGCAATAATGGGGACATGCAAATCCATCTTCTTGTATAGTTCATGGCTTAGAGGGCATGCTTAAAAAAATATTTTCCTTAAAAAAAAAAAAAGACTTCCTTATCTTCTCTGTCAGGATCATAATGGAATGTTTAGCTATCTAGCTCGTTAGAAAAAAAACCCTTGAATCTCATCTTCTAGATTTTGCTATCCTGTTTCTTCTAAGAACTTCTAGCACCTAAATGAACAAAAAACAAAGCACAAAATGTCCAGCTTGCAAAATCAATGAGTTCTGAAGCAATGGGTCTCCAAATAAACAAAATTCCTTTCCTTCCTAGTTTCTTCACTTCAACCTTGAAACCCACATTTCTCTGAAAGGGGGAGAAGAAAAAGATAGCTAGTGAAGAAACTACCTTTTGTTTAACACAAGAACTTCAATGAGCTGTTTTTCTGTCTCTCAGTTCTGCCACTGTCAAATAAGTCCAGAGAATTTTGCTGCCTGGTCACTCTGGCATTCTGCTCTACTCTTGGCATGGCTCTTTCCATGGGCACCTGATTAAACATCACCAAGTGTTTCTGAGTAAGAATTAGATATCTTCCAATCCGAGAGTCTTAAAACAGACTTTTCCATGTTTTGTTGTTTTTTTTTAAATCATCCCTTCTTTATTTATTATAAAATTAAAGGATACTTCTCTGCTTTCTGATACTTTCTTGAACAAATTTAATCCATTCCCATGACAGCCATTTTTATTTCTGGTACTTCTTCACAAAGTTTAATCCTTACATGTTACCCTTCCCTCTGCCCTCCCTTCCTGTTCTCCTGTCAATCACTCAGTCCCTCCCTCCCTGCCCCTTGATCCCTTTTCTCCCAGTACCTCCTTCAATAGTTAAAATATCATCTCTTTTCAATTTTACTCAAATCTAAAATTCCAGATTAAACTATTGCATAGTTTTCAGACAATTATCATTCATTCTCCAATCAGTTCTTAAACTTCGGTGCTTGACTTGTTTTCCCTTGTGATGGTAACTCGTTCACTTCTGAAGCTCCTGTTTTCATTCCTCCTGCTTATGCCTGGCTTCACTGGGTCTACCACTTCAGGGTAAGCCTCCTTTGGTAGTTCCAAGGTCTGCACGCTACATCTACACAAGAACTATTGAAACATAAGTCAAACGTGACTTAGAATGATTTTTATCCCTTGAGCCTTAAGCATAACACTACCCTAGATCTTCTCTACTTCAGAAAACAGTGTAAATGTGCTTACCATGGTCAAAGCTAATGAGGACAGGCAGAACATGAGGCAACAGAGGTGGGAGCAGTAATCATGGGGGCCAGAAATGTTACCGTGTAGGACTCTCGCTTCCTCTCCCTCTTCCTCTCCCCTGCCCATCCTCCTCCCCCTAGTCCCTCTCTCTCTCTTTCTTTCTTAGGGGTAGGGTCTAGGGATGTTTATAAGAGAAACCCAGACACAGAGGTCTTGGCAAAATGTTTAATTTCAGATAAAATAGCCAAATGTTTAAATGATAATCACAATTTGAAACCCACACAGTGCTGCCACCATAAGCACCACCACCACCATCAGCAGTACTTTCAAGGCTCCAGGACCTTAAGGGAAGAACAGTAAGAGCTCAAGGATAGGTAAGAGTGTAAGGGAATGCTGTCTTATGAGCAGAGCGTGGGCCACCGCACTCTTGAACTCACAACTGCCCTGTTTGTATGCCTAGTGTCCGTACAAGACTAAGGCAGCAACCAAACATTCTATCATAGACTGGGAGGGACTGGCTTATGGACTCTGTCCCACCTGTGAAGTCATGGCATGATGGTTGTAGGAAGACAGAGAAGAAATCTTTGTCTCCACAGAGGTAGCCTCTGGAGTAACTTATGCTCCAGTAGATAGGTTCATATGTGTGCCTTGGTTAAATGCAGTGGGTTACAAAGCAAAGTTGGCAAAAAAAAACAAAACAAAACAAAACAAAAAAACCCTGAAACTATGAAAGTGGGATAGTGACTTGGTGGGAAGAAACAGGAATTGATGGAGTAGGATAAGAGTAAGAGACATCAGAGGGAGGATTATAATCAGAGGGCATAATGTGCTTGTACAATATTGCTAAAGGATAGATTAATAAATACACACACACACAAAATAAATCAACCATACCTCAGCCAGTCTCAGTTATATGCAGAGTTCCCCATGATTATGATGCAGAGCTTATGAAGCTGTTAAAATGTCTCTGCTTGCTGCTACTCCAGACTTTCTGAAGCCATCATGTACCTGCCTTCAATAAGTAGGTACAGCTGACTCAGGGGAAAAAAAAAACCCTAAAGGCGGGATGCACTGTTAACCATCTTCCAAGGGCCTTAAGATCTTCTTATCCCCAGGGATTTACTGTACTGTTTGCGACACAAAACCGTCCAGCTAACTTTCAGAGTTCTACATAAAGATCTAGAATTCCAAGGCTAGCATTTTTTCTTGAAATCCTTCTTGGTACACACTAGCTCATAAAAATATCTGCTCTGCTCTATGCATGGCAATCACACCCAGCCCTCGCCATTATAGTTTTGTCCTTCATGCATCATCTTGAGTCCTATTATTACCTCCTCTGTCATTTTCTCTATAGTGAAGACACAGTAAGAGATTGGTATCCTTAAAGTCTTCTAAGCCAACCTAAAACTTAGCAGGATTAAAGTATTGTACACTAAAACCAAGCAGGAAATGAACACCTTGCACTTCTTCAAGCCACACTATTTCCACCAGGGGAATGTCAATCTAAATTAAATAATTTTTTGTAATCTAAATTTAGTCTCTTTTGGTTTATAATAATACATAGTTTATATATATTTTTTAGTTTATAATGCTTTTCAGTTTATAACAATACACATTTTGTTCTGATTCAATATCTGAGATTTTTATTTATTTATTTATTTATTTATTTGCTTATTTATTTATTTATTTATTTATTTATCAAGTGTGGAGCACTCCGAGGTGTGAACCTGTAGAGACCTGAAGACAACTATGCAGAATTGATTCTGTCCTCCCAACAGATGGATTCAAGGGATTGAACTCAGTTTCCCTTATTTGGTGTCAGGTACCTAGACCCACTGAGTCATTGCACTTGCCCCCCACACCCCAGATACTGAGAACCTTAACACTGAACATTGCTTAAATAAAGGCTGAGATAAAATTGATTTGAGATGCTTTTATAGAAAATTGATAGCCAGAAAGTAAACTACAGTATGAAATAAAGAACTGAATTGCCTAATACTGCAGAGAAGGACAGTGGCATTTCAATTTCAGGATAGGCAAAAGAATGTCTATTCCTCAGAGAAGGACCCAGAACACCAACTATTGTGTTCCAAGATTAAAGACATTGCTAGACTTTCCAGTTGCTCCCCTTGTGATTATATTTCTACAACGAACATCTCTCAAATAGAGACATTACTGTCCAGAAAGCAAAGTATCAAGAAGACATGACTATTCTATGAGGAGAGCTGTTTTTTGGTTTGGTTGGTTTTTGGTTTTGGTTTGTTTGTTTAGTTGGTTGGTTTTCAAGTATGAACCATCGGTTTAATGTTGGCCTTCATTGTTGAGATCTCAGAGTATAGAGCTAGAGATGAGATTCCATTAGGTTCTTGTTACAAGATGAACATTTGGCATCACCAAAACTTATATTCCATGTTTGTATGCCTGTGCGTATAAGATATTGGGAGACTTTGTGCTGAAAGAAAGAATAAAAGAAGTTAAAATTTCTCAGGGCCCAGGACTAAAAAAAACAAACAGTCCTGGGAAAGGATAAGGGCAATACAAATCCAGGATACACCCGGGCATGCTGCTATGGCATCCCAAACCATATAGATAAGGGATATGTCTGGACTATCTCTGCTAAGTCTCAAACCATCCGGACAGGCTGGCATCACCCAGTCTGACTCCAAAAGATAAGCTGCCCTCCTGCATTTCAGATGTACCGGTCCCATGTATTGCCCGCTGATGCAATTGCCCGCCAAGAATCTGCCTGTAACCATTTGAACTAACCTATCATGTGTAACCACGTCAACCTCCCTAACTTTTTCTATAAAAACCTTCAATACTTGAGCCTCGAGGTCGACACCTCTGCCCCCTGCGTGGGGTAAGTGTTGGCCCGGAGCTCCGTTTATTAAAGCTACCTCATGCGTTTGCATCAAGCTGGTCTCTCGAGTTTCTTGGGGAGCGCCATCCCGAGATTTGAGTAGGGGGTCCCCCAAAAGGAGGCCTTACAATGCCATGTATATTAAGCACTTTGATGGGCCTGCACGTTGTAAGAAAAGTTTCATGATTAACAAAATGATGAGATGGACTTTTACTGAAAGAGAATACACCTGGCTTGAGGTGAGTTCACAGAAATCAGAGACTGAGCCAAATGATGTCCGCCACAACTGGGAACTTATGGTTCCCTATAGCAACCCCTCTGTTCTGCTTGAAAATGTAGTTGAAGTCACCTCATATCAACTCTTTGCTACTCTCATTTACTATTCAAATACAGCAACCAAAGTCCTCTTGCCTAAGAATGCTGCTATTTCACTATCATCTTTAAAATTATATGCTAGTTCTACCCTAGATGCAAAGATATAAAGGAGGTCAAAGAACATTCGCCTTTCTTTGTGTTTGACCTTATTGGTAATCATTAATCAAATAGGAATATACCCACAAATTATATAGCAATATAGTATAATAGTAGTAACTCAAAAGGAAGCCATCCACTGAATGAAACGGAACCTTGCTATCCCATCTCCACCCACTGTCTCAGGTCAGCTATGCCAACCAAATGACTTCAGCAAGACTGGATCAAACCTCTGAACTTAATGAGACTGAAAAATTGTATTAGTCATTTTGATCTTCTAGAATGCCATGAAAGAGGTAAGAGAGCTCAACCCTAAGAGTACAAAGATGAATAATTCAGGTGCAACATTAGCAAATGCTAGTGATCTACCCTGTGTTGAAATGATTTACATACAAGGACTTTTTTTCCAAAAGTTCTTGTTAAAAGCAGTATGTTACTTGTACAACTTTTAGGACATTTCAACTAAAAGTTAGAGTTTAAAGAAGAAAGATAGTTCTTTGGAAGGAGCTCCTGCATCATAAGTCATCTTCTGCCTCATTCATTTTTCACTTTCTTGGCTGTTTCTTGGGCCTTCACTGACCCACACTGGGCCTGTGGGCTCACTTCAGTCTCTGTTCCATCACTGCCATTGCCCAAGTCTTCTTTGACTATCTTCAGTTTTTGGTTACCTGGTGACCCCTTGACCTCTTTGTAAAATTGTATGAACTTCATTTGTTTAGTGTGTGTGTGTGTATGTGTGTGTGTGTGTGTGTGTGTGTGTGTGCGCGCGCGCGCGCGTGTGTATGTATGTGTACACTATGGCATGGATACAGATATCCCTTCCTCCATTCCCTCCCCCCCCAAAAAAAAAACCAACCCTTTAGACGTCTGTTCTCCTCTTCTACCATGAGAATCAATTCCTAGGGCTGAACTTAAGTCGTCAATATTGGCATGAGGAGCCTTTACCAACTGAGCCGTCTCACCAGCCCCCAGTGACCTCTTCCCTGAAATCTTTGCATATCAGTTTTGTGGTAAAGGTGGACACATAAGACTATCAGAGAACAATAATTCATGACAGATACACAAAACACTGAGCTTTGAGAACAACCCCGGAGTGATAATCTCTGTTGCAATATGAAGGACACTAGAAAAACTTCCTGTTCCTACCATGATGGTCATATGAAAATAAAGTTTGCTTTTCCTCTAATAACAATTACAGACTAATCCACAGAGTCTCTCAGCCTTATTTCTCTCATCAGCTAATCATCAAACTAAGGACTTGATTTTAAGGGAAAAAAAGAAAAAAAAAAACATGGAGATTAAGTCACTTGACTGTGAGCCCGGTAACTAAGAGAAAGAGAACATAAACCGGGCAATGTGATCCAGAGAGCAAACACAGCTATTCACCCATTGCTCTATACTGTCTGGTTCACTGTCAGCACACAAAGGTGAATGCATCAAGTACTACTGGAAAAATAAGTTGAATTGTAGGGGAGGTGAATGTATTCACATTTGAAAGAATCACCATGGAAACATCCTCACAAACAAAACCATTGGGGACCAAGGCCTGAGGAAGAGGCCGCACAGACCCCTCTCGGTCTCATGACAGTCTCTGCTCTACAGAGTCTCTTCTCTGAGAAGGAAGCCATCCACCAAACAGCCAAAGGGCATCTTGAGCAATGGATTGCCTTCATCTGCTAAGAAGCTCTTTTTGAAATTTTAGAGATAATATCATTTCCTAATAACCAGCAGATGGGAGCATCCATATCCTTAAAGTGCTTGACACCCAGAAATCCCACGTAGTTTTCCAAAACCCCTTGGTTCTTACTCTCGGGAGCCTAAAGATCTTTTCTACAGTCTTCTCCTTATAATATGTATAAAAAACAATGTTTGAAAGTATTCATAATTGAAATGTCAAGATGAAAACTTTCTTTCTACTGTGGCTCCTAAGGTCACCTGTCCTCTCACAGCCCCTGGGCCATCCTTGGGTTTCATATCCACAAGCCTATGGTACTCTGGGCTATCTGGCACTATCTTTTTACCCCCAACTCCTTTCTCTTACTTCTCTAGCTAACACAATTACAGCGTCAGTTACTTCAGGCTGTCTTCTACCCCCTCGAATGTGGATAATAAGATCACTTCAAAAAAATCACTTCAGCTTTGAAAGGATAGGATCTAATCCTTCAGAGCTTGCTCAGTTCAGCCCTTCCCCCTCCCCACAGCAGGCAAGGCCATAATTCCCTAGTCTATTACATGCTCAGTATTTGTTTACACAGTATCTCCTTTTCCAGTCAGCAGAGTCCATGCGCGGCAGGCCAGCCTTTGTTTTTGTAAGCCTTTGTTTTGGTCACACAACATCCCCACTGCCAAGCGGGGCCTCTGCAAGTAAATCTCTGTGTGAACCTGGGATCACCCTAGATAACCACGAACTTCAAAAGCAGAATGTAGGGCAGCGACAAGAATGAAACCAGCAAACAATAGACATGGCTGAAAGCATCCTACGTTTTGATTTTCTTTTCTTCTTAAAAAACTTTAGATTCCTGGTCCCAGAAAGTCCAGGCTTGGCATCTAAGAAGTGAGGAGATATTGGAAATGACTAAGACATCACTCACCAACTAGTGGAAGGCGGGTATCTGCTCTCTAGCGTTTTGGTCCAGGGCTTGTACCAACTGATCTGCTCAGCAGCTTTACCCCAGAATCTTTCGGGGTCTGCCACAGAGGCTGCAAAGTGGGTCTTGTACTCGCCACCACTGCAGGTGGTCAGAGCCCTGCAGCCCCTGCCCCCGAACCCAGACACTAAAGCCCTTCGGGCCACACTGGCTCCTCTTACTGAAGGGGATCCTGGCAGAGGTGCCCCAAGCGTCCCAGCGCCTGTTACTTTGCGACATTGCAACCAGGATGGCTTCATATTTTCTCTCTGTTCCTATCTGCAGGCCGAGCAGGAGCAGTTTGCTGTCCCAACAGCTGTGGCTCTGCCTGCGACTGGGAGCCTGCAGGAGGCGGGGCTAATCAGGAGGTGCGCCCTTAGCCCTGAAGTTTGGAAGTCAAACTGAAGTCCGCAATAAAAACCCGACCTGGAGCCAGGAAGAAAGCAACAGGCTGGAACGGAGGTCTGGGGTAAGGGAGCAAGAGCCTACAGCGGTTGAGTTGCAACACCCCTAAATTCAACTCTTGCACGCATTTCTAGCCCATGACAGTCACTTGTCATTTGACAGAGTGTTCACTGTGTTAGATAAGCACAAGGACTCCTAGAACAAGGCCAAAGGGCCCAATGACTTATTTAAAATAAAGTGTGTATCTCTGTCCTAAAGCAAAAGCATGTAAATTCGGACATTACAGTGAGGCTCTGGGATATTATTTTCATTTACTCATTTATTTCTTTGTTTAAAATTCAACTCAAACCGTAGTTACTAAAATCACAAGCAGGATTTTGTTCCAGGATTTCCTGACAGCCTAGAGGAGACACGGAAGGAGGGTTACCTAGCAGGGTTGGGGGGGGGGTTGTTTCCAGGAGTGATTGACAGGCTGGGCCACAGGGCAGACAGCCAAGCTGGGACCTGTCCAGTCCGCAGGATTTAGAGGCAGAAATACAAAGAACTTGGAACATTTCCTCCCTTCTTATTACTCCTTTGGAGTTATTCTGACTCTCTTTGAGAGAACACATGGTTGTGAGATTTCTTTGGGGGTAAAAATATTCTTAAATCCAATGTGGTAACCATACCACAACTCTGGAGAAACTAGAATTCACTGCAGTGTAAGTACACTTCTAAATGGTGAATTGTGTAATATGTGGGTTAAGTCTCAGAAGGCTATTCTCAAACAAATCAAAAAACAAAATGACTCCTAAGAATGACTAAGAAAATTTAAAACGCACAGGTTTGATGATTTCCTGCCTGGCTTCAACCTTCTTCAGGACCTGCCTTCTCTCAGACTTGAGTGAAAGTCACAAACTTTGCTTTAATATCATGCCAAAGGCACTCTGTCGTAGCGTCACAATATCTGAAGTTTTACATGTAAAGATAATGTACTCCCGGGTCTTAGGTGAGAAGAGTGGAATGCCCTTGACCCTGTAAAGGACCATGAGTTAGAAAGCAGTAAACAAATAATCCTGCAGGGAGAAAACGATGTGGAGATAAAGGATGAACATGCTGAACAGTACTGACATAAATCTAATGCAAGACAGGGGAAAAATGGCTTTAAGTAACCACCTCAGCTAGTTTCCTTAACTGAGAAGCAAGACACCATACCTTTCCTACCCACCCACCCACCCACAGCATGTTTTATTCCTCCCAGTGTTCTTAAAAGAAGACCCTCATCACTTAAATCAAAATCCTTTCAATCTCTACCCCCTCCTTCCTTCTACTCAATGCTGCCCTCTGACATACAAATTTGTGAACTCCAAATTATTACCATGTTCCAGTCACTTAACCAATATGTAGATGCCTACCTTATGTATAGCTGTTTTGGTGTAAATGATAAGAAGAAAGAAGTAGATAATTGTTGGTAAATGTTCTATATATATCTTGTCCTTAGCATTTGAAAAAACTATAAAGTCCTGAGATTTTTCAGGACTGTAGGAGAAGTGATGACATCATTGCTGTGCTTCCCAGGGAACCTTAGAGAGAGGTGAATTCATTACAGGGCTCAGGGCCACCAAGAAGAGCAATGAGGACTCAAACATTGATGAGACTCAGAGCCAGGGCACTGGGCTGGAGAGTAAACTCAGTGGTTAAAGATTCTTGTTGCAAAAGACCCTGGCTTAATTCCCAGCAACCATGTGGAGGCTCACTACTTTCTCAGGCTCCAAGCATGCATGTGTGTGGTACACAAATGTCCATGCAAGCCAAACACTCAAATGCATACAATGATAGATAGGTAGAAAGATAGATAGATAGATAGATAGATAGATAGATAGATAGATAGATACATATATACATACATACATACATACATACATGCATACATACATACATACATAGATTTGAAAACTCTAGACTTTATGGAGGAAAAAAGCAGCCAAATCACCTGCAATCCCATGGGAAGAGGAAGAGAAATCCACACTGCAGTTCTGTTGCTCCATATCGCACACATGTGCATGCATGAGCACACACACACACACACACACACACACACATCTCTGTATCACATACGCATGTGTTTGGGACTCTGATTCCAGAGGCCACAATTTTCATGCCAGTGAATTATGTTCTCACATTCAAAAGAGATTGTTTTATAATTTCAACTAAATATAATCAATTAAATATTCATATATATTCTCATTTGCAAAACCACATCAAATAAAAATCAAACTGAGTAATAGAAATGATATGGACTTAGCAAGGACATAGAGAACTGGAGAAGAAGGAGGAGGAAGAGAAGGAGGAAGAGAAGGAGCAAGGAAGAGGATAGAGGGGGTGGAGGAGGAAGGAAGAGGAAGAAGAAGGAAAGAGGAGGGAGGAGGAAGTAAAAGGAGGAGGAAGAAGGAAGGAAGACAAGGAAAAGAGGAGGAGGAGAAGGAGGAGGAGAAAAGGAAGAAAAAGGAGAAAGAGGAAGAAATCAAATGAAAGACTGCAAAGAAGCTAGATCTAGTATATGTCTTAAAAGCAAGGAAGGGGGAGCTAGATTTAGCTTCTTAAAGACAATAAACGCAAGCTCTTTTCTAATACCTGGAATATCTCAGGAGTTGGAACCCCGGATTCCTTTGGCTATTCAGAATGAAACTTATAGCTGGCAAACAGCAGAACTGACCATAAAATTACAGGCAATGGAAATCTCCATTGCCAAATGAAAACTCTTTCTTTCGAGACACCAAGACACCACCTTGAGTTTTTCAGAAATTAGAAATGGAATAGATAGTTCCCTTAGAATTAGAGGCGGTAATTGTGTACTAATCATTAAGCCCAGGAAATGCTTAAAAGCATTGACTGCTGAATCTGTTTGTTCATATTGCTAACACTACTACATGACATGCTGAAACTTGGAATATTCCACCAACGTTCCTATGCTATCATTTTTGTGTCTGTAATGTGAATAGATATTGCATATCAGAGGATTGATATGAGATATAAATAAATATGTAAACTGTTTTAGGGCAATGGTAAGCCAGGCTAATCCAGATAGCAGTAAAGTTCATAAACAAACAACCTCTCCCTTCAAAAATCTTTTTAAAAGAGCTAAAACTTTGTAATCAGACTATTTCAGAAGACATGATTTGATTTGAAGCATTCATGCAATATTTGTACTACTTCAAAAGATAAAAATTATACTTTATTTTGGAGAATGAGATACTCAGTTCCTTAAACCATGTGAAACTGCAGTTTTTTAATGTACACTATTTTTTTCTTGATCTAACATTCTAATTAAAATACTTTTCTGGGTGACATTTAGAAGGCCTTAAACAAAGATACATTGATTCAAAGATTTTCCGAAATCTGCGATACATTGTAGAAATAGAAAAATCTAGAGAATGGAGAGTAGAAAGAGTGAAACCTGTGAAAACATGTTCAAGCTTCCAGGCAGAAATGGGAGGAAACTTGGAAGTATAAAATGCCTAAGGAAGGGACTGAACAGGAGAATTACAGAGAAAGATGCAGCAATTTGCTAGTCTGTGTTCTCACTTTCTAATTTTTATTCAGCAATGGACTTCACTAATAAAGGAAAAGGAGAGAGAGAGAGATTCTCTCTCTTAAATAACTAAAGCTATTAATAAATTACCCTGGTTCTATGCACTGTTAGCCATGCAAACCAAGCCTTTGCCTAGCTTTAACAAAAGCAAAATGCCTAACTAGAGGAAAGCATCAGAACTAGTTACAATTTGTTCTGTGACTCTTACATGCCTAGTTTCCCAAATACACTGAGAACTCACTGAAAGCACTTGTCTGTGAAGCAGGTACAAGGAGAGCTGAAATCAAAGCCTACAGGCATGCTGAAGATTTACTATGATTCAGCAACCATGTTTAAGAAATATGCTGAGATTTGTGGGCTAAAATAGTTTTCAAACTTCTAAAAAATGAAGTCGAGTATATAATGACATTGTAAGCTTTGATTTCTGAAATTGTCTTCTGTTCTCCCTTCATAGCAAAGACAATGTAGAAAACAGAAGGGAATGAATATACCGGGGTGGGGAATGGGAAGGCTGGCTGGGTAGAGGAGGGTACATGGTTCCCCTGATAACTCACATGTAAAGGTCCAGTAACTCAAACAGGGCAGGAACCTAGAAACATAGACTATGCAAGATTGTTTCTTACTAGCTTGCCCCTTGTCATGGCTTGCTCAGGCAACATATTCTATAAACACAGGACTACCAGTCCAGGAGTGACTCCATCCACAAATGGACTAGCCTCTACCGAATTAGTAATGAAGAAAATCTCCCCCACAGACTCGACAACAGACAAACAGTATGGAGGAATTTTCTCAATTGTGGTTACATTTTTCCACATGATCCTAGCTTGGGTCAAACTGACAAAATAACCGTGCACCCAGTAAGGAGAGAAGGAGAATTGTTGTCATTAACAGAGGAGCTATTTGAATTTGATAGCTGCTAGCATAGGGACTGCCAGTTTTCTTTAATGGTGTGACACGTGGAATGTCAGGACAGGGTCCATATCCAAGAGTAGTCTGTCAGCACAAACTGGACTGAATGGGGAGAGGAGAGACAGAGAGAGAGAGCAGGAGTGGGGAGGAGAGAGAAGGAGAGAGGAGGAGAGAGGGAGAGGGGGGAGACAGGAAGAGGGGGAGGGAGAGGGAGGGACAAGGACAGAAGGAGTGGGCAGAGAGAGACATAGAGACAGAGATGGAGAGAGACAGAGAACATGAACATAAAGTTAAACAGGTAGGGAAGAGCTGGGTATTTGGGAGAAGTACAGGATGGAAGGTGAGGATGGTCAAATTATCTCTATAAAGTTCTCAAAAGAATAGTGCTGGAGAAATGGCTCAGTGGTTAAGATCACTGCCTACTCTTCCAGAGGTCCTGAGTTCAATTCTCAGCAAACCACATGGTGGCTCACAACCATCTATCCATGGATCTGATGTCCTCTTCTGGCACACAGATGTACATACAGACAAAACACTCATATACATAAATTAAACACTTAAACCTTAAAAAAAAATTCTCAAAGAATAAAACGAACTATGTTCATAGCAGCTTTACTCATAATAGCCAGACTGGAAATAACCTAGATGTCCTCAAGCAAAGAATGGACAAAAACATGGGGTAAACATTTACACAATAGAGTATGACTCGGCTATTTAAAAAAAAATAAAAATAAAACATGAAACTTGAAGGCAAATTGATGGAACTAGAAAAAAGCATCTAGAGTGATATTATCCATTCCCAGAAATACACACATGCTTATGAGGGGGCGTTTTCTGCTAAGTAAAGGATAACCATGCTACAATCTACAGACCTGGAGAAGCTAACTAACAAGGAGGGTTGATGAGGGAACACAGAGATCCCTGGATAGATTTTACAAGTGGACTGGGGCCAGGCGAGGATCAGGCAGTTGGGAAGGGTGGAGTGCTAGGATGGATAACTGGAATTGGAGGGGATTTGAGAATGATGCATAAACCTAGTGCAGTAGAATCTTCTAGACTGACCCTATAAAAGACTCCTAGTAATGAGGTATATGGAGCCTTTGATCATCTTCTATAACCAGGCAAGGATTCCAGCAGTAGGACTAAGAACCAAAACCTTCAACCTACAATCTACCCTGCTTCGAAGATGTGCTGGGAAAAATGGTTGCACAGACCTTGTGGGCATGGCCAGCCAATGACTGGTGATGAGGAATTAAGGTCCTTGCCAAGAGCTCAAACCTCACATCTAACACTTCGTGAATGGCCAGGAATCAGAGGCTGGTCAGCCAAGAGACACAGCATAGAACACGACTTGGAAAAAATTCAATAAAATGATCACTAGTGATATTTTGCTACATTCATAGATCGGTGCCAAGCCAAGTTGACATCACAAAGATATCATCCAGCAACTGAAGGGAGCAGATGCAAGGATCTACAGCCCAAAACTAAGTGGAGGGGGTGGGTACCATGCAAAAGAGGACAGGTCCATGCAGGAGAGGTCGAGGAACCCACAGCATCAGCTATACACGGGTCATAGAGAATCACAAACTAAAGAGACATCTATGGGCCCTGCAAGGATATGAGCTAGGTCAACCTTATGGTTGTGCAGATGTGTCTCTAACAGTGGAAGTGGGCAATGTCTCTGATTGCTTTGCCTGCTCTTGGGACTCTTTTCATCTTACTGGGTTCCCTCTTCCAGCTCTCTTTTTTAAGGGAAATGAGGAGGGCATGTTGGGTATAGGGGAAAAGAAGGGGCTGACTGGGCTTGGTAGAGGGAGTGGAAATTGTGGTTGGCATATAAAGTAAGAAAGAAGACTAAAATACAGTGTATTGTTTTTTAAAGAGAATGAGCTAAGTCTGATAGAAGGATTGTTTCACAACAAAGACCTTCCATGGCTTGGGAAGATACTCTGGAAACCCAGCTCATCCTTCAGTCAAATAAAGTAAAACAAGATTCACCCACCATCCTTATTAAAATCTCTAAAAAGTACCTTATGAAATACTTTTATTTAAGATATATAGTTATAAAGACAGAGATATTAAAATAGCTAGATATATTAGATATAGAGGTAGGTATAGATACAGATATATAGACATCACAAGATGTCACCATTTGAGAAAAGCTGCTTGAGGCTGATCTAGCTAATCATTTCCAATCATCTTTAACATCCTTGTTTTCTATTTGCTTTCTTCTTCCTTTGTGTGACAATTTGCCACTGAGAAAAGAATTCTCATTAATATAGCTGTGAAGTCCAATAAAAGTTATGAATATTTTAATCAAGCTAGCAAAATCTTCAAGGGTTCATTTTAGCCCTTCTGTAGGGATAATTCCTGAAGAATTAGACTATTTCTGTCCCATAATCCCAAAGAAAAAGTTCTGAGTGACATTATGCTATCTATAATCCTAAGAAATGATCTTAGAGTCCCAGTAGAAAATGATCAAGAAGAAAATGAACATCCTTTGATATAATGTTTTGTACGGTATAATCATTGCTGAGCCGTAGCTTAATCTTCCTGTTTGTACGTACACTGCATTTTGTTTGCTGGTCATGTGGATGTGCATAAAATTAAACTATAAACTGAAGGGTGAGATCAGTTTTCCAAAACAAGAGGGGCTCTCATGTTACAGAAATGTTGGGCAATAATGTCCGGGCCTCAAAGACAACACAAAGATTTTAGGTGAAATGTAGTTAAAATGTGAGGAAATGTATGGAGAACAAAGTGGTTTAGTTAATGTTGAAAATGAAAGTGGATGCCTGGTTTATTAGAAATACTGTGGGAAAAAAATTAAATAAAAGTATATATTTGGTATCAATATGGTGTGAAACCTAGCCAATATTAATCTGTGCAGTTTCTCTATACTACCTTTTGCCTGCTCTTTGGGGCATTGCAGCTGTGGCAGAGGTGTGTCTATGGGAGCCATAGCGCGTGGTGGAGAGGCTGTCTACCTACTCTTTGTGTTCTGATCTGTGAACATCTGAGTGATTAGTAGCCTAATATTCCCTGAAGAAAACCTGTCTGAGATGACCCTGATGGTGCTGTGCATGGATGGGCTGAGGGAGTGGGCAGGCTGTACCCTGCCTGGTGCTCTAATGTACAAGTGGGACATAGCACTCCTGAGAACACTACCCAGACACTCAGAGATCTCAGGGACCACCATGAGGAGCAAGTAAATGGTAGATAGATAGAAGAGAAAGAAAAACAGAAGGATGTGGGCACAATTAAGAGAGGCAGACTGGAGACTCGAGGGTAGTGAGCAACAGCCTGAGGTGAGTTGCTGGTGATTCCACCTGGGACCATGGTGGGGTCCTGGCCTGTCTGCACTGGATTTGTGTCCCTATGCAGGATGGGACTGTTACCACCAAAGGCCAGACAGATGTCCCTGGTCTGGACTGCTATCTGGGGACTTGTTGATGTCTGAGGGCTGTACAGAATTGGCCCAATCCTTCACCTGGACAGCAAGTCCCTGGGGGCATGAAAGCAAAAGATCTGACCTTGACCCTAGCCAGCTGCAGTACTTGGGAGAATGGACCCTACATCTGTCTGAGAAGCACAGTAGAGCTGGTTTTAAGGACATGGGTGCAGGAGAGCAGGCCCTGCCTATTGTCTGCTGTGATGTGGCACAGAAGAGGAAAAGATGCTTTCCTCCCCTTCCTCATCCCTTGCCACTGATGGCAAGCAAGAGAGCTGGTCCTGGGGTCACGAGAGGATCTGAAAACAGACCCTACACCTCGCCTAGGCAGCAGGATAGAACTGGCCCTGGTTGTAAGGGTAGCTGGTGAGCAGGACCTAGGAGGGTGAGACAGAGAGAGCTAGAGGGCTGGTCAGCTCAGATACCTCTTAGTCCTGTATCCAGGGCTTTGAATTGTCCCAATCCAACATCTAACTCATCAAATAACTGCTAGGGTTCATGAAAGGGCCAATTCTACAGATCCAAAAACTACAGGCTCTCCATGACATAGGGCAGCAACAAGATATCCAAGAGGAGTGTCAGTGAAGTTCCAGTACTGATAGAGTAGTAGAAGCCAGAGGCCTAGTACCAGATTGGGCCATTGCAATGAACATTTGCAAGCAAAGACATGTGAGCGAAAGGGCCACTGTGGGACACACCATGACACACTATGGCTTCTAAATGAGATATTTTTTTCTGTTATGGGAGGTTACAAGCATGGAAACGATACGAGAGTGGATACGAGAAGGAAGGGGGAGATGAATGGGATTCAATGGGGTCCACGATGTGAAATTCACAAAGAACAATTAAAGGAAAAAATTTAATATCTTTTGAAATTATATCCTTTGTTCTGTCTCTTTTCTTCCATCAGCCTAATCATGAATGTCAAACCTATGCTGTCTTTCAGATCATGGCCTTTTAATTGTTCCTGTGGTGTGTGTGTGTGTGTGTGTGTGTGTGTGTGTGTGTGTGCTCTTAAATGTATAAATTCAACCTGCTCATTCTATATAATATTATTCTTGTTTATGTTTTCAGGAGTGATTACTCCCTATTAGATCTTCTACTGTTCTTCCGTGCAGGACTATTTCCATGAATTCAGCATTCCTTAGTCACCTGTAGTTTTCCCCCTGGGGTTGAGGATCCAGAGTTCTCCCTTTTTCATGTTAACATCACCATTGACTTCATTCTTTTCAGAATGCATTGAGGTGGTCATGTTGGTAAGACTTCCAGAGTGCAGCTTCTAAAATGTCTTAGAGACACAGTCTCGCAGCAAATTTTTCTCTTCTCCTGGCTCTTACAATCTTTCCATCCTCTCTTCCACAGTGATCACTGAGCCTTGGGTGCAAGAGTTGCATTTTAGATGTGTCAATGGTGACTATGCTTCATAAATCCTCATTTTGATCCGATGTAGGGGTTTCTGTAACAGTCTCTGTTGAAATAATTTTTTTGAGGGGTGAGACCAAAAGTTACCTATGAGTATAAAGATAACTATTTAGAATACAATAAGGGATTATCCTAGTAAAGTGTGTGTTGTAGGTTCTGCTCCAAGGTCAATAGATAGTTGTCTAGGTTTCCAGTAAGACTCATGATTTCTCTTAAGAACAATTAAAACCTGTTGTTACTGCCAAGGTATACGTGCCTCCACTGCACCATTGTGAGGTTTCATATCTCAACAGATACCTTCCTACCACATCTTGGGTCCCCAGGAAGAGTAGAAATAGCTGGAAATAACTGAAGCATGGAACGCTCTGTGGATGCCTTTCCCATCCATTACTTCAAGAACGGTATTCATAGATGGTTCTTAAGATATCTTTATGTTTTTTTCTTGCTAGTATAACTGCTGACCTGTTTTAGAATTGATCAACTAATCACTAATAGCTTAATAAAGATATTTGTTTCAATAGGAGATGTTGGTCAATTTCATCCAGATTTCCAGAGAACTTTCAAATTTCTAGTTCTGATTGTATAAGAACAGAATATCACATCTTTTTGCATTTGCTGGTACATTCATTTCCCTTCTTAATTCAGACATTGGCATACGTTAGCATGAATATAAGATTTCATTCTCTAGAATTATATGTGTATAGTGTTTTACTACAGAACTATAATCTGTCATATTAAAACTGGTTATAATTTTGCTATATCCATTTATTAAAAAAAATCTCAAAAAGCAAGCAATCTTACTTTTTTCATTTCTTTTTAAAACTCTAACTTTGAAAAACCATCATTAGACTCTACCAGAGTATTTAAGTTGTAGGAATCACTTCTTTTTCTCTCTGTCACAGTACCAGAATGCAATACAAAGATTTTTTTTCAAAGAAAATTGTCATACTTTCAAAACTAACTGTAAAGCTCTCTCTCTCTCTCTCTCTCTCTCTCTCTCTCTCTCTCTCTCTGTGTGTGTGTGTGTGTGTGTGTGTGTGTAGTCATTTCTACTACTTTCTTTTTCTTTTTTTTTATTTTTGCAGTCTAAAGTTCATTCCTTTGTCACTTTTCCAGTGAACTTGTTAACCTAGCTTATCATCTTAATGTATGTTTAGCGCACATATATTGACTAATTAGCAATTACTTACTCTGAGACTCTTACTCTACTCAGCAAATTATAAGATCCTTTAAAAGTGTTTTTATAAAACAAAAGCTCCATCTCAGCTCTTAAGATGATGGCTGTCTATGGGCAGTGGATCTCTACAAACCATAATCTCTTAGACCTCTGAGACAGTTCAAAAACTAAAACTAATGAAACCAAGGAAAGGAATGGGAAAACCTGTATCCAAACCTCATGCAATGAATCTAAACCACCTTAATGTATATAGCATTCTTCCCTAAAAAATTGCAATGGTCTTCTATATCCTGTAGTAAAAGAAATCCAAATATTTTAGCATAATTTTGTGGATGATAGTGTTTTCCCTGCTCTCTTAGAAAACATAATCGAGTAACATATTAATATCTATTGCTGTGTAAAAACTTCTTTCATTACCCAGACTTGAACACAGCAGGTATTAATTAATTCATAATAGCTTCCATGACTCGTATATGTGTATGTGTGTGTGTGTGGGGGGGTGCATGCACCTGCATGTGCATATAAAAGGGAAGAAAATGAAGGAAAACTGAAAAAGAAAAGCATGTTCATTTTGCAGAAAGGGATATTCATCACTTCTACTCAATTGATCGTTCATATGGTTTGTATTAGTAACTTCTCTGCTGCTGTTACAAAACACAATGACAGAGGTATCTTATATAGAAAGGTTTATTGGAGCCCAGAGCTCCAGGTGGAAAAGATTCTACTATATCAGATAGTCATAGCAGCAGGCAAAGATGGTACTCAGACCAGGAAGCTGAGTATTCACATCTTCAAACACCAGCACAAACTAGAGTAGCCCCAAAATGGAAGTGGAGCAGAGTCTTTAAACTTACAAAACCTGATATCACTGACATGCTTCTTCCAACAAAGCCACACTGTCTAAACCTCCCAAATCATCCAACAGTTAGGGATCCAGTATTCAAACACCTGAAGCAATAAAGAGCATTCTCATTCAAATGACTAGACAAACTCTGAGTTCAAAGTGAAAAGTGCTGCGGAATGACAAATCTCCGACAGGACCGCCTTGAAGAGTAGGTGCGGAAGAGTTTTGCAGTTCCTCACCAAAATGTCAGTTGTGTTGCCAGATAGCTTCGTGGTGACGTCATAGTTACATCAAACATTTTAACTTTCTCTCACAAGCATGTGCTTATGGCCTACTTGGGCCAACTGCTCCTGATTACCTGTAACATTCTCATCCTTTCTGTTTGCGAATCAGGCATCTGTGAAGCGACTTCTCCCACTTGGAACCTTTCTGACTCCTTCTTCATGATGCAGTTTTTTTCCTTTGGGAGAGAGCACAAACGCAGCCCCCCACTATCACAAATAAGCAGTGGAGTTTCCTGCATTTGGGGAAATCGCAGGGGTCAGCACATCCAGAGTGCAAGAGATAAGCCTCGCCCTGGGAAAAGCACCTTCGTGATCATGGTATCTCCCCTGCCAGGTAAGTATGATGATGTAGTTAAAATCTTTTCTCTGGTACATGTTTCCAGATTTCATGAAGCATAGTGAGTGCCACTGGCATCTTTTTCAATTTATTTAATACACTGACTTAAGTATTTCTTAGATCTGAAAAAAATTGGGTAGGATAACAGTTCTACATACTCAGAAGAGTGTGAGCCCATGAAGGGAATATGTCATATTATTTGGTTTACATCATGCTCTCAGTACTTTACATAGGGCTATAATGTAGGACATACTTTTAATACAAGTTAACTTAATAAGAAATTAGTCATATTCTGTCTTTTGTGTGTATGTGTGTCTTACTATTCTAAGGCTGAGAAGAAACACCATGATCAAGACAACTTTATGAAAGAAGACATTTAATTGGGGCTTGCTTACAGTTTCACTTAGTCCATTGTCAACATGAAGGGGAGCATGAAAGCAGACTGGAGTTTATGCTGAAGAAGTAGCTGAGACCAAGATATGAGAGAGAGAGAGAGAGAGAGAGAGAGAGAGAGAGAGAGAGAGAGAGAGAGATATTAAGCAGCCAAGCATGTTATTTTTTTTAAATTACTAAGGTCACCTTCAGTGACATACTTCTTCCAACAAGGACACAAACACTTTAACAAGGACACACCTCCTAATCCTTTAAGTCGATTCTACTATCAGGTGCCCAAGCATTCAAATATTTTCATTCAAACCATGACAATATGTATATGTAAGGATGGTGTTATATTAAATGGCATTGCAATACATAAATACACACTCATATCAACATATGTGTGTGTTTGTGTGAAAAATATGTGAGAACTGACTTGATGCACTTTAATTCAAACTGTTCCAGCAGTTCAACATTCAAGAGGTAATCTCTCTCTCTCTCTCTCTCTCTCTCTCTCTCTCTTTCTTTCTTTCTTATTCTCCCCCCTGCTCTCCTTTTCCTACTGATGTTCAAATTTATCTTCTACTATGTTTGAATATGCTTTCCCCTCTAAAACTTACTACTCACTGAAATTTAACCTCTACAATGAGATATTAAAAGATGATGATTATATTTAAAAGATTAAAACTCTATCCTCAAAAATGTATTTATTCATATGATTAATAGGTGGGTTAATGAATTCTATTGAGAGTGGTTCTTGAACATTAGGTAAAGTCAAGTTAGGACCAGTTCTGAATTTCTACAAAATTAAAATATAGATTAAAAAGAAAATACTGTTAGCATATCCAAGTGGTCTTTGGATTGGATATATAAATCATGAAAGTCAGAATTAGTACAAATGTTCATAGGAAGAGCCAGAATAAGGATAGTCAAAATTCCCAAATGATATGGACATAAATAAGACATTTTATAATAGCTATGCTGAGCATACATACCCACTCACAATTACTTGTTGTATAGAAGGTAAAATCTTTTCTATTTCATGAGACTTTTCATGAGTCATCTCTTCCTACATCTCAAATTGCTTCTTTTCTTATCACAGAATGTGCTTCCTTTATATTCTGTTTTAATTTAACAGAAGTTCAAAGCTGGTCCCCACTTGACTTTGAGTAAAGAACAGGAAGTCCTTGCTTCTGCCCCCTGATTTGTAGTTTGACCCACTGACTAGACAAGCATTTAATACTTCAAACATTCTTAACCTTTGATAATTCTTGCAAGCCTCCACTGTAGAGCTAAAAGGAACTTATCACCCACAGAGAAACTTTTAATAGCTCAGATCCCACTTTGGATCTTTTGAAGTTTCAAGATGAATTGTCTGGGCTTTGGTATGAACCAAAGTGGTAGCCAAATTGTGCTCAATAACTTGAGGGGTTTTTTTTGTCACACCGTTCCTTGCTTTGCCACACAGAGTACTCTCAATGGATATTCTAGGTTTGGTGTATACAACTGACTTATAACAGATCTTAATCTTAGGTAAAATTATCAGTGACTTTAAAGATAGTCTTCCTTCTACCTCCACCCCAATATACTGTTTCCTTACTGCTATCAAGACAAAGATTTTTCCTTTGAATCTTCTGTACTGAAGTAATAGTGAGTACAAGAAAAGAGCTGACAACTAGAGAAGAGACAGAAACTCAGGTAAGCAGTTGCCTCCTTTACTGCTTATCACTTCAGGACTCAAGGAATAGAATCTGAAGGAAGCCCTCACTTTGGCCCGAGGAAAAAAATGGGTATCTGAATGCCACATGGGTCCCAAACAGTAGCAGAATAAAAATATTAATATTAAAAAACATTTCATGCTGGCGTAGTGGCTCAGTAGTTAAAAAACATTTTGTTAATGTAAAATGTTACCTTTTTGAAGACTATAAAAGAGAATAGAAAATCAGCTAAGACTCACTGCATAGTTGTTTATAGTCTATGTTAAAGAAATTCCCCACTGATTTTAGCAATGCTCCCTATAGTCACAATCCAAGACTTTGGATAATAAAAATAGAATTGAATTACATTTGTGCTGATTGAAAGGAAGTAGTGATGGTACTAAGTAATTTGTGATTATGATCTGTGATCAAACCTTTAAATTTCTATGAAATAGAATAATGCAGAAAACAATATTAATGCAGAAAAAAGACTTTTGTAGTAACATCAAACTTGCCTATGTATTTTGATATGTTAGAGGTTTCTGATTAATAATCACAATTATGTCCTGTTTTTTTTTTTTTTTTAAGGAAAGGGTTTATTTTAGCCCTTTAGTTCTGGTGGAGAAAGTCTACAATGGTGAGGCTAATACCACAGTGAGGGAAAAAAACAGAAAGATCACATGTGATGCTCACACAGGAAGTAAAAATCAAGAACAGGAATTTGGGCAAGGATATAAATTATCAAAGCCCACCCCAGTGATGTACTTCCTCCAGCAATAGTCCACTTTCTAAGATTCCTTAACAACATTCTCAAGTCTTTAACACTATCATGCGTTCAAATACATGAGCCTATGGGGGACATTTATCCTTCAAATCAGAACAAACACATGTCTACATACACTGTGCTACTTGACATTTCTCATTGCTTTGGTAAGATATTTGATAAGTACTTTTATTTCGACTCATAGTTTCAGAACACAAGTCAAATTGTCAATAAAGATTAACCACATTCTCTGTCTGTCTCTGTCTCTCTCTCAGACACACACACACACACACACACACACACACACACAAACACACACACATAGAGAGAGAGAGAGAGAGAGAGAGAGAGAGAGAGAGAGAGAGACAGAGAGAGAGACAGAGAGACAGAGAGAGACAGAGAGAGACAGAGACAGAGAGACAGAGAGACACACACACACAGAGAGAGAGAGACAGACAGACAGACAGACAGAGACAGAGACAGAGACAGAGACAGAGACAGAGACAGAGATCCTATCATCTCTACAGGGGCTTTGAGATTACCTCCTCCCAAAACTGGCTTTCCTGTTACTGAGAATGTCTGAGAAGGGCAAAGGTTTCTAACAATCCATGACTGAAGCTTTACTATTCTGGTGAACACTGCTGACTTATTTTTATTTTTTTAAATTCAAATATAATTGCATCACTTTCCTCATCTTTTCTTTCCTGCAGCCCCACAGAAGAAATATTCTTTCAACCCATTCCTTGCCCTCCTTTCCACTTACAAGTTGATAGCCCTCATTTTCTTATCATTATCATTATATACTTATTATGTATGTATATTGTGGTGGTTTGAATATTCTTCGCCCAGCAAGTAAGTGGCACTATTAGGAGGTGTGACATTGAAGTAGGTGTGACCTTGTTGGAGGAAGTGTGTCACTGTAGAAGTGGGCTTTGAGACTCTCCTAGTTGTCTGGAATCCAGTTTTCTCATGTTTGCCTTTGGAACAAATGTAGAACTCTTAGCTCCTCTAGTGCCATGATGGACTGCACACTGCCATGCATTCTGCCATGATGATAACCTCAGAATCTGTAAGCTAGCCCCGATTAAATGCTGTTCATTGGTCATGGTATCTCTCACAGCAGTGGAAACCCTAAGACATATGTGTATACACAGTATATGAACACAACATGCTACATTCATTTTTGTTATTGGCATGTGTATAAGCCTGCTGAGTAGTCAGCACTGAAGTCATATGTATGAATTTTTCTTGAAACATACATATCCATATTTTCCCTACAAACATTATTGATGGGAACATTTAAGACAGTTACTGTAACATACACCTTAACTAATTTAAAATAGAGCATATATGTAACAATTATCTCTAGAATTTTGTTTTTTGGTTATTTAGTTATAATTTTGTCTAAGATCTGGGTTTGAGTCTTAGATTTTGAAGATAATATTCCTTGGTTTTATAGGCAATGCCTCCCAAAACATACATAAGTAATTTAAATTAGTAAGGAAATAAACCAGAAGATTTTAAAGAAAGAAAATAATCCACCCCAGATTTCTCCTTGGACGGAGAACATTGGTCCAAAACCAATGATGGTTTGAATGAAATGTTGCTCTTCAGCTCAGTTGTCTAAACACTTGGTCCTTGGTGGTGCTGTTACACTTCTTGTTGTCATGCCTTCACTCTGACACGCTGGTTTCTAACCTTCTGAAGCTGTAAGCACAAATAAACTCTTCTATACGTAGTTTTGGTCATGGTGTTTTATCACAGCAACAGAAAAGTGGTTAATGCATTGTTCCATTCCAAAGATTTACTGAAGACATAACTATTTCATTTCTATTTTAATATATCTGCTATTGATTTAACAAACATAGACCAAAGTGTCATGCAATTCAACATAATTAAAAGTACATAACATTAAAATACTACTGATAAATAGATATAAATGCATGTAATGAGTATGTGAATCTAATTTTATAAAATAAATTTTAAGTCATTTTTAAATGCTGATTTTTCCCATCACTATACTATCCTTTGCTGTATTTCAAAAACCCCAGAAAAGCAAAAGTAAAGGTATAAATATTAAAAATACATATCAACTGAATTATTATATATAATAGAGATTAAGAAGTTAGTCTTTCCAGTTAGACATTGATTTCTTCCCTATTTTACTAGCCACATGATTTTGACCACGTTTCTCATTCTATGACTCAATTAATTTCCTTGAGATGTGAAAAGTAAGAGCAATAACAATTGTCCCTCATAGTGTTGCTGGAAATCTGGGTAAGACTGTGTGTGCAATCAGTCCATTGCTTGGTTTAAAATTCTAACTTGGCAGAGATTTCCATTCAACCATCCAACAGGTATGTACCAGGATGGCTAATACAAATATAATACTATCTAGATTTTCAACATGAAAGTTATAATTTACAAAGAAGGCAAAGCATGGGGGAAGGCATGGCCCTTCTAGAAGAGGGTGGGAGATTGATGTAAAATAGCAAATGCTGCTTGCTTTAAGATGTGGCTGCAGAAATAGATAAGGGGCAAGGACTGGGCAGGATAACAGACCTGAATGCTATTGTAGACAGAGAAAACAGCACTTTGAAATCAGTTCAATATTTTTTATAGATTTAGCTGGATATGTTTTCCTAAACTTCTCCCATTCTTTTTATATGCTCAGACATCTCAGGAGCCTTCTTCTTTGTTCATTGCCTGCCCCAACTCACCTCACGCACACACAGTGCATCTATGAAGTGAAGATGTAATCAGGACTTATAAGATTAGTACTCTCTAAGCTACAAAGAGTACGACGGAACTCATCTTCACAGTAACTGGGACTTCCTGAAGGTTTTTAAATCATCTGTACGTGTGTTCTTATGTGCATATGCATTTATTCATTTGGACTGTTTTTTCTGTTTGTTTGCATGTCTGTGTGTACTTGTGTATTTGTTACTTGGTTGAGTGTCATTACTAGTTCCCCAACTAAAATTGTTCTAGACAGTACCAATCCATCTCTGAGGGTATAAGGAGTGGAAATGCCTTTTTACAGGCTGCTGAGAAAAAGACACAGAGACAGAAAGCCCAGCACTAAAAAAATATCAAAGTTGCAGACAGCTCAGTGATCTGCACATGGACAGTATCATCTGGTCATTCTAGATGTTTGACCTGTACAGAAAGAAGCAAATCTGAATCCAGCAGAGTGTGATTAGAAGAATGAATGAGAGATGGTTCCTGGGGAAGGTAACAAAAGCAACAGGAGTGCATTTTGAAAAAAAATCATGGAGGTAGTCACAACAAATTGTGACCTAGAAGCAAAACAAAGCCAGTAGTCCCAGAGATGGAATAATTACAAAATGCAAGTAATTGTGTTTTCCTGTTGTTCTCAAATGGACTCCAAATATTTCTATCTACCCAACAGTCCCCTCCTTGATACAGCCCACATTAGCACTCCTTATTCAGTTTTATAGATCCAGGCATTGGTCCCTCTTCTCTTATCAGTTTAAGTTGGCTTCCCAATTCTATCCCATTTGAGTGAATGAATTATGATCAAATGTCACAAAAATAAGCTCAATATTTTAATTCAAACAGCTAAAGTAAATTAGAGGTCACAAGCAGACGTGTGAAAAATAATTAAATCTCTCTGTCATGTGTGTGCATGCATGCATGCATGTGTGAGTGTGTGTGTGTGTGTGTGTGTGTGTGTGTGTGTGAAAGTACACATGTCTGGAGGCCAGTAGTTGATGTGAGGTGTCACTTTCCACCTTTTTCTTTCTTTCTTTCTTTCTTTCTTTCTTTCTTTCTTTCTTTCTCTCTTCTTTCTTTCTTTCTTTCTTTCTTTCTTTCTTTCTCTTTCTTTCTTCTTTCTTTCTTCTCTCTCCCTTCCTTCCTTCCTTTCCTTTTTATTTTGAGATAGGTTTCTGACCAAGCCTGGAGCTAACAGATTTGGCTAGACTGGCTGACTCACAAGGTCCAGGAATCATCTTGTCTCCATGCCAGCCTCCGCCACAGCTCTGGCAATATAGATATACACCACCATACTCAGCATTTATATTTGTGCTGAGAACCTGAACTCAGGTCCCTATGCTTGTAGGACAAGCATTTTACCTATTGAATATTCAACTCGACACATTTAATTAATATTTTGAGAGTATAGGAATCATCAAGTTATTAACATGAGTGTTTTTGAAAGTAAATAACTATCTAGGACCTTTTGTCTGTAACAGGATAGAAAACTAAAATCTGATTACAAATAAGATGTGGTACCTACCAGCAAGGTTTAGGTGAGGCCATTTTTTGTTACATTCGTTTCCTTAGGATTGGTATCTTCTTTTTATTGGCTGGGGAGGGGAATTTGTATCTTATCTATTATACATAGTAAATGTGTACAGGACAATTTAATAGAAAGCTTCATTGAATTAAAACTATGTATTGCTATTTCACTATTATTGACATGAAGATGCTTATTCCAGGGTTATAGAAAATGGTATTTGAGCTTTGAGAATTCTTTTTTTTTTCTTTTTTTTTTCAGAAATTGGATTTAAGTACAACTGCACTGAACCTAATACTTATTACTTAGATACATTATAATACATTATATATTGTTTAATCCTATTGTTATAAAGAAATATATTTAACTTTAGTTAAATTAACTAAGTATCTGATACAGTTAACAATAAAATAATTTTATATCAATTATGTTTAAAAATAGAATGCATACAATAAAACATTCATAAGAGATAGTATTTTATTATTCCCATATCAGAAAAAAATCCAAGTATTTGAATCAAGTCTCCTGAATTTCTTTTCAGATATGACAGAGCCTAAAAATCAATGCCTACCTCTTCCCTCCCTCACTCTCATACCCATGTTCATTCTCTCTCTCTCTCTCTCTCTTTCTCTCTCTCTCTCTCTCTCTCTCTCTCTCTCTCTCTCTCATTTCTTTGCTCTCTTCTTTGTTAAGGCTTGCCACTAAATATTTTTCTAACCATACCATGCACAATTCTGACTTATAAAGCTGCAGTAAATATAATGTGTGCCTGAGTTGCATATAACCTCTGAGGCTGATCCCTAAAGCTTAAATAAGATTTGAAGACCATATATATCTGTCTTTTCTACCTATTTTCCAGCTGCAGGGGAATCAATGAGAAATTCTTCTATGCAAGACCTAGGCATATGCATGGAGAGCAGAGGCGTAACAGCTGCCGTGTCCTGTGTGATTCAATGAGAAACAATGTCTACTGTTAAGGCATAGAGATTTGGGGATAATTTCATACAAGGTATGATACAAGGCAGTATAAGAGGATAACTGCACATGCATCTGTTGTCCTTTTTATCCCAATAATCAGCAAACTGAACCTCTCTGTCCACTGAGTTGTCACTAAATACATACCAGCCAGTATACTGAAATCTTATTACTTTTTATACTATGAGAGCAAGACACTGGGTATCTATCTTTATAGGATTTATTTATTTATTTATTTATTTATTTATTTATTTATTGGCATACTTACTTATTTTATATTACAGTTATGTTTTTACAGTCCAGTTGTTACCCCCTTCCTGGTCTGTCCTTCCACATTTCCTCATCCCATTCCTCCTCCCTGCTGTCTCCAAGAGGATGTCCCCACCAACTCCCCACATTTTCTGGCTTCCTCATGCCCATGGACCTCAAGTAGCTCAAGGGTTAAGCACAGTCTTCTCTTACTGAGACCATGCAGTCCAGTGCTTTGTGTGTAGGTTCAGGGCCTCAGACTAGCTCCTGATTGCTGCTTGGTTAGTGCCTCAGTGTCTGAGAGATTTCAGTGGCCCAGGTTAGTTGAGGCTGCTGGTCTTCCTATGGGATCACCCTCCTCCAAAGGTTCTTTTAGCTTTTCCCTAATTCAACCACAGGGGTCCCCAACTTCAATGCAATGGTTGGATGTAAGTATCTGCATCTGACTCTTTTTGCTGCTTGTTGGGCCTCTCGGAGGGCAGCCATGTAGGCTCCTGTCTGTAAGCATAGTATCAGTAATAGTGTCAGGCCTTGGAGTCTCCTCTTGAGATGGATCCCAAGTTGGGTCAGTCACTGGACCTCCTTTCCCTCAGTCTCTTCTCCAGTTTTGTCCCTGTAGTTCTTTTAGACATGAACAATTCTAGATCAAAGTTTTTGACTGTGGAATGGCAATCCCATCCCTTACTTGATGCCCTGTCTTTCTACTGAAGGTGGACTCTACCGAGTTCCCTTTCCTCACTGTAGAGCACTTGATCTAAGGTCCCTCCCTTTGAGTCCTGAGAGTCTTACACCTCCCAGGTCTCTAGTACATTCTAGAGGGCTCTCTCATATTTCCGTTCATTCTGCTGTCCCTCAGGACTTCTCTCCTGTTTCTACCCCCATACCTAATCCTGTTCCCCTTTTCCCTCCCCCTCCCCTCTCCTACCCCAGGGACTTAAGTCCCTCTGCTTCCCCCGACCACCACAATTGCTTTCTTCACCCTCCCAAGTGGGATTGAAGTGTCCTCACTTGGGCTCTTCTGCTTGTTAACCTTCTTGAGTTCTGTGTACTGTATCCTGTATTCTGTACTTTTTAGGCTAAAATCCACTTATTAGTGAGCACATAACATGCATGTCCTTTTGGGTCTGTGTAACCTCACTCAGGATGATATTTTCTAGTTCCATTCACTTGCCTGCAAAACTTATGAAATCATTCTTAATAACCAAGTATTATTCCATTGTGCAAATGAATCCATTTCCTGTATCTATTCTGTTTTGGGACATCTGGGTGGTTTCCAACTTCGGACTATTACAGATAAGGCTTCTATAAACATAGCACATTCCTCTATGGTGTCGCAGGGCATCTTTTAACCACACACTTATGTACACTAGATCTTTGATCAAGAAGCCAAAAATGTACAATGGAAAAAAGAAAGCATCTTCAATAAATGGTGCTGGTCTAAGTGACAGTCAGTATTTACTTTATTTATTTTATTTTGTTTATTAGGATTATATTTAACGTAGATTATAAAAAAATGATATACTTAATTTTACATAAATAATTTGTCATGTATGAAATTCATTTATTGAAAGCAATGTTTTGAACAGAAGCAGGCATGGGAGCCTGACAGAGTTTGATTGTGCCTTTAGAACTCTTTAGAGTCTTATCTCATTAAAACTATCATGTGCAAAGACAAGTAAAGCAATTTTAATGGCAAGGATTAACTGTGAGTATATTATTCATCAGAATGTGGACTGTAAATAATAGGACCCCCTGAGGTAATCTGAAGAAGGTGGGTTCAATTGGTTATTTCTGTCAGATATTGGAAAGGCACTGAGAAGCTTTGAAATTGTAATGATCTCTGTCTTTCCTAGAGAGCTAGGTAAATAGACTGAACAGAAAGAGTATATCAGATTTTGAAATCAAATATTCCAAAGCATAGACATTTCTTAATTTAAGCAGTTATTCAGAACAATAATCACATGTTTGCATGTTAAATCATCCATGTAGGCTGATAGGTTCCTAAGTTCAATGCTGTCACACAAAGTATTGCTGTGGGCAAGGTAACATTTGCATTTGAACTGAAACTACAGTCTTCAGGCCAACAGTAGAATATGTTTTACACTCTGGGATACATATGCACTATTACATTTGGTACTCATATAAAAGTTCCATAAATAAATACAAAAGGATGCCTCTGTCTCACGTTATAGTTCCTTCAGTTTGGCTAAAACTCCTAAGAGGCAGTCAGCAGGGTGATCTCTTAAAGAAATTCTTGCCTCTCCTTTACTATATTCATTAATTTTAACCATTACATTTTTATCAGTGCTAATCAAGGCAAACACATCTATAACTGAAATCAGAAATTTTTAAAAATGAAGCTGAACAATATTTTGGAGAAAAAGTTTCATATTCTTATCCTTGACTGACTTCTGGGTCTTCACAGGAATAATATCTTTAAATCAATAATCCTACATCCTTATTTTTGGTTCAAAAGAGATACTCTACTGCTAACTGCTCTTGACACTCCATTGTATGCAATTAAAGTTTATAAGTGCAAGTAAAATTAAAATAAAAATTTCACCGGATGTTTGACTCAACAATTTGTAAAACAATTCAATGAAATGAAAACCTGCCATCTGTTCTACATTCAAAATACATGTGTTTTTAACATGGACATTGACGGCATAAATTTCAAAGGCAAGATGTTTATCATCATTTTTAGAGCATTTCTCCAAAACTGTTGGAGTAGGAGCAATTCTAAGAGTTTATGATTTTCGGTATGTATGTTAGTTTCTATACATTCCTTATTTCTTAGTTCAAATATGTTCTGGCTTCCTGGCTTTTTTAATCCTATTTTCATAAATACAAAACAAACAAAAACAGAAAAAAGTCTGGCTTCCTGGATATAATCTCTACTCAGAAGAATAAGTCTTAGACACATTAACAATTGGCAAAAAAGAAACTTTTATTATTTTAGTAATATACTATAAAAATTACCAGATGGTATTTCCTAGTCTCTGTAGAAAACTTCTGTTTTCTCAGTAGACAAAACATTTAGAACAACAACAACAACAAAAATCCCATGGTACTGTACTGAAAAGAATGTGTTTCCAAGTACCAAGGTTATTTTTTATGTTTTGCTGCTCTCTTTATTCATTTAAGTTATACACTTGCTTCATTTTCTTTTACAGAGTCAAAGAAAAACAACTCTTTTGCTATTCATGTAAGAGTGCAAGGCTTATAGCTAAGGAAAGGCCTAAAACAGCCACTACAATTCCTTCTTAAAATATCTGTCCACATACATAAAGGCACAGAATGTGCATCCAGTGTCAACCAGGGTTCATAATATGATAACGAGTCTTCTGAGTAGGAACAGCGAACATTGCCAGCATGAAGCCCAGCCCCAAAGGCCAAATAGCACTAGGTGCCTGAAGAGAAAATGTTGATTATCTCTGGTCTCCTCTGGAAGCCTCGAGCTGAGGTTTACAAACAGTTTTCCTGCAGAATGTGCAGTGACATAGTGAACAGATTAAACTTAGATGCTACCCCGGGGCTCTGTTTACTTTCCCAAATGGAGAAACAGTTAGATGTAAAAAAAAGATTCTGGAAAAGCTTGCTATGTAAGTTCCCAAGTTTTCTTCTAGAGAAAAATGTTACAATGAACAAACCTGTTGCAGAAGTATCTGATTAAACTATGATAAATACTTTTGTATATAGTTTCAAATGCCTTTTGAAATGGTACCAATGCACTAAGTGAATATATCTAAAGTAAGTGTGGGTAAGAACTTAATCGGGCTGGAGCAGTGGCTCAGTCGTTAAGGACACTGCTCTTCCAGAGGTCCTGAGTTCAATTCCCAGCAACCACATGGTGGCTTAAAACCATCTGTTATGAGATCTGATTCCCTCTTCTGGTGTGTCTGAAGACAGCTGCAATGTACTCATGTACAAAAAATAAATAATTCCTTTAAAGAAAAAAAAAGAGCTTAATCATTCTAACATGTATCCAGACATCCAATATTGCAGAATACCTTGTCGTTCTACCATGTGTACAGACAACCAATTTTATGGAGTACATCTTTCATGAACAAAGTTTTTAACCTGTCAACCTTCAGCACTTGGTATAGACCTTCTTTTATGAAATATGTGTATTTTGTTCACTTCCCCTTAAGATGCAAATTTAAAGTCCATGATTGGAAATGTTAGCCAGGTTGAAGCTAATGTCAATCACCTGTTAAAAGTTTCTATATTTTTATTAGAAATTTACCTTGGGATTTCAAGTGTGACATTCAGTGACTAAAATAGGAATGCATTTGCGTTTCAGTTCTTACTGAAATATATTACATTTTAAATTTGATGAATAGCATACTTCTTCACATGGAAATAACTTTAAAATATACTTGAGTAAGTGGCTGGATTATCATATTTTTACATCAGGTTTTTTATAACAGCTATGGCATAATACAATTATTCAAGTATGTTTTCAATTATTTTTCTGGTGAATGATACAGAGTGATAAAGTTCAAAGGCATCCTTTAGATAAGATATATACATTTCTATATTTATATATGCTTTTATAGGTATGTAGACATATCTTCCTTTCTATAGAGGAAGTATTAGGTAGAGTAATATATTAAAGACTGGGAAGAAGGCAAATAACACACCATCAAAGTAGCTGCAGCATAGCATAGGCAATGGTA
This sequence comes from Apodemus agrarius, assembly GCA_964023405.1. NCBI lineage: Eukaryota > Metazoa > Chordata > Mammalia > Rodentia > Muridae > Apodemus > Apodemus agrarius. The sequence continues at coordinate 24,622,916 of OZ030026.1, read as the reverse complement.
ACACCCTCCCATTCACGGGATAGCAGGCTTCTGCTCCTTAGCTTTCTTGTGATGTTGCCCAGGCTTCCTGTCTAAAGGCATATGCATGACCCTTTGTAAGTGCTGAAGTTCCAGATTTAATTGACCATTCCACCCAGCTAGAACAGAGATGGAAATGGCTGTACACCCTGAAAGTTGAACAACTTGTTCTTACATTTATTATTAATACTAGAATTCATCATATGGTCTAATATAAAGTCAATAATAGTCACATATCTTAGCTAAAAATTGAAAATGGTTTGAATTTGAATAGTGATTAAGGAGTAATTAGCAGCCTAACACCACAGGAAACTAGTTAGAGTAGAACTTAAAAGTTAGCATAGCTTTCTGAATCCCTGCCTGTCCTCTCATTAACGATATTTCTACTGACTGTGAACATACTGTGAACATTCCTTTGCATTTTAAATAATCTTTTTTTGGTTTACCTTTACGGTGTTGTATGTGTGTATAATGGACTTTCATGATATTCACCCCATTACCTTCTCCCACAGAACTCTCTGTTCTTCTCAACTAGACTCCTTTCTGCTTCCATGTAATTTATTCATTTATGATCCATTGGGTTTAATTAGGTTTGCTCTCATAACCATGAGGTGAAGGCTTACTTGCAGGGGCATGGGCAAATTAACAGTGGAAGTATCACTGAAGAAAATGTCTCCCTGTTCTTCAGCAATCATTGGGTATATACCTCATGGAGGGGTGGGCTCTCATGACCCCCACCCCCAATCATGATTGAATGTTGAAGCTTTGTGGTGGAAAGCTTTGTGGTGATAACCATAGCTGTTGTAAGTTAATGCTTGCAACAGGCATTGTATACCCCAAAGAGAGCTTTCTGTGATGTTCTTCTCTGCTTTCTGACCCTTTTTCTATGACTTTCCCTGAGCTTTAGATAGGGAGATATAAATGTTCTGTTTGAGGCTGAAAATTTAGCAGTCACTTATTCTTAGCACTTTGACTAGCTATATATGAGTTTCAACAATGACATTGTTCATTGCAAAAGGAGGCTTCTCTGACCAAAACTGAGCATATCACTAGTCTACGGGCATAGAACGGAAGACTTATAAGGTAGTTTTCTGTGCTCAACATGACCATTTAACATCTGGGCTCTCCTTCAATCCCTTTCATTTTTTTCTTTCTGGTTTGCTTACTAATAGATGCATTTGTACCATACATACAACATTCAGTTTGATTTTTCTTATTCCAAGTTTTGTCTTTTAAAACAGTACATGCCTTCTAGGTATTACTCTGCTTATGTAAACATTTAAACCATTTGTGGAGTATCTGAGCCATTCACATAATTGAGAAGTCAACTAAAAAATGTTAGAGATAAAAGTCCTACATCTGTACCTCAAAAACCAACTTCCACCCACTTAATCCTGCACAATATTGTGTATTCTTTTGTCTTCTCCCAGAGACATTTTAATGTATAAACAAACTGCAGCATGGTGTGTGTCCTGTTCTGTGAATGCTTTTAATAGTTAATACATTACATTTCCATGTCAATATAAAAAGGATATCCATTTTCTTCATTGTATAGAGTCCCTTTTTTATTAAATATATTCTTTTATTACATTTCAAATGTCGCCTTTCCTGGTTCATCCCCTTTGATGTCCAACAAGGCCATCCTCTGCTACTTATGCATCTGGAGCCATGGGTAACTCCATGTGTATTCTTTGGTTGATGGTTTTCTCCTTGGGAATTCTAGGAGTACTGAGTGGCTCATGTTGTTGTCCCTCCTATGGTGCTGCAAACCACTTCACCTCCTTGGGTACTTTATTTAGCTCATCCACTGGGGACCCAGTGCTTAGATCAATGGCTGGATGAGAGTGGACCCCTCTGTATTTGTCATGTACTATCAGGGCCTCCCAGGTGACAGCTATAACCGGCTCCGGTCAGTAAGGAATTGTGGGCATCCATGATAGTGTCTGAGTTTTGTAGCTATATATGGGGTAGATTTCTAGGTGGGGAAGTCTCTGGATGGTCTTTCCCTCAGACTATGCTCCACACTATGTCTCTGTACCTCCTTATGTGGGTATTTTGTTACCCCTTCTAAGATGGGCCAGAGTATCCATACTTTGTTCTTCCTTCTACTTGAGCTTCATTTGATATGTGAATTGTATCTTGGGTATTCCAAGCTTCTGGGCTAATATCCACTTATCAGTGAGTGCATACCATATATATTCTTCTGTGATTAGGTTACCTCATTCAGGATGATATTTTCCAGTTCCACCCATTTGCCTAAGAATTTCATGAATTCATTGTTTTTAATAAATGAGTAGTATTCCATTGTATACATGTACCACATTTCTATATCCATTCCTCTGTTGATGGAATACAGGTTCCTTCCAGCTTCTGCCTATTATAAATAGGGCTGCTATAAATATAGTGGAGCATGTGTCCTTATTAAATACTGGAGAATCCTATGGATATATTCCTAGAAGTGGTATAGCAGGGTCCTCCAGTAGTATTATGCCCAATTTTCTTAGGAAACAACAAACTGATTTACAGAGTGGTTGTACCAGCTTGCAATCCCACCAGCAGTGGGGGAGTGTTCCTCTTTCACCACATCCTCTCCAGCAGTTGCTGTCCCGTGAGTGTTTGATCTTAGACATTCTGACTGGTAGGAGGTGAAATCTCAGGGTTGTTTTGATTTGCATATCCCTGATGACTAAGGATGTTGAACATTTCTTTTTTTTTATTCATTGTTTTTTTTAATTTTTATTTTCTATATTCTATGTTTACATTCCAAAGGCTTTCCCCTTTCCCAGTTCCCCTGCACCATACGTCCCATAATTCCTCTCCCCCACAACTATTCCCCAATCATTCCCCCTCCCCCCACGGTTTCTCTACAAAACTGGATCCAATCTTTACAGGCCCTGGGTCCTCTCCTTTCTTCTTCTTGGGAATCATTTGACTTGCTAATTGTGCCTTGAGTATTTAGGGCTTCTGGGCTCATTAATATCCACTTATCAGTGATTGCATTTCATGTGTATTCTTTTGTGATTGGGTTAACTCACTCAGGATGATATTTTCCAGGTCTAACCATTTACCTACAAATTGCATGAATTCATTATTTTTAATTGCTGAGTAGTATTCCATTGTATAAATATGCCACATTTTCTGTATCTATTCCTCCTTTGAGGGATATTTGGGCTCCTTCCAATTTCTGGCTATTATAAACAAGGCTGCTATAAACATAGTAGAGCATGTATCTTTATTGTATGCAGGGGAATCCTCTGGGTATATGCCCAGGAGTGGTATGCCAGGGTCCTCTGGAAGTGACATGCCCAATTCACAGTGAAACTAATTGAAACTTTGGACCAATTGGATTTAACAGATATATATATATATATATATATATATATATATATATATACATATATACATATATATATATAGAACATTTCATCCTAAAGCTAAAGAATATACCTTTTTTCTCAGCACCACACGGTACCTTCTCCAAAATTGATCATATAATTGGTCACAAGATAGATGTCAACAAATACAAAAAGATCGAGCTAATCCCATGCCTCCTATTAGATCACCATGGAGTAAGAGTAGTCTTCAATAGCAACAAAAACAGCAGAAAGCCCACATACACATGGAAACTGAACAATACTCTACTCAATGACACCTTGGTCAAGGAAGAAATAAAAAAAGAAATCAAAGACTTTTTAGAATTCAGTGAAAATGAAGGTACAACCTACCCAAACCTATGGGACACAATGAAAGCAGTGCTAAGAGGAAAACTCATAGCTCTAAGTGCATCCAAAAAGAAACTGGAGAGAGCATACATTAGCAACTTAACTGCACACCTTAACGCCCTGGAAGAAAAAGAAGTTAATTCACCCAGGAGGATTAGAAGACAAGAAATCATCAAACTCAGGGCTGAAATCAATCAAATAGAAACAAAGAGAACCATACAAAGAATCAACAAGACCAGGAACTGGATCTTTGAGAAAATCAACAAGATAGATAAACCCTTAGCCATACTAACCAAAGGACACAGAGACAGTATACAAATTAACAAAATTAGAAATGAAAAGGGAGACATAACAACAGAAACTGAGGAAATTCAAAAGATCATCAGATCCTACTACAAAGGTCTATACTCAAAACAACTGTAGAATCTGGAGGAAATGGACAATTTCCTAGACAGATACCAAATACAAAAATGAAATCAGCATCAAGTAGATCAGCTAAACAGTCCCATAACCCCTAAAGAAATAGAAGGGGTTATAGAAAGCCTCCCAACCAAAAAAAGTACGGGACCAGATGGTTTTAGTGCAGAATTCTACCAGACCTTCAAAGAAGACTTAACACCAATACTTTTCAAACTATTCCACAAAACAGAAACAGAAGGGACACTGCCCAACTCATTCTTCGAAGCCACAATTATGCTAATACCTAAACCACAAAAAGATCCAAAAAAGAAAGAGAACTACAGGCCAATTTCTCTTATGAATATCAATGCAAAAATACTAAATAAAATTCTTGCCAACCGAATCCAAGAGCACATCAAAACGATCATTCACCATGATCAAGTAGGCTTCATCCCAGGGATGCAGGGATGGTTCAATATATGGAAATCCATCAATGTAATCCACTACATAAACAAACTAAAAAAAAAAACCACATGGTCATCTCATTAGATGCTGAAAAAGCATTCGACAAAATTCAGCATCCTTTCATGCTAAAAGTCTTGGAAAGAGCAGGAATTCAAGGCCCATACCTAAACATAGTAAAAGCAATCTACAGCAAACCAGTAGCCAACATCAAAATAAATGGAGAGAAACTTGAAGCAATCCCACTAAAATCAGGGACTAGACAAGGCTGCCCTTTCTTTCCATATCTCTTCAATATAGTACTTGAAGTTCTAGCAAGAGCAATTAGACAACATAAGGAAGTCAAAGGGATACAAATTGGAAAGGAAGAAGTCAAACTATCATTATTTGAACATTTCTTTAGGTGCTTCTCAGCCATTCAATATTCCTCATTTGAAAATTCTTTGCTTAACTCTTTACCCCATTTTTAAATAGGATTATTTGGTTCTATGGAGTCTAACTTCTGTTCTTTTTATATATTGTATATAATCCCTCTGTCAGATGTAGGGTTGGTAAAGATCATTTCCCAATTTGTTGCTTGCCATTTTGTCCTTTTGACAGTGTCTTTTGCCTTACAGAAACTTTGTAATTTTATGAGGTCCCATTTGTCAATTCTTGATCTTAGAGCATGAGCTATTAGTGTTTTGTTAAGAAATTTTCTCCTGTGCCCATGTGCTCAAGGCTCTTCCCCAGTTTCTTTTCTATTAGTTTCAGTGTGTCTGATTTTATGTGGAGGTCCTTGATCCACTTGGATTTGAGTTTGTACAAGGAGATAAGAATGGATCAATTTGCATTCTTCCACATGATAAACACCAGTTGAACCAGCACCATTTGTTAAAAAGGCTATCTTTTTCCACTGGATGGTTTTAGCTCCTTTGTCAAAGATCAAACGATCATAGGTGTGTGGGTTCATTTCTGGGTCTTCAATTCTGTTCCATTAATCTACTTCCCTGTCACTATACAAATACCAAGCAGGTTTTAACACTATTGCTCTGTAGTGCTGCTTGAGGTCCAGGATACTGATTACCCCAGAAGTTCTTTTACTGTTGAGAATAGTTTTAGCTATCCAGGGTTTTTTGTTATTCCAGGTGAATTTGAGAATTGCTTTTTCTAACTCTATGAAGAATTGAATTGAAATGTTGATTGGGATTTCACTGAATATGTATATTGCTTTCGGCAAGATGGCCATTTTTACTATATTAATCCTGCCAATTCACAAGCATGGTAGAAGGTTCCATCTTCTGAGGTCTTTGATTTCTTTCTTCAGAGACTTGACGTTCTTGTCATACAGATCTTTGACTTTTTAGTTAGAGTCACACCAAGACACTTTGCCTAGATTGTGACTATTGTGAAGGGTGTCATTTCTCTAACAACCTTCTCAGCCTGTTTTTCCTTTGAGTACAGGAAGGCTACTGGTTTGTTTGAGTTAATTTTATATCTGGCCACATTGCTGAAGTTGTTTATCAGCTATAGTTCTCTGGTGGAATCTTTTGGGTCACTTAAGTATACTATCATATCATCTGCAAATAGTGATAGTTTGACTTCTTCCTTTCTAATTTATATCCCTTTGACCTCCTTTTGTTGTCTAATTGCTCTCGCTAGAATTTCAAGTACTATATTGAATAAATATGAAGAGAGAGGGCAGGCAGCCTTGTCTAGTCCCTGATTTTAGTGGGATTGCTTCAAGTTTCTTTCCATTTGGTTTGGTGTTGGTTACTGGTTAGCTGTATATTATTTTTACTATGTTTAGGTATTGGCCTTGAATCACTAATCTTTCTAAGACTTTTAACATGAAAGGGAACTGGATTTTGTCAAATGGTTTTCAGCATCTAATGAAATAACCATGTGTTTTTTTCTTTGAGTTTGCTTATATAGTGGATTACATTGATGAATTTCTGTATATTGAACCATTCCTGTATTCCTGGGATGACGCCTACATAATCATGGTGAATGATTGTTTGGATGTGTTTTTGGATATAGTTGGCAAGACTTTAATTGAGTATTTTTACATCGATATTCATAAAGGAAATTGATCTGAAGTTCTCTTTGTTGGATCTTTGAGTGGTTTTCATAGCAGTGTAATTATGATTTCATAGGACAAGTTGGGTAGTGTTCCTTCTGTTTCTCTTTTGTGGAATAGTTTGAGGAGTATTGGTGTTAGGTCTTCACTGAAGGTCTGATAGAATTCTGCACTAAAACCATCTAGTCCTGTGCTTTATTTTGTTGGGAGACTTTCAATGACTGCTTTTATTTCTTTAGGGGTTATGGGTATGTTTTGATGGTCTATCTGATCTTGATTTAACTTTGGTATTTGGTATTTGTCTAGGAAATTGGCCATTTCCTCCAGATTTTCCAGTTGTGTTGAGTATAGGCTTTTGTAGTAGGATCTGATGATTATTTGAATTTCCCCAGTTTCTGTTGTTATATCTCCCTTTTAATTTTTGAGTTTGTTAATTTGGAAACTGTCTCTGTGCCCTTTGGTTAGTCTGGCTGGAGGTTTATCTATCTTGTTGATTTTCTCAAAGAACCAGCTCCTGGTTTTGTTGAATCTTTATATAGTTCTTTTTGTTTCTACTTGGTTGATTTCAGCCACGAGTTTCATGGTTTCCTGCTGTCTACTCATCTTGGGTGTATTAGCTTCTTTCTGTTCTATAGGTTTCAGGTGTGCTGTTAAAATGCTAATGTATGCTCTCTCCAGTTTCTTTTTGGAGGCACTCAGAGCTATGAGTTTTCCTCCTAGCATTGCTTTCATTGTGTCCCATAAATTTGGGTATGTTGTGTCTTCATTTTCACTAAAAACTAAATAGTCTTTGATTTCTTTCCTTATTTCTTCCTTGACCAAAGTATCATTCAGTAGAGCAATGTTCAGCTTCCATGTGTATGTGGACATTCTGTTGTTTTTGTTGCTATTGAAGACCACCCTTACTCCAGAGTGATCTGATAGGAGGCATGGAGTTAATTAAATCTTCTTATATCTGTTGAGGTCTGTTTTGTGATAAATTATATGGTCAATTTTGGAAAAGGTACCATGACGTGCTAAGAAGAAGGTATATTCTTTTGATCTAGGGTGAAATATTTTAGAAATATCTGTTAAATCCATTTGGTCCAAAATTTCTGTTAGTTTCACTGTGTCTCTGTTTAGTTTGTGCTCCCCTGATCTGTCCATTGATGAAAGTGGAATGTTGGCGTCACCCACAATTATTGTGTGAGGTATAATGTGTGCTTTGAGCTTTAGTAAAGTTTCTTTAATGAATGAATGTGGGTGCCTTTGCATTTGTAGCACAGATGGTCAGAATTGAGAGTTCTTCTTGGTAGATTTTGCCGTTGATGAGTATGAAGTGTCCTTCTTTGTCTTTTTTGATGATTTTGGTTGAAAATCAATTTTATCCAATTTTAGAATGACCACTCCAGCTGGTTTCCAGGAACCATTTGCTTGGAAAATTCCAGCCTTTGACTCTGAGGTAGTGTTTGTCTTTGACACTGAGGTTCATTTCCTGTATGGAGCAAATTGCTGTGTCTTGTTTACGTATCCAGTCTGTTAGTCTATGTCTTTTTATTGGGAAATTGAGTGTATTGCTGTTAAGAGATATTAAGAAATAGTGATTGCAGTTCCTTTTATGTTTGATGGTTATCTTCTTTTGGGTTTGTTGAAAGATTTAACTTGCTTTTTCTAGGGTGTAGTTGCTACGGACCGTGGCTGCTCATGGCAGCTTTGGTTGCAGCTTTCTGCAAGGCATAGCTCCTCGTGGGAGTTCGTTTGCAGGGGATACCAAGATCCCGGGGTCAGGAAGGCACAAATCGGCGAGAATGACGACACAGACACAGGATACTTCATATTATAGAAATATCTATATTTCTTCTAATGAGGAGCCCTGTTTTATAGCCCCCTACTCAGAGCATCAGGTTCTGACAATTACATAATAAGAATGAGGCACGCTAGCTTACATAGGTAGCGCCCTTAGGTTATAAGCTAAAACATTTTAAGCCATTTCTGTCTAAGCTAGAGATCTTGCCTAAGTTAGCAAGATTCCTCTCTGAACTAGCAAGCTTTCCTCAGAGCCAGGCATTTTGCCTGGCCCCAGGAATCTTGCTCTCTAGACTAAATCATTCTCTCACTAACTCATGTTCCCCAACTAACAAGCTCTCTTCAGAGCCAGGCATATTGCCTGGCCCTGGGAGCTTTGCTTTCTAGACTAACTCATTTTCCCACTAACAAACTCTCTTCTAAGTCTTATGTTTTGTCTGCTCAGAGGAAATCTCTGCTCTCGGTAGACAATTGCTTGACATTAACATAGTAAAGGATGTAGCTAGCTAAGCAGGGATAATTTACATGACCATACCTTACAATCTCTTATGTTAGGTAAGCCTGGACTTGTTTTCCACTTAGCCTCATTAATAATTCATGAGTTTCACCTGGGACCGAGGGCTATAGGTGTCTGAATAGCCGGTGAATACATTGGCTTAGCAAGACAAAGGATGGCAGCTCAGTAAGCTGTTTTTGAGGAAGTCTGGGCTTAGGGACTGCTTCATATCTATACAACAAACTCAAGGACTAGGCAGGATCTGAATTAAAGCATATTATGAGAGCTATGAAATATTTTTCTTAAATTTACATGGTCTTGGCTACCAGAAAAAGACAGGTTAGAAAAGGTGCCAAAGGAACATTTATGGCTTCCTGTAGTAGGGTTTATGCGCAGCATGTAGTTGCTCTCCTTATATTGGTGTTTTCCATCTATTATCCTTTGTAGGATACAGAGATTTGTGGAACACCATAGTATTGGTATTCCATGGTAGGATATCCAGGTAGGATACCTGGTCTTCTGCCAGAGGTTTCCAGACGTGATGCTCTGAGCTATGGAGGTGGTTCTATCTGTGTTGTCGGATGTCTCCTGACTCCTGCGTATGATGCCCTGTGGCAGAGGATGGTCTCAACCCAAAGACAGAAACCAAGAGCTTCTGATAGAGTTTTCCAGTTTCACCTGTGCCGGCTGTCCTCTCTGTGCCACTTGGTGGTTATCTACCTTCCTGTGCCAATTGGATATCCTATAGAGTCCTTTTAAATGAATGCATCATATCATATTTAATCCATTATTTAGTGACTGAATTTTAGGTTATATCTGCTTTCTTAACAAATAAAAATATAAAAATAAAGTATTAAAAGTATATGGTATAGGTACATTTAGATACATATGTGATATTAATCACCTTCTGTGGTACAATATTTCTGTTGGCCAAGAAATCAGGGAAGTGTAACTTAGTTCTTTCTAACTCAGTAACACCTATCAGGCTGTGATTGGAAGTTTGCTAGGCCTGTGTTCTTATTTAAAGGTTTGAGCAAAATAAAATCTGTTTTCATATCATGATTGTTGAAAGTGTTTAGCCAAGATATAAGTAGGATAGAAAGAGCATAAATAGACGATGGTAGGTAGATACAGGCATACATACACACATACATACATACATGCTTATATATAGAGAGTCATAGATAGAGACATAGGTAGATAGATAGATAGATAGATAGATAGATAGATAGACAGACAGATAGATAGGCAGATAGATGATAGATACAAAGATAGATACAGAGATGGATACATGGATGGAGATAGATGATAGGTAGGTAGATAGATAGATAGATAGATAGATAGATAGACAGATAGAGATAGACAGGCAGACAGATAGAGAGATGATAGGCAAATAGATGACAGAGAGAGGAAGGGACTAGAATTTTAGGTAACCTTATCTTTGAAGTCTTGTCATCTCCACTTTTTTTTAGTTAAACAAATATCTTTATGTATATAAAGCTCCCAATTACATAATGCCAAGTTACAATGATAAAGTCTTATCCACTTTCTTACTACTTATTATTCACGAAAAGTCAGCGACTCCAGTGCTTTACAGTGCTATCATCACACAGGGCCTATCCAGATCAGGATCCCTGGATCACTTTAGTGGTAGTATATTTGTATCTATAGAGTAAAAGTCCTTATATTGGTAATTGTTCGAATCAATCCTGCATCTGAAATTACAACTGTATTACTAAATTGCTTAACCCAATGTATGACAAATTACACTATCCAAAATAATGTAAGGAAGTTCCATTTCTACATGTGCTTCTAATACATTATTGAAATTCAGGTATTTTCCCTATTGAAGTTTTATTATAACCATGGTGGGGAACTTTTAAAAGCCATTTTTATTTTTTCTTTCAACACTGCTTTGTATTATTTTGTACTATTACATTTTGGCATCTCAAAATACAGGAGGATTTTTATATTTTAGGGCTTTTGTCAATATTATGACAGCTCCAAAAAGTCTCCCATCATTTGCCTTTCAGCTTCACTTGTTTAGTCTTTTTTTGGGGGGGACTCTAGTATTATTTTCTATTGTGACTGATAATTAAAATTTCACCCATAAAAGTCATCTCCCGCTTTTAATCATTTCCTCTTATGTCATTTCATCTTTGATTTACTTGGAATTTATTGTAACAAGTAGGGAAAGAGTGTATCTAACAATAGTTTTTAGTTATGGCAGCACTAGTTGTTGAATAATGAGTAGTTTCTCATAAACTTCATATGCTCCTATAAAAATAAACACCTTAGAGTATTTTGACCTACCTCTGGATTTTCTCCTATGTGCCATTTCTCTATGCTTGTACCAATATTGTCCTCCCTGAGCTACTGAGGCTTTACAATGTTTGCATCTTCGAAAGGCTAGTTCATTGCTCAAAACTGCTTATCATTTTCATACCTTATACACTTGGAACATAAGTGCAGAGGACAGGCTTACATGCCATATCTAATATAATATCAAAATGCCTTTGATATATTCATTTATATTGTATATATTCAGTTCTGTTTATATTGAAAAAAATAAAATATAATTTTCCAAACATCCATCCAACATCCATAAGAGTTCAGGGCTTGTTATGATATGAATAAATCATAATAAATATTTCTAAAGATAGATATAATACTCAACATTCTATGGTTGCAATACAGTCAAATTGACAACCAATATGAGTATGAGGGCTTCAGAGATGGCACAGTGGGTTAAAGTGCTTGCTATACAGTATGAGTTTGAATCCCTAGGCCCTATGTTAAAAGCTGGCCACAGCAATGTATATTTATATCCCTAGCCCTGGAGATGGAGATACAAAGACATGAGGCTGACTAGAATTGGTAACCAGTCTAATTGTAACAGAATGATTCAGGTTCAGCAAAGACCCTGTCTTTAGAAATAAGGAAGATAGCAACAGAAAAGAGTCCTCTACAACCTAGTTGGCACCTGCACATTAAGTGTATATGTACACACACACACACACACACACACACACTCATTCCAGAAAAATAATTTCAGGAATATAAAGTTAACTGCCATATATATTTTAAAATCTACAACATATTTAGTCAAAAGGGAAAAATATACTTAAGTCATAAAAGAGATGTTAATACTGTCCATTAAAACACCATAAGCTACCAAATGACTATTACAGAATTCTGTCCTCTGGCATGGCTTATGGCCTGTTCTCTTGGACTGTCAGCTGCAATTATTACCTGAAGGAGGCATACTCAAAATGGGCAGACTAACTTTTTCTCATGAAAGTATGAGGCCTGTTGTCACCAAGGATATATAAACTGTTGACTGTTATGAAGGAGAGGACTCATGAGGCCCCAAGCTTCCTTAGCATTCACAGGTACTCAATGTTACAAAGAAGAAAGGTCCATGAAGCTATGCTACTCCCCAAGAATTTAATTGCTACTAAAGGAAATAAGGAATACTTCTTCAATAGTGAGGCAACCTATATCCTGTCCATGCATCTATAAATAGCCTCTGTTTTCATCAATATACCTAGTTATACATAGACAGTTTCTTTGTTTCTGTTCTCACAATTTGGAGGAATTTCATGTTTGCTAAGAGAGAAAACATGACTATCATATAAGGAAAATTTTAAAGAAAATGTATAGCTAGAAGTTCATGTCATTAGAAGAACTAACTAAAATTATAAAGTAATATTTTTCTTTTTTTGTCTTTTTTATTGGATATATTCTATATTTACATTTCATTTCCCTATTTTTGTTTCCCCACGCCCCTAAGATCCCACATGCCTTTTTCCCTCCCCCCTGCTCCCTCATCCACCCCTTCCCACTTCACTGTTCTAGTATTCCCCTACACTGATGCTTTGATCCTTTCCAGCATTAGTGTCCATTCCTTTCTTCTTGTCAGACATCATTTGGTATGTGAATTGTGTCTTTGGTGTCCCACGATTCTAGGCTAATATCCACTTATCAGTGACTGCATACCATGGGTATTCTTTTGAGACTGGGTTACCTCACTTCGAATGATATTCTCCAGCTCCATCCATTTCTCTAAGAATTTCATGAATTCATTGTTTCTAATGGCTGAATAGTATTCCATTGTGTATATATACCACATTTTTTGTATCCATTCCTCCGTTGAGGGACATCTGGGTTCTTTCCAACTTCTGGCTATTATATATAAGGCTGCTATGAACATAGTGGAGCATGTATCCTTATTGTATGCTGGGGAGTCTTCTGGGTATATTCCCAGGAGTGGTATGGCTGGATCCTCCAGAAGTATCATGTCCAGTTTTCTGAGGAACCGCCAGACTGATTTCCAGAGTGGTTGTACCAGCTTGCATTCCCACCAGCAGTGGAGGAGTGTTCCTCTTTCTCTACATCCTCGCCAACACCTGATGTCTTCTGAGTTTTTAATCCTAGCCATTCTGACAGGTGTGAGGTGAAATCTCAGGGTTGTTTTGATTTGCATTTCCCTAATGACTAATGATGTTGAACATTTTTTAAGGTGTTTCTCAGCCACCCGAATTTCTTCAAGTGAAAAGTCTCTGTTTAGTTCTTTACCCCATTTTTGGATAGGGTTATTTGGTTTTCTGGGGTCTAACCTCTTGAGTTCTTTGTATACATTGGATATTAGCCCTCTGTCGGATGTGGGGTTGGTGAAGATCTTTTCCCAATTTGTTGGTTGCCGATTTATCCTTTTGACAGTTTCTTTTGCCTTACAGAAACTTTGTAATTTTATGAGGTCCCATTTGTCTATTCTTGCTCTTAGAGCATAAGCAATTGGTGTTCTGTTCAGGAATTTTTCCCGGGAGTCAATGTCCTCAAGGGTCTTCCCCAGTTTCTTTTCTATTAGTTTTAGTGTGTCTGGTTTTATGTGTAGGTCCTTGATCCACTTGGAGTTGAGCTTAGTGCAAAGTGATAAGAGTGGATCAATTCTCATTCTTCTGCATGTTGACTTCCAGTTGAGCCAGCACCATTTGTTGAAAAGGCTATCTTTTTTCCATTGGATGTTTTCAGCTCCTTTGTTGAATATCAATTGGCCATATATGTGTGGGTTCAATTCTGGGTCTTCAAGCCTATTCCATTGATCCACTTCCCTGTCACTGTACCAATACCATGCAGTTTTTAACACTACTGCTCTGTAGTATTACTTGAGGTCCGGGATATTGATTCCCCCAGAAGTTCGTTTACTGTTGATGATAGTTTTAGCTATCCTGGGTTTTTTGTTATTCCAGATGAATTTGAGAATTGCTCTTTCTAACTCTATAAAGAACTGAGTTGGTGTTTTGATGGGGATTGCGTTGAATCTGTAGATTGCTTTTGGCAAGATTGCCATTTTAACTATATTAATCCTGCCAACCCACGAGCATGGAAGATTTTTCCATTTTCTGAGGTCTTCTTTAATTTCCTTCTTCAGAGACCTGAAGTTTTTGTCATATAAATCTTTCACTTGTTTGGTTAGAGTCACACCAAGATACTTTATACTGTTTGTGGCTATTGTGAAGGGTGTCATTTCCCTAATTTCTTTCTTGGCCTGCTTATCCTTTGCATATAGGAAGGCTACTGATTTGCTTGAGTTGACTTTATAACCAGCCACTTTGCTGAAGTTGTTTATCAGCTGTAGGAGTTCTCTGGTGGAGTTTTTTGGGTCACTTAAGTATACTATCATATCATCTATGAATAGTGATAGTTTGACTTCTTCCTTTCCAATTTGTATCCCTTTGACTTTCTTATGTTGTCGAATTGCTCTAGCTAGTACCTCAAGTACTATTTTGAAGAGCTATGGTGAGAGGGGGCAGACTTGTCTAGTCCCTGATTTCAGTGAGATTGCTTCAAGTTTCTCTCCATTTACTTTGATGTTGGCTATCGGTCTGCTATAAATTGCTTTTACTATGTTTAGATATGGGCCTTGAATTCCTGTTCTTTCCAAGACTTTAAGCATGAAAGGATGCTGGACTTTGTCAAATGCTTTTTCAACATCCAATGAGATGACCATTTGGTTTTTTTCTTTGAGTTTGTTTATGTAGTGGATTACATTGATGGATTTCCGTATATTGAACCATCCCTGCATCCCTGGGATGAAGCCAACTTGATCATGGTGAATGATCTTTGTGATGTGTTCTTGGATTCGGTTGGCAAGTATTTTATTTAGTATTTTTGCATCAATATTCATAAAAGGGAGATTGGCCTGTAGTTCTCTTTCTTAGTTGGATCTTTGTGTGGTTTTGGTATCAGGGTAATTGTGGCTTCATAGAATGAGTTGAGTAGTGTTCCTTCTGTTTCTATTTTGTGGAATAGTTTGAAGAGTATTGGTATTAGGACTTCTTTGAAGGTCTGATAGAATTCTGCACTAAAACCATCTGGTCCTGTGCTTTTTTTGGTTGGAAGACTTTCTATGACCCCTTCTATTTCTTTGGGGGTTATGGGTCTGTTTAGATGATCTATTTGATCGATCCTGATTTAATTTTGGTATTTGGTTTCTGTCTAGAAAATTGTCCATTTCCTCCAGATTCTCCAGTTGTGTTGAGTATAGGCTTTTGTAGTAGGATCTGATGATTTTTTTGAATTTCCTCAGTTTCTGTTGTTATATCCCCCTTTTCATTTCTAATTTTGTTAATTTGATTACTGTCTCTGTGCCCTTTGGTAAGTCTGGCTAGGGGTTTATCTATGTTTTTGATTTTCTCAAAGAACCAGCTCCTGGTTTTGTTGCTTCTTTGTATGGTTCTCTTTGTTTCAACTTGATTGATTTCAGCCCTGAGTTTGATGATTTCCTGTCTTCTACTCCTCCTGGGTGAAATAGCTTCTTTTTGTTCTAGGGCTTTCAGGTGCGCCATTAAGTTGCTAGTGTATGCTCTCTCATGTTTCTTTGTGAAGACACTCAGGGCTATGAATTTTCCTCTTAGCACTGTTTTCATTGTGTCCCATAGATTTGTGTATGTTGTACCTTCATTTTCATTAAATTCTAAAAAGTCTTTGATTTCTTTATTTCTTCTTTGACGAAGGTATCATTGAGTAGAATATTGTTCAGCCTCCACGTGTATGAGGATTTTCTGTTGTTTTTGTTGCTATTGAAGAACAGTCTTACTCCATGGTGATCCGATAAGAGGCATGGGATTAATTCGATCTTTTTATATTTGCTGAGGTCTCTCTGATGACCAATTATATGGTCGATTTTGGAGAAGGTACGGAGGTGCGGAGAAAAAGGTATAGTCTTTTGCTTTAGGATGAAATGTTCTATATATATCTGTTAAATCCAATTGGTCCAACGTTTCAATGAGTTTCCCTGTGCCCCTGTTTAGTTTCTGTTTTCCTGATCGGTCCATTGAGGATAGTGGAGTGTTAAGGTCCCCCACAATTATTGTGTTAGGTGCAATGTGTGCTTTGGACTTTAGTAAAGTTTCTTTTACAAATGAAGTTGCCCTTGTATTTGGAGCGTAGATGTTTAGAATTGTGAGTTCTTCTTGGTGTATTCTTCCTTTGACTATCAAGAAGTGACCTTCTGTGTCTCTTTTGATGACTTTGGGTTGAAAGTCAAATTTATCTGATATTAGAATGGCTATTCCAGTTCGCTTCCTGCGACCATTTGCTTGTAAGATTGTCCTCCAGCCTTTTACTCTAAGGTAGTGTTTGTCTTTACCTCTGAGGTGTGTTTCCTGTATGCAGCAAAATGTAGGGTTCTGTTTCCGTATCCAGTCTGTTAGTCTATGTCTTTTTATTGGGGAATTGAGTCCATTGATGTTAAGAGATATTAAGGAATAGTGAGTATTTCTTCCTGTCATTTTTTATGTTATTTTTGTTTTCGAGTAGTTATCTTCCTTTGAGTTTGATGGAAGTACGTTACTATCTTGCTTTTTCTTGGGTGCAGTTTCCCTCCTTGTCATGGAGATTTCCTCCTATTATCCTTTGTAGAGCTGGGCTAGTGGAAAGATATTGTGTAAATTTGGTCCTGTCATGGAATATTTTGATTTCGCCATCTATGTTGATTGAGAGTTTTGCTGGGTATAGTAATCTTGGCTGGCATTTGTGTTCTCTTAGGGTCTGCATGAGATCCGCCCAGGATCTTCTAGATTTCATGGTTTCTGGAGAAAAGCCTGGTGTGATTCTGATAGGTGTTCCTTTATATGTTACTTGGCATTTTTCTCTTACTGCCTTTAATATTCTTTCTTTGTTTAGTACATTTGGGGTTTTGATTATTATGTGACGGGAGGTATTTCTGTTCTGGTCCAGTCTGTTTGGAGTTCTATAGGCTTCTTGTATGTTCATGGGCATCTCTCTATATAAGTTAGGGAAGTTTTTTTCCATAATTTTGTTAAAGATATTTGCTGGCCCTTTAAGTTGTAGATCTTCACTCTCATCTATCCCTATAATCCTTAGGTTTGGTCTTCTCATTGTGTCTTGGATTTCCTGGATGTTTTGGGTTACAAGCCTTTTGGATTTTGTGTTTTCTTTCACTGTGGCGTCAATGGTTACTATGTTATCTTCAGCATCTGAGATTCTTATCTCTATCTCTTGTATTCTGTTGTTGATGTTTGCATCTACGACCCCTGATTTCTTCCCAAGGTTTTCTATCTCCAAAGTTGCCTCCTTTTGTGATTTCTTAGTTGTTTCTACCTCTGTGTTCAGATCTTGGATGGTTTTGCTCAGTTCCTTCATTTGTTTGTGTTTTCTTGTAATTCTTTAAGAGATTTTTGTGTTTCCTCTTTTGTGACTTTTGCCTGTTGTTTTAAGTTCTCCTGCATTTCTTTAACTGATTTTCTTATTTCCTCTTTATTGGTTTCTCTCTGTTGGCCCATATTCTCCTGGAGTTCTTTAAGTGATTTTTGTGTTTGCATTGTAAGAGCTTCTACCCTATTGATGTTCCCCTGCATTTCTTGAAGAGATTTGTTTATGTCTTTTTTGTGTTCCTCTAGCAGCATCATGACCAGTGCTTTTATATCCAACTCTTGTTTTTCTGGTGTGCTGGGGTATCCAGGACTTGCTGTGGTTGGCAAATTGGGTTCAGATACTGCCATATTGCCTTGATTTTTGTTTGTAACGTTCCTACATTTGCCTTTTGCCATCTGTTTATCTCTGGAGTTAGTTGGTCTTGTTCTTAGTGGTTGATGTTTGAGGCTCCTGTGAGCCTGGTGTTTGGTGCTGCAGTAGTAGAGGGTGTCCCGAGCTCCTGAGGTGGAGTCCGGGAGGTTTCAGTTACTGGGCTCTCAGTTACCTCCTCTGCTCTGCTGTGCAGGATCTAAGTCTTCCCGAGGCTCGCTGCAATTGGCCTCTTGCAATCTCCTCCTGGCCTGCCTAGTTGCTAGCTCTTAAGAATCAGATTTTTTTTTCCTCCACCGATCTGGGCTAGTCTGTTAGATCTTTATGGTGCCCTGGATTCCTCTGTTGGTTCTCTATGGTTACCTGTTCAGGCCACCAGCTCCAAAATGGTGGAAGATCTCAGGGCTCTGTCTAACCACTGGGTTGCCTACAGGACTGGAGGTTCCCTGGTTGGGCTGCTAGAACCTAGATGGTAGTACTCTCAGTCCACATGGCTCTGTCATGTTAGCTGTCTGTGGTGTCCTGAGGCACGATGTCAGCCTCTGGCTGTACTCCAGGCACCGACCCACTAGCAGGTTGGTGCCCCCTTGGGTTGGCGCAAGACCGCTTGCCAAGCTGCTGTGGCTCTGTGTGCACTGCCAAGCTGTTGGTGCACAGACCTATCTCCAACCTTCTTTGGCTCTGGGTGCGAGCAGGAGCCTGACCAGGTGTTCTTTGCCAGGCTAAATCTCTGTCCAAGTACCTGAACCCAGCCGCCAGCAGGCAGTCCAAGGCGACCCGAGGGAAGATGGCGGCCAGCTGCAAGCCTGCTAGCCGGTCCCCAGGGATCAGCGACAGCCTCTGAGCTGCAGGTGCTCAGAGCTCCTGCCGACCTTTCCTGGCTCTGGGGGCCAGCAAGGGCCCGACCGGGTATTCGTTGTTAAGCCAAGTCTCTGTCCATGAACCTGGACCCAGCTGCCAGCAGGCAGTCAGCAGCGACCCGAGGGAAGTAATATTTTTCTAATGAGCATTTTTAATTAGTATTCATCGGTTGTTCTTATACAGTAGAATTGAAAATCCAATTTGATATCTATACATATATAATATCAACATGAAAGGTAGTATTGAATGTTTAGACATTTCTTAATGAGAAATTACTAGATAATATAGTACATAAAATGTATTTCTTTTGCTTTTTTTTTTGTTTTAATGAGGTCTAGACTTATTTTTATGAGGGTCGACACATACAAATTGTTTCATCCATTTTTTTCAAATGATGTTTGGTTTTTCTTTATGGTTCAATGATACTCCACTACATTTTACATTCTTATATTTGCTCTATCCATTATTTTGTTAGTTTGTCAGGGATGTCTTCTGAATTGTACATTCTCTGTCCTTGATTTAAACTCTGGATCTATTTTTATATTTTAATCATTTTATCTATCAATTTCTGTCATATTTATCTTTCTCATTTATTTTCTCCAGAGTTTTCCAGAATTTCCTTCTTCCCTTTACTTTTCTTGGTTTGCTTTCATTTCCTTGGTAGTTCTCATTCATTTTTTCATACTTTGATGTTCAGTTAGTCTATGTCATTAGTCTTTTCTATGTTTCATCATTTATTGATTCTCAATGTGTACTTTTGTGCATTCTTTTTAAAAGTGACTTTTTTCGTATTTTAAAAATACAGAATGAACTGTAAACTCATGACTTTGAGTGATTTTTGTAGTAAACTTTCACCTTCTGTGAAAATATTTGCCACTCTTTAGACTTGTAGGCTTTCTAGTTCCCTGTGGCTGAATGCTTCATTCTTATGGCTGCAGAGACAACATTATTTCCTGCAATTGGGTACTTTCTGTAATTCATTTTTAAGCTATGCCTCAACTTTTTAAAATTAAGATCCTTAGATACCTGTTTCCACATGTGGTGGAAAATAAAGAATCTGACTGTTAAAGTTGTGAATAGACCTCAGTTTTATATCACACAGGCACACACACACACACACACACACACACACACACTAAAATCTAGAAGCACAAGATGTACTGTGATCCTCAAAACCAATTTTTATCTAGTCCATTGCATGATGCTACTATTTGAGCCCTGTTGCTGAGGGTAGATTTACTGGAAATGCTGAATAAATGGCTTATTTTTATATCACAGATTTACCAAAAATAGAACATACATCTTTGCTAGTTCATGTTTGGTGGCATTAATTCTCCTCTCCCACATTCACCCTCTTTTTGTTATTGGCATCTCTTACCCAGAGTACAGCTATAGAATCTGATTTCATTACCTGTGTAAGAAAAAAAGAAATGGTTCACTAATTCCAAACTGAGATTTTCAGTCATGATGTCCCCAGCTCTACTATTTAAGCCAGTCACTGCCGCATCCTGACTGGATAGCTATTTAAGAATCATCAAAATGAAACAAATAAATAATGATAAAGGTCAGATGAAGCTGAACAGCCTTGTGTGGCACACCGACCTGCAGTGGGAAACCCAGCTGTCACAGCCATGCAGCAGGAAGCAGGCTTGCACAGATAAGCCCAGCCAGCAGGCAGGTGTGGGAGCAATAAGAACTGATTGTCATTTTTAAGCCACTGAGCTCTGTGTTGTCATGTACCTAATGTATGCACGTGTTAGTTCAAATTTCACTTTTTGCTTTTAAGCCATTCCTCAAAGAAATGAGAAAATATGATGATCCACTCAGTCATATAGATATTAAAAGATGAACATTTAAAAATGATGTTTCTGGATTGACTAAGGTACACAATGGTCAATCCATTTAAAAAAATTGTAGCAGTGTTCACTGCATCTTGTAAACCATTTACCCAGTCTCCTTTTAGCTGAATATTTCCATTGCTTTAAAATTGCATTATTTAAAACATCTGTAAGGAGTTAGCAGTTGCAAACCTGGCTTCCTTTATCATTCTTCCCAAATTCTTACCTAAAACCAGGAAAAGTGTGTGTGTTGGGAAACTATAAACAACGTTTGAAATAAAAATAAACCCTGAAAAGACATATTAAATACTACAATACCGATACTCTATAAGCAGATACAGCTGCAAGATATGGGCCTAGAGTTTTACTACCTGTTAAAGGTAGCATTCAAAGTAATGGGTTTCAATGTAACATTTCATGTGCAGAGTTCATCACTCCACTGGTCTTCTTCGCCCTTATTTCTCTGCATCTTACTGCTCCTCTTTCTTCTGCTTTCATGCCTCTTACATCTGAGTATCCTCTCTTCTTTCCTCTTGGTCCTTATCTTAGATCCCTTGCTTCCCTCTCATCCCCTTAGTATCATTTCATTACCTATCTATACACATGCATGCACATATATTTAAATCTAGATTCTGCATACAGAGAAAATATGCAATATTGGTATCTTAAGTATGACTTATTTTCATTACTATAAGCAACTACATTTTCATTCATTCCCTGCGAGGGTCATAATTTTATTCTGCTTTAAAGTTATGTAAAATTCCATTATGTACATATGGCATGTTTCCTTTAACTGTTGATGTATCAATAGGCTGGTTCTTGTGAATGTTGAAGCAATAGACATACAGCATACAAATATCTCTGTGGTATGCTGAATTTGAGTCTTTCAAGTATTTATCTAGATATATTATAGTTGGATGCATATATTTGTATGTATTTCTGTTTTCAGATAGGATCAAGAGTAGCACTGGGGAGAAAGAAAGAGCAACGCAATATGTGCACCAACAGGATACAGGTAAGAAAAGTATCCACAGAGCCAATCCTTGAAAGTACTGACAGACAAGCATTCATTAGAACGGAATCTGGAAAAAGTTTGGTATGCCCAAATGCAGATGTGTACAGGAGCCAGCAGTAAAAAAGTCCAATGATTACAATGTAGTTAGTCGTCCTTACCATGGTTTGATAATGATATGCTGATGGTAATTCTGGGACCTGGCCAGGAAGTCATGACTTAAGTCAAATATAGGAAGGAAAGAGGATGTCCAGATACTTTGGGAGGTCCTAGAAGCAATATGGCATACAAATACATCTGTGGTATGCAGAATTTGAGTCTTTCTTTTTTTTTCTTTTTTTAAATTGGATATATCCTTTATTTACATTTCATATCACTTTTCCTGGCTTCCCGTCCCACAAAGGTCCCATATGCCCTTTCCCCTACCCCTGTTCCCCCATCCCCCCTTCCCACTTCCATGTTCTGGTATTCTTCTACACTGATGCATTGGCCTTTCCAGATTTAGGGTCCACTCCGTCCTTCTTCTCAGACGTCATTTGGAATGTGGATTGTGTCTTTGGTGTTCCAAGATTCTAGGCTAATATTCACTTATCAGTGAGTGCATACCATGGATATTCTTTTGAGACTCGGTTACCTCACTTAGTATGATGTTCTCCAGCTCCATTAATTTGTCTAAGAATTTCATGAATTCATTGCTTCTAATGGCTGAATAGAACTCCATTGTGTATATATACCACATTTTTTTGTATCCATTCCTCCGTTGAGGGACATCTGGGTTCTTTCCAGCTTCTGGCTATTATAAATAAGGCTGCTATGAACATAGTGGAACATGTATCCTTATTACATGTGGGGGAATCTTCTGGATATATGCCCAGGAGTGGTATGGCAGGGTCCTCTGGAAATATTGTGTCCAGTTTTCTGAGGAACCGCCAGACTGATTTCCAGAGTGGTTGTACCAGCTTGCAATCCCACCAGCAGTGGAGTAGTGTTCCTCTTTCTCCACATCCTCGCAACACCTGTTGTTTCCTGAGTTTTTAATCTTAGCCATTCTGAGTGATGTGAGGTGAAATCTCAGGGTTCTTTGATTTGCATTTCTCTAATGATTAATGATGTTGAACATTTTCAAAGGTGTTTCTCAGCCATCTGAATTTCTTCAGGTACATGTACCAGCTTGCAATCCCACCAGCAGTGGAGGAGTGTTCCTCTTTCTCCACATCCTCGACAACACCTGCTGTTTCCTGAGGTTTTTATTTTTTAATTGGATATATTCTTTATTTACATTTCATTTCCCTTTTCCTGGTTCCCCGCCCCCAAAGGTCCCACATGCCCTTTTCCCTCCCCCTGTTCCCCCATCCACCCCTTCCCACTTTCCTGTTATGGTATTCCCCTACAAGGATGCATAGAGCCTTTCCAGAACCAGGCTCCACTCCTTCCTTCTTCTTGGATATTATTTGGTATGTGGATTGTGTCTTTTGTTTCCTGAGTTTTTAATCTTAGCCATTCTGACTGGTATGAGGTGAAATCTCCGGGTAGTTTTGATTTGCATTTCTCTAATGACTAATGATGTTGAAGATTTCTTAAGGTGCTTCTCAGCCATCCAAATTTCTTCAGGTGAAAAGTCTTTGTTTAGCTCTGTAACTGATTTTTTGATAGGGTTATTTGGTTTTCGGGGGTCTAACTTCTTGAGTTCTTTGTATACATTGGATATTAGCCCTCTGTCAGATGTAGGGTTGGTGAAGATCTTTTCCCAATCTGTTGGTGGCCCATTTGTCCTTTTGACAGTGTCTTTTGTCTTACAAAAACTTTGTAATTTTATGAGGTCCCATTTGTCTATTCTTGAAGCGATTGGTGTTCTGTTCAGGAACTTTCCCCCTGAGCCAATGTCCTCAATGGTCCTCCCCAGTTTCTTTGCTATTAGTTTCAGTGTGTCTGGTTTTATGTGGAGGTCCTTGATCCACTTAGAGTTGAGCTTAGTACAAGGAGATAAGGGTGGATCAATTCTCATTCTTCTGCATGCTGACCTCCAGTTGAGCCAGCACCATTTGTTGAAACGGTTACCTTTTTTGCACTGGATATTTTCAGCTCCTTTGCCGAAGATCAAGTGACCATAGATGTGTGGGTTCAATTCTGGGTCTTCAATCCTATTCCATTGATCCACTTCCCTATCGCTGTACCAATACCATGCAGTTTTTAACACTACTGCTCTGTAGTATTGCTTGAAGTCTGGGATACTGATTCCCCCAGAAGTTATTTTACTGTTGATAATAGTTTTAGCTATCCTGGGTTTTTTGTTATTCCAGATGAATTTGAGAATTGCTCTTTCTAACTCTATGAAGAACTGAGTTGGTGTTTTGATGGGGATTGCATTGAATCTGTAGATTGCTTTTGGCAAGATTGCCATTTTTGCTATATTAATCCTGCCAACCCATGAGCATGGAAGATTTTTCCATTTTCTGAGGTTTTCTTCCATTTCCTTCTTCAGAGACCTGAAGTTCTTGTCATACAAATATTTCACTTGTTTGGTTAGAGTCACACCAAGATACTTTATATTGTTTGTGGCTATTGTGAAGGGTGTCATTTCCCTAATTTCTTTCTCAGCCTGCTTATCCTTTGAGTATAGGAAGACTACTGATTTGCTTGAGTTGATTTTATAACCAGCCACTTTGCTGAAGTTGTTTGTCAGCTGTAGGAGTTCTCTGATGGCAACAGACAGGCTTACTTGAGTCTTTCAAATATTTACCTAGACATATGTTTGCATATATTTATGTTTTCAGATAGGATTGCCAGGAAGCAAGTTGTTACTTGAAAGAGCAAAAGGGGCTCTGAGAAATGGCATAAGTTGCAAACTGACTACATTTCAAGAAAGGCAATTTCACATAAAATTCTAAATTACTCTCTTTCTAAGCCGGCACTCCGTAAGGACGAAGCCATGTTCAGCTCGAGCGCCAAGATTGTGAAGCCCAATGGCGAGAAGCTGGACGAGTTCGAGTCTGGCATCTCTCAGGCGCTGCTCGAGCTGGAGATGAACTCCGATCTCAAGTCGCAGCTGCGGGAACTCAACATCACAGCAGCCAAGGAAATTGAAGTTGGTGGTGGTTGGAAAGCTATCATAATTTTTGTACCAGTTCCTCAGCTTAAATCTTTCCAGAAAATCCAAGTCCGGCTAGTTCGTGAATTGGAGAAGAAGTTCAGTGGGAAGCATGTAGTCTTCATTGCTCAGAGGAGGATTCTGCCCAAGCCAACCCGGAAAAGCCATACGAAAAACAAGCAGAAGCGCCCCAGAAGCCGCACACTGACAGCAGTGCATGACGCCATCCTTGAGGACTTGGTCTTCCCAAGTGAAATTGTGGGCAAGAGAATCCGTGTGAAACTGGATGGCAGCCGGCTCATAAAATTTCATTTAGACAAAGCGCAACAGAACAATGTGGAACACAAGGTTGAAACCTTTTCAAGTGTGTACAAGAAGCTCACAGGCAAGGATGTTAATTTTGAATTCCCAGAGTTTCAGTTGTAAAGAAAATGACTGAATAAAGTGTCATTCATAGTAAAAAAAAATCTAAATGACAACTAGAAGGAGCAACATAACATCAGTGCAATGAAGAAACTCAGAAGAATTATCTTTCAGACAGATACTTATATGGTCACATTTACACACACATTCATAGAAAACGAATCCCAACACTGTGCCACCTTCAAAGCATGTTATCAAGTAATAAAGGAAGAAATGCATGCAATTACAATACAAGATTTGTTTTAGAGACGTGCAGAAAAGAGGTACAAACATTTAAAACCTAATGAAATTTGAATTGTTAGCTCTGAGAGTTTTGTTCCTATATCTTGGAACACAAACACATGCTGCAATCTTGACTGGCTTGATATTGTGCAGGTCCTTGTTCAAGTAACCACAGCTGCTATGAGCTCATGAGTGCAGTGTCAGGTCATGTCAGTTCTTGGGCTCTTG
The DNA here is from genome assembly GCA_964023405.1 of Apodemus agrarius. Taxonomy (NCBI): domain Eukaryota; kingdom Metazoa; phylum Chordata; class Mammalia; order Rodentia; family Muridae; genus Apodemus; species Apodemus agrarius. The sequence continues at coordinate 24,597,252 of OZ030026.1, read as the reverse complement.
CATTCTTTCTTTCATCCAAGACGTTTCCAGAGCTATGGTAGGGTGGTACGGGATGATAGAGATGATTTTCCTTTTAGTGCCTCTTTAAAAAAAAGACCCTTTAAAATTAATGTATGTTTTAGAAAGTTTTCATTCTTTTTTTTATTTTTATTTTCTATATTCTATGTTTACATTCCAAAGGCTTTCCCCTTTCCCAGTTCCCCCCCACCACACATCCCATAATTCCCCTCCCCCCATCTATTCCCCAATCATTCCACCCAACCAACAAGATTTCTCTGTTCTGGGTCTACAAAACTGGATCCAATCTTTACAGGCCCAGAGGCCTCTCCTTTCTTCTTCTTGGAAATCATTTGACTTGCTAATTGTGCCTTGAGTATTTAGGGCTTCTGGGCTCATTAATATCCACTTATCAGTGATTGCATTTCATGTGGATTCTTTTGTGATGGGGTTAACTCACTTAGGATGAGATTTTCCAGATCTAACCATTTACCTACAAATTGCATGAATTCATTATTTTTAATTGCTGAGTAGTATTCCATTGTATAAATATACCACATTTTCTGTATCCATTCCTCCTTTGAGGGATATTTGGGCTCCTTCCAATTTCTGGCTATTATAAACAAGGCTGCTATAAACATAGTGGAGCATGTGTCTTTATTGTATGCAGGGGAATCCTCTGGGTATATGCCCAGGAGTGGTATGCCAGGGTCCTCTGGAAGTGACATGCCCAATTTTCTGAGGAACTGCCAAACTGATTTCCAGAGCGGTTTTACCATTTTGCAATCCCACCAACAGTGGAGGAGTGTTCCTCTTTCTCCACATCCTCGCCAGCACTTGTTGTCTCTTGAGTTTTTAATCTTAGCCATTCTGACTGGTGTGAGGTGGAATCTCAGGGTTGTTTTGCTTTGCATTTCCCTGATGACTAATGATGTTGAACATCTCTTAAGGTGTTTCTCGGCCATCCGCATTTTTTCTGGTGAAAATTCTTTGTTTAGCTCTGTACTCCATTTTTTGATAGGGTTATTTGGGTCTTTGGGGTCTAACTTCTTGAGTTCTTTGTATATATTAGATATTATTCCTCTGTTGTATGTGGGGTTGGTGAAGATCTTTTTCCACTCTGTTGGTTGCCGTTTTGTCCTTCTGACAGTGTCCTTTGCCTTGCAGAAACTTTGTAATTTTTGAGGTCCCATTTGTCAATTCTTGATCTTAGAGCATAAGCTATTGGTGTTCTGTTCAGGAACTTCCCCCTGTGCCCATGTCCTCCAGGGTCTTCCCAAGTTTCTTTTCTAATAGTTTCAGTGTGTCTGGTTTTATGTGGAGGTCCTTGATCCACTTGGAGTTGATCTTAGTGCAAGGAGATAAGAGTGAGTCAATTCGCATTCTTCTGCATGTTGACCTCCAGTTGAACCAGCACCATTTGTTGAAAAGGCTATCTTTTTTCCACTGGATGGTTGTGGCTCCTTTATCAAAGATCAAGTGACCATAAGTCTGTGGGATAATTTCTGGGTCTTCAATCCTATTTCACTGATCTACTTGCCTGTTGCTGTACCAATTCCATGCAGTTTTTAACACAATTGCTCTGTAGTACTGCTTGAGGTCAGGGATATTGATTCCCCCAGAAGTCCTTTTATTGTTGAGAATAGTTTTAGCTATCCTGGGTTTTTTGTTACTCCAGATGAATTTGAGAATTGCTCTTTCTAGATCTATGAAGAATTGAGTTGGGATTTTGATGGGAAGCGCATTGAATCTGTAGATTGCTTTCGGCAAGATTGCCATTTTTACTATATTGATCCTGCCAATCCAGGAGCAAGAAATATTTTTCCATCTTCTGAGGTCTTCTTCGATTTCTTTCTTCAAGGACTTGAAGTTCTTGTCATACAGATCTTTCGCTTGTTTGGTTAGAGTTATGCCAAGGTACTTTATGTCATTTGTGGCTATTGTGAAGGGTGTTATTTCCCTAACTTCTTTCTCAGCCTGCTTGTCCTTTGAATACAAGAAGGCTACTGATTTGCTTGAGTTAATTTTATAACCAGCCACTTTGCTGAAGTTGTTTATCAGCTGTAGAAGTTCTCTGGTGGAGTTTTTTGGGTCGCTTAAGTAAACTATTATATGGTCTGCAAATAATGATAGTTTGACTTCTTCCTTTCCAATTTGTATCCATTTGACTTCCTTATGTTGTCTAATTGCTCTCACTAGAACTTGAAGTACTATGTTGAAAAGATATGGAAAGAGAGGGCAGCCTTGTCTAGTCCCTGATTTTAGTTGGATTGCTTCAATTTTCTCTCCATTTATTTTGATGTTGGCTACTGGTTTGCTGTAGATTGCTTTTACTATGTTTAGGTATGGGCCTTGAATTCCTGCTCTTTCCAAGACTTTTAGCATGAAAGGATGCTGAATTTTGTCGAATGCTTTTTCAGCATCTAATGAGATGACCATGTGGTTTTTTTTCTTTGAGATTGTTTATGTAGTGGATTACATTGATGGATTTCCGTATATTGAACCATCCCTGCATCTGAAAGTTTTCATTATTTGTATTTTGTGCTTTTTCTTTACTGCTCAATAAAAAATGTGTGTTTCTAATATGTAACAATTTATGAAAGACTGCTTTTGCAAATGATTCTTTATGAGAAATATATTTTAAATATAATGTGAATGAGGACTTTTTTTTATATTAATGCACACATCATCAGAAAGTTTTCTCTGGCTCAAGAAATTCTAGTTTGTACCCTTATACTCACAAACATGAATTTTCTATGGTTACATCTATAAATGGATCTATTGAAGTAAAGAGCTTCTTTATTTTTGAATCCATTAACTACCAACCAGTTTTTCTGAGGAAATTCTCCAATTGATACTTTTACCTGCAGACTGAATTCTACCCAAGTACAAGAATAATCAAATGTTAAATGCTGGCCAGTTTTGATGTGTCAATTGTTGCATGAGATCCTTTTTCTTTTATTTGTTTCCTTGAGATGTATTGCAAAATTGTTTGTCAAAATAAATGGTTGCTGTTCTAAGCACAGATGAATTTGTGAACTCAAGCCTATTTCTTTCTTGAGAATATCTAAATATCTTCCAAGAATTATGACAGAACAATAATTAAGGGAATAAAACTTACATCTTTTAATTTGAATCATCTCAATTCTCTGCCACCAATATTCACAATCTTAATATCTGACACCTCTGTGATGAGCTGACAGCTCATGTGTTCAAACATGCAATTTGGCGAGCATTTAAGCCTCCAAATATAGTTTCCCATAACTACACATAATAACAGAACAAAGATCAATTTGTGAGTGTAGTCTTTATCTCCTAAGCTACCTATTATATGAAGTTTCATCAAAAGACACTTGAATATTTATATCAGCATTCTGTTTATGACTTTGATTATTCATGCCTGAGTGAAGCATCAGCTGCAAAGATAGGAGATGTAATGAGTTTCATGGGGATACCTCATTCCAAGAACAAAAAATGGAAAAGGAATAAAACACAAGGGTCTGCATCCTAATATGGTCCCTCGTTAGAAATGATCTTGGCAGTGCCAGATGATAGATAGTCCCAACACAATACTCCTCTGTTTTAAATGAGCCTTCACCTCCGGCTTAGTTATATATCTTTTTAAGTTGGTCTTCCACAGACACTGAGCTAATACTAAATATGTAAACCACAAATACCCAAAGGGAAAGTTTAGCATTACTCTGCCCTGTATACTGTGGTCCTCTGCACCTGCCTCCACTGTCTTTTCAGTTACTGCTTTGTTCTATCTTTTTTTCCCCTTTATTGATTTTTAAAGGATCTGTGCTCTTTGTCATAGAAATGCAGAGCTATGACAACAAACATGCAGCTTCTTAGCATTCTGCCCATACCTTCTGTTTCTTTGAGAGAGTTTTAATTCATGGTGGTGAAGACAATGCATTATAAAGCATAATTTAAAAAAATGTTTAATATACGCTGCATTCTAACCTTCTAGGAGAACCAGCAGAGCTAATATAAAAAAGTGAAATTTAAGGTGGACTGAAGCCTGTGGGAAATGGAGTGCTGAGGCAATTATTTATGTTTCTAAGATGAGATCATCCAGTATTTATAAATGCAAACATTATTGAAGATCTTGTGATTTTGCTTTGCCGTGTTGTGGAATGTCTCTGCGTGCACACCCATGCAAACATACATGGGCAGGAAAGTTGCATGAAGTGGTCCTTTATGCATTTTACTGATCAAACCATTTGGAAAGGGTTTCATTTCAGGAAAAAAGAAAGTCTTTTAAGTCTTCCAAACCGCCCTAAATTCCGGGTTAGGTGAGGTTCTAAACCCACATTTTCTGGTTCATTGGTTTATCAGAATCACAAAAGACACAGCTCTTGGCTTAATTTTAAACCTCTCCTTGAGCTATATTCGGCATTTCCAGATGGATGTTTTAGATTTCCTGGTTTTCCTCATATTTCAAAGATAGAAATTTTTCATCACTAAAAAGTGCTGATTTTCTCTAGTTAAAAGAAGGTTCTAATGTGATGCTCCAGTGGTGATGGTGAGGAGACAAGAGTGGAGGACTGAATGAGCATCAAAGCAGTCTCTAGTTTATGCAGGACTCTTTGCATATGTCACTAATGTCATGGTTATAGTCAAAGATGTCTGTCTGTTCTAATGCATTCATTTAGTCCATAAAACTATAACTTTAGGTTTTGGTAAATGACAACAGAGAAAACACCAACTTATCCAATTTGTCCCCTTAGTACTTTCCAGAATTAAGAGTAGAATTCTGTAGTACACACAGGCAAAATCCTTTCTAATATCCTGGGCACCAGAAAAAATAATGGATATAATGTCCAAATACGTTCAATATGAGTTTCCTTTTTTTTTTTCCAAGACAGGGTTTCTATAGCCCTGGCTGTCCTGGAACTCACTTTGTAGACCAGGCTGGCCTCAAACTCAGAAATCCGCCTGCCTCTGCCACCCAAGTGCTGGGATTAAAGGCGTGCGCCACCACCGCCCAGTTGAGTTTGCTTTTAATATTCTATTTTATTGAGTAATCATACATATGCTGAAGCAATAGTTGTCAGAGAAACATAATTACTTAGGAATTTTAAAATACTGCACTCTCAGTAGAGCCTTATTACATAGAACTTATAAGATATTTCATAATTTTGATACTATTTATTGAGGTATTATTTTTAGCTGCTCAAAGTTATATTATGTCTCAGTTTTACAAGCAGGTGAGTATTATCAATTATAATAGAAAAAATTCTGGACGTCAAAGGCTGGTAGTTATCACAAAATTCTTCAGGACTTGATCCTTCTGTTAGAGATATCCAAGTTAGAAGAACCTGAATTCGGAAGCACCTTCTAGCTTTCTTTAAGCAGACAGTAACAAGCTGTTTTCTTCTAGGAGCCAAGTTCTTGAAATACTGACTCCAAGAATCAAATTATGTTTGAGATGATATCTTGAATATACTTAGGCCATGAGCTTTGTCTCTTTCCTGTTTATCTCATAAATTAATATCCCATTTATTATGATCTAAGTTCTGCCACATGGTAGGTTCCACACATATAGGGTCCAATCCTCCCCTGCCTGGCTCTACTCCAGAATCTTTTCTATAATCAGATGACACAACCACTTCCTATTTCCTGCCCTAGCTACAGACAAATTATCTTTAATTGACAGGTGTTGCATCCATACAGTACACAAGAGATTTACTTTACCTAAATGGTCGATCCAACACATTAACAGTATAGGTCACTTCCAGGACACAGTGATTTACAGTTAAAATTGATTGTGATTTTTCATCTTTCACATGATTTTTTCTTTTAAAAACAGAATCATCCATGTGTTTAAATTTCGAAGCATTCAATGTATTATCTAAACCATTTCTTTCACTTTCCAACAAATTAAAAACTGCCTTACCTACTAACTGGTCAATGTGTACAATAGAATTTAGTTCAGTAACAGAACTAATTATAACATTTACAGGAGAATTAATGGAACTGGGTATCATAATATTAAGTAAAATTAGCCAATTACAGGAAAAACAAACCACATTTTTTTTCATACACAGAACCTAAAATAGAAATGACTTTTGTCATATGTAGAATTTAGAATACAAACACATATATACATACACACATACAAGACACAAAATTAAAGGAGAAATATTTGGGAATGAAAGATACTAAGAAGGAGGAAAATAGGGGGCAATTGGGTAAAAAAAAGATGTATATCACATTTAGTCTCATCTGCAGACTCTAGATTTACACATGTGTGTGCGCATGCACCAAACATAAAAGCAAAAGAAGGAAGTAAATACACTGCTAATCCATGTAAGAAAATATCATGGTAGACTCTATTATTTTGTATGTCACCATTAAAAACATAAATTTTATTTCAATTAAGTAAAAATAACAAAGAGTTCTTTAAATGTGTTGACAATCAATATCCCTGACCTTAAGCAGTACTACAGAGCAATTGTGTTAAAAACTGCATGGTATTGGTACAGCAACAGGCAAGTAGACCAATGGAATAGGATTGAAGACCCAGAAATTAACCCACAGACTTATGGTCACTTGATCTTTGATAAAGGAGCCACAACCATCCAGTGGAATAAAGATAGCCTTTTCAACAAATGGTGCTGGTTCAACTGGAGGTCAACATGCAGAAGAATGCAAATTGACTCACTCTTATCTCCTTGCACTAAGATCAACTCCAAGTGGATCAAGGACCTCCACATAAAACCAGATACACTGAAACTATTAGAAAAGAAACTTGGAAAGACCCTGGAGGACATGGGCACAGGGGAAAAGTTCCTGAACAGAACACCAATAGCTTATGCTCTAAGATCAAGAATTGACAAATGGGACCTCATAAAATTACAAAGTTTCTGCAAGGCAAAGGACACTGTCAGAAGGACAAAACGGCAACCAACAGAGTGGAAAAAGATCTTCACCAACCCCACATCCGACAGAGGGCTAATATCCAATATATACAAAGAACTCAAGAAGTTAGACCCCAAAGAACCAAATAACCCTATCAAAAAATGGGGTACAGAGTTAAACAAAGAATTTTCACCAGAAGAAATTCGGATGGCTGAGAAACACCTTAAGAGATGTTCGACATCATTAGTCATCAGGGAAATGCAAATCAAAACAACCCTGAGATTCCACCTCACACCAGTCAGAATGGCTAAGATTAAAAACTCAAGAGACAACAAGTGCTGGCGAGGATGTGGAGAAAGAGGAACACTCCTCCACTGTTGGTGGGATTGCAAAATGGTAAAACCGCTCTGGAAATCAGTTTGGCAGTTCCTCAGAAAATTGGGCATGTCACTTCCAGAGGACCCTGGCATACCACTCCTGGGCATATACCCAGAGGATTCCCCTGCATACAATAAAGACACATGCTCCACTATGTTTATAGCAGCCTTGTTTATAATAGCCAGAAATTGGAAGGAGCCCAAATATCCCTCAAAGGAGGAATGGATACAGAAAATGTGGTATATTTATACAATGGAATACTACTCAGCAATTAAAAATAATGAATTCATGCAATTTGTAGGTAAATGGTTAGACCTGGAAAATCTCATCCTGAGTGAGTTAACCCAATCACAAAAGAATACACATGAAATGCAATCACTGATAAGTGGATATTAATGAGCCCAGAAGCCCAAAATACTCAAGGCACAATTAGCAAGTCAAATGATTCCCAAGAAGAAGAATGGAGAGGACCCTGGGCCTGTAAAGATTGGATCCAGTTTTGTAGAGAAACCATGGGGCGAGGGGGAATGATTGGGGAATAGTTGTGGGGAGAGGAATTATGGGACATATGGTGGGGGGGGAACTGGGAAAGGGGAAAGCCTTTGGAATGTAAACATAGAATATAGAAAATAAAAATTAAAAAAAAGAAAGAAAAGAAATCTGCCCAGTGCTTTAGGAAGGCCATCTTTCTAGTTATACACCATGGCTCTGCAGACTTCCAGAATACATTTTTTTTTATCATCGTTGATTTTAGTTTTTTCATTTTTATTATATTTTCTTTACATTTCAAATGTTATCCACTTTCCTGACTTACCCTCTGAAAACACCCTACCCTCTCCCCTTCCCACTGCTCACCAAGCTAACCACTCCTAGTTCCCAATCCTGGTATTCACCTATACTATGATATCGAGCCTTCTTAAGGCCAAGGGCCTCTCCTCCCTTTGATGTCCAACAAGGCCATCCTCTGCTATATATGCAGCTGGAGCCATGGGTCCCTCCATGTGTACTCTTTAGTTGGTAATTTTGTCCCTGGGAGCTCTGGGGGTATTGGTTGTCTCATGTTATGATTCCTCCTATAGGGCTGTAAGCTCCTTCAGCTTCCTGGGTCCTATCTCTGGCTCCTCCATTGAGGACCTTGTACAAAATTCAATGGGTGGCTGAGAGCACCCACCTCTGCATTTGTCAGGTACTAGCATGGCCTCTCAGGAGACAGTTATATCAGGCTCCTGTCAGCAAGTGCTTGTTGGCATCCACATTAGTGTCTGGGTTTGGTGACAGTATATAGAGTCAATCCCCAAGTGGGGCAGTCTCTGGATGGGCTTTCCTACATCTGTGCTCCACACTATGTCTCTGTATCTCCTCCAATGGATATTTTTGTTCCCCCTTTTAAGAAGGACCAAAGTATCCATACTTTGGTATTTGGTCTTCCTTCACCTTGAGTTTCTTTAGGTCTGTGAATTGTATCTGGAGCATTCTAAGCTCCTAGTGTAATATCCACTTATCAGTGAGTACATACCATGTGTGTTCTTTTGTGATTGGGTTACCTACCTCAAGATGATATTTTCTAGTTCCATTCATTTGCCTAAGAATTTCATGAATTCATTGTTTTTAATAGCTGACTATTATTCATTCCATTGTGTAAATCTACCATATTTTGTGTATCCATTATTCTGTAGAGGGACATCTGGTTCTTTCCAGCTTCTGGCTATTATAAATAAGTCTGCTATGAATATAGCGGAGCATGTGTCCTTATTACATGCTAGAGAATCTTCTGGGTATATGCCCAGGAGGGGTGTAGCTGGGTCCTCCAATAGTACTATGTCTAATTTTCTGAGGAACTACCAAACTGATTTCCAGAGTGGTTGTACCAGCTTGCAATCCCACCAGCAGTAGAAGAGTGTTCTTCTTTCTCCACATCCTTGCCAGCATTTGCTGTCACCTGAGTTTTTTATCTTAGCCATTCTGACTGGTGTGAGGTGGATTCTCAGGGTTGTTGTGATTCGCATTTTCCTGATGACTAAAGATGTTGAACATTTCTTTAGGTGTTTCTCAGCCTTTAAATATCCCTCAGTTGAGAATTCTTTGTTTAGTTCTGTACCCCATTTTTAATAGGGTTATTTGGTTCTATAGTGTTTCACTTCTTGAGTTCTTTGTATATATTGTATATAATCCCTCTGTCAGATGTAGGGTTGGTAAAGACCTCTTCCCAATTTGTTGGTTGCTATTTCATCCTATTGACAGTGTTCTTTGCCTTACAGAAACTTTGTAATTTTATGAGGTCCCATTTGTAAATTCTTGATCTTAGAGCATAAGCTATTGGTGTTCTGTTCAGGAAATTTTTCCCTGTGTCCTTGTGCTCAAGGCTCTTCCCCAGTTTCTTTTCTATTAGTTTCAATCTGCCTGGTTTAATGTGAAGGTCCTCGATCCACCTGGACACAAGCTTTGTACAAGAAGATAAGAATAGATCAATTTGCATTCTTCTGCATGCTAACTGCATGTTGAACCAACACCATTTGTTGAAAAGGCTATCTGTTTTACATTGGATGGTTTTAGTTCTTTTGTCAAAGATTAAGAGACCAAAAGTATGTGGGTACATTTCTGGGTCTTCAATTCTATTCCATTGATCTACCTGCCAGTCACTGTACAAATACCATGCAGTTTTTTATCTCTATTGCTCTGTAGTACTACTTAAGGACTGAGATACTGATTCCCCCAGAAGTTGTTTTTTTTTATTGAGAATAGTTTTAGTTATCCTGGCTTTTTGTTATTCCAGATGAATTTGAGAATTGCTTTTCTAACTCTATGAAGAATTGAGTTGGAATTTTAATGGGGTTTGCATTGAATCTGTAGATTGCTTTTCAAAAGATGGCCATTTTTACTATATTAATCCTGACAATCTACAAGCATGGGAGATTTTTCCATCTTCTGAGGTTTTCTGGAGTTTTCTCCAGAGACTTGAAGGAAGTTCTTATCATACAGATTTTTCACTTTTTTGGTTAGAGTCACACGAAGATACTTTATATTGTTTGTGACTATTGTGAAGGGTGTTGTTTCCCTAATTTCTTTCTTGGTCTGATTATCCTTTCAGTAGAGAAAGGCTCTGATTTGTTTGAGTTAATTTTTATATCCTGCCACTTTGGTAAAATTGTTTATAAGCTGTAGAAGTTCTCTGGTGGAGTTTTGGGGTCACTCATATTTAGATATTTAGATATTTAAGTATATCTATATATAAGATATATAATAAAATCTAAGTATATATACTTAGATATTTAAGTATACTATCATATCTTCTGCAAATAATGATAATTTGACTTCTTACTTTGTGATTTGTTTCCTTTTGACCTCTGTTTGTTTTTTAATTGTTCTAACATTCCTGGGATGAAGATATTTGATTATGGTGAATGATTGATCAATTTGATGTGTTCTTGGATTTGGTTAGCAAAATTTTTGTTATTTTTGCATTGATATTCATAAGGGAAATTGTTCTGAAGTAGTATTTTCTTGCTGAATCTTTCAGTGGTTTTGATATCACACTAATTGTGGCTTCATAGAACTAGTTGGGTTGTGTTCCTTCTGTTTCTTTTTTGTTGAATAGTTTGAAGAGTATTGGTATTAGGTCTTCACTGAAGGTCTGATAGAATTCTGCACTAAAACCATCTGTTCCTGTGCTGTTTTAAGTTTGGAAACTTTCATTGACTTCTTCCATTTCTTTAGGCATTACGAGACTGTTTAGATAGTCAATATGATCCTGATTTAACTTTGGTATTTGGTATCTGTCAAGAAAATTATCCATTTCACCCAGATTTTCCAGTTGTGTAGAGTATAGGCTTTTGTAGTAGAATTTAATATTTTTTTTAATTTCCTCAGTTTCTGTTGTTATATCTCCCTTTTCATTTCTGAAGCCATTAATTTGGACCCTCAATTTAGTCAGGCTAAGTTTATCTATCCTGTTGGTTTTCTTGGTTTGATTCTTTTGTATAATTCTTTTTGTTTCTATTTGGTTGCTTTCTGCCCTGAGTTTGATTATTTCTTGCTGTCTACTCCTCTTGTGTATATTAGCTTCTTTTTGTTCTAGAACTTTCAGGTGTGCTATTAAGCTGCTAATGTATGCTCTCTCCAGTTTCTTTTTGGAGGCACTCAGAGCTATGAGTTTTCCTCTTAGTACTGCTTTCATTGTGTTCCATAAGTTTGGATATGTTGTGCTTTCATTTTCATTAAATTACAAATAGTCTTTGATTTCTTTCCTTATATCTTCCTTGACCAAGGTATCAATGAGTATTGCATTGTTCAGCTTCCATGTGTATGTGGGCTTTCTGTTGTTTTTGTTGCTATTGAATACCAACCTTAATCCATGGTGATCTGATAGGAGGCATGGGATTAATTCAACCTTCTTATATCTGTTGAGGTCTGTTCTGTGACCAATTTATGTCTATGGTCATTTTTGGAGAAGGTACCATGAGTTGCTGGGAAGAATGTATATCCTTTTGATTTAGGATGAAATATTCTACAGATATCTTTCAAATCCATTTGGTTTAAAACTTCTGTTAGTTTCACTGTGTATCTTATTAGTTTGTGTTTCCCTGATCTGTCCATTGGTGAGAGTGGGGTGTTGAAATCAACAACAATTACTGTGTGAGGTGCAATGTGTGCTTTGAGCTTTAGTAAAGTTTCTTTAATGAATGAATGTGGGTGCCCTTGCATTTGGAGCATAGATGTTCAGAATTGAGAGTTCTTCTTGGTAGATTTTTCCTTTGATGTGTATGAAGTGTCCTTCCTTATCTTTTTTGATGGCTTTTGGTGGAAAGTTGATTTTATCTAATTTTAGAATGGCTACTCCAGCTAGTTTCCTGTGACCATTTGCTTGGAAAATTGTTTTCCAGACTTTGACTCTGAGGTAGTGTTTGTCTTTGACACTGAGGTGCATTTCTTGTATGCAGCAAAATGCTGTGTCCTTCTTACATATCCAGTCTGTTAGTCTATGTCTTATTATGGGGGAATTGAGTGTGTTGATGTTAAGAGATATTAAGAAATAGTGATTGTTGCTTCCTGTTATTTTTGATGTTTTTTTATGTTTATTTAGTTATCTTCTTTGGGGTTTGTTGAAAGATTACTTTCTTGCTTTTTCTAGGGTGTAGTTTCCCTCGTGTTGGTGTTTACTATCTATTATCCTTTGTAGGGCAGGATTTGTGAAAAGATAGCATGTAAATTTGATTTTATCATGCAATATCTTAGTTTCTCCATCTATGGTAACTGAGAGATTTGCTGGGTATAGGGTCTGTATGACATCTGCCCAGGATCTTCCAGCTTTCACGGTTTCTGGTGACGTCTGGTGTAATTCTGATAGGTCTACTTTTATATGTTACTTGACCTTTTTTCCTTACTGCTTTTAATATTCTGTCTTTGTTTAGTACATTTGGTGTTTTGGTTATTATGTGATGGGAGGAATTTCTGTTCTGGTCCAGTCCATTTGGAGTTCTGTAGGCTTCTTGCATGTTCATGGGCATCTCTTTCTTTAGGCAAGGGAGGTTTTCTTCTCTAATTTATTTGAAGATATTTACTGACCCTTTAATTTGAAATCTTCACTCTCTTTTACTCCTATAATCCTTAGGTATTTTTCTTCTCATTGTGTTCTGGATTTCCTGGATGGTTTTGCTTAGAAACTTTTTGCATTTTCCATTTTCTTTGACTGTTCAGTCAATGTTTTCTCTGGTATCTTCAGCACCTGAGATTCTCTCTTTATTCTGCTGTTGATGTTTGCATCTATGCCTCCTGATTTCTTTCCTAGGTTTTCTATATCCAGAGTTGTCTCTCTTTGTGATTTTATTTTATTGATTCTACTTCCATTTTTATATGCTGGATGGTTTTGTTCAGTTTTTTCACTTGTTTGTTTTTTCATGTAATTCTTTAAGGGATTTTTGTGTTTCCTCTTTGAGGGCTTCTCCCTGTTTAGTTGTGTTCTCTTGTATTTCTTTAAGGAAGTTACTTATGTCCTTCTTGAAGCCATCCATCAGCACCATGAGCTGTGATTTTTAAATCCAAAGCTTGCTTTTCTGGTGTGTTGGGGTAGCCAGGGCTCACTGTTGTGGGATAATTGTGTTCACACTGTTGTGGGATAATTGTGTTCAGATGATGCCATGTCTCCTTGGTTTCTGTTGGTAATGTTCTTGCATTTGCCTCTCCCCATCTTGTTATCTCTGGTGTTAGCTGGTCTTGTTGTCTCTGACTGTGGCCTGTCTGTCCTGCAAGCCTGTGCATCAAGCCTGGGAGACCAGTTCTCTCTGGGAGGTATTTAGGTATGGAGAACTGTGTTTCAGGGTCAGCCCAGATGTGTAGACAGAAACCAGAAGGATCCTGTCCCCAGGTGATCCTTTGTTCCTGTATCCTGATGACTATTGGCAGGTCCCTCTTGGGCCAGAAATTTGAAGAGAAGTGGTGGTCTTACCTGTGCATGCAGGTGTATCGGCACTTCTGGGAGACCAGCTTTTTTTTCCCCCTTTTTTTTGTACCATTTTTTTATTGGATATATTCTATATTTACAATTCATTTCCCTTTTTCTGGTTCCCCACCCCCAAAGGTCCCACATGCCCTTTTCCCTCCCCATGCTCCCTCATCCACCCCCTCCCACTTCCCTGTTCTTATACTTCCCCACAGTGATATTTTGGTCCATCCTAGCACCAGTGTCCACTCCTTTCTTCTTGTCAGACATCACTTGGTATGTGATTTATGTCTTTGGTGTTCCAAGATTCTAGGCTAATATCCACTTATCAGTGACTGCATACCATGGGTATTCTTTTGAGACTGGGTCACCTCATTTAGTATGATGTTCTCCAGCTCCATCCATTTCTCTAAGAATTTCATGAATTCATTGTTTCTAATGGCTGAATAGTACTCCATTGTGTATATATACCACATTTTTTGTATCCATTCCTCCGTTGAGGGACATCTGGGTTCTTTCCAGCTTCTGACTATTATATATAAAGCTGCTATGAACATAGTGGAGTATGTATCCTTATTGCATGCTGGGGAATCTTCTGGGTATATTCCCAGGAGTGGTATGGCTGGGTCCTCCGGAAGTATCACGTCCAGTTTTCTGAGGAACCGCCAGTCTGATTTCCAGAGTGGTTGTACCAACTTGCATTCCCACCAGCAGTGGAGGAGTGTTCCTCTTTCTCCACATCCTCGCCAACACCTGATGTCTTCTGAGTTTTTAATCTTAGTCATTCTGACTGGTGTGAGGTGAAATCTCAGGGTTGTTTTGATTTGCATTTCCCTAATGACTAATGATGTTGTTAAAATGGCAATCTTGCCAAAAGCAATATACACATTCAATGCAATCCCCATCAAAATCCCAACTCAGTTCTTCATAGAGTAAGAAAGAGCAATTCTCAAATTCATCTGGAATAACAAAAAACCCAGGATAGCTAAAACTGTCATCAACAGCAAAGGAACTTCTGGGGGAATCAATACCCCAGACCTCAAGCAATACTACAGAGCAGTAGTGTTAAAAACTGCATGGTATTGGCTCAGTGACAGGGAGGCAGATCAATGGAATAGGATCGAAGACCCAGAATTGAACCCACACATATATGGCCAATTGATCTTTGACAAAGGAGCTGAAAACATCCAGTGGAAAAAAGATAGCCTTTTCAACAAATGGTGCTGGCTCAAGTGGAGGTCAACATGCAGAAGAATGAGAATTGATCCACTCTTATCTCCTTGCACTAAGCTCAACTCCAAGTGGATCAAGGACCTCCACATAAAACCAGACACACTAAAACTAATAGAAAAGAAACTGGGGAAGACCTTTGAGGACATTGGCTCAGGGGGAAAATTCCTGAACAGAACACCAATTGCTTATGCTCTAAGAACAAGAATAGACAAATGGGACCTCATAAAATTACAAAGTTTCTGTAAGGCAAAAGACACTGTCAAAAGGATAAATCGGCAACCAACAAATTGGGAAAAGATCTTCACCAATCCCAATCCGACAGAGGGCTAATATACAATGTATACAAAGAACTCAAGAGGTTAGACCCCAGAAAACCAAATAACCCTATCCAAAAATGGGGTACAGAGCTAAACAGAGACTTTTCACCTGAAGAAATTCCGATAGCTGAGAGACCAGCTTTCTTATGGTGGTATTTGTGTATTTAGCTCTGTGGTCCAGAATTAGATATGGTCATAGACATAAATTGAAGACTCCTATCCTGTGCTGCCCCTGGGTTCTTGTTTCCACAGTGTTTGGGATGGGTTCCTCTGAGCAGCAGGGGTAGTCCTACCATTGCTCTCTGACCTGTCCATACTTCTGGGAGGTTAGTTATCTCCCTGCCCCTTCTGGGAATGGAACACTGTGACAGAGGCCAGAATATGAATTTTAACTCTATTGATTATGACTACTTTCTTAGATGAAACATAACAACTCCAAATGTGCCCTTCCTCATTTATATATTGGCAATGATATGTAATTTGAAATTCTTACTCATGCCACAAAACATAACTCAAATTAGCCCTAATCAGAACACATTGGACCATGTAAGAAAAAACTTCAGAACTTTCAAGTGTTTTTGAATCTCAGGTCTAGCTCAATTTCCTTAAATTTCTGTGCCATGTTAGTCAAACGGCAGTAGTACTGTTGACCCTTTATCTCATGATTCTTCTTACAGAATAAGAAAACTGGCTTTTGCTTACCTTTAAATAAGAAAACTGGCTTTTGGTCACCTTTAAATAAAAGCATATAGATATAGTTGCCTAATGGTAGTTGCCCTTAAAAAGTGTTGGTCCCGGGGAGGCACAACTTTGGACTGCATAGATCCTTAACGATGGTAGAAGAGACAGGGCATCACAGTGCACACAGAAATCAATGTCCTCTACAAGCCATCTCAGGATGGTTACAGTGAAACATACAAAAACAAATAATGTTTAACAGAAACTGTGATACAATAAAAATGCATAAACAAGTAGGCTTCTAAACATTTACTTTGTTGAGATTTCATTTTATGAGTGACAATATAAAATCCCAAATGCTTTATGCCTTATGTGACAAATACTTTTTGAAGAATATTTATTCAGGATAACTAAATTAGACTGGGGTTGCTTTATGTCCAGGCTCTGGTTTCCATTAAGAGACAGGTTATGACAATCAGTGAACTTTACTGCACTATCCACTCATTTCCCTGGTGTCTTGGCCATATGTTATTGTACCTTGTTTTAACCCTTTTGACTGTCACATCTTGGAGGTCAGCACTTTCCTGAAAAGAGAATGGATCTGAGGACAAGAGAGAGGTGACAGGGACTGAACTCATAATGTACTGAGTCAAAGAAGGATCTATTTTCAATAGGATTTTTTTTTAAAAAAGAAAAGTAATCAATCAACAGCAGTTGGTTTGTGAATATTGACTACAGTTGTTGCCTAAGCTTGTGAATTCACTCCCAAGTATAAGTGCTAATGGTTGCCTTTTCTGCAGCAATTTTGAAGTGCCTACATAAAAGAAAATGGGCATTCTTTGACAAAGAAAAATAAAAGCACACTTTAGACATTTGAAAGGAAGAAAACTCGTTACTTAACTGTTATTCAACTACTTACTTAAGAACTGGGCTGCTCAGTGGTTGTGTTTTCTATTCTGAAAACATTCTCGAGAGTGTTCTAATGAGCACATCTTTTATCCTGACTTCTCCTTTACTTCATCCCTCTCTTCTTTTCTCATTACAGGAGTTTCTATTTCCTGTCATCCAACCCCACTTTCTATAGCATATGATCTTTGTCAAAGACTGTCTGAGGTTTGACATGGGCATTAGCTATGTTCATCCTGGTGGTGGCATTTATTGTGAAATATTTTAATGGAATTTTATGTGCACAGTGACGTTCATCTATCATTGTGAAACATTGTGAGCAATGCCTTTTACAGCAAGTTAACCTTCAAAGTTACTTTTCTTTTCAGTTTAGACATTCTCTCTCTCTCTCTCTCTCTCTCTCTCTCTCTCTCACACACACACACACACACACACACACACACACACACACACCACTGGAGATCTGGAGCTCTTCAATTAGCATGACTGTGATTGTCCATGCACAGGAGCCGCACATTTCCAGGGCTTTGACTTTCAGACTGCCTTACACATAGACTGCCAATCTATCTGAATCATAATTTCATATTCCTAGAAAAGAAAATTTGATTATATCAGATGTAGTTAAGTGTTCATGAGCAATTCACTCATCTATGTTCAAGAAAATGAATCTCATACTTTAAAAACCCAGAATGAACCATATAACAATCTGGTTAGTTTCATTGTTGTAAGGTATCTGATTTTAAAAAGTGATAACTTATCAGAGCTTAGGGGAATGGGAGGAAAACGGGACCTGCTGAGATCAGCAACTGCCGGACGCAGAAGAAGAGAGCTATTTAACAGTTTCTTAGCTAATGTCTGGGGACCTTAGTAAATGATTCCTTAATGAGTATGGGAAATCAGTGAATTACTTATAGTTCATTAATTAATTTTGGTGAGGTACCAATTGAATCATTCTAATTCGGTTTCTTATCCTTTGAATCAAAGGAATCTTTTGAAGGCTATTATTATATTAGATCAGAAGAGGGACTTTCATGGGAAGGAGGAATTCTGATTATTGTGCTCAGAAGAATGAAGATCATAAAAGTAGCCACTTTCACACAGCACCACAGTAAGATGACATATTGTGGAAGTCTGGAAGCATTGCCATTCTACCAACTAGTTCAAACACACAAACACATGAAAAAGAATAAATATAAACAACACCCATAAGACAGTGGTTTTCATGCAGAATTACAATAATTAGCTCTTAGGACATAATGTTCATAAAAATTCTTTCATGCCCTTTCATAAAGGCTAATGTATTCTCAGTGGAGATTTCTTGTGGCATGTGCCTGCCTGTAAATATCTGCTTTTATTGTTTCTTCTTTACTATGCTGAATAGCACCACAGAGTCTCTTGTAAAGATAAAAATGGCAGATTTTCTTTCATGGAGTCAATTGGATAAGAACTATAGTGCCTGTTTGTGACTATTAGGCCTCCAATACCAATTGAAATGCAATCTAAAATCAAGGATCTAAATCATACCTAATCTACACATACTTTTTTTAAAAAAAGTTTATGGGCTGAGAAAGTATAGGTCAATGGATAAAGCACATGACACTCAAGAATAAGGACCTAACTTTGAGCCCTAAATCCCATGTTAAAATGCAAGCATGGGGTGGCCCTTTGCAATCTAGGCACAGGGCGTGTTCCCTGAGCAGCCAGTTTAGCCCCATCAGTGAGATCCAGGTAAAGGATAGTTCCTGTCTGGAAAAGGTGGGTGGTTATTTTCTGGATAATGCCGCACCTGAGGTTGTCCTTGGCTTGTCAACAAGTGGAGAGAGAGAGAGAGAGAGAGAGAGAGAGAGAGAGAGAGAGAGAGAGAGAGAGATGATGGTGGAGAGAGGGAAGGAGACATAAACAGACAAAAAGAAAGAGAAGGCTTTTAAAATTGTAAGAATATTTTATCTGGAATCATTAGTCAACAATTGCTACATCTGTGCACTGAAATATCATTATAGATTCAAATTACATTTCCCTGAGGATCACTGGTGATGTGGAACATATTTTCATGTCATTTGGCCACCCAAATCCTCCAATGTCTTCAGCTGTTGTCTTATATACTTGAAATTTTTCTTTTTATTTGGTAATGGTCTTAAACTCACTGTTAGTTGAGTGGCAGTTGTATTCTGTGTTTCATTATGTGGAATGGCCATCTTTTCCTCAGCAATGGCTTGGCCTGGATTTTCCCTCTCACAAGTCTTCTTTATAGAGCATTTGTTCTTAATCAAGGAGGATGAGTCAATCCTTTCTCTTATATCCTATTGGAAATTGTTTCAGATATCTGTATAGCCCCGGAGAACATGAAAGCAGTCCACATTTTTATGGAAGCTTTATTCTTTTATATGTAGGAGAATGATCCATTTAAACTACTTTTTATGTGTCAGTGAGTTTTTACTTTTGAATATGTATTTGAGCTTCTATCATTATTATAAAGACAATACTTTCACCACAAAGTTTTAAAGTACATCACAAAAGAGATGAACATATGTGGTAGGTCAATCAGTGTTGTCTTTGTCATGAATTTCTGCCTGTACTCAAAATGATACCTCATACAATGAAAGCAGTTTTTGTAATATGTTTTCATATTCAATAGTATAAATATTACAACTTTATTGTCCAAAATTTCTTTGAGTCACAGCCATCTCTTGCCTTTTCTTAGAAATTTTAGAATTAGACTTATCTGAGCTAACACTTGAATACCACTGCAAACATTTGTACATTAAATGTATAGATTTCATAGCAGCTTCAGGATGATGAGATAGACATTTCTGACATTGTTCTCTGCTATCAAGGTAGTCTTGAAAGGACTCATAGTCAGAAAATTATTTTTTAACTTCAACATGTTATAGTGTAATCATGTGTCATATGTCCCTCACCATAGCCATATTTTTATCATTAGAAGTTATTTAAATGCTCTGTCCACAGTAAGGGGCAAAGGATCCTATATGGGAATTCTGCCTACTACAAAGTACTATTCTCTCAATGCAGAAATAGCACATTTTACCTATGCTACTTGGAAGTTCTCTCTACTTCATCTTGTAGTTACATTTGTAGAGGTCTCACACATCTTTGGAAATATTTCTTTTTAGAAATTTAACTTTTTAAACTTTACAAGGTGATGTTATAATTATTTTCTAATTATACTTTAACACAGAGAGACACATTAATGTAAAGCTGGAGCTTAGCAACATTGCCAAACTAATTGTAATAGTTTAGCAGTGGAAATTCTAAACTTTTTATATGTACAGAACTGTGTAAGCACTTCATCATATAGTCCAAGGTGTGGACTTCCCCACTGGATGGGACCTACAGTTTAAGATTTAAGAGAACTGATACATCAGAATCCCTGCTCTGTCCTCAGTTCAACTAATTTAATAGTTTACTATTAAATATGGTGTTAATGTTGAGTCTTCTGGAGAGAGCTCACGTGTACTGAAAAACCACTTAGGACACTGCTCACACTAGAAAAATACTGGTGAGCTCTCAAACCACTGAACTCTCCTCAGCATTATATATGCATATATATATATATATATATATATATATATATATATATAGTGTATGTTTCCATATATAGGATATATGCATGTACACACACACACACACACACATACAAACACATATACATATTTGACACTTTTACTGTTGAGTTTGGAAAGTTTTTATTTTATCAACAAGTCAAATGGAGATTATTGTATAACTTTTATTCAGCATTCTCTTATGTAAGCAATCATAATGTTAAAATTCCTGATACTAAATAAAATCTCCTTTACTAAATCAATCCTTCTTATGCAATACATTGTATATTTCATATATTATTTTATTGACATGGTAGTTTTTTTCTTCTTCATGTCAAAGGAAACAGTGGCCTGTGATTTTGTCTCTTATAGCTCTTGTCAAGCTTTAGTACCAGATTGATTTCAACTTCATAAAATACATTGCAAAGTACTCCATTCTTGTAAATGCCCTGAAAATTTGTTAGTTTGCACCTTGGCATTTTCCTTATACATTTAAATGAATTGGTCAATAAAGCCTGAAGTTTATAATTGTAAAGGCTGCATTTATTTTAAGGATTTTAATTGGGCAAAAATTTAAATACAATGAACTGTGCGTATTTTCTTAATACAAAGTTTGACTCTACTGTAAAATCACTCAAGGTTACAGATGCAGCCGACACTCCCAGAAGCCACTTCTTGTTCCTGTACGTGCTTTCTCTGTTTGCTTAGCACACTTAGACTGAGAAGTACTCTCTTAACACTAAAGATTTTAACTTAAAATTCAAATTCAATAGATGAAGCTCTTTTAGTCAGTGTTTGCGTTGCTTTTGATAACTTACAGAATTTTCCTAGTGCACTTTTCTATCTTCATTAGTTGTGAATCTATTAGCATTAATCAGTGCAATCAAATCAAACTAATAATGATTTCTTGATTCTCCTACCTACTTCTAAATACAAACAATAAGTTTGTATTATCAATAGATATAAAAAAGAATCAAATTGTTTACTTTTAATTTTTCATTTAAATTTATTTTAATTTACATTTATTGTTTTACTTCATTCTCCCATATTTGGAGATAGAATTTATAAGCTTTTGTACACTTGACAAACAGTATACCACTGACCCAAAGCTAATTCCTAATTTATCTTCTTAAACACTTTTGTTTCTATACACTTTACTAGTAAAGTCTCATGTACTGCCTGTCAGGTTTAGAAAACATTTAGACTTAATAATTTGATTATTGGTTATAGCTTACTGTTTATAACAAGAAATTTTATGCCAATCACTTGTTGGAGGTGGGTGCTAGTATTGATAAGTCCTCATTAATTTGATTTGATTGCATCAATCAATGCAAATAATAGATCCACAAAAAATGGTAGTGTTTTCTCATATTACTCTCCGAACTGCATCAGAGCAGTATGACCCATGCTGATATTAGTCCATGAATTTGTTAAGTCATATTACTAGACTGGACATCATGCTATCTAGTGTACTCTGCAGAGATATGTAATTTATGACAGATAAGCCTCAATTTCCTTATCTGCATTGTGGAGCCATAAGATTAGATAAATAATTCTAATATACATGGGTTATGAGTTAATATTATTATACCTTTAGGATATGTTTATTAATATAACTGATAATACCAATACCATAATTGGACAATTAAAAAATCTAAAATCATACTGATGAGTGGGAATCATATAAATTTTCAATTGTTGTTGATATAAGGGGAATGAAAACACACAAAATTATTCAAATAAATTTTTCAGAGGAATAAAAATAATTGTAATGAAATTGTAATGTCATTTGATCAGTTTTAACACTTATAAATATATGTCATCTAATTTGTACATTCAAATATTTCACATATAAACATGTGATGTCTAAATCCAGGGTGCATTAACTTTGAATGTGAACCATTCAGACTTCATTTGCTGTTATTTGTAGCTCATTATTTGGTATGGTTTTTAAAAAGGGCCATTTCCTAAACTATTAGACCAAAGGAACAGAAAAGGAACTGAGATACATTGCAATATGTCAACTTCTTTAATAAACAAAGCTTAAGCCATCTAAGAGCTTTGAAAACACAAATTGTGAGGCTAAGCAATTAGGTAGTTATTAATTGAATGTCTTTTTTTTCAGTAAATGCAAAACTGATAGGTAATTGACTCAAAACTTGTTTAACATAAAGCCTTAATTCATAAGGATTATAGAAGAATGACTTCTAGTGACTTCAATAAACATTCATTATCAAAATATTCTAAAGCGACTATGTCATTATTATTAATCAATCTTTTTAGTACTTTTTTATTACGGGGATTATAGTAATTATATTGCTTCTCCCACTTCCCATTCTTTTTTTTTAATTTATTTATCTTAAACTGGAGATTTTATTCTCCTCCCTGTGCACCCTATGACTGTTCCACATCCCATAACTCCTCCCCACCCCATCCCCTGTCTCCATGAGGATGTCGCCACTCCCTACCCCTACCACCACCCCAGCAGACCTCTATATTCCCTGGGGCCTCCAGTCTCTTGAGGGTTAGGTGTATTTTCACTAACTAAACCCAGACCAGGCAGGCCTCTGCTGTATGTGTGTTGTGGACCTCATATTAGCTAGTGTATGCAGCCTGGTTGGTGGTCCAGTATCTGAGAGATCTCATGGGTCCAGGTTAATTGAGACTGCTAGTCCTCCTACAGGGTCATCCTCCTCCTCCACTCCTTCAAGCTTTCCTCTAATTCAACCACAGGGGTCAGCTGCTTCTGTCCATTGGATGGGTGCAAATATCTGCCATATAAGCTCACAGCAAACTTGATAAGCTCCACAACTGTATTTTGACTGGTTGTAGATTTTTTTGTAATGCTCTCTATCTGCTGCCAAGAAACATTTCCTTGCTGAGGATTAGAGGACTACATTTATCTGTGGATATAAGGACAAATGATTAGAATCAGTAGTTAGGGATTATATTGGTTTAATAAGGTGTAGGTTGTAGATTGACTTTACTAGGCCAGAGTTGTTGCTGGGTTTCCAGTAACAGGCATGATCTTGCTCTGGTTGAGTAGAACTTACACAAAGTTCAAGATCTGTTGGTCATTGCCCCTAGTGTACCTTTAGTGTCACATGCTATTTTTTTGATGTGATTAATAGGCATCATAGATGCGTAGGACTGTTGGTTTCTTCTTTCCTTTGGAAAACTGTCTGGTGCATTCTGTGCCGCAGACCGCGGCTGCTCTTGGCAGCTTTGGTTGCAGCCTTTTGTAAGCCGTAGCTCCTCGTGGGAGTTCGGTTACAGGGGAGACCAAGATCCCGGGGTCAGGAAGGCACGAATCGGCGAGAATGACGACACAGACGCAGGATACTTCATATTATAGAAAAATCTGTATTTTCTCTAATGAGGAGCCCTGTTTTATGGCTCCCTACTCAGAGCATCAGATTCTGACAATTACATAGTAAAAATGAGGCACGCTAGCTTACATAGGTAGCGCCCTTAGGTTATAAGCTAAAACCTTCTAAGCCATTTCCGTCTAAGCTAGAGATCTTGCCTAAGTTAGCAAGATTCTCTGAACTAGCAAGCTTTCCTCAGAGCCAGGGATCTTGCCTGGCCCTGGGAATCTTGTTCTCTAGACTAAACTCATCTTCTCACTCTAACTAACTCATGTTCCCACCACCTAAGAAGCTCTCTTCAGAGCTAGGCATATTGCCCGGCCCTGGGACCTTTGCTTTCTAGACTAACTCATCTTTTTCCACTCACTAACTTTCTTCTAAGTCTCATGTCTTGTCTGCTCAGAGGAAATCTCTGCACTAGGTAGACAAATGCTTGACATTAACATAGTAAAGGATGTAGCTAGCTAAGCAGGGATAATTTACATGACCATACCTTACAGTCTCCTATGTTGGGAAGGCCTGGACTTGTTTTCCACTTAGCCTCATTAATAATTCATGAGCCTCACCTGGGACCGAGGGCTATAGGTGTCTGAATAGCCCGTGAATACCTTAGCTTAGCAAGACAAAGGATGGCAGCTCAGTAAGCTGTTTTGAGGAAGTCTGGGCTCAGGGACTACTTCCTATGTAGATACACAACAAGCTCGAGGACTAGGCAGGATCTGAATTATAGCATATTATGAGAGCTATGAAATACTTTCCTTAAATTTTACATGGTCATGGCTACCAGAAATAAACAGGTTAGAAAAGGTGCCAAAGGAACATTTATGGCTTCCTGTAGTAGGGCTTATGCGTAGCAATTCTGATACCAGGAAAGCTAATCTCATTGGAGTAGGCTTTCAAATCAGCTCCAGCAAAGGGGCTTCTGGCCCCTGTGTGTGAAGTACATAGCAGCTTCAGCAAAACAGGCTTAACTTCTACCTTTTTGGGGACAATTAAGGGCAATAGCACTAGTATGTAATATTTGAGGAATATCTTGATCAACCTAATTTACAGTTCAAAAAACAGAAAAGGCTTTCATATAGGTGATGGAGTTTTTGTAAGGTGGTCTTTGACAAGAAATATTTTATTTAAACTATATGTATAATTTATACATAGACTTGTGTATATTACAGGTTTTATAAGCGAAAAAAGGTAATAGTATGACTCCTTATGCCTTTCCAAGCCTTATTACTATTAATTTGACTACTCTCCTTCTGTGTTTGTCACTCTCTACCTCCCTAATTAGAGCCCCTCCATTATTCTAATTTTTCTCAACAGATCCTGTGTCCCTTGCTATTCCCCTGTTTATTGCTTTTCTTCCTCAACTCTCACACTGGCAGGGGTCCTTCTCACATTCCTACCCTCTAAAGTTACTGCAGTAACTATTTTCATAACTCATAAATATGATGATGTGGAAAGTGTCTCACCCACCCCAACCTCCCACCCATGTGTTACTTTCTTAATTGGTTGCACAGTTGAATAGGTCAACAATATGCAAATTGGAGAAAGTAGTTTGCAATTATATGGCTTCCACAGTGAACAAAGAAACTACTGCATCATGAAATTATTGTTCTGAAAAATTTTAGGTCGACACTGAGAGAGATAAAAATAAAATTATCACCCTGCATTTTTTTTAGTTAAATACTTAGTTTCAAATATTTTAAAAATAATATTTAAAGGATATAAAGTTATGTATTACTGTGTAGTGTTTTCTTTTTTTAATCTTTTATTTGTTTTTTGTTTTAAACTCCAGATTTTATTCCTCTCCCAGTCTACCTTCCAACTGTTCCAAATCCCATACCTCCTCTTCCCCACCCCCTGTCTCCATGAGGAAGTTCAACCCCCCCCACTCCCTACCCCCACCAGCCACACCCACACCCACCTCCCACACCACCAGATCTCTAAATGCCCTGGGGCCTCCAGTCTCTTGAGGGTTTGGTGCATTTCTTTGACTAAACCCAGACCAGGCAGTCCTCTGCTGTATATGTGCTGGGGGTGGGGGCGCTCATATCAGGTGGTGTATGCTGCCTGGTTGGTATTCCAGTGTCTGAGAGATCTCAGGGGTCCAGGTTAATTGAGAGTGCTGGTTCTCCTACAGGGTTGCTCTCCTCCTCAGCTTCCAACTTTCCCATAATTCAACCACTGGGGTCAGTAGCTTCTCTTCATTGGTTGGGTGCAAATATCTGCATCTGATTCTTTCAACTGCTCATTGGGTCTTTCAGAGGGCCATAATGATAGGTCCTTTTGTGAGCACTCCATAGACTCAGTAACAGTGTCAGACCTTGGGGCATCTCCTTGAACCAGATCCTACTTTGGGCCTGTTGCTGGGCCTTCTTTTCCTCAAGCTCCTCTCCATTCCATCCCTGCAGTTCTTTCAGACAGGAACAATTATGGGTCAGAGTTTTGACTGTGGCATGGCAACCCCATCCCTCACTTGATATCCTGTCTTTCTGCTGGAGGTGGGCTCTACAAGTTCTTTCTCCCCAATGTATGTTATCTAAGGTCCTGGGAGTCTATCATCTCCCAGGTCTCTGATACATTCTGGAGGGTAACCCCAATGCTATCTCCCAAGGTTGCCTGTTTCCATTCTTTCTGCTAGCCCTTGGGGATTTCAGTCATTCCTCCCAACCCAATACCAGATCATGTTTTCCTCTCCCCCATTCCCTTTTCCTCCAGGTCCCCTCATCTCTCCCCCTTTGTGGTTGCTTTCTTCTCCCTCCCAAGTGTAAGAGGCACCCTCACTTGGGCCCTTTAGCTTGTTGATGTTTTTTACCTTTTTGAGTTCTCTGGACTGTGTCTTGGATATTCTGTACTTTTTTTTCTTCTTTTTTCTTTTTTCTTTTTTGTCTGATAACCACGTATTAGTGAATATATACCATTCATGTATTTTGCATCTGAGTTACATCACTCAAGGTGTTATTTTCTAGTTCCATCCATTTGCCTGCAAAATTCAGGATGTCCTACTTCTTAACAGCTGAGTAGTATTCCATTGTGTAAATTAACCATATTCTGTACCCATTCTTCTGTTGTGGGATATCTGAGTTGTTTCCAGCTTCTGGCTATCACAAACAAGGCTGCTATGAACATTTGCCCCTGTGGCATGGTAGTACACCTTTTGGGTATATTCCCAAAAGTGGTATAGATGGGTCTTCAGGCATATCTATTTCAAAATTTCTGAGGAAAATCCAGATTGATTTCTAAAGTGGTTGTGCCAGTTTGCAATCCCACTAGCAACGAAGAAGTATTCCTCTTTATCCATATCTTTGTCAACATGTGCTCTTGTCTGAGGTTTTGTTCTTAGCCATGCTGATTGGCATAAGGTGGAATCTCAGGGTCATTTTGATTTGCATTTCTCTCATCACTAAGGACTTTGAACATTTGTTTAGACCTTTCTCAGTAATTTGAGATTCCTATGTTGTGAATTCTCAGTTTAGTTCTATACCAATCAAATGGTTCTAGAACCAGTGGTTTAGTTCTAGATCATTTTTGATTGTGTTGTTTGGTGTTTTTGGTGGCTTGAGTTCTTTATATATTTTGGATATTAGCCCTCTATTGGATGTGGGATTAGTGAAGTTTTTTTCCCAATCTGAAAGTTGCTATTTGTCTTAATGTCTATGTCTTTTGACTTACAGAAGCTTTCAGTTTCATGAGGTCCCATTTATCAATTATTGATCTTAGAGCATAAGTCATTGGAGTTTTGTTTAGGAAATTTCCCCCTGTGCCAATGAGTTCAAGGCTCTTTCCCATTTTCTCATTTATTAGATTCCATGTATCTAGTTTTATGTTGTGGTCCTTGATCTACTCAGACTTGAGCTTTGTGCAAGGTGACAAATACAGGTCTATTTTCATTTTTCTACATATTGACAGCCAGTTAGACCAGCACCATTTATTGAATATGCTTTCATTTTTTCATTTGTGTATGTTTGGCTTCTTTGTATAATATCAAGTGTCTATAAGTGTGTGGTTTTATTTCTGAGTCTTTTCTCTTAAGAAAGAAATCAAAGATCTCAGAAAATGGAGAGATATCCTGTGCTCATGGATTGTCAGAATTAGCATAGTAAAAATGGCCATCCTACCAAAGTCAATCACAGATTCAGTGCAATCCACATCAAAATCCCAATATAATTCTACAAAGACATGGTAAGAGCAATTCTCAAATTCTGGAAAGACAAAAACCAAACCAAAAAAAAAAAAAAACCCCACAAAGAAACAAAAACAAAACAACAACAAAAAAAACAGAATAGTGAAAACAATTCTTAACAATTAAAGAATGACTGGGGGAATCACCATCCCTGACCTCAAGCTTTAATGCAGGGCAATAGTGACAAAAACTGTATGGTATTGTTATAGAGACAGACACATTGATCAGTAAAATAGAATTGAAGACCAAGGAATAAAACCACACACTTAAGGTGTTCTCATAAAGACATTTCATTGTACTTTTTTTAACTTATTCATCCTCCTCCCCTCTGTCCTCTGGCTGGTCTTCTTTCTCTCAAAGTAGCTCCCACTTTTGTGTTAATATCACATTCATATCCTGATTCTCCCATTTTTCCCTTCCCTTAAAACCATTCCCTTTTTTCTCACAGAACCCCTTCAATATTCATGTCACACACTCAAAAATTTTTGTATCTAAATTCCACATTGGTCATTTATCTTTCTGAGTGTGGCTAATTTCACATGATATAGTCACCTCTAGTTCCATCCATTTTCCCAAGACTGGTATGATTTTTGTCCTTTAGGACTACATGAAGTCCTGTTGAATATCTGTACCACACTATGGATGCTTGTTCCAATTTGTAGCAATTGTCAATTGTGGGAGAATATGTATGGATACACAAATACACAAGTTATGTTGATTTAAGTGTTCCTGTAAATGTACATTTTTACAGAAAATGACAAGTATTATTGCTTTGCTTGAAGTTTTCATGTTTGTTTGATTTGTTGTCTTTTGTCTTTCCCTTTAAATGATAGAATAACAAATCTAAGGCAGATAGATGGTGAGAAAGAATAGAGTACAGCAGCTGGAGAATTCACAGACTGATGTTTAGCATTTTTTTCAAATACCAGAAGTATTGTCTGTCTCTTGTTAAATGCTTCCATCCAAGTAGCAAAACAAAGTGGCATATTTAAGTGAATAATGATTAGAAATAAAAACTTTGTGAAAGATATAATCCAATTAGCACTATATCCCAGCATATTGCATATACTTTGTGTCTCTGCTAATTCACATATTTCCCTATCAAATTCCTCTTGGTTTTGTGGTACCCATTGTCAAATTTTTGCTGTGTTCACTCCAAAGATATTTCTCTTTTTATCCTTGTATTTTCTCCCAATGACTCTTTTCTCATATACAAATGCAGAGAATAGAATGCCAGGTAGATCTGTGGTCTCTAGAAAGTATGCAGCATAGAGACAGAAAGTTCGCATTTGTGCATTTCATATTCCAGGTTATACCATGTGTTTGTCTATGTGGTACCTGTAGGTTCATGTGCTGATGCCCACACCATGTGTAAGTGCAGAGAACAGAAGAGGGACATTGCTTCGCCGGCTCTATTTTTGTTTTATTCTCCTAATACAAAACCTTGTGCTGGGTGCTCCTCTCGTATTACATAGGTACAAGGATATGAACTCAGGTCTGTGTGCTTGCAACAATCACTATTACCCACTGATGCGCCTCACCAATTCAGATTTCTCATGCTTGTTTTTTATTGTATCACCAGTGTTTATATTTCTATTAACTCTTGATTATTTGAAGCGAGCTTTGCAAAAACTGTATTTTCCCCTTATATAATGAAGGAAAAATGGTCTTTTTTCTTCAAAAGTTAAGGGAAAAAGTTCACTTTAATTCATAGGGTGATGGTAAAAATAATAGAAATTCTAATTTATTTCAGGCATTCTTGAAGGATGTGGAAAATTATTGGAGGAAATAATGAGGGTTCAGAGGGTGTAGTACAAACAAGGTTGGTCTTCTTCAACTGTGTTAAATGATCTCTCCTATGTTAAACACCAGTTCACCCATCATATGTAAATCACTTTGATTCTTACCTTTCTCTGTTAGGTAAATATCTTCCAATGCTTATGGTAGTAGCAATAATGTTTATTCTTTATACTGTTTCATACACTGTTCTCCTTTATTACATGCAATTTTATACCTGTAAGTCTTTTATTTTTAATGCCTATGTGAATGGGTTTTTCCTCCAAAATTCAACCAAGAAGAATTGCATAAATTTAAAACAAAACTACAAACACCCGAGCAGTTTTCTCAGTGGCAATCATCTTGCTTGTCTCATGATAGAAAGATTTACTAAAATATACTATCATATTGAAATGTTGTCATGTCAGAATCAAATTGTTTGAGTTCCCAGAAGATCTATGCATCCATCACTCGTTAATTAGATCATAGACTGAAGGCTGCTCTTTTACAGGAAAGGGACAGTTGGGAAATTGTTCCAGGTGTAGCAGGGAAAGATCACAAATGCCTCTATGGAATATAAATGAATAAAATAAGAAGCTGTGGAAACAGTGGAAGGAGGTACCTAGAAATACACATTTGGCTCAAGAAGGCATCTCCTGTAGATTCTTCAATAATTTGCTTTCAATTCATTCTGTGAATGCATATAGGCCTTATAAGATCCATTGAAAACTATTATCAAACCAATAAATGGCTTTTTCATCATTTCTTGTGAATTGTCCAAATGCAGAAAAGAATCCTTATTTCTGCTATGTTTTAAATTTTTTTCAATTAAACAGAAATTGTTTTTATTTTTTAATGAGTATAAAGACCACTCCAAATATAGTTCATCTTGGGAAAAATGAGGCTAAACTAGAGAAGTAAAAGAAACAGACAAGACAGAAAAAAACTTATGTTCTTGAAAAGAAAGCTTCGTGTTTTCCACTCTACATTGCTATATAGCTCACAATTCTCTGTGAATCCAGTGTTATAGGAGACACTTTAAATCTTCTAAAGGCAGGTTAAACTAAACGCCTCATTTCCAGGGAGGGGGTGCGGTGATCAGAGGTTTCTAAATCCCAGATCAGAGGTTATCTCGTGATATTCAAATACTTCTAAATCTCTAGTTTGTTCTCAAGTATCTAGTAGGGAACCTTCACTTTCTAGTATATCATTTTTGAATTTTCCCTGTAGTTATATACCAAAGAGCATGATGTACTGGTCAGTCAGGGTAATTATCTTGTCAGATTCTGAATCTGCACATGATTTTAATAGTTATGTGGCATGTTTGAAAAAAATCAAATAGCTATACCTATTTCATGTGGAGATATAAAATATATCATCAAAAGTTGTGGATAGAAATTGTTATGAATCAAAATTCACCTAGCTAATTAAGGTTATCCTAAAAATCACACTCATCATTTTAAAATAACAAAGCACAAATTCATGCCTAATGTGCAAAATATCAACAGTATATTTAATCAGAATTCTAATTGCTTGCACTTTAAAACATGACATTTCAGAGAAAATGCTTCTGATAAATTCAGTGATTTTAATTCTATGTAGTACTTACTTACATACAGAATGCCCTGCAGCTCTGTCTTTTTCCTATCATCAAATACATTTTTCAGATAAAAGAGCCAACTCCTTACAGGAGATGTAGCTGTCCTGCGATTAGAGTGCCTAAGTAAATAAAAGAAGTGTAGAAGTCTATTTTCTCTCTTCTTGACTGAATAGAGTATCTTTTAGTGTTAAACAATTTTTAGAACTTTAAAAATATACCTTACTTACTTTAACTTTTGCATTTAAATTATGTAAAAAGTACCTAACTGAAATATTGTCTGGTTTTTATTCCTTGGAGTCTAACTTCTTGAGTTCTTTATATATTTTAGATATAAGCCTTCTATTAGATATGAGGTCAGTAAAGATCTTTTCACAATCTGTAGGTTGCCATTTTGCCCTATTGACAGCGTCCTTTGCCTTACAGAAGCTTTGCAGTTTCATGAGGTCCCATTTGTCAATTATTGTTCTTGTAGGGCTATGGGGTGGGGTAGAGAGATGGGGGGTGGAAAGGGGAAGGGTGGTTGGGTGGTTGGGGGAGCACCCACTCAGAGGCAAAAAGGAAGGGGAGGGGTGATGAACTCTGGGAAGGGGGACAACATTTGGAATACAGTGGCATGAAGTAACCATTTTTACAAACGGGAACAATGGTCTCTGTGTTGGTTCTCTCTGATCATTAGTTGTTCTGCTCGTATTGTACCATGGTATTGCACTTCTTTAACTCACTCTCTGGCTTTTAACCTTTTCTGATTTACTCTAATTATCTTCTTAAAATATTACTTGTTCATCTTATTTAAAGGTTTCCTTCTCTTAAATCTGACAGTATTCTCAGGCCATGCAATATTTTTATTATCTGTGACTCTCTCAGTCCATGTGAGACTTTCACATGAGTAGGCAAAAAATCCTTAAAGTGTTAGTAATTTCATATCATTAAAACTAATAGATGCTTAAGAATTTTACTTGTGATTTTTGGAGGTATGACTATTTGATTCCATCTTAGTCTTTTTATACTGTGTTGTTGCACACACTTAAAAGCATGCCAAAATCTCATATATTTTATAGACTCTTGATGAAAAATACTGCCACATTACTTTGTTTATAATGAAGATAACACACATATATGCAGCATTCAGAGACTTGATGAGTAGAGAAACATAACAAAAGAGGTTAATTCAGTTATCACTAAACAAATGAAATCAACACAATCATTGTATGTTTGGAGTATTGTCTAAACAGGGCTTCTTTTATATTGTCTTGTTTTAGACAAGAGCTAAACAACGTGATGTTTGACATTTGTATTCTAGGAGCATGGATATCCATCTATTCATTCATTAAATGTAGTGGATGTATTTTATACACCATCGGGAAAACAGAAAAGTCACCCCTCAAATTTTTCCCATTCTTATGTGCCAAGGACCATTAAAATTCTTACCATGTTTTAATAAACACATTTTAATGTTTGACAAATAATCTTAGATATTAAATTAATAATAATGTAATAAATTATTTTATTTATATATTTACAATTCCTTGCTTGTAACCAATGCACTCCAATGGTGTCCACTGTACCAGTACTAACTCCCTTACCTGTTTCCATTCCTACTGATAACCTTCTTCACTGTATTCACCTCCTATGCTTATGTCCCTCCTTTCCTTTCCTTTAGTTTTCCTTCCTCTTTTCTACCATGCAACCTTTGTAGGTGTGTGTGTGTATGTGTGTGTGTGTGT
Source organism: Apodemus agrarius (assembly GCA_964023405.1). Taxonomy (NCBI): domain Eukaryota; kingdom Metazoa; phylum Chordata; class Mammalia; order Rodentia; family Muridae; genus Apodemus; species Apodemus agrarius. The sequence continues at coordinate 24,564,232 of OZ030026.1, read as the reverse complement.
GTGTGTGTGTGTGTGTAGGAAGATAATGTGTGTGTTTGAAGGTAGATAAGTGTGTATAGGTTGTGTGTGTGTGTGTGTGTGTGTGTGTGTGTGTGTGTGTCTGTTTGTGTTGTGTGTTGTGTACCTTGTGATGGTGGTCATAGTTGCCACATATTCATGATTACTTTAGCCAGGTCATATCCAGAAGACTGCTCTTCACTTTACTCTTGCCCAATCTCTAGTTCCCACTCTCCATTTACCTTCTCTTTCTAGATGTTCCTTGGGACTGTGAGGGGTGAAATAAATTATCCATTTAAGGCTTACTTCTGACCCCAGGGAATTTAATTTTCTCCAGCATGAACAGACACATGGCTCAATAAATAGACATAAGCTCTAAACCAGGGAAGCTAGTTCTAGGTCTATTCTCTGAGTCCTCAATTGAGACCACGTTTCACCATAAAATTGGAATGCAAGGTGCACAAGACTGTGTGGGGAGAAGATATTTCTGAAACCTTCATCATTCCATCCTCAGATTCCAGACCATGGTTTTGTGCATTACATATGCGAAGTAGCTATTAAATAAATATATTAGAGGCTTTTCTCAAAAGACATTAAATGTTGAACTAGTTGTGTAATAGACACTTTTCTAAAGTATTGTGGGAAATCTCAGGGTGATGGATTTAACTTTGCCTGGAAAAATCAGGCCAGGTTTTTGAAGCAGTCACATGTGAGTAGCATTTAAAGAGATTCGCTGGAAAAGGATCCCTGCTGTGCAGAATGGCACTTGCAAAATCTCAGAACCTTGACATGAATGAGATTCTATTGCTATATATTAGTAGAATAAAGTAGGAATGAGGAAAAATATACAGATCATCTGGGTAGGGCAATGGGGGTGGTATATGTCAGTCTCCAGAGACTGTATTTATTGCTGCAGTAAGGCAGTAAGAGCTTTGATTTCCTCACTTCCTTCCCAGTCTCAATGGACAGAAGGCTCTCCTTTTCCACAGGAGACAGTTCAAAACCTTTTCATAGAGACAATGTTTAGCTAGTAAAAAATCCTATTTCTACTACATTATTTCTTGCATATGAATACCTATGGTTCTGTTTAATAAAGTGGGGTGTGGAAAGAGAATAGAACATTAATAATAATATAGAGAAATTAACTCCAATAATATATGATAATAAATGTTATTTAAAATGTACACATAATTGGCTCAGATAGCTCAAACTCTGGAAGGCAAAAGCAAAGCTCAGGGAAGGTCATGGAAGAGTTTTCAAGTATATGAGTTCACAGGAAGTACATATTGATTCTTACAGCTTCTCCCAAGGGTCTCTCAGCTGGTGTTAGCATGTCATCGCTGTACTGGCTGGTTTATGTCAACTTGACACAATCTAGAGTCATCAGAGAGAAAGGAGCCTCATTTGAAAAAACAAAACAAAACAAAACAAAACACCTCATAAAATCTAGCCCTAAGGAACCTTCTTAGTGACAGATGGAGGAAAGCCCAGTGCATGTTGGGTGATTCCATCTCCGGACAGTGGTTCTGGATTGTATAAAAAGCAGGCTGAGCATACCATGGGAAGCAAGTCAGTAAGCAGCTTCCCTCCATGGCCTCTGCATCATCTCCTGCTTCCCTGTTCCTGCCCTGCTTGAGTTCCGGTTCTTGTTTCCTTTAGTGGGTATGTGTACACTTGTACAATGATGGGAAAGAGTAAGCCAAATAAATCGGTTCTTCCCCAAGTTGCAGTACCTTGTTGCAGCAGTAGAAACCTCCACTAAGATTGTCACCAAACCTCTATAGTTCAGATGTTAAAATGGCATAAGAAAATATTAATCAAATCTCCACACAGTCAAGAAAATGATAATAAACATAACAATTTATTAGAAAAAGCAATAATACTTTAAGAGGACAAAATATTCAAACAGGAGCTGAGTGGGGCTGTGGTGGTACACGCCTTTAATCCCAGCCCTTGGGAGGCAGAGGCAGGCAGATTTCTGAGTTCGAGGCCAGCCTGGTGTACAGAATGAGTTCCAGGACAGCCAGGGCTACACAGAGAAACGCTGTCTCAAAACAAAACAAAACAAAACAAAACAAAACAAAACAAAACAAAACAAAACAAAAAAATTCAAAGCAGATATGCCTTTACTGTATAAAATGCAGTGAGAAGTTCACTTTTCAAAGAAGGACAAAATATGACTCATTGCCAGTCAAGGAAATTTCCAAAGCTCCAAGGTGGCCACATTGTTAGAAACGGAAATGGGGATCCATGGAAGTGTCTAGGCAGAGTTTCTTTTTTTTATTATTATTAGATATATTCTTTATTTTCAATTCAAATTTTGTTCCCTTTCCTGGTTCACCCCCTGAAAATCCCATAAACCCTTTCCCCTCCTCTGTTCCCCAATCAACCCTTTCACACTTCCCTGTTCTGGTATTCCCCTACACTGCGGCATCTTGCTTAATAGATAAATAAATAAGTTAATTAATGGGAAATGGAATTAATAAACAAATTAATAATAATTAATAAATTATTAAACTAATAAATAAACTAATGGAATAATAAATAAGTAAATAAATTTAATAAAAAATAAGTTAATTAATAAATAATATTAATTAATAAATAAATAAACTAATGGAAAATGGAAATAATGAAGTCTCAGTGAATTGTAATAAATATTAAATCTGACATACATGGAGCTAGACTTCTAGACTACGAGTTAGGAATAATAACACAGACAAGCTTTGAAAGCCACTTGATAAATTTGGTGCAAAAACAAAGTATAATTCAACACAGATTTATATAAAGATGATACAGTCAATAGCAGCATAATTAAATTGCCAATGACTGTGAAGGGAAAGAAAGTACATTGCTTTAGAAATGAGAAGATACCTTACATTCAAAGTAATAGCAACCCTGGGTGGGTGATAGATACCCAGGGCCCCTGCCATTCAGAGGAGAAGGAGAGGATGGGGGAGGGTGTCTGTGAAGAGGGAATGGGAGAGGTCAGTACTTGGGATGTAAATAATTATACATAAATAAAAAAGTAGTAGCAACATGAATTTTTGTGTACTATTTTATATCAAATTGGAATATGGAGAAAAAAGAATAATATATCTAATTCAATAAATGACTAAAACTATTATATTCAATGTACAAAAGAATATATGGGAGCTAAATAACCAGTAAAGGAATAAATTGATCAATAAGACTACAAATTAAACATTTTCCAAATGAGAAATTATTAAAGATCAATAAGTATTTAGAGATATTCAATAATTTAAGCCACTGGGAAAATGCAGATCAAAAGTAGAGTGAGATTTTATTACCTCCCTGAGACAGCAGCAATCATAAAAAAGAAGAAATTAACAACAAATGTTGGCAAGGGTTCCCCAGGAAATAAACACATAGCAATGTAGCAATATGAGTTTGTTTAGGTTTTTTATTTGTTTTGTTTTTGATGAATTAAAACAACCACTATGAAAATAAATATTTTGTTTTTTCAAAAACGATAAAACTAAAAATATTACTATTATTTGATTCCCTCATACCAATCCTGGTAGACAGTTAAGGACAGAAAAATCAGCATAAGAGAGATCCCTGTACTCTATGGTTTATTTACACTGTTTACAACAGACAAGCCATGAAATCAACCTGGATGTCCAACAAGAAATAAAAGGAGGAATAAAAAAACCAGGATAGTGTAACCTATTCGCAAAAATAAGAGAACAGAATCACCATCCCTGACCTCAAGATGTACTACAAAGCAATCTTGATAAAAACTCCTGGGTATTAGTACAGTGATAGGCAGGTAGATCAATGGAACAGAACTGAAGACCCAAAAATGAACCCATATACTTATGGTCACTTGATCTTTGACAAAGGATCTAAAGCCATCCAGTGGATAAAAAGACAGCATTTTCAACAAATGGTGCTGGTTCAATGGGTGGTTAGCATGTAGAAGAATGCAAATCGAGCCATTCTTGTCTCCTTGTACAAAGCTCAAGTCTAAGTGGATCAAGGAACTCCACATAAAACCAGATATACTAAATTAATAGAAAAGAAAGTGCGGAAGAGCCTTGAGCATATGGGCACATGGGAAAATTTCCTGAACCAATAATTTATATTCTAAGATCAAGAATTGGCAAATGGAACCTCATAAAATTACAAAGCTTCTCTAGGGCAAAGGACACTGTCAATAGGACAAAATGGCAACCAAAAGATTGGGAAAATATCTTTACCAGTCCTACATCTGATAGAGGACTAATATCCAATATATACAAAGAACTTAAAAAGCTAGACTCCAGAGAACCAAATAACCCTATTAAAAATGGGGTACAGAGATAAACAAATAATTTTCACCTGAGGAATATCAAATGGCTGTGAAGCACCTATGGTACTGTTCCAGGCAAACTGAACCCATATGCCTGGACCATAGTCACCCTTATTTTGGTTTAGAATAAACTCTTACCAAAAAAAAAAAAAAGAAAGAAAAGAAATGTTCAACACCCTTAGTCATCAGGGAAATGCAAATCAAAACAACCCTGAGATTCTACCTGACACCAGTCAGAATGGCTAAGATCAAAAACTCAGGTGACATTGAATGCTGGTGAGGATGTGGAGAAAGAGGAACACTCTCTACTGATGGTGGGATTGTAAGCTTGTACAACCACTCTGGAAATCAGTTTGATGGTTCCTCAGAAAACTAGACCTGACGACCCAGCTATACCACTCCTGGGCATATACCCAGAAGATGCTTTAACATGTAATAAGAAGACATGCTCCACTATGTTTATAGCAGCCTTATTTATAATATCCAGAAGCTGGAACGAACCCAGATGTTCCTCCACAGAGGAATGGATACAGAAAATGTAGTACATTTACACAATGGAGTACTACTCAGCTATTAAAATCAATGAATTCATGAAATTCTTAGGCAAATGGATGGAACTAGAAAATATCATCCTGACTGAGGTAACCTAATCAAAAAAGTACACACATGGTATGCACTCACTGATAAGTGGATATTAGCCCAGAGCCTTGGAATACCCAGTATATAATTCACAAAACATATGAAGCTCAAGAAGAAGTAAGACCAAAATGTGGATATTTCAATTCTTCTTAAAAGGGGGAGCAAAATATCCATGCAAGGAGATTTAGAGACAAAGTGTGGAGCATAGACTGAAAGAAAGGCCAGCCAGGGACTGCCCCACCTGGGGATCCTTCCCATATACAGTTTCCAAGCCCAGACAGTATTGTGGATGCCAACAAGTTCTTGCTGACAGGAGCCTGATATAGCTGTCTTCTGAGAGGCTCTGCCAGTGCCTGAGAAATACAGAAGTGGATGCTCTCAGTCATCCATTGGACTGAGCACAGGGTCCCCAAGTCAACACAAATATATTCTAACTCTCCATGATAATATGTTTGATTCATTTTCCTCCTAGTTCATTAGTTTCTAGGCACTTAATAACACTATAAATAAAATTTAAATATGGGCGTATTGAAATAGCTTTCTATGATACATTGATATTAACATATATCATAGTATCAGTCTACCCTTAACTGTGAATAACTATAGATATGTAGCTTGTAGAATAAATTGTAAAGTTATTATTCTAATGACCTATAAGATTATCCTCTGAGTCATTAGCTTTGACTAACAGCCTCTCTGAACCATGTACTTCATCACTTTAAAAAATATATTAATATACTTTTTATAGCATCTTCTTAACACTAACATTAATGTCAAAAAAAACTTTCTCATCAGGGATTCTATTTTAGATTAATTAATGTTTAGATATCCTGAGCTTATTTAATGTATGATTAAAAATTAAATGGAGTTATCGCGAGGGAATTTCACTGTCAAGGGTAGGTGGATTGCATGATGGTTTATAGAATAATGATAAAAATAAAGTGAGTCTGAAAAAATCACAATGAGTTATTTAAAGGTTTTTCAATTTTTAGAATCCTAAGGAAATCACTGTAATGATCTGCGATTCAACAGTTTTTACTCTTTCATTCATATGACATCCAGAAACACTTTGGGATTCTTTTTTAGTCTAAGAGTTATTTTATGCATGTAGTCAAATAAAAATTTTAATCTTGGACTCTATTAAGCTTCAAATAGAAAAATCCTTGAAACAATAAAAATTCAGTAAGGAAATGAATGTTTTACAATTTTTCTCTTTAAACAATCACTGCTCTGAAGCATTAGGCGGGACTCAACTTATGACTCCTTCACTTCCATGCCCTAAGTGCTGGGATTACAGAGAGGTGCCTAAGTGCCCTATTTTATTATACATCTTAAGGAAAGAAACATGATCAAAGTTCATATTTTCATGATTTTGACTTTAAATAAAAGGTCCTCTGTATACACACACACACACACACACACACACACACCATACCACCCACCCCACCCCACACCACATACAGACACACAAATATAACTCTTCTTCTTTTATAGGTGAAATCTTGATTCACCACTGCAGTGTAGTCTCTGTCCCAGTTAAACTCTATTAAATTCTAGAAGACTCTAAGTGACACACATTTATATGAATACAGATTGTCACGTGCTTCATGCACATTTCAAATGTTCACACACCATTACCCTGGAAAGTCATTTCCTTGCTTTGTTTTGAGAAGTACGTATAGGGTGCATTTCTCCTGTACCATGTGTTTACCATGTTATTCCTTGGCATCCTTCTTTAGTGGTTTTCATCCCAACATCCCACTGTTATTTGCTTAACAGTTCACAAGCTAGCGTCACAAGAAATTTACTTAGGAGAATCAACAGTATTGTTGACAAGGTGTTATAACAATATCATAATTATCATGCTAATATTCGTATGTTGTTAACAATGCCTCATTTTGACATAATTCAACTGCTGCCCACAGCCACACATTTCTCTGTTAAAACTAGAAATGAGTTGTGATCGTTTTCTTTTTCCTAGACTATATCATCTGCTGATTTCCTACAAATTCTTTCCATTGTTGTTTTATTTTAAGGAACATAGGTAGCATATCTAACTTAGACTGTTTTGCTCTATTGCATTTATTACCTTTTATGTATCTTCCTGGTGCATGACTATTTTCTGCCTTTGCTGATGCTCTAGCAACTGATGCTGGGAGATTTCCTTGAATATATTTGATTCTTACTAAAATTTATGAATAAACAGGAAACAAAACCTAGAACAAAATGGAAATTATAGAACAAAATATTCACAAAATATCAATAATGATTGAATTATTATGAAGACTGATCCTGGTAAAATATATATATCATGTTAAGTAATGTAACATTCAAGATAATTTACTAACAGAAAGAGGGACTGGGGGATTATTTTATTTTATTGCAAAATTTTATAGTCCATTCAATATATACAGTTTTATCAAGCTACATTTGAAAAGAAAAATCTTGAAACAGAAGAACTATGCAGACCTCAGTACTCTGATTAATACATAAAGTGCAGATATTTAATTATTACTGTAATGATGAGATGAGCATTAGCTATGATCTATGATAGTTTGAAGAGTTAGAATGGTGAATTAGATGTGCTAGCAATAAGCTGCTAGTTTCTCTCAGATGCACCCTGCTCCCCAATTCGGTCACCCTTACTGTTACTCATTTCTCAGCACCATGAGTATCCTACAAAAAAACAATATAACACTTTTGCTCCTATTGATTTTCTGATGGTTGGATAGACATAGTACTGGAGAAATAAAGGCTGCACGTACAGCCAGGGTTCTTCTAGCTAAGGTCCATCTTGGTGTCTAATGAAGCAAAACACTCTATAACTTAATAGGCAGGGGCATCAGTACCAAAGCAGCTGGAGTCATATCTTATTCTGGCACTTAGGTCGAATGCGGATAAAGAACGTAGCTATGTGCCAGGTGAAGATAAGTCACTTAGCCAACTGATTACATCAAATTGCTTGCAATATAATCATCTGGGACACATTTACCAAATTGGCATTTCAAATCATTGTACAGAAATTGAATTAATCACCCAGGTATAAGACTTAATATTATGTGTTCAGAATGTTCTCTTTGAAGGCACTTAATAATAGCTCATTATAATATATAGACAGTAAAATTAACTGACAAAATCGCAGCTGATTTTTGTAATGTTATATTTATCTTTACTTTAGGAATTGAACTTTGATTCAATCTAATTCCACTTTACTTACCTATGAATTCTTAAATAGGTTAAAATTTATTGTGATACATCAGATGAGAAAAACATAGAAAATTAGACTAGAATGGGGTGTATTTCACACCTGATTTTCTTTGTACCATTTTCCATTGTGAGTCAATCAGAATTAGATTAAAACCCATTTTTAAATTTTCCTGGTTCTCAATTGTTTGTCAGCCCCGATGCCGGAATTCAGCTGTGTTGTGTCAGGCATACATTCTTCTTGATTAAGAGACTGTTGGTTGGTGTGATGAGCTTTTAACATAGTCCCTTGATCCTACAGAGTTCATTTAAACTAGCTTGCTATTTTCACATTTAATTCATAGAGAAGATGCAACAAGGGCAGAGGAGCAGGATCGTGTACATAATTTTCCCAATCTTTGAAGCCGGGACATGACAAATGGTAATAAAAATATGCTTTATATCTTAACATTGTGGCACTGAATTGAACATAAATGGTAGCATTCTGTGACTCTCTTCATCCTTGTTTAAAAAAAGACAAATGTTGAACACTCTTGGCTAGGTGTTGTAACAAAGATGATTCCTGTTGTTTGTTTAAGCTATTCTAAGAACTAAATGATTCCTTTTCTTAAGAACTTACAAACTCTGGCAACATCAAAATTAGAGTTTCTACATATCATCATGGTGTCTATTGTTAATGATTCTATGTTGTGCCCTGCAAAAAAAATTGTCAAGATGGTTGATTTTATGTTAAGTGTTCTCACAAAAATAAAAACAAACAAAAAGGTTACCTTATTTTCTTCAGATATTTCTCTTAAATTTGTAGAATTGTATTTCTTTTTGCCTCGGTGAAATAAAACTTATAGCTATATAGGGCTTAGAAAGATGAATTAATAAGTAGAAGCACTTGCTATTCTTCTAAAGGATCTCAGCTCAATTCATAGCACTAAGTCTATTGTTTACAACCCCCTGAAACTATGCTTCCAAGGAATCCAGTACTATATTCTCTATGTGTACCAGCACATAAGACACACAGGAAAACACACACACACACACACACACACACACACACACACACACAAACACAGATTAAAAATTAATGTTTTTATAATAATTGAAAAGGTATTTTCTTTACAATGTCAAAGTTGGCCAGGCCAGCTTGAAAAATAATACTTCCAGGACAGAGAAACACATTAAACTATTAGCAACACATTTTCCCTTTGTGTGTGTGTGTGTGTGTGTGTGTGTGTGTGTGTGTATGTGTGTGTGTGTTTTATGCATATGTGTGTACATATATGTTTTTGCATATGGAGGGGTTAGAGGTCAACTTGAGACATGTTCCATGATCACTTTATTGAGATGGTGTCTTTTACTGAACTGTTGTCTAGACTAACGCTCCTGTGGCCTTCGAATATCCTCCTATCTTGCTTTCCAGCACTAGACTTACAAGAAGAGCAGTGCCAAGCTAAGCTTGCCATGTGGGTGCTGGGAATGTGAAGTCAGATCTACATACAGTAGAGCTTTACTCCTGGAACCATAACACCATCCTTAATGGTCCTTTTTCTTCATATGACTTCTTAAAATCAACCAGAAATGAAACAGAAACAAAGAAAACAATACAAAGAATAAAATAACCTGAGAGCAGGTCCTTTGAAAAGATAAACGGGATCCACCGACCAATTAACCAAAAATAAAGAAAAAGGAACCTCAAATTAGCAGAAGCAGAGACAAACAGGGAAACACCACACCATGTCACACTATGTGAATTCAAACAGTAGAATACTGTGAAAACCTTTATTCTAAATTACAAAGCCTAGGAGAAATTAATATCTAAATTTATTCAAACCACCAAAGATAAACCAAGAAGAAATCCACAACTTACAGGAACCCATAACAATTAAGGATATTAAAGCTGTAATAGAGAGACTTTCAACTGAATGGAACCCATCTAGATTGAATCATAGCAGAATTCTACCAGTCTTTCAAAGAAGACCTATAATCACCACTTTTCATGTATGTTTTTGCTGCTGCTGCTGCTGCTGCTGTTGCTATTTTATCTTTTTGTTTTTACTTTGAGACAGATTCTCACTGTGTGGCTCTGACTGTGTTCTTGAACATACCAAGTAGAGCAAACTGGCCTGGAATTCAAAGAGCCCCACCTGCCTCTTCATTTCAAGTGGTGAGACTAAAGATCTATGCCACTGCATCGAGCCCAATGTTTTCTTTAATTATTTAAAAAAAAACAGAGAAAGAACTAATGAAAGAAAGATGAGCACTTCCAACCTTTTTCTAAAAGACAGTATTACTCTAATGGTCAAATTAGGCAAAGACACAACATTAAAAATAAAGCTACAAGCCATTATCCCAGATGGAAATAGACTCAAAAATTCTCAATAAAATACTTGCAAACCACGTATCAAACTGATCACCCACCATGTTCTTGTTGGATTTGTCCAAGAGCTAATTAATCTACTGGATGTTGTTTTAAGGCAAGCCAGTATTTACATTAGAGCATGACAGTAATCAACTGGAAATTGATTACTCCCATACTAACATTGAGAACTAGAGGAAAAGGCAGAGAAGAAACACTGACTGAACTTGAACACCAAGTCAGAAAAATCCATGTAAAACTAAGGTTACAGAACCAATAGTCCTAAAATCTGTTGTTGTCGCTCATTAACATCAAATAAGTACTTTGCATCAGGAGGAGTAAAGAACACCATGTCAGTTTCTCAAGAATATCAAGCAGTTTGCACTCATCTCAAGTTCAGGGATATGAGAGAATAAACTCTCTTGAAAGACGTTCCTGTGAGAGCAGAGTCCTGTGAGAGTGCTCCTTAGGAAACCTAAGGAATGGGTCTATGGCTTCATTCCCTTGGGGTCTCAGAAGACCCTGAGTTATATTCAATCCTATGGTCAAAGTAGAAGCACACATTAACATGACCCAAATAATTCTTGTTCATCAGGTATGCAAAATTAAAATGTTATAGGTTCAGAGACACTTTACTTAGGCTTCAAAAGGAAGACTGTGGGGCCAGGAAATGTGTTTGAAAGCTACTGTCTGAGCACACAGTCTTTGAGATGGTGACTAACTAAGCTGTGATAGTGAAGCAAAGATATGTCAAAAATCCTAAGAAACTAGAGGCAATGTCACAAACATGGGATAGTTTACCAAAGGAAGATATAGACAAGTAGACCCAACTGCAGAAGGAGACCTTATGGGCTACAAATGGCAAACCCATAGGGCAAGCTCTCCATGATATTGTCTATTAATAAGCTTTTAACTTTTTAAAATAAGTTATAATTAAATTTGCCTTGAAAGTTGCAAGAGTCCTGAGGCCAAGCTTTTTTATTGGATATTGTATTTATTTACATTTCAAATGTTATCCCCTTTCTCATCCCCCCTCCCCCTGCTTCTATGGGAGTGTCCCCCACCCTCCCATCCACTCCCATTTTACTGCCCTGGCATTCCCCTACACTAGGGCATCAAGCTTTCACAGGACCAAGGGCCTCTCCTCCCACTGATGCCAGACAAGGCCAGACTCTGCTACATATGCGGTTGGAGCCATGGGTCCTTCCATGTGTGCTCTTTGGTTGGTGGTTTAATTGGGACCAAACTTTTGAACACTATTAGAATGACTAATACTACCTGAGCTATAGGAAGTAGACAAAGTGCATTGTGTATTGTAAAATATGACTGACATTTTGAGAGTCCTAGATGCATGTTAAGATTTGTCTATAATGTGTTTCTCAGTTTTATTCATTGTCTTAGTGCAGCATAGTATGTTAGACTCACAAAGCATTGTGTGGCAGAAAACCTGGTTCCCAGATGGAGCTGCTCTTTTGAGAGGTCCTGGAAAACAAATTTTAGGAAGGGAATCTTATCTGGATATAAAAGATCATTAACAGCACTGGCCTTGAGTAATATATCTTGTCCTTGATCTCTGTCTCTCTCTGTCTCTCTGTCTGTCTCTGCCTCTCTCTCTCTCTCTCTCTCTCTCTCTCTCTCTCTCTCTCTCTCTCTCTCTCTCTCCTATCTACCATTAGCAGAAAAACTCTATCGCTGTCAGAATGACCTTCCTCATAATAGAACCAAGAACTATGGACTAAAAATCATAAGTCTATTCTGCCTTGGGAAATTTAGACTTTGTTACTGTTGTTACAGAGTTGAAATTCTGACTAAAGCAGAAACTCATATGAGGAATTTCAGAACTTTAACAAATGTATCTGTAAATGTGAGGGAATGAATATAAATGAAAGCAGATGCCAAGCATATTTAACAATGTAGAAAGTAATTAACTTTAAAAATGATATCACTATAAGCACATATCCCAGAGATCCAAAACTCAATATATTAACTCAAACACTGACCTTAATTACTTGCTTCCATATATGTGCTTGCTACTGTTCATCCACATAACTGCCCCTTGGAGAAAGATTTGTCCAGAACTTCAGGGCATTGGTATACTAAACCATCATGGATTCCTAATTTCTCAAAAGTTAGGTCAATCTAAAAATGAAAGGTGACTGCAGTTTGGTAAGTTGATTACAATTTAGTAGCTTTGGACTCAAACCTACCTTTTGATTGGCCCAAAGGAAGCCAGTTCACAGGAATGCTATTTCACATAGCATTCTAGGGATAGCAGAGCATCTTTTCAGGAGCGATTCTGGAGAATGGTATCTTTCTCTTTTAGAATCTCAATGGAGTAGGAGAAAAAAGTCATCAGGCTTAGAGCAGGATTTAAGAGTACTTCTGGCCATGTAGGTATTTCAGTTAAGCAGCATCAAACACTGAAGTGATAAATCAAATTTACTTGGAGTCATTTATTATGTACACGCTCATTTTGAATAAAACATCCAGAACTTTAAGCCGTGTTTGTGCCAGTAAAGGCACTTGTCATAAAACCTGAGAGAGTTGTCTGTCTCCCTGGGGATACTCTGGAATACTTTCATGAATTTCATCTGTATTAAAGCAAACCAGAATTCCTTTCTCTTTTGCCACAGAAGGTAGTTTCTATAATCTAGATGATACAAATTTATGATCCCTAGCAATGTCTTTTACTTATTGGAAAGGGTAATTAATGCAGAAAAATATCCACTGTCTTCCATATCAACTTGGAAGTTAGTAATTGTGACTTTTAAAAGTTGTCTGTTTACGTGTAAAGTTTGGCTAGCTGGCTATCATTTAGATTGCTTCCAACCTATTTTTACATAGTGTAAGGTTTTCAAATTTTAAGTGATTTTATTATGTGTGTGCACATATCACAAAGCAAGTATGGAAGGGAGAGTTCAGTGTTTGAAAATGAGAATCTTTACAATCTGGGTCCCCGAGGAGACAGACAACTCCCTCAGGTTTTGTGACAATTGCCTTTACTGGCTAAGCCATCTTAAAGCCAAACACAGCTTAAAGTTCTGGATGATTTATTAAAAATGAGTGTGTACATAATAAATGACTCCAAGTAAATTTGATTTATCACTTCATTGTTTGATGCTGCTTAACTGAAATACATGCATGACCAGAAGTACTCTTAAATCCTACTCTAAGCCTGATGACTTTTTTTTCTCCTGCTCCATCGAGATTCCAAAACAGAAAGATACCATTCTCCAGAATTGCTCCTGAAAAAAAAAATGATGCTTCACTATCCCTTTATACTTTCATGTGGCTAAAATCTCCCATTGTTAATTTACAAGAATTATGACCAAGCCAAATTCCCTGCTCTATCATATAACACAACCCCCAGGCCAAAGAGGATGGTTACCATGAAATGAATAGTTTCATAGATCCCTAGTAACTGTGCTAAGTTCCACAAATTGTGATAGAAAGTGGTGAAGTCTAATGAGGCACTTGGGGGAAAACTACTTAGGAAGGAAACAGTGGTTTTTGAATAGGTAGATAATGATGGAAACCCAACAATACTAAGACTGGTAGCCATGGGTATAGGGCAGAAGTCCAGTTAGTGTAATGAAGTCCGGTAGTGTAATGAAGGCCAAAATGAAATACAAGGCAATATGAAACACGTTCATCTGCTGACATTCCTTAGTATTTTACTCTCAAAGTTGTCAAGTTAAGAAGCCTTCCATTGTCTCTGTCTCAGCCCGCATCACTGTCAGATAAGCGTTCATATCACTTGAGGACACAAATGAAGACAAATAAATAAATGCCTTCAGTTTGCTTCAAACACCAAGACAGATCTAAAACTCTGCCTCAGAAGTGTAGAGTTATTTTATTCTCTGGATTGATGCACTCCATCTTCTAAATGAAGAGAATAAAAGTTTCCTCCTGTATGAAATAAAGCCAAAGTTTTTGAGAACCAAAACATTCCCAGAAAACTACTATCCTCAAAGCTGAAAGTAGATTTTATTTTAGGGTACTGTCCTCGTTTTCTTTGCCACTTTAGTTTAATTTAGGTCCTGGGTATGAGTTTATTTTCACAAAGGTATTTATAGAGAGGAGAAGAGAGAGAACCTTAAATTTGAATTTTTTTCAATGCCTTGAAGCAATTAGACTTTTTTCTAAGGCACAGAGTGACATCCCTTCGTGGTATAAGATGTCCGAGGATGCAGAACTTGCAAGTAGGTATCCTGTTTAGGATGACTGGGCAGGGTTACTAATTTCTATTATTTTTGTGTCCCTTTGAATGGGCAAATAAATTGCCTAAGCCTCAACCTGTCAGTCAGTAAAATGTGAACAACAGTTAAGTGTAAATGAATCATACAAAATACATACATGAAATGCTTGATGCAATGCCTAGTATGTGCTCCATCAATCTTAGCTGTCCACTTAGCCAATGCTGGCACCTTAGAGGAGGAGAAGAATGTGTTTGCAAAGGTCCAGGGGAAGTTGGTGTATTCATGTTCCAATTTACATAAAACTTATATATACCTATACAATCCACTTTGCCCATTTAATTATTTTTAATTTTTGAGATTATGATTACATTATTTCCCCCATACATTTCCTCTGCCTAAACCATCCCATATACACCTCCTCCAAGCACTTTCATATTCATTGCTTTGTTCCTTGTTTTACACACACACACATACACAGAAACAAACACCCCTAAATATAACCTTTAGTTGTATGTATGTTTTACAGGTTGACCATTTGTTATTGGATAACCAATCAGTGTGTTCTTCCTGGGGAAAGACTATCTCTTTCTCTCTCTCCTGTTCTCAGCATTGCTTAGCTGCCTGTAGTTCTTATGCATTCTTATGTAGTTCTGATGCTTCCTGTGCTTTCCTCCTCTGGAATCAGCATTTCTATTAGTGACTGATATCATCCCTGCTCAGCTCCTGTTCAGGCAGTATGAGATATCACAGATGTAGCTTCTGATATTACTAGGAAACACAACATCCTAGCAAAATCTTTGTTCCTCTGGCTCTTACAATACTTCTCGCCTTTCTGACAAGGGTTATTTTCTTCTTGTCCAGTGGGTTTTATGTTGAATTAAAGAGCTGTGTTCTAACCACATTTTTATTGATTGCATCTCTTTGGACTGACCTTTAGTTTATTTCAAAGAACAGAAGTGAAGTGAACAGGAGTTCAATCTTTCAGGGAAACAAGGCGAGGCATTGTGGGGGGTGGGAATCAAAATATCTTTCTGGAAGATTCTCTTTTAACATTCTTTCTAGCTCGATACAAGCTGCACTGTTTGAGTGGACAGAATACCTGCCTTCCATAATTAAAACCAGAATGTGTTTTGATCACATTCAAATTATGTGTTATACACAAGTTTCTTTCCTTAGGCCTCTGTGGTCATTCATTTATGACAGGACCTTTTTCCAAAGGGTTGTGGTGAGGCTTAAATTAAAAAACAGTACACTTGAGTTTTCCAGAACAGTCTAGCACTGTGTACATGCTTTAGAAATATTAATTCAGTGCAATTATGTTGTAAAGTACAGGTTTGTGTATATATATGCATTCTTTTGTGTGTGTGCACATGTGCTCACATGTGCACGTGCACTCCTATGTGTCTGCAGTTCTATGTGCATGTGGAGGACAGAGGTCAACCTTAGATTTCATTCCCAATGATTCATCCACCTTGTGCTTTGGGAATCTCCCATTAGGCTAGACTGACTCACTGTTGAGCCCCAGGAATCCTCTCTCCCACCTCCCTGAGACAAAGATTATAAAAGTATGCCACGATGTCTGGCCTTTTTTATGTGCTTTCTGAGGGTTGAAATCAGGTCTTCATATTCACACATCAAGCACTTTACCAGAGCCATCTCTCCAACCTAGATTATAGGATTTTTATGATATTTCCCATAAATCTGTTATCCCATTTCTCATCCTGTAAAGCCTGAATAAAGGAGTTACTCAGTGTGAAGGGCTGATCTATCATTTTTTTTTATTTAAAAAGCAGGTTTACCAATATTTGTTTCAAAAGCTGGCCTATTGATTTTTATTTAAAATGCACAGCTAAATATAGTGCTGTTGCCAAATTTCAAATTTTCAGAATTGTTTGCAGTAATATTGTGGTATTAATTATAGCGTAAGAAGAAAACTATTCCATTATCCATTACCATGAGAAGCTTCACTCATCAACGTTAAAAGAAGCTCCAGTCTATGGAAATAACCATATACTTAGAAGAAATTTTGACAAACACAATTATTTAGCAAAACGACAGGAATTAAATCTACCCAAGGGCTTATGTTCTCTGTATCCATGTTTTTGACAACTCTTACAGTACGAGACATGAATTCCATCCTGTGGAGCAGACTGCAAATCCAAGCATGAAACAATTGGTTACCCCACAGTCATGCTACTACTATTACCACTGTGCATATCAATATATGATCAGAATATTCAGCACAAATGCATGAAATTTTCAAAGAATAAGTAAAACCTATTATTTTTAAAAGGAAAGAAATTTTTACTAAAATAAAAAAAAGTAACTGTGCATTTGATATTTTAAACAGAAACAAACTAACTAAGCCAAGAGCTATTTGAATATGGTTGGTGCAGAAGAGGCCAAACAGAGAGCTCACTCTGTCTTAGTTTCATTGGCTGCTGTGGGAAGCCTAATAGTGTTCCAGCATCTGAGGAATCTTCCCTCCATCCTTTCTGATCACCAAAGCAGCAAGAGAATAATTCCCAGGGTTTTTGGTTACCAAAGAGTCACAATCTGTTGAAACCCACAAGGATTCACTCCCTGGACAGACAATAACCGTTTTTTCTTGTCTTTGACATTTCAAAGCTTTTGGCCTCTGCTTGGTAGGTTCTAAACCAGAAAACTGCTGGCAAACATTCTGGATAATATGTTTCTTAGGCCTCCAGTCACTGTGAAGTGGAGACAGCCAGAAAAAGAAACCACAGTACATGCTAATTACTCTCTGGAAAATATTGCATAACATATTCACTACTGGGCTATTCAGAACCTATGCACAGCAATAAGACAGCACCCTCAAATCTAACCTATCACACTTATTTCGTATTAAAGGAGAGAGGGAGTCTGTCTAGAAGGAAAAGAAGCTATATTTATCAGCTTCCTAAATCAAGTAGATGCTTAGTAATAATATATTTTCACAAACCTTCACACAAAATATGAGGTTGTTTCCTATCAAATTACTGCATATGAAATTATATGCTAGCATATACAAATGAAATTATAGCTAGGTATTACAGCTATTCCTGAACCAGATTAGGCAATGATAATTGACTAAATACCCTTCTTGTTTCTGAAAGCTGTGTGTTGTCTCATGTGTGCGCAGCAGGTATCTTCACTGCTATGGGCTTTTACAAGGTGGGGTGTCCAGACCCTAGAACTATATCTACATCAAAATGCTACAGTCTCCTATTACCATCTCCCACTACAGAAAGAGGAAGGAAAGGTTTCCAAGAGATTTTCCCCTAATTTTATCTGCCTAATGATTGCATAACAGCAACCTCATTTTCTCTTAATAATCAGAATCTTTCAACCCAAAACTGTTTAGTAAGATCTTTCTTTGGCTGTGGGCTCATTAGCATGAGCCATTAAGGAAACAGACTGAATTTCTGACTTCATAAGAATGATGCTTTATCCTCATTTCTATTAGAAACCACAGCAGTCATTGAGAGAGCAATATGAAGATGGGCTATACTGCTCATTTTCTCAAATCCAATCCATTATGTTTCCACTGTGCTTCTAGGTAGTGAATTTCCTAGGAAGATGAGTAAGTCTCGTGGATGTGATTTAACCTCTCATTTGCCTTGGAATCCATGGGATTCTTGGACAGGTACAGTACTCGGGCTTCTACAGCAGTGATTTGTCCTCTAGCTAGCCCAATGACAAGTTTGCTGACAGATTAGAGAACTGAGTGAGAAGAGAAAGATGTTCATAGTCTCCCACCAAGAGCTCAGAGACCATTTAACCTGACACAGAAGCACCACCACAACCTTCTGATAACTGATATTATTCCAAGAGAACTAGGATATTCCCTACCAGATCTATCATCAAAGTAATGAATCCAAAGTCTTATAGAATGGAGAAATGATTCTTGGAAGATAGGGGAACCAAATATATATAATGGAATCATTCTTCCTATCAAAATTGGCTTCACTTTTTAAAATAGCAAAATGCAAATATCCAAATGACTATTTATTATTGATAAATAAGAAAATAACATTTTTTACCATGTTGATGGTAAGAAATGAAGACATCAAATTTGGAATAAAAGTATGCAAAAATACCAATATATTTTACACCCAAATATACAGTTTCTTTCATTTGCACCAAAGGTAACCATTGTTATGTGACATCAAAATAGTTCTGTGGAATAATTCTTATTATTCTCTGCTGGTGTGGTCAGTCACATCCCCACTACTGTTTGTAGTGGGAAAACTATTATTTGTTTTAGAACCAACATACTTTACTTCAACTGAAACAAAATAAATAGAAGAAACATATTTTGCTCTAAATTTTGTACAAGTTACCCTTTTTAATAATTCTTTTTGCTTCTTAAAATTTGCATTTATAACCTTATTTTATGATATTTTACCTGTGTTTATTTTACAGCTCTTTTTTATGGTATCTCTTTTATAGTACATGTTTATAGTGCATATTTTATGTAAATGTAGTGGATTTTTAAAATTTATAATCCTCTTGCAGGGCTTTAATTTCACTAGGTCTAAGTATTATCATTTTGTATTCTTTGAACAACAATACAGCAGGTGAAAGACGAATCATTAAAAATATATATTAGGC
Organism: Apodemus agrarius; assembly: GCA_964023405.1. Classification (NCBI taxonomy): domain Eukaryota; kingdom Metazoa; phylum Chordata; class Mammalia; order Rodentia; family Muridae; genus Apodemus; species Apodemus agrarius. Next base: position 24,544,917 of record OZ030026.1, on the reverse strand, counting down.
ATCCTCACAGTATTGATGCCTGATTGATTACAGTACAAAGAATACATAATCACTGTTCTGTGGAAATCTGGCACTTATTATATACATATGCATTATATATATATAATTTAATATATAAAACAGTCTAAGTCTCCCCTATTTTATGCACCTTTGAATATCTCTTTTTATCAGTGTGTAGCATTTTCTTTATTTCTCAACATAGATATTTAATATCAATTTGCTAACATAAGTTAAGTGAGTACAAATCTATTCTGAAAGTCTTTTCACTTTTCTTTTTTCTTTCTTTTCTTTCCTTTTTTTTTTTTTTTGATTTTGGTTTTTTTTGAGACAGAGTTTCTCTGTATAGCCCTGGCTGTACTGAAATGCACTCTGTACACCCAGCTGGTCTTGAACTCAGAAATCCGCCTGCCTTTGCCTCCCAAGTGCTGCGATTAAAGGCATGGGCCACCACCGCCTGGAGCCTTTTCAATTTTCAGTACACCGTTTTCTAAAGAGAGTCTTCACTGAGATATTGTTTATATAGCTTAAAAATCAATCAATTAAAAGGTGTAATACTCAATGATACCTTGTTCAAGGAAGAAATAAAGAAAGAAATCAAAGACTTTTTAGAATTCAATGAAAATAAAGGTACAACCTACCCAAATTAAGGGACGCAATGAAAGCAGTGCTAAGAGGAAAACTCATAGCCCTGAGTGCCTCCAAAAAGAAACTGGAGAGAGCATACACTAGCAGCTTAACAGCATACCTGAAAGCCCTAGAACCAAAAGAAGCTAATTCACCCAGGAGGAGTAGAAGACAGGAAATCATCAAAGTCAGGGCAAAAATCAATCAAGTAGAAACAAAAAGAACCATATAAAGAATCAACAAAACCAGGAGCTGGTTCTTTGAGAAAATCAACAAGATAGATAAACCCTTAACCACACCAACCAAAAGGCACAGAGACAGTATCCAAATTAACAGAATTAGAAATGAAAAGGGGGATATAACAACAGAAACTGAGGAAATTCAAGATATCATCAGGTCCTACTACAAAAGTCTATACTCTTTGGGGTCTAACTTCTTGAGTTTTTATATATATATATATATATGGGATATTAGCCCTCTGTCAGATGTGGGGTTGGTGAAGACATTTCCAAATTTGTTGGTTGCTGTTTTGTCCTTCTGACAGTGTCCTTTGCCTTGCAGAAACTTTATAATTTTATGAGGTCCCATTTGTCAATTCTTGATCTTAGAGCATAAGCTATTGGTGTTCTGTTCAGAAACTTTCCCCCTGTGCCCATGTCCTCCAGAGTCTTCTCCAGGTTCTTTTCTATTAGTTTCAGTGTGTCTGGTTTTATGTGGAGGTCCTTGATCCACTAGAAGTTGATCTTGGTAGAAGGAGATAAGAGTGGGTCAATTCGCATTCTTCTGCATATTGACCTCCAGTTTAACCAGCACCATTTGTTGAAAAGGCTATCTTTTTTCCACTGGATGGTTGTAGCTCCTTTATAAAAGATCAAGTGATCATAACTCTGTGGGTTCATTTCTGGATCTTCAATTCTATTCCATTGATCTACTTGCCTGTTGCTGTACCAATACCATGCAGTTTTTAGCACAATTGCTCTGTAGTACTGCTTGAGGTCAGGGATATTGATTCCCCCAGAAGTCCTTTTATTGTTGAGAATAGTTTTAGCTATCCTGGGTTTTTGTTACTCCAGATGAATTTGAGAATTGCTCTTTCTAGATCTATGAAGAATTGAATTGGGATTTTGATGGGGATTGCATTGAATCTGTAGATTGCTTTTGGCAAGATGGCCATTTTTACTATGTTGATCCTGACAATCCAAGAGCATGAAATATTTTTCCATCTTCTGAGGTTTTCTTTTATTTCTTTCCTCAAGGACTTGAAGTTCCTGTCATACAGATCTTTCACTTGTTTGGTTAAAGGCAAGCCAAGATACTTTATATTGTTTGTGGCTATTGTGAAGGGTGTTATTTCCCTAATTTCTTTCTCAGCCTGCTTGTCCTTTGAGTACAGGAAGGCTACTGATTTGCTTGAGTTGATTTTATAACCAGCCACTTTGCTGAAGTTGTTTATCAGCTGTAGGAGTTCTCTGGTGGAGTTTTTTGGGTCATTTAGGTATACTATCATATCCTCTGCAAAAAGTGATATTTTGACTTCTCATTTCTAATTTGTATCCCTTTGACTTCTTTATGTTGTCTAATTGCTCTCGCTAGAACTTCAAGTACTATATTGAAAAGATATGGGGAGAGAGGGCAGCCTTGTCTAATCCCTGATTTTAGTGGGATTGCTTTAAGTTTCTCTCCATTTAGTTTGATGTTGGCTACTGGTTTGCTGTATATAGCTTTTATTATGTTTAGGTATGGGCCTTGAATTCCTGTTCTTTCCAGGACTTTTAGCATGAAAGGATGCTGAATTTTGTCAAATGCTTTTTCAGCATCTAATGAGATGACCATGTGGTATTTTTTCTTTTAGTTTGTTTATGTAGTGGATTACATTGATGGATTTCCGTATATTGAACCATGCCTGCATCCCTGGGATGAAGCCTACTTGATCATGGTGAATTATCATTTTGATGTACTCTTGGATTCGGTTGGCATGAGTTTTATTTAGTATTTTTGCATCAATATTCATAACGGAAATTGGCCTGTAGTTCTCTTTCTTTGTATGATTTTTGTGTGGTTTTGTTATCAGTATAATTGTGGCTTCGTAGAACAAATTGGGAAGTGTTCCTTCTGTTTCTATTTTATGGAATAGTTTGAAGAGTATTGGTGTTAGGTCTTCTTTGAAGGTCTGATAGAATTCTGCACTAAATCCATCTGGTCCCGTACGTTTTTTGGTTGGGAGACTTTCTATAACCCCTTCTATTTCTCTGGGCTTATGGGACTGTTTAGCTGATCTAATTAATCCTGATTTAATTTTGGTATTTAGTATCTGTCTAGGAAATTGTCCATTTCCTCCAGAATCTCCAGTTGTATTGAGTATAGGCTTTTGTAGTAGGATCTGATGATTCTTTGAATTTCCTCAGTTTCTGTTGTTATATCCCCCTTTTCATTTCTAATTTTGTTAATTTGGATACTGTCTCTGTGCTCTTTGGTTAGTCTGGCTAAGGGTTTATCTATCTTGTTGATTTTCTCAAAGAACAAGCTCTTGGTTTTGTTGATTATTTGTATGGTTTACTTTGTTTTTTCTTGATTGATTTCAGCCCTTAGTTTGATGATTTCCTGTCTCCTACTCCTCCTGAGTGAATTAGCTTCTTTTTGTTCTAGGGCTTTCAGGTATGTTGTTAAGTTGCTAGTGTATGCTTTCTCCAGTTTCTTTTTGGAGGCACTCAGGGCTATGAGTGTTCTTCTTAGCACTGCTTTCATTGTGTCCCATAGATTTGGATAGGTAATACCTTCATTTTCATTGAATTCTAAAAAGTGTTTGATTTCTTTCTTTATTTCTTCCTTGACCAAGGTGTCATTGAGTAGAGTATTGTTCAGTTTCCATGTGTATGTGGGCTTTCTGTTGTTCTTCTTGCTATTGAAGACCACTTTTACTCCATAGTGATCTGATAGGAGGCATGGGATTAGCTCGATCTTCTTGTATTTGTTGAGCTCTGTCTTGTGACCATTATATGATCGATTTTGGAGAAGGTACCGTGTGGTGCTGAGAAAAAGGTATATTCTTTTGCTTTAGAATGAAATGTTATATATATATGTTAAATCCAATTGGTCCAAAGCTTCAATTAGTTTCTCCATGCCCCTGTTAAGTTTCTGCTTTCCTGATCGGTCCATTGAGAAGAGTGGAGTGTTGAAGTCACCTACAATTATTGTGTTAGGTGCAATGTGTGCTATAAGCTTTAGTAAAGTTTCTTTTATGAATGAGGGTGCCCTTGCATTTGGAGCATATATGTTCAGTATTGAGAATTCTTCTTGGTGGATTTTCCCTTTGACCAGCAAGAAGTGAACTTCCTTGTCTCTTTTGATGACTTTAGGTTGAAAGTCAATTTTATCTGATATTAGAATGGCCTCTCCGGCTTGTTTCCTGAGATCATTTGCTTGTAAAATTGTCTTACAGTCTTTTACTCTAAGGTAGTGTTTAGGGGTACAGAGCTAAACAAAGAATTTTCACCAGAAGAAATTTGGATGGCTGAGAGGCAACTTAAGAGATGTTTAACATCAGTATTCATCAGGAAAATGCAAATCAAAACAACCCTGAGATTCCACCTCACACCAGTTAGAGTGGCTAAGATTAAAAACTCAAGGGACAACAAGTGCTGGGGAGAATGTAGAGGAAAAGGAACACCCCTACACCGTTGGTGGGATTGCAAGATGGTAAAACCGCTCTGGAAATCAGTGTGGCGGTTCCTCAGAAAATTGGGCATGACACTTCCAGAGGACCCTGGCATACCACTCCTGAGCATATACCCAGAGGATTCTCCTGCATACAATAAAGACACATGCTCCACTATGTTCATAGCAGCCTTATTTATAAAAGCCAGAAGTAGGAAGGAGACCAGATGTCCCTCAAAGGAGGAATGGATGCAGAAAATGTTGTATATTTATACAATGGAATACTACTCAGCAATTACAAATAATGAATTAATGCAATTTGTAGGCAAATGGTTGGATCTGGAAAATATCATCCTAAGTGAGTTAACCCAATCACAAAAGAATACACATGAAATGCAATCACTCATAAGTGGATATTAATGAGTCCAAAAGCTCTGAATACTCAAGGCACAATTAGCAAATCAAAAGATTCCCAAGAAGAAGGAAGGAAAGGACCTTGGTCTTGAAAAGACAATATCCAGTTTTCTAGGAGAGTGTCAGAACAGAGAAATGGGGGGGGGATATTGGGGAATGGGCAGAGGGAAGAGGACTTATGGGACATATGTTGAGGGGGGAACTGGGAAAGGGGAAAGCCTTTGGAAAGTAAACAAAAAATATAGAAAATTAAAAAAAGAATTAAAAAAAAGTCTATACTCAACACGACTGGAGAATCTGGAGGAAATGGACAAATTCCTAGACAGATACCAAATACTAAAATTAAATCAGGATCAATTAGATCAGCTAAACAGTCCCATAACTCCTACAGAAATAGAAAGGGTTATAGAAAGCCTCCCAACCAAAAAAAGTACGGGACCAGATGGTTTTAGTGCAGAATTCTACCAGACCTTCAAAGAAGACCTAACACCAATACTCTTCAAACTATTCCACAAATAGAAACAGAAGGGACACTACACAACTCATTCTACAAAACCACAATTACACTGATACCAAAACCACACAAAGAGCCAACAAAGAAGAACTACAAGCCAATTTCCCTTATGAAAACCGATGCAAAAATACTAAATAAAATTCTTGCCAACTGAATCCAAGAGCACATCAAAATGATCATTCACCAGGATCAAGTAGGCTTCAACACAGGGATGCAGGGGTGGTTCAATATATGGAAATCCATCAATGTAATCCACTACATAAACAAACTAAAAGAAAAAACCACATGGACATCTCACTAGATGCTGAAAAAGCATTCGACAAAATTCAGTATCCTTTCATGCTAAAAGTCTTGGAAGGAGCAGGAATTCAAGGCCCATACCTAAACATAGTAAAAGCAATATACAGCAAACCAGTAGCCAACATCAAACTAAATGGAGAGAAACTTGAAGCAATCCCACTAAAATCACGGACTAGACAAGGCTGCCCTCTCTCTCCATATCTTTTTAATATAGTACTTGAAGTTCTAGCGAGAGCAATTAGACAACATAAGGAAGTCAAAGGGATACAAATTGGAAATGAGAAAGTCAAACTATAATTATTTGCAGATGATATGATAGTATACTTAAGCGACCCAAAAAACTCCACCAGAGAACTTCTACAGCTGATAAACAACTTCAGCAAAGTGGCTGGTTATAAAATCAACTCAAGCAAATCAGTAGCCTTCCTGTACTCAAAGGACAAGCAGGCTGAGAAAAAAGTTAGGGAAATAACACCCTTCACAATAGCCACAAACAATATAAAGTATCTTGGCTTGCCTTTAACCAAAGAAGTGAAAGATCTGTATGACAGGAATTTCAAGTCCATGAGGAAAGAAATCAAAGAAGACCTCAGAAGATGGAAAAATATTTCATTCTCTTGGATTGTCAGGATCAATATAGTAAAAATGGCCATCTTGCCAAAAGCAATCTAGAGATTCAATGCAATCCCCATCAAAATCCCAATTCAATTCTTCATAGATCTAGAAAGAGCAATTCTCAAATTCATCTGGAGTAACAAAAACCCAGGATAGCTAAAACTATTCTCAACAATAATAGGACTTCTGGGGGAATCAATATCCCTGACCTCAAGCAGTACTACAGAGCAATTGTGTTAAAAACTACATGGAATTGGTACAGTGACAGGCAAGTAGATCAATGGAATAGAATTGAAGACCCAGAAATGAACCCACAGAGTTATGATCACTTGATCTTTGATAAAGGAGCTACAACCATCTAATGGAAAAAAAGATAGCCTTTTCAACAAATGGTGCTGGTTCAACTGGAGGTCAACATGCAGAAGAATGTGAATTGACCCACTCTTATCTCCTTGTACTAAGATCAACTCCAAGTGGATCAAGGACATCCACATAAAACCAGTCACCCTGAAACTAATAGAAAAGAAACTGGGGAAGACCCTGGAGGACATGGGCACAGGGGGAATATTTCTGAACAGAACACCAATAGCTTATGCTCTAAGATCAAGAATTGACAAGTGGGACCTCATAAAATTACAAAGTTTCTGTAAGGCAACAAACACTCTCAGAAGGACAAAACCAACAAATTGGGAAAGGATCTTTACCAACCCCATATCCGACAGAGGGCTATTATCCAATATATACAAAGAACTAAAGAAGTTAGACCCCAAAGAACCAAATAACCCTATTAAAAGTGGGGTACAGAGCTAAACAATGAATTTTCACCAGAAAAAATTTGGATGGCTGAGAAACACCTTAAGAGATATTCAATATCATTAGTCATCAGAAAAATGCAAATCAAAACAACCCCAAGTTTCCACCTCACATCAGTCAGAATGGCTATGATTAAAAACTCAGGAGACAACAGGTGCTGGTGAGGATGTAGAGAAACAGGAACACTCCTCCACTGCTGGTGGGATTGCAAGATGCAACTGCTCTGGAAATCAGTCTGGCGGTTCCTCAGAAAATTGGGCATGACACTTCCAGAGGACCCTGTCACACCACTCCTAGGCATATACCCAGCAGAATCCCCTGCATACAATAAAGACACATGCTCCACTATGTTCATAGCAGCCTTATTTATAATAGCCAGAAGTTGGAAGGAGCCCAGATGTCTCTCAAAGGAGGAATGGATACAGAAAATGTTGTATATTTATACAATGGAATACTACTCAGCAATTAAAAATAATGAATTCATGCAATTTGTAGGCAAATGGTTGGATCTGAAAAATATCATCCCAACTGAGTTAACCCAATCACAAAAGAATACACATGAAATGCAATCACTGATAAGTGGTTATTAATGAGCCCATAAGCACTGAATACTCAAGGCACAATTTTCAAGTCAAAAGATTCCCAAGAAGAAGGAAAGAGAGACCCCTGGTCCTCAAACAATTGGATCCAGTTTTTTAGGAGAGTACCAGAACAGAGAAATGGTGGTGGGGGTTGATTGGGGAATAGGCAGTTGGTGGGGGAGAGGGCTTATGGGACATATGGTAAGGGGGGAACTGGGAAAGGGGAAAGCCTTTGGAATGTAAACAAAGAATATAGAATAAAGAAGAAAGAAAATTTAAAAAAAGGGCATAATTAACAGGTTTCGGTATATTCACTATTGTGTGATTTTTGAAAAAAAATTCTCTATTTTATTTATGGTTTTATTGCTATGAACAAATACCATAACCATGGCAACTTTTATAATTTCATTGGGACTGGCATACAGTTTCAGAGATTCAGACCATTATCATCAAGGAGGGAAGTATAGAATTGTGCAGGCAGATGTGGAACTGAAGAAAGAGACAACAGTTCTACTTCTTGACCTGCAGGCAGCAGAAGAAATCTGTGTATCACAATGTCCTAGTTTGAACATATATGAGTTCAAATTCCACCTCCACAGTGACACACTTCCATGTCTACTCCAAAACAGCCATACCTCCTAACAGTGCCATTCACTACAGTCAAATATTCAAGCAGATGAGCTTATGGGAGCCATTCCTATTCATCCACTATACTCACCAAAGAAATCTCACATCACTTATCTTCCATCTTCCTTTACTAGACATCACTATGTGCTTTCTCACTATATGTTTTTACCTATTCATAAAAATGGACTCATATACCATTCAGAATTGCATATGTCACTCAAACATGATTATGTTCAGTTTGTTTATGCCAAAGCATGTTTTAAACTAGAATTCTTTTTAATGAACAAGTAATACACTCTAGATAAACCTTATTTTATTTGACAGTCATCCATTGGTTGATAATGTGGAGTTGACTGTTGAACAGAACTGCAATAATCATCCATATATATACATCTTATAAATAAATGTTTTCTGCCATCTTAAGTATGCAGAAAGACAAAGAATTGCTGTTTCGTACAAAGATTATATATTTGACATTTGGGAAAATGCTACGTCTCAAAGCATTTAAAGCACTTCACAGCAACACCAGCAGTGCATGAAGATTTGTTTCTCTATACTCTAAGCAGCACTTGGCAATCTCTCTTGTTCTTTTCAGTCTCGCTAGGATATGTGAACCAGTAAATTTTTTATGATTTGGGTTTACATTTCCCTCATGATGGACAAAGGTTAAACCTATTTTCACATTCATATGTATGTGTTTTCATTTTTTTTGGAGATGTGTTTATTTAATTCCCTTGCCTGTTCTCCTTTTACATCAATGGCAATTTAACGCTGAATTGCTAAGAGTTTACCATGTTCTAGATACAAGTTATCAGTCCTTCCTTAGACATGATCCATAAGTAATTTGTCCCAGTTGTAATGATTTTACTTCACAAATGCTGCTATTGGAAGACAACATTTTTCCTTTTGATTAATGTTATGTTGGCTTATGAAGCTTGTATCTCTTGTCTCATGTTTAAGAAGACACAGATTAATTCAAAGCCATGAGAAAATTTTTTCTGATAATTGATCTAAATTGGTGTCTCAACATTTTACAATTCATTTCTGTTATGATATAATATCTTTTGGTTCAGCATTATTCATCTGCATGTGACTGTCCAGCTGTTTCCCTGTATTTGTTGAAAAGATGGTACTAGCTATTAATGTCAATGAGAAGCATTTCTGTTTACTGCTCATCTACGGAACATGCATGTTGTTTGGAACAAGGAACTCAGGAGCATATTTTACATACCAAAGCAGGTTTCCCAGCATCTCTTAGTCCTTACCTGGCATATCCTGTCCCTAACTGAAATCTCCAGCCTCTGGGCTGGGCTGCCTCCCCCCCCCCCCAGGCTCTTCCCTATATAACCATGACATTTTGGTCTTTCCTCTTTTTCCTTTTGTCTCTTCTTCTCTTTCCATGCATGATTTCTCTTTCTCTTTCCTCTTCCCTCTTTCTCCCTCCCCATGGCAATAAACCTGTCTTTATATATTTGAATCTGGCTTGAATTGGCTCATTTCACTGGCAGAGAAATAACGTACCACATACATTTAGTACTGGCAAATGTGCTTAAAGCACATAAATCAATATAAAATGTTACCCTATTCATGGTTTTAAAGTCCCTAGGTAAAATTTTTATGATTGTTGTAAAACAGTGGTAGCCCGGATTAGAGAATATATATAAACATATGTATATATGCATATATATTTCAATTTATATCATAAAATAAGAATTATGTTGTGTCAGATTACTTAGAACTCAGTAGTATTCTTGACTCTTACTTTCTGTCTTTTTCCCCTTGTCTAGATGATACTGCCCCAGATTCACCAATAAGAGTCACTCATTTGAGAAATGAAAAACAGAGAAGGGGCTAAAAATGTCTCTAGCTCTTGGAGCTGCAGTGTGATAGTATGAGTTAAAGTCGATGTGAAGTTTTGCAACTGCCTCTAGGAATATTCCAGAAAGTACCTGCCCTGGAGCTATAGGCAGCTATACACAGAAATAATGAATCCCTGCATGCTTTGTGACTGGAGAATGCTGGTGGGGAACGTGTCAATTATGAAGGCATTTTTCTGGTTTTTGTTTTGTTTTGTTTGTTTCTTGTTGGTTTCTAGCTGCAACAGAGTCTTCCCCTCTAGCCCAGGTTGGCTTCTAACTCAGGGATGTGATCTTGCCTAGATGTTCTCCTCTTCTTTACTCCACCTGCTTGTCCAATTACTTAAATCCTTGAAGCAAATATTTTTTTTCTTTTGGCATTCTTTCTATTGATTATAAGTAAAGCCCAATTGATATGTGTATGATGGAGTATATGCCACCTTTATCTTTGTGTATTATGCATTAGAATCTTATTTACACATGTGATATTTTGAAAGTTAACTTTTATAGGAAGATGTCACAGTCTTTTCCTTTCTCATGCCACCATCTTCTATGCCTTGATATTGTTTTGCTTTCTGTGCCATCTTTAATGTAGAAAAATTGTTCATTTGAGATGGTTGCAAGGTCATCAACATGCCAAGCTATATTCCAAATCCATGGTTCACACAGTATTCCTCTTGCTTTCACCTGATTATTCTTTATCGATCATGTATGATAATTTCATTGATATTTTTATGGAAGTAAAAATACTTTGCAAGGGTTATTTAATATTCATATTGTTTTCAGTCTGGTATTTGAATACTTTCTTTCCAATACGCTTTGCTGCTGTGACTAAAAAAATTAATCAGATTGATAAAGATGTTGATATCTGTATTAAAAAAGCTACCATTTCCTGAAGGCACACTGGGCTTTTAAGTAGTTATGGCTCCCATAGACTCATGTATTTGAATGTTTGCCCCATCAGGAGTTCCACTATTAGGGCATGTTGTCTTGGTGTGGCAAGTGTGTCACTGTGGGGGTAAGCCTAAAGGTATCCTATGCTCAAGTTCTGCCCAGTTTGGAGCCCAGGGTCTATTGCCTTCAGGTCAAGATGTAAAACTGTCAATTCCTTCTCTAGTACCATGTCTGCCTGGACTGTACTATGCATTCCACCATGATGATAATAAACTGAACATCTGAAACTGTAAACAAGCCACAATTAAATGTTTTCTTGTATGAGAGTTGCCTTATATTCGTGTCTCTTGACAGCAATAAAACCTAAGACAGAAGTTGGTACCATGAGTGGAGTATTGCTATGAGAGGCCTGACCATGCTTTTATTTAGAGGAATATAGTTATATGGACGTTGATTTAAGAATGCTATGGAATATTTAAGCAGGGCTCAATGAGTGTACTAGTAGGGGCATGGAAGACAGTAATGCAGAGGATGATTTGAACTATGGGAGCCTCACTCAATAGATTTCAGAGAAGAATAATTATGTTGCCTAGACATTGTTCTTGTGATATTTTGGCGAAAAATGAGGGATTTTTTTTGCCCTTGAACTCTTATGATAAGAGATTTTTGCAAATTCAGCAAGGAAAAAATACAAAAATGTGTGGTCCAAGGATTAAAGGGGCACCAGGAATTTGAATGGAGCTAAATCCTGAGTTCAAGGAGATAAACAGATTAAATATATTAAATGTTATAAAGGAAGTGGTAACCTCTATGCAAGATCCCACCCAACCAAGTTCTATCTTATGAAAAGAAATTAAAGAAACACTTAGATCTAAGCATGGTAGCACAAGCCTTGAATCTCAACACTCGAGAGACAGAGACATGCAGATCTCTGAGTAAGATCAGTCTATAGAGCAAGTTCCAGACAGCCAAGTTTAGAATCCTTGATGAAGGAGATCATCAAAAACAGAAAGCTGGTGGAGATATAATAGAACATGTGGGCTATGTTCCAGCCCCTAGCAAGCAGCAGAACTTGGCAATTTTAGTTCTGTGGCTCTGGGTTTGGAGGTAAAAATAGAAGAAAGGGATTATAGCATCTCCTTCATTGACAAAGGAAAGTCTTTGAAGCCAGGTATGTGGCAGGAGTTTCCCCACATGGAGGCCCAGAGAGATCATCGTGTGAAGATTTGAAAGACTATTATGTGAAGCTGTGACAGTGAAGTCTGGATTGCCTCTAGAGACCCAAAGCAGTTAGAGATGGCAGAACCCTGGGATACCTGCTAAGAAAAGTTGAAAGCTGGAAGTGGAATTACCCCGAGAAAGAAGTGTATTGCAGTCAACAATGGCCAAAGGAGTTGGAGCTCTGAAGGGCCTTTTGACATCAGACATGGAGATGCAGAGTTTAGAGTTTGCCCACATGGTTTTGGGTCTTGTACTGGCCCAGTATTTCCTCACTATGCTTCCTTACCTACATTTTGGAGTTGTAATGTATATCCTCTGCCATGATATATTAGAAGTATATAATCTGATTAATGATTTTCATTTTATAATGTTTACAGATCAGAGATGGCATGAATTTCAGAGGAGACTTTGGACTTTTACAGATTGTTGAGTGTGGTACACTATGGGACTTTTGAAGTTGAACTAAATGCATTTTGCATTATATTATAGCTATAAGCCTACTCCAGAGATCGGAATGTGATAGTTTGAATAGGTATGATCTCTATAGGCTGGTGTGTTTGAATGCTTGGTCCTTGAGGAATGCCATTACTAGGAAGTGTTGCCTTGTTGGAGGAAGTGTGCCACTATGGGGCAGATGTTGAAGTTTCCTATGTTCAGGCTCCACCGAGTGTGTAATCCAGACTCCTACTGTTGCCTTCAGATCAAGATGCAGAACTCTCAGCTTCTTCTCAAACACCATGTCTACCTGAACCCTGCTATGCTTCCCACCATGATGATAATGGACTGAACCTCTGAAATTGTAAGGCAGTCCCAATTAGATGTTTTCTTTTATAAGAACTTTCTTGGTCATGGTATCTCTTCAGAGCAATGAAACCTTAAAATACACACTATGCGTCTAATACTATCTGAAACATTTTCATAATAATAATAGTTGTTTAATACATTCATGGCCAGTATTTTTTTTAAACATCAAGGGCTACCATAGGATAAGAACTGCTATTATTGTCATTTTATGCTAGGAAACCAGACTGTAAAATGTTATATAGTGTTCTCCTGGTTACAAGGTTATGCTAAAACTTGCTTCAATCTCACTCTGTGGCTTTGAACCTATGGTCTTCACATTAGTTGATTCTGTAACCTACCTTCATAAAATATGTTTAGAATGTTACTTTCTTTCTGTATGATGACAATTAATATTTTACTGTCATGAGTATGCTTCAAAAGCAAAATTAGAAAGCTACATTTTTCTCAGAATTGTGCTATGGTTTCCCAAAAGCCACTGTGAAAATTCAGACTCAAAAAGAGAAATTCTAATAGAGTGCTTTGTAATTCTTTTCTTCTAACTGACTAAGTCATATTCCTGTGCTTTCTCTAATGTTTTTCTTATTTTTATACATTTTTGTTCTACCTAGAATATATGGTTGAGAATATCCATATATAAACTAATACCACTGGGTATTAGTTTTCAAAGCTTGCCTTTCTCAATGAAGATTATGTAATTTGATTTCTTCAGGAAGAGTTGTGCAGAACTGTAACTCTGTTATAATTGCTTCTTGAGCATTTATCAAAAAATATGTTCTACTATTGAGATAAAAGAGCATGGTCCTGTCATCAGCTCTAGCAAAAGTTATTTTCTTTTTTCTTTTTCTTTTTTTTTTAGATTTTTTTCTTTATTTTCTAGATTCTTTGTTTACATTCCAAAGGCTTTCCCCTTTCCCAGTTCCCTCCTCAAGTTATTTTCTATCTTGCTTCTCCATGTGTTACTTTAGGAATGATGACAGACTATAAGCATCAAGATTCCTGTGAAGATTAAATAAGACTCTAACCAAAAGACTATCACACAGGGAATGCTCCTAAACTCATCAATTGAATAGAGTAGAATATTAGAATATAATAGAAATAGAATAGAATAGAATAGAATAGAATAGAATAGAATAGAATAGAATAGAATAGAATAGAAGAATAGAAGAACAGAACAGAACAGAACAGAACAGAACAGAACAGAACAGAACAGAACAGAACAGAACAGAATACAGAGAACTTTGCTTTTAACTGTTTGGTTGTTTAAAAGTTAGAAGCATGTAAATTGGACTTAGAGGTGGTTTGTTTGTAGCATATAAGCTCTTTGGTTGCTGTTGGCTACCATAATGTATTAATGTTACTATTACATCTTTGCCCTCAAAACAAAACCAAAAAACAAGACAAAACAAAACAAAACCAACCAACAAAGCAAACAAAAACCTCAAGTATTTGAAACAGACTCACAGGCTGTGGAGATTCACTTCTAATCCATAGAACAACAGTTAGGAGAGTGGATGCTCTTTACATAGTAGGAGTCAACAATTAAGGCATCACAGCATTTTAATCTAAAGCGATAGTGAATGTGAAAGAGAAGAAATGTATTTTCTTTTAAAGCTGCGATGTCAGGCTGACCTGCTTGGTTTCATTGAATGTGAATACCAGCTGAAGGTGTCTTTGCCTCATTTTGGTAGGAGAATTTCAGAATGGACAGCCAATATCTTTGTTCACCTTTACTGCCAAGGCACACATACAAGCTTCAACTCGAATCTGACTTTACTGGTTAATTACACAAATTTTTCATTTAGATCTTTGTATTGTCATACAGAATTTGGATGCAAACATAAGAAACAGTCATTGGCTTATATAACTAAGATTTTGTTGTTTTCCACTGTAGCACAACTTTCTGAATAATGTTAAATATCTATTATTTGATTTATATACATAGTTTTTAGCACAAGTCATAAAAACAACATTAATTCTTTCAGTGCCAGAAAAGATCTCATTATATCAACTTGATTACAGAGAAGAACAACTTCCTAGACATGTATTTCTCACTAAGGTTGGTTGCTATATAGATTACTGGTCAAACTGAATTTCAATTTAACATTATAGCCATCATTGTTCAATCTTGGTATTTTAGCAGATGTAGTAGTTTGAATATACTTGGCCTATAGGAGTGGCTCAGTTAGGTGGTGTGGCCTTGTTGGAGGAAGTATATCACTGTAGGTCTCCTCCTATGCTCAGGTTCCACCCAGTGTAGAAGAGACATTCCTACTTACTGCCTAAAGGAGAAAGTCTTCTCCTGGTGGCCTTTGGATCAAGATGTAGAATTCGAAGTTTTTTCTCCAGCACCCAATATGCCTGGATGCTGCCCTGCTTCTGGATGTGGTGAAAATGGACTAATCCTCTGAAACTGTAAACCATCCCCAAGTAAATGTCTTTTATAAGAGTTTTCTTCATCATGGTGTCTCATCACAGCAATAAAACCCAAACTAACACAGCAGATATCATTAATCGGTACTTTTACTTATGAACCAAATGTAAGAACTTCTAGGTTACATACTCCACAAGGTTATGTAAACCCATCTAGGAAAGTTTATAACTGTGGATAGACAATACAACTAGAACAGTGTCTGTTCCTATTTTAACTCTTCATCTGATAAATAATAGATTCGAGTGACTCAGAGCCTTCTTGTCTTGTCAAGTTCAGCACCCTTCTAAAAATATTTTGTACTTCATATAAAAAGTTAAATTTTGCTTGGTTCACATTATTTCTTATTTGACTTAGTATCAGCTAAACAAACTCCTGTGATCTAAGAACTCCAGTTTTCCTTTGGTTTCTATTTCATAGTACTAAAGATTTACTGGCCTTCCAGTTTAAGAAATATGGGAACATGAATTTTTAAAAATTTTCTCTTTTTAAGAAAAAAATCAATGGTATCAAAAGAGTAGAATTATTTTTATTTTAATTTACCTGAGATATGTCTAAAATTCAAAGTTAAATTAAAACCATTAGCCTTGAAATAATAATTTCTTCAAGAAAAGTATTCTTTTCACATTCATTTATTCATACAGTTTGTTTTATGGCCACAAGAATTATGATGGTGTTAGCATGAACAGAGATATTCAGCAGGTAAAAGCACTTTGTCACACATGAGTTTGATTAATAGGACTCAGGAAAATATGAAACAAACTGTTTCAACTCTTCTCTCAAAGTTCGGGGATCATCATGGATGGAGAAATGGAAATATTAAAAGACCCAGCTATAGTGGAGGACTTCCCTGAACCAGTATTGCCCAGGCATGACAGGGCCATTGCACACACAGGTCACAATGGTTATGACTATATGCATAAGACTTATACAAGATCAAACCAGCCAAATATCCAGCATGGACTGGAGAGGCCACACAAAGTCCTACCTCTAGCTCAAGAGCTTTTAGAAATTAACTGTTGGTGAGGGAAGAGTCAGATTTCTTCAGGAATGTAGCACCTGGTTAGTTACTAATGCCTCAGTGGAGTGACACATACCCATATACACAGTATCAACACTAAGTGGTCTTAATGTTTTTTGGTTGGTTTGTTTCTTTAAAAGTCCATAGGGAAGAATGGTTATTAGATTGTGGGAGGAGTTGGAGAGGAGGGAATGAGGAGCTGGGGTTGTTCCATGCTGTATACATGTATGAAATTCTCAAAAAATAGTAAAAGATGGAAAAAGAAATGACTACACCAATTTCTGTCTCTGATCTTCACATGCATTCCTTGGCACCAATGCGTGTGTGTGTGTGTGTGTGTGTGTGTGTGTGTGAGAGAGAGAGAGAGAGAGAGAGAGAGAGAGAGAGCATGCACACACACATGCACACATACACACATGTACAAGTACACAAACACATTTACAAATACACACATGCACAGACACCCACACCATTATATGTGTGCCTATAGTTTTCTATATATTACAGGATCTGAACTCATAGAAATAACAGATACAAAACAGGAAATCAAAACAAAACTAAGTAAACTTGAAAATATCAAAAGGTTTTCAGATGAGATGAAGGGTTTCATGGGGCTTGGGGGAAGGAGGTTCATTTTAGCTAGAGGTTGCCCACAGGTTAACAGGGCAACCCTTATATCATTAGCATGAGATAAGTACACCTATTGCAATATAACCTCCCCTGAACAACATCTGTGCTATACAGAATAAGGAAACTAAATAAACAACAGTAGCAAAGGAGAGAAAACTGTTTTTAAAAAGATATTAGTAGTTGGGGGGCCTATAGTGAGCCAATTTGACCTGAGACAGAGGATCTGTTTGATCCCTCTCATGGCTCTACCAACCACTAACTATTACCTTCTCCAGTATTCAGTCTTGCTGCAACGCCAATTAGGATAATTTCCATGATAAGAACCACAGGGTTTTAGGAATGATGTGAATCACACTGTCATCTGATCATCTGCTTTCAGCTCTGAGCAGGGTTCCAGGCACAGAGATGTACAAAGTCAATTCACTTCACCTTGAACATGCCATCTGTCCGACATTCACCGAACACCCTCATTCTTACCACAGTGTCTCTGCTGACTGATCAAAGGGGAATTATTCTTATCAAAAACAAATTTAAAGTGTCAACCAGAGAGAAGCAAGTGTCTAGTAGCTTCAAAGGTAATGCAAATGACCAATGGAACAGGTATTTGGAGAAGCTAAGTGCAAAGCAAATAACGCAACAATCCTCAAACGCAGTGAGTTTGAGATTCTCATCTGTGCCAGGCCGGGCTGTTCTGGAGCCACTATGCACAGGAAGGTTAACATGTTCCTGCTCCATCTCTCCTACATATTAAGGCAAACAAGGGATACTATGCTGATGTGTATAGTCCAAAGGAGGAGGGGGAAGATGGCCGGGTTTCTTTAGAGCCTTAGATGTGGTCCTCAGACAAGATGCTGGCTAGAGCCCATTCCTGTGCCCTCCAATGTCAGAAAGACATAATTATTGGAGCATTGGTCTCTGTCCTTCCATGCAGCTTCGGGCAATGTTATTAGTCATTCTGCAGTACTTTCCTGGACACAGACCTGGAGGCTCCGTAACAAATCTGTGCAGTTAATCAGTACAGGAAAGCAGTCTGCAGAACTGACAAGAGAGAGGAAGTGGCTCTTGTGGTGCATAATTAGCTAGTCACAACCCAATATATACACAACAAATATATATTGTATATATACATATATATACAAGTGTGTGTGTGTGTGTGTGTGTGTGTGTGTGTGTGTATTCTTTAAAACAGCCGAAGGAACAAATGAACAAAGGACTGTGTCACCTTCAGTGAGATCCAAGAAAACAAATCAAAAACAAAAACAAAACAACAACGAAGTCAATATGACAATAAAGAAGCTGACGTATTAATGCTGAGAAGGGATGAAGAGCAAAGGTAAATGCCTGCCATGAGTTGAAAGCCTCCTAGGGACCCCCTCAGGCAAGAGCATAAATTAAACTGTTCCCCAAGGCCAGCATTCAGAGATTAGTCATTCTATTAACAGAGAATTTTTGAGGTTCTTTATTTATTATCTAGGGTTTTTTTCTGAGTTTGTTGTTATTGTTGTTGCTGTTACTAAAATATATTGGACTGTCCTCTCTCACACCTTTTGATTTGAGCCAAGGTTATAAAAGTAATTTGAATTGTATATGAGCCGTTTTACCTCCCCATGAAACCTTTCATATGACACATTTGAAAGTGAATGATTATGAGAGGGATGCTCAGAATAGCAAGGCCTTCCCAGGAAGTGTGAACTGCACTGCTGACATTTTCCCATAAACGAATTACTCACACGCCATGCATATGCAGAAATGATTGACATTACTCCATTATTAATTGCTGATCAAAGTTTTATTAGAATTTACATACATATTATTCAGGCATTATTTTCTTAAGTGACTGGATCGTGTAAAATAAAATGAGTCTCTACAGTAACTGAGAAAGAGACCACTACATTTTACAATTATCAGATAAGGTGTAGGGCAATAAATACTACCTTTACAACATCTGGGAAGCCATTATTTCTAGAAAATAAACTGTAAACTAAGCGAGATTTCATTTGG
The DNA here is from genome assembly GCA_964023405.1 of Apodemus agrarius. Classification (NCBI taxonomy): domain Eukaryota; kingdom Metazoa; phylum Chordata; class Mammalia; order Rodentia; family Muridae; genus Apodemus; species Apodemus agrarius. Next base: position 24,525,920 of record OZ030026.1, on the reverse strand, counting down.
CAGGGCTTTAAAGTTATGAATCAATTCATGGTTTCCTCTGTTCCCATAAGCCATTGTCTTTTACAACTCATGTTTGTAAGGAAGTGGGACATAAAACCTCACCGTGCCTGCTAGGCCCATGCTGAAGGCAGTGTGATAGTATACATGAGTATGCTTTGAAGAATGTGTGTGTGTGTGGGGGGAGTGTCTTGTCTGTGTATGTGTTTATATATTTATATAATATTACTGGAGTGACATTATGGTTTTGAGGAATGATAGAATGAACAATTAATGAGATATTTCCCTCTTATTTAAATAAAGCACCACAAAAGTTTTCAATAAAGAAATCAGTGAATTATTGTACCTTATGATTTGTTATTCAGGAATACTACTGAACTTTTTTTCCTTTCAGCTTCATTGTTTTTTGTTACTTTATTACATCATTAAGAACCATGATTCCCTGGCATGTGCCTGAAAGTGTTGGGCCTAAGCTCAGAAACACAATGTTTTATTCCACTTAAGTCAGCAGCTGTCCAGAGCTAACAAACTACATTCTTAGAATTAATTTCTGAAAGCCATTCTGTTTTTTTCTAGCTTAACCATGTGTTCAATTTTCTATTTTATCCATAAACAAAGAGGAGCAATGGTGTAAGTTATCAGAAGCCACAGACAACCCATTCTATTAGAATAAACAGTTGAGTGCTGTCAGGACAGTTGTGAGGATGGTTGTAACCAAGGTGGGTTTTTCTCCCCTTGTGGCTTTAGCACATTATTGAAGGGGAGTTCCAGCTGAGATCAGTTCCCAAGCTGAATTGTGTCTATTCATGGTCCCAAGGTCATCAAGTAGTCAGAAAGCGAATGCAGATTAATGTAGGGAATTGAATTTAATTCTTATTACCCTGGAGAAATCACTCTGCGTGGATGCTGGGCCCGTTTGTCTAACAGTCCCTTCTGTGCTCCTCCTGCACCATATTGACAGTAACATTTTCACCCAGGCAAGTAAATAATCCAGAAAACGGCATACCATTGTCAAAGACCAAAGTGTAGATCATCCACTTTTACTGCCAGCGACTAGAACAATAGCTGGGATGGAACAGATGTGGTTTAAAACTTGCTTCTACAAATGAATCGCCTAGGAAAACACCTTACATTAACCCTTCCAAATGATCAGTTTTGAAAAGAAATGTACTCATATTCTAAAGTCAGATAGAATTAGAAGGCAGAGCTTGGAAAGCAACCAAGATAAAATGGTGTGATGCAGGTCAGAGCTTGTTCAATTAGACAATGAGGAGGATTTTTAGGTATTTGGTTACACACAAATAAAGGATGCAGCCCCTTAGCTCTCTAGAGAAGTAGTGTGTGCCTTTTAATTAAGAATCGTATTTCTGCATGCTTCCTTTCCGTCCAAATCCATCTTCCCATCTTTCTCTCCAGCAGGATAAGCAGTACTTTTCTAAGGTGGAGTGAATAGTACTGTTTTATCAGTTGTTTATGAAATAAAGGATCTGGCCTCAGTTACAGGCACTTTTGGGAGCATCCTCTGAGCTCTACTCGGAAATCCACTTGTGGGACCTCTGCATTCCATAATCACAGATCAATGACCAGAAAGGGCTTTCAGCCTTGTCCTTCACTTGAAGAGAATTGTCATTAAGCTTCTACATAGGGTTGAGTGATGTCCTATTTTTAAAAAGTAGAGAGTTGTTTTATCCAGGCTTGATGTCATAGTATGTGCCTAGTCCTACATTGGCATTATTTTGTTGTGTTTGGTTGATGTTCTTGGGGGAGCGGGTACCTGGGTGAGAGGAGAGGTAGTGGGGAGAGATTACAGGGAGTCAAGCAAGGGGAAAGTGAGGATAGGATGTACTATACGAGAGAAGAAAGAGAATAATAAAATATAAAAAAATAAAAAATAAAAGATTCAGACTGTGCAGTTAAAGGTGAGATGCTTGATGAACCTACCAAATCCCTTCCCTCAGGTTTGTAATTAAAAGTTTTGATGATACCATTTTCTTATTTGATATCTTCTTAATATTTCAAATGATTTCCCCTTTCCTAAATCTCCCCTCTCTGAATGTCCCATAAGCCCTCTTCCTTCCCCTGTTCCTTAATCCACCCCTTCTAGCTTCCCTGTGCTAGTATTCCCCTACACTGCTGCACTGAGCCTTTCCAGGACCAGGGGCCTCTCCTTCCTTCTTCTTGGGCTTTATTCGATATGTGAATTATGTTTTGGGTATTCCAAGCTTCTAAGCTAATATGCACTTATCAGTGAGTACATACCATGAGTGTTCTTTTGTGATTGGGTTACCTCACTTGGGATGATATTCTCCAGTTCCATCATTTGTCTAAGAATTTCATGAATTCATTGTTTTTAATGGCTGAATAGTACTCCATTGGGTATATATACCACATTTTCTGTATCCATTCCTCCGCTGAGGGAAATCTGGGTTCTTTCCAGCTTTTGGCTATTATAAATAGGACTGCTATGAACATAGTGCATCATGTATCCTTATTAAATGCTGGGGAACCTTCTGGGTATATGCCCAGAAGTGGTATAGTGGGGTCCTCCAAGGTGGTATTTTGCCCAGTTTTCTGAGGTACCGCCAGACTGATTTCCAGAGTGGTTGTACCAGCTTGCGATGCCCCCAACAGTGGAGGAGTGTTCTTCTTTCTCCACTTCCTCTCCAGCACCTATTTTCTCCTGAGTTTTTGATGTTAGCCATTCTGACTGGTATGAGGTGAAATCTTAGAGTTGTTTTGATTTGTATTTCCCTGATGACTACGGATGTTGAAAATTTCTTTAGGTGCGTCTCAGCCATAGAATATTCCTCAGGTGAAAATTCTTTGTTTAGCCCTGTACCTCATTTTTAATGGGGTTATTTGGCTCTCTGGAGTCTACCTTCTTGAGTTCTTTGTATATCTTGGATATAAGCCCTCTGTCGGATACAGGGTTGGTAAAGACCTTTTCCCAATTTGTTGGTTGCCATTTTGTTCTTTTAACAATGTCCTTTGCCTTACAGAAACTCAGTAATTTTATCAGTGTATCCCATTTATCAATTCTTGATTTTAGAGCATAAGCTATTGGTGTTTTGTTCAGGAAATTTTCACCTGTGCCCATGTCCTCAAGGGTCTTCACCAATTTCTTTTCTATTAGTTTCAGTGTGTCTGGTTTTATGTGAAGGTCCTTGATCTACTTGGACTTGAGGTTTGTACAAGGAGATAAGAATGGATTGATTTGAATTCTTCTGAATACTAGCAGTCAGTTGAATCAGCACCAAAACCATCCTTTTTCCACTGGATGGTTATAGCTCCTTTGTTAAAGATCAAGTGACCATAGATGTGGGTGTTCATTTCCTATGTCTTCAATTCTATTCCATTGATCTACTTGCCTGTCACTGTACCAATACCATGCAGTTTTTAACACAATTGATCTGTAGTACTGCTTGAGGTTGGGAACACTGATTCCCCCAGAAGTTCTTTTGCTGTTGAGGATAGTTTTAGCTATCCTGGGGTTTTTGTTATTCCAGATGAATTTGAGAATTGCTCATTCTAACTCTATGAAGAATTTAGTTGGGATTTTGATGGGGATTGCATTGAATCTATATATTGTTTTTGGCAAGATGGACATTTTTACTATATTAATCCTGCCAATCCAAGAGCATAGAAGATTTTTTCCATTTTCTGAGGTCTTCTTCGATTTCTTTCTTCAAAGACTTGAACGTCCTGTCATATAGATCTTCACTTGTTTGGTTAGAGTCACACCAAGATACTTTATATTGTTTGTGGCTATTGTTAACAGTATCACAATAATTCCCTAATTCCTTTCTCAGCCTGTTTATCCTTTGAATAGAGGAAGGCTGCTGATTTGCTTGAGTTAATTTTATATCCAGCCACTTTGCTGAAGTTGTTTATCAGCTGTAGGAGTTCTCTGGTGGAGTTTTTTGGGTCACTTACATATACTTTCATATCATCTGCAAATAATGATAATTTGATTTCTTCCTTTCCAATTTGTATTCCTTTGACCTCCTTAGGTTGTCTAATTGCTCTAGCTAGAACTTCAAGGATTATACTGAATAAATATGGAGAGAGAGGGCAGCCTTGTCTAGTCTCTGATTTTACTGGGATTGCTTCAAGTTTCTCTCCATTTAGTTTGATGTTGGCTACTGGTTTGTTGTATATTGATTTTATTATGTTTAAGTATGGGCCTTGAATTCCTGTTCTTTCCAAGACCTTTAATATAAAAGGATGCTTAATTTTGTCAAATGCTTTTTCAGCATCTAACGAAATGACCATGTGGTTTTTTTCTTTGAGCTTATTTATGTAGTGGACTACATTGACAAATTTCTGATTATTGAACCATCCCTGTATTCCTGGGATGAAGCCTACTTGATCATGGTGAAGGATCATTTTGATGTGATCTTGGATTCAATTGGCAAGAATTTTATTGAGTATTTTTGCATCAATATTCATAAGGGAAATTGGTCTAAGGTTCTCTTTCTTTGTTGAATCTTTGTGTGGTTTTGGGATCAGTGAAATTGTGGCTTCATAGAACGAGTTGGGTAATGTTCCTTCTGTTTCTATTTTGTAGAATAATTTGAAGAGTATTAGTATTAGGTCTCATTGAAAGGTCTAATAGAATTCTGCACTAAAACCATCTGGTCCTGTGCTTTTTTTTTGGTTGGGAGACTGTCAATGACCACTTCTATTTCTTTAGGTGTTATGGGACCGTTTAGATGGTCTATTTGATCCTGATTAAATTTTGGTAGTTGGTATCTGTCTAGGAAATTGTCCATTTCATCCAGATTTTCCAGTTGTATTGAGCATAGGGTTTTGTAGTAGAATAGGTTTTTTTTTATTTCCTCAGTTTCTGATGTTATTTCTCCCTTTTCATTTCTGACTTTGTTAATTTGGATACTGTCTCTGTTCCCTTGTGTTAGTCTGGCTAAAGGTTTATCTAGATTGTTGATTTTCTCAAAGAACCAGTCTGGGTTTTGTTGCTTCTTTGTATAGTTCTTTTTGTTTCTACTTGATTGATTTCATCCCTGAGTTTGATGATTTCCTGCCTTCTACTCCCTTGGGTGTATTAGTTTCTTTCTGTTCTAAAGTTTTCAGGTATGCTGTAAAGCTGCTAGTGTATGCTCTCTCAGCTTCTTTTTGGAGGCACTCAGAACTATGAGTTTTCCTCTTAGAACTGCTTCATTGTGTTCCATAAATTTTGGTATGTTGTGCCTTCATCTTCATTAAATTCTAAAAAGTCTTTGATTTCTTTCCTTATTTCTTCCTTGACTAAGGTGTCATTGAGTAGAGGATTGTTCAGCTTCCAAGGTAATGTGGGCTTTCTGATGTTTTTGTTGCTATTGAACACCACCCTTACTCCATAGTGATCTGAAAGGATGCATGGAATTAGTTCAATCATCTTATATCTGTTGAGATGTTTTGTGACCAATTATATGGTCAATTTTGGAGAAAGTACCATGAAGTGCTGAGAAGGTATATTCTTTTGATTTAGGATGAAATGGTTTAGGATAAATATCTATTAAATCAATTTGATCCAAAACTTCTGTTAATTTCACTGTGTCTCTGTTTAGTTTATGTTTTCCTCATCTGTCCAATTGAGGAGAGTGGGGTGTTGAAGTCACCCACAATTATTCTGTGGGGTGTGATATGTGCTTTAAGCTTTAATAAAGTTTCCTTTACAAATGAGGGCACCCTTGTATTTGGGGCATAATGTTCAAAATTGAGAGTTCTTCCTGGCAGATTTCTCCTTTGATGAATATAAAGTGTCCTTCTGTGTCTTTTTTGATGACTTTTAGTTGAAAGTCTATTTTATTGGATACTAGAATGGCTACTCCAGTTTCCTGGGACCATTTGCTTGAAATCTGTTTTCCAGCCTTTTACTCTGTTGTTTGTCTTTGACACTGAGATGCATTTCCTGTATGCAGCAAAATGTTGGGTCTTGTTTACGAATCCAGTCTGTTAGTCTATGTCTTTTTATTGGGGAATTGAGTCCATTTATGTTGAGATATTAAGGAATAGTAATTGGTGCTTCCTGCTATTTTTGATATAATTTTTATGTTTGTGTGGTTATCTTCTTTTGGGTTTGTTGAAAGAAGATTAAGTTCTTGCTTTTTCTAGTGTGTAGTTGCCCTCCTTTTTTGGTGTTTTCCATTCATTATCCTTTGAAGGGCTGGATTTTTGGAAAGATACTGTGTAAATTTGTTTTTGTCATGAAATACATTGTCTTCTCCATCGATGGTAGTTGAGAAATTTGCTGGATATAGTAGTCTGGGTTGGCATTTGTGTTCCCTTTGGGTCTGTATGACATCTGCCCAGGCTCTTCTGGCTTTCAGTCTCTCTCTGGTGAGAAGTCCTGTGTAATTCTGATAGTTGTACCTTTATATGTTAATTTGACCTTTTTCCCTTACTGCTTTTACTATTCTTTGTTTAGTACATTTGGTGTTTTAATTATTATGTGACAGGAGGAATTTCTTATCTGGTCAAATCTATTTGGAGTTCTGTATGCTTCTTGTATGTTCATGGGCATCTCTTTCTTTAGGTTAGGGATGTTTTCTTCTATAATTTTGTTGAAGACTGGCCCTTTAAGTTGGAAATCTTCACTCTCTTTTATACCTATAATCCTTAGGTTTGTTCTTCTCATTTTGTCCTGGGATTCCTGGATGTTTGAGGTCAGGAGCTTTTTGCATTTTTCATTTTCTTTGATTGTTGTATCGATGCTTTCTATGGTATCTTCTGCATCTGAGTTTCTCTCTTCTATCTCTTGTATTCTGTTGTTGAAGCTTGGATCCATGACTCCTGAATTCTTTCCCAGGTTTTCTATGTCTCCAGTTGTTTCCCTTTGTGCTTTCTTTATTGTTTCTACCTCCTTCTTTAGATCCTGGATGGCTTTGTTTAATTACTTCACCTGCTTTGTTGTATTTTCCCTTTGATCTTCAAGGGCTTCTCCCTGTTTACCTGTGTTCTCCTGTATTTCTTTAAGAGAGTTATTTATGGTTATTTATGTCCTTCTTGAAGCCCTCCATGAAGTCCTCCATCAGCATCATGAGCTTTCCTGGTGTGTTGGGGTATCCAAGACTTGCTGTTGTGGGAGAATTGGGTTCAGATGGTGCAGCATTCCTACATTTGCCTTTTGTCATCTGGTTATCTCTGGAGTTAGTTGGTCCTGATGTCACTGGCTGGTGCTTGCCCCTCCTGTGTGCCTGCAGGCCTATCTCAGCAACACTGTGTGACCTATTTCTCTTGGCACAAATTGCTGTGGTGCTGCAGAGTTCCTGTGTGCAGGTGGAGTCCTGGTGGGGTGTGACCCAAGTGATCCTCTACTGTGGTGATCCCTGCCAACCAATCTATTACACAGACACAGGAGCAAAGATGGCACCTGAGACCCACTCTCTTGTAGTTGCATTTGGGTATGTAGCTCTGTGGCCCTGATCAACTCTGGATGCAGGCTGTTCTGGCTGTCTCCTCGGGGCTGCTGTGTGTATAGCTGTCTTCCTGCGCCACTTGGAGCTGACAGTGCTGTGTCAGGGTATGTTCCCGATCCAGAGGCAGAAACCAGAAGGGTCCTGCCAGAGGCCTCCTGACAGGATCCTCTGATCTGCAGGGTTGTTCTCAGTTGTGCAGGCTGCCTCCTCCATCCTGGCTGCTGGGTGGATATCTGTCTTATTGTGCTACTTTGAGATAGCATGCTGTGGCAGGTGGTATTCCCGATCTGGAGCGATGATACCATTTTCTGCTACTAACAAGATTACTGAATATTGACTTGCTTTCGATTATTTCAAAGACACTTTTAAAATGTTATACAAGTGAAAGTTGAAAACATGAAATATTAAATTTGCTCCTCAATATAGATTAGATACTATCCAACATGATACTCATTAGCAAAAACACAAGACATGCAAAATAAATAGATTTACATAGACTTTGTATGAAAATATAGCATATATCAATGTTTTCTCTTGGTTACTTGTTTATAGGACATCTTAGGTATGTTCGATAGAATAAAGTACATTAAGACTAGTTCTGACTTTCGTTTTGCTGCTTTGAACTGTGAAAAATAAAAAGATTCCAAACACAGTATATGTCACAAATTTCTACTAGATGGCACTTTCTATACTTAATACAAGGATGATACCAAATGGACAAATTACAGAGGAACCTTGCTGGGAAGCAAATAGCAGATGTGTGAGTTAATATATGTGCAGAATTACTACAAAGAGCATGAGTCATGCTATGTATAGGTTCTCATTGAACTGCTACAAAGAAAATAAAAACAAAAACACATGGCTTCACTATGTCAACACTAAAGAGTTTGTGGGGTGTGTGTGTGTGTGTGTGTGTGTGTGTGTGTGTGTTTGTATGTGTGTCTGTCTGTATGTCTATGTCTGTATGCTACATGCATACCTGTGTATATGTGTATACGGGTGTACATCCCAAAGTGTGGAGGCCAGCAGTTAATGGTCAGTGCCTTCCTATAATGTTCTCCACGTTATAGTTTGAGACAGGTTATCACACTGAACCTAAGTTCAATCACACTAGCTAGACAGTAAGCTGCAGAGATCTGCCTGACATCTCAACCCCCACCCAGCATGGCAGAACCACCTGTGTGCTGCTTTTATGTGATTATCCAGATGTTATATGAGTGCTAAGGAGACAGATTCAGGTCTGCATAGCTAGGTCTTTATCCATAGAGACATCTTCCCAGCATGAAAATGGTTTTTGAAATATCAAAATAAATACCAAATGGCATCTTCTAGCCATTCTTGGACAAATTATAGAAGTGTCAATTGAGTGCTACAAGACTTAGATACACAAAGGAGATTAAGAAAATAACAGAAGTTTCTCCAGGATGAAGGTGAAGCAGCACTCTGAACTCAAAAGAAGCTGAGGGAGCTGATACTTGGATCATTTATTTTGTCTTAGGAAGGATTTGTGGAGTCTCTGAATCCTGTGTTAAAAACTGAACCAAACTATTTTCTCACAAAACATGTTCCAAATGTTTTCGTGGAGAAATCCTAAATCACTGAGACTGTCATAAGAACACATTTCTTGTTTGACCAGTTCCGTGACAGATCCAAAATTCGAGAATCTTATGGGATGTGTTCAAGTACAGAGTTGCACCTTTAAAATTAGATAAAAATGGTCTTATCACTGCATTGGGACTTAGAAGTTTCAATATTTATCAAGCTAGATAGGCGAAATATACTTTCCTTAAAGGAAGGACTATAACTCATCCAAACAAAGAAAGGTCCCCTGTGAGTGCTAACACTTTAATAAGAGATTACACTAAAGGCCAAACTGATTCAAGGCATTATAAGGAGGACAAAAATATGTATACTCAAAGGAAGATAAAAGTGCTGAGAGCATTGCTAAATTAAATACCAAACCTTTAAATGTCCTCTAGTACCAAGACCATAGAGAGTGGCCTTTGCGGTTATTTTTTCCTCTCTCTCAGTCATAACCAACTGCATCTCAACTGGACAAAAATCATTTGCAGTATAACAGTTTTCTAAAGGTTAAACTATTAAGTATAATAATAATTATAATAATAATAATTATATACAGTCTAATTCTATCAGTAGTAATATAAATCAAGCAAAACAGAAACTCCTTAGAGAATTTGATAAGGTTGGAAGAGTGTAGGTATATGGTCAGTGTCTTCTGAAACTTCCAAAGTTTTGATACTTTTTCATTGTACAAGAAATAAAATAAGATCTGGGGAATCCCATGTCAATTTTGAATGAAAAGATGTTCTTTCTGACTAGAGCATGCATCATCAGCAAGAATAGTGACAAGTACACACTTGAGTCAGTCCATGTAGGTATCCATCATCTTGCCCCAGATACTTAGAGGAAGTCCAGAAACTAAGTCTGAATGAGCACTCAAGAATGCGCTTTTGTTTTCCCTAAGTCTGACTAAATGAGGGCCAGGTATTTATAACCTCTTCTTTACTGATGTTTTATGAAATTAAAGCAAGGGAATGCTCCATTTGGGGAGGAGGTATTTGTATTCCTCGTGAGCGTAAGAAGAGTAGAATAGTTGTTGATTTTGAATATAGATGCATCTAATGATAACATAAGGGAAGGTGCCTAGAAGAATTGAACAAATATGGAATTATTTAATTTTGTTGTTGAGTACCCAAGACAGAAACACCATCTGGATCCAGCTTGGCCTGAAAGAGGCAAATGGGGCCCATAAATTCTGTGAGATAGCCAGATAGATGCATATCAAAAAATATTGGGTGAAGACCTGAAAAAGCTTGGAATTTTTCCTTCAGCCAATCAACTAGAGCACAGAGTGTAAGCGCATGCTGAATTGTAGAATATTTTTTGTAAGATGAACACTACATTCACATTATCCTATGTTTAATCCTCGCTCTACCTCATAATAGCTATGGGAACTTAGTCAAATAAAAAAATTTAGGCTTCAGTTTCCCAATGATTAAAATATAGACTAAAGCATTTCTGCCACAAAGCTTGTGGAGAAAATTGAGTGAATATCATTTGTCTTTCTGGTGGGCTATCAGTTTATATCTGCCACGTGTCTTCAAATACCTAAAAGACAAATACTCAAATACATGAGCATATTTTGTCAGCTTTTCTCTAGTTATAAGTTCCATGGCTTCCTTTTTATGATCACCTTTAAGTTGCAGGTTTGATGGTTTGCAGACTGTGTGGCCTTTATGATTTGCTCTGAGCTTGAAAAGAAGAAGAGAAAATGGTACCATTACCTACTTCTCTTGCCATGTCATTAGGCAGATGTAGTATCAGGATAGATGTACCAGTTCTCACGTGCTTTTGTGATGCTACTGTCACATGGACAGAGTCTTCAGGTAAGTAGTGGCAAAACAGGACTAAGCCTTAATAATATCAGCTCTGGACCAATAGTTGATTCCATTCTCTTTTGTAACTAAGTTCTTGCAGCAAATCACCTTACAGTTGAAATAGAGTTTCTGTTGTTCAGACTGTACACAGCCACTTCCACTGTTGCTAATAACCATTGCAGCAGCATTGTTATAGTCCACAGAAATACTTTCTAGGTGTGAAAACATCTCTCAGCATACATGACTTTTGCAATCTATTTCTCCCATCCTGTTCCACAGACACTGTCCTTAACCTAGAAGTATATACAATAGGTAATTAATAGTTATATGAACTCATGCTTCATTTAACTCTCCTGAAGGTTTATGTTTGTCTCTTATCAATGGTCTAATGGGAAGAGAGATTTAGTTTATTTAAAATAAGTTTATAATCACTAGCATTTGGGAGTACAGAGTTTTTGACAGTTAAAAAAATATGTAATCGCTGGGCGTGGTGGTGCATGCCTTTAGTCCCAGCACTTGGGAGGCAGAGGCAGGCGGATTTCTGAGTTCGAGGCCAGCCTGGTCTACAGAGTGAGTTCCAGGACAGCCAGGGCTACACAGAGAAACCCTGCCTCAAAAAACCAAAAACAATAACAAAAATCAAAAAATGTGTAATCAATAGGAAAAGAGTCCTGTGATACGAGGCAAGCTTATCTAGAAATATTGTGTGATTTACTTTTAACACATTATCTTTTCAGCTCTTTATTGATTAGTCATGACATGACTTAAAACTGTTTGAAAGGAGAAAATATATACTCCTCAGATAATGCTGTCTCACTGCAAAGCAAAGGTAATTTGTTTCTAACAGCTGGTCTGTCTGGGTAAAAGACACATGGGTCAATGCATTAAATATTCAAAACTATACATTCATGCAAGATTTTGTCATTGTGAGGACTTACAACTAAAAAATAGTTCAGAGAATGTTTCAAAAAATCAGTATTGAGTAGAGGGAGTGTATTTGTCATAACGATGAATTTTATGAACATTTGTGATTGTGGTGACCAGTCTATTTGTTAAATTTTCTTTGATTCCCATTCTCTTTTTTAAAGAGTTTGTGTCTTTAAATTGTCATGTTCATCAGTTTTCATTTTCTTTCCATGTTAGGCTCTGAAGAGCACATTTGCTAAACTTGTTACCTTCAATGCTGGCTTGTGCTTCCAGACAACCGGCTCCTTATTATGCATATAGACCCATAAATAGGTGGGCATTGAATCTATTAGCTAGTCTGAATTGAACAATTCTTTTTCAGAAACATTTTTAGAAAATATGCTTTTGGATAAGTTTATCATTTGTTAGTGAACTAGAACATATAGCTGTACAATACATTAATACAAATAAAGAAGATTTGATATCTGAGAACTACATGTAGAATTACAGTCATTGTCCCACTTTCACCTCTTGGAATATGATGTTAGTATATACTTGAGATAGTCTATTACTTAAAAAAATACACTTAGCTCTTGGGATGTAACTTGAAGAGTCATTGACATGGAGAAAGCAAAATAACAGTGCTAGCTCTAAAATGAGAGCATCTGAATTCAGCCCATAACTTTTAATTCCCCCATCTGTCCTCTCCCTCCTGCACTGTCCTCTTCTCCTCCCTTCATTTTCCCTGCTTTCTTTCTCATTTTCATCTTTGTTCTAATAGGGGCCCCCGCATGCTCACACAGAGAAGCCACATAAAAGTATCAAGGAAGCACGTGGTGGAATGGGACTCAAATGTACCCTGCTATTGATTTCATGATGAAAATGTTATTATTACATAGTCATATGCTTACATGTTGGCTATTTATGCTGCTCCTAAAGTTGTTTAGTCATGGAGACAGAAGCCATATGACTGCATATTCTATGATAATTAGCATCTGGCACTTTACAGTGTTGGCTGACCATATTGATTATGCTAGAAATTATAGATCTGTAGATGTAATTTTTTTGGTTTGAAATACATAATGATGTACCTAATACCAAATTTTATTAGCAGCTAGTAAAGGAACTAGAGATTTCTGGGGGTGGGGGGATATCTGATTTCAAGAGCAGCATAAAAACTATACAAGATCCACTGTTGGGGTACACTGTGTGACATTGTTTTTCTGTCCTTCTTCACCCACCAAAGACATTCTCAGATTGCCCTTAAAAAACATCTCATGTCCAGTTAGCTGGGCAGGAAGTAAAAGGTGGGACTTCCTAGGTCAGAGAAAGGAACTGTCAGAAAAAAGAAAAGCCTCTTTCACCAGAAAACATGAGGGATGTTGGACATGACTAAGGACCTGGAAGTCAGAGCTGGCTGGCCACGTGGCTGGATGGGCTAGTTAGTCAAGTTAGATGAGGTAATTGAGAATCTGCCCAGATAAGGCCTAAGCTTTGAAGTTGTGCTTATTTGGGGGAAATAGCTGGTTATGGAATAATTGCCATCATATTAATTTCCAGCACTAATAAGTACAGAATATAAATCATCATTTTCCAACCTACCTGTAGACTTCTGACAAAAAGTAAAGAACATGTCACAAAACAAGAGAAAAAATATTTAGGAAATATAAATATAGGCATATCAAGAAGACGAAAGAGGCTGATTATGATTTTTAAAGTGGTCAAAACTGGAAGGAACTAAAACATGTAAGAAACATGTCCAGAGATATTGGATCCTAACTCAACATATAAATACATCCTTATGAAGTTCCTGTGAGGTTCCCATCCCCTTCAGGGCCTTCCCCCAACTCTTGCATATGAGTCCCCAACTTCTGTCCAATATACGGGTGTGGCTATCTGCACTGGTTTCAGCCAGCTGCTACGTAAAGCCTCTCAGAGAACAATTATCTTAGGCTCCTGTCTGTAGGTATAACAGAGTATCATTACAAATGTCAGAGGTGGGTGTTTGCCCCATGGGATGGGGTTCAAGTTGGATTGGTTATTGAGTATAAAGAAATGACTGAATAAAGAAATAATGGTGATACCAGACACATTTCAGTGTGGAAATCTGATATCATTTTTATAGCCCATCTAACTTCTGGAAGGGGAATCACTGTCTACTTCTGTCTGAACTGTGCATGGTCATTTACTTAGAATTAGTAAATCAGGATGGAAAAAGCAATAACTTTACAGTTCAAGAATCCAACAGACAGTACCTTAGCCATGCTATTAAGGCTACCATTAGGCTGACAATAATGTGTAAATTTAACATAAGGCAAAACAGGCTGAGAGTGCCTACCCTTGAAATGATGATTGAGATGGCTACTTTACTTTGTGGTCTTTCTCCAAGAAATACATAATCCAGGTTTGTTTGTTTGTTTATTTATTTGTTTTTGGTTTCTATTTACATCAAACATTACTCCCTCTTCCTTTCCTCCCCAAAGACACTACCTCTACCCCACCCCAATTCTCATCTGAGAGTGTGCCCCACCCCCAAGTAACTTCCTGTCCTCCCACCCTGGCACATCAAGTCTCTCCCAAGGTAGGCATGTCATTTTTCAATGAGGCCTTTGGAAAGTAGAGACGACGATCAGGTTACAATCAGTAGGGCCTCCGCTCCACAGGCTGAGACTGAGCTGCCCGTCTGCTACATCTATACCCTGGTCCTCACTCAAGCCCATGGATGTTCTTTGGTTTGTGGCTCAGATTCTGAGAGCTCTCAAAGTCCAAGTTAGCTAATCCTCCTGTGAGGTTCCCATTCCCTTCAGGGCCCTTTCCCCAACTCTTCTCTAAGAGTCCCCAACCTCTGTCCAATGCTTGTGTGTGAATTGGAGTCCTTATCCCTCCACTAGGGATGTAGCTCAATGGTAAAATATTTGCCTAGGATGTAAGAGGTCCTGGGTTCAAATACTAGTAAGCCCCCCTACCCCCCAAAAAACAAGCATTTATACCGTGATCCAGTTTAATTCAACAGAAAGATATTAGGTAAATCCTAATTGAAAAACTCTGCAGAATACCGGCCTATTACAGTTATAGCTTGAATCTGCAGTCTCCCAGTATCTCATCTACTACAGGCTTGTCCTCTGGCAGGTGGTGCTATTATGAGGCAGGGCCTCAAGGAAGGATCACTAGTGATAGTCACCCAAAATATATTTTCTCCCTGGGGAGTTTCCCCGTTCTCTTGCTTTATCCTTCTTGGTTGTCACTGAGTGATTCACAACCCTATGCTCTTCCCTGACATTTCCATAGCACTAATGCTTATGAGCTATATAACAATGAACAAACCCCTGAAATGATGAAGCACAGAAAAGCAGATATTTATTTCTTTTGATTTTTTCCCCTTTGGTATTTTTTTAATAAGAAACTAAAAATACAAGTACTCCCTGAATCTGTCAAAGTCATTCAAAATTTCTAAAGGAACCTCACATACACATATACATATACACATGTATATGCATATATTTTAAATATATGCATATATATTAATAATATATATTTTAAATATACATATTTTAAATTATATATTTACTTATATATAATTTTCAGTCAAATATTCAATGTTGATTAATATGAGTTTCAATACTGTTCTATTATTCTAGAGAAAGTGTTTGATAGTATAAATCAAAGCTTAACTATATTATATAGCTATACTTGTTTAAAACCAAAGTGCCAGATGGTGATTCAATAAAATTCTAAGCCAAATACATCATCCTGGTCATCTTTGTGAAGTAGAAAGTGATACATCATGATTGCTCTACCAGGTTCCATTGCCAGCAAAGACAAGCTAAGACATCATTAATTCAGCCTGATTTCTTGCATGGAAATCATCAAGATTTATCTAAAAATTAATAGAGGAATCTTGATAAACAAATTTTAGATAATGAAATAATGACAATATTTTATCTTGTTAATTGTAACAAATGGATCATACAAATATAAAATGCTAATAAGAAAAAGTGGTTGTGAGGTAGATCTAAAGTCTTATATTTTGTAATCTAAATTTTATACTCTAAATATGTCAGTAAATCTAACACCTTCAGATTTTAAATTAATTAAATTAATAAAATGATTAAATTAAATTAAAATGTTAAATTAAAGGTTTATTTTAAAGTTCAGCAGAAGAGACCTGAAATGTCTTCTCCCAGACAGCTGTGTCTTTCATATTCTGAGGTAATAAATGATGTTACTTTAATAAAGCAAGATGAGGTGGCTGAAAAGTTAGAAAACTTTTGCCATCTTTCCATTTATTACCCATGGGCACATTTCCTAAAAGTGCAAGAAAAATGAAGCAGTCTATTTCAAGACAGGACAAAAAAGGGTGGGAAATCACAGTCATGCTCTGACTGCCCCACATGCTAATAGTTACTGCCTGGTAGAAAATGTGTGCCTCATAAAACAAGGACATTCTATGCCGAGAATAGATCTAAAACTGACATACAGTTCATCCTATGCATTGGTTGAAGTTTGAAAGCTTTCAAAACTTAGGTAAAAGCATACAAAGCTACCATTCATTACTGCATATGTAAAGTACCAATTCTGAGCTGATTAAGCATACCAGTACTCTTTGCAAAATGGAAACTGATACTGTTTGAGGAGTGGCTCAAGGTCCATCCATCAGAACAGGGTATCTTGGCGTCCCTGCCCTTTACTGTCAGAAACAAAGAGATGGATCCTCATTCAATCCTCAGGAAATCGCATTTTCAATCTATAGAAGCATGTTAGCAACCCAAGTGACTCATTGTTATGAATATTGCTAACCAAAGATCAATATTTTCAAACCTTCTTCAGCATAATAGAACATCATCAAAAGTCACAAAGAATTTTCACCAGCCGAAATTCAGATGGCCGAGAAACACCTTAAGAGATGTTCAACATCATTAGTCATCAGGAAAATGCAAATCAAAACAACCCTGAGATTCCACCTCACACCAGTCAGAATGGCTAAGATTAAAAACTCAAGAGACAGCAAGTGCTGGCGAGGATGTGGAGAAAGAGGAACACTCCTCCAGTGTTGGTGGGATTGCAAAATGGTAAAACCGCTCTGGAAATCAGTGTGGCAGTTCCTCAGAAAATTGGGCATGTCACTTCCAGAGGACCCTGGCATACCACTCCTGGGCATATACCCAAAGGATTCCCCTGCATACAATAAAGACACATGCTCCACTATGTTTATAGCAGCCTTGTTTATAATAGCCAGAAATTAAAAGGAGCCCAGATATCCCTCAAAAGAGGAATGTACACAGAAAATGTGGTATATTTATACAATGGAGTACTACTCAGCAATTAAAAATAATGAACTCATGCAATTTGTAGGTAAATGGTTAGATCTGGAAAATATCAACCTAAGTGAGTTAACCCAATCACAAAAGAATACACATGAAATGCAATCACTGATAAGTGGATATTAATGAGCCCAGAAGCCCTAAATATTCAAGGCACAATTAGCAAGTCAAATGACTCCCAAGAAGAAGAAAGGAGAGGACCCTGAGCCTGTAAATATTGGATCCAGTTTTGTAGACCCAGAACAGAGAAATCTTGGGGGGGGGTAATGATTGGGGAATAGTTGGGGGGAGAGGAATTATGGGACATATGGTGGGGAGTACCTGGGAAAGGGGAAAGCCTTTGGAATGCAAACATAGAACATAGAAAATAAAAATTAAATAAAAAAAGAAAATAAAAGAAAAAAAGTCACCCTGACTTTGATGTGAAAATATATTTAAAGAACACTGTTAGTATTCATGATTTAAAAAAAAAAATAGTGGTAATACATCTATGTATTTTATAGTACTAGACCTGAGATATATGTTAAATAGAAAACATTCATTAGTTATTTTCGTGTTATACATTAGCAATTAAGCAGAAAATCAGTATGATATGTAATAGTGCTATAATTGACAAAATAGTTCTCAAAATGAGATTATGTTGATTAATTGAGCACACAGCTTCAGCCTGTGTGCCTCTGCCTGATGCCATTGTTTGAAGTGAACAATGAAAGGAACTGCTCCTGATATTTTGGTCAATAGGGAGGAAAATGCCAATGAAGAACTAAACAAACAGATGGCTTCCATTAATTTATTATGCTGTCTCAGGATAACCTGGACATAGTTCAATTAACAATATCCTACTTTGCAAATATTCAATGACCTCTGCATTTGCACCAGGCTTTGTCCAAATACTTTGAGGCCAGAACTGTCATGAAAATCAGTCTGTATCCTTACAGAACTAATAGTCTGTAATTGATCTACTAATAGTGGAAAAATTTGAGAATTTTTTTCCTTTGGCCAGAAGAGGATTTCTTTTTTTTTTTTTTTTTTTTTTTTTTTTAGTTATTTTTATTTTCTATATTCTATGTTTACATTTCAAAGGCTTTCCCCTTTCCCAGTTCCCACCCACCATAGTTCCCATAGTTCTTCTCCCCCCCAACTATTCCCCAATCATTCCCCCTCCCCCCCTCGGTTTCTTTACTAAACTGGATGCAATCTTTACATGCCCAGGGTCCTCTCCTTTCTTCTTCTTGGGAATAATTTGACTTGCTATTATTTCTTTTAAAGTTGGAACCAAGGAAGACATGGTTTCCAAAGATCAGTGTCATTAAAAAGAAGCCAATTCTGTAACTTAAGCTCCTAAGTGGCTGATGCAAGATGATTACCTTCTTTGGCTACACAGCAAGAAAGCCAGAACAACATAATAGGATCCGGTTTCAAAACAGAAAGTAAAGCAGGCTGGGTAGGTAGGTCAAGAGCAGAACACTTGGCTAAAATGCTCAGAATGGGCCCTCATTTTAGAAAAACCCAAGCATTTTTCACCTTGAAAACAGCTTTTAAATCAGAAAAGCCCCACCTATCATAGTTTCAGTGCTATAAAAATGTAGAGATTTCAGTTTCAATCAGAGGTAAGGACTTCTGGATGCCCTGCTACAATGGCCCCATTCAGGGAAGTCATTTCTCCAGATTCGTTTCTCTATACTGAGCCATGGAGTAACTCTGAGAATGCTGAGATCTGAATACCCACCGTGGTCATCCTGCCAGGAATGAAGAGATTCTAAAGAGATACTTGTGCACACACACCTAATTTTCAGAGTTTTTGAAACAATGGATAATAAGAAGTTGAAAATTCCCTAAGAATCTTACCCTAGGAGAAAGAAATGGCTGAAGCCTGGTGCCAGGCAGAGGAGAAAGTTCTCTGCCAAGAGAGGCCATTACAGTCCTGATGATTTGACAATGACTTTGTAGGAAAAACTGAGCAGGGAAGATGACATGTCAATGAAGATTGGGAATGCACATTAAATAGGAATGCTTAATCACTGAAAGCTATTTAAACCTAAACCTTATTTTACAACACCAAAGATATTAGGGGAAGAATCAGTGGAGAGGAATCATCCTCTTCTTGTTATGGCTACTGTGAATAAATCTCCCTTTTCTTCTTTTTACAGCAGTACTTTTCTTTGTAACTGCCAGACTGAGGATGGAGGACTGAGCCCTGCTGAATAGGGATGCTAAAACCCAGTAATGACCCCAGCATCTCCAGTAACAACATTGCTCATGTGATAATGCTATTGCAAACATGAAGCCTGGAAGAATTACAGGGTCACATGTTTCCACTAATATTTCAAACAGACAAGGAAGCAGCAGCAGTTTGGGCTGATTCAGAGTTCCTGACATGCACATTGAATGGGCAATGTGTGAAGCTGTAAGAGTGAAACTGGCATTAGAGTGCAGACTCCAGGAAACTGGTCAGGCCAGTAACATTGAATTCTTGCCACAGCTAGCAGTAATAGTATAGCAGTATGGTCACAAAGGCAAGAATATCTCTATAGAAGATAGAGAGTCTAATGAAATCAAAGTACTTCCCCTTCATGTTGTTTAACAGAGATGGAGCCTGAATTTAATTCTCTACTTTGCCCTACCTCTGTTTTCCACCCTCCATGTATGTCTGTTGTATAAATCTAAATCTGTGTCTGCCTGAAGGCTGTCATGCAAATCTATCCCTGTTTCTCTTATCTGTGTCTATGCCTGTTACTATCTATCTGAACATACTTGTCCCTAACAAAGTTCTTTCTTTTATTAAACAACACATAAGACAGCAAATGGTGAAGAAAAGGGAGATAGTTCATAGAATTTCACAAGGATCAAGCCACTGACTACAACTGATCCCAACTGGCCAGAAGTGACCCTGACTGACACAGATAGCAAACAGTACTACAAATATTAATGTTTACCAAACAATAGCCATATGTGTGCTTACCATTTATGGTGACTATTCACTTTATAAGATTGCTTTTTTGATATCGGATGCTTTCAGTAATGATCGTCATACACATTATACTTGAATCAGGGACATAGGAAGTGTATAATTTAAGGTCACCCTTATGTAACAGTATAGGTTGTAAATGTTGGTTGTTACATACTTCTTTTAAAGGCAGGTTAAACAAACAGACTGAGTACAGGACAAGATTGCCATCTTAAGTGGCCTCAGCCTATATCATTTACTCTAGCTGGGAGCTCCATCTAAAGTTCAAGCTTCATTGAATGCAAGGGAATCCTTTATCATGCTGCATGGACACAGCTTTGGAATGCCCATGATACTGTGATCACTATGTAATTAACCCTAGTAATTATGTAATTAATCACTAGGTAATTAATCTAGAAAGGGACTTGAAGATTTAATATTTATACATTTGTTTCTTGGTTTGATCAAAGTCCTTCATGCCATTTGGTTTTTCTCTTTCTTGAAAGAGGGATATCTACTTTGCAAAATTATATCATGGAATGCTTTGTTTTCATGTGATCTCACAAATAAATTTGCCTTGTGTCTCAGACGAGAGGTTGACAAGAATTTTTGGCACAAGACTAGAAATGTCATCATGATAGATCTTGAAGCTGGACTGGGTACATTGAGAAAGACATGATCCTCTGATGGACAGGGGCAATGATGGAGTGTGATGGTTTAGATTTAAATGTCTCTAAAAGATCATATGTTGAAGGGTTGGTACACAGGAAAGGCAACCCCTGAGAGGCAGTTGGACGCTTTAGTGTGGAGCACTCACTGTGAGGAGCTGTCACATATTATGCTCTCACAGACCCTGTGAGATCCTGATCCCCTCTTTTCCCTCCATCTGCATTATGTAAGGCAGACAGGCTCCTTTACCGGTTTTTCTCATTACAAGCAGCTGTGCCAACTGTGAGTGGAGACTTCTGAAACTAGAAGCCAAAATGAACATTTTCTTCTTCATTTTACTTTTCTTTTTAAGTTCATTGCAGCATTTCTATCTTCCCTTTCCTCCCTCCAAGCCCTCCTATGGAATCCATTTTCTCTCTTTCATATGTATGTTCTCTTTTCATTAATTGTATTTACACACACATAAACACACACACACACACACACACACACACACACACACACACACATATACACACACACTGTCCAGTCTTTACAATGTTGGAAAAACAAAAAAAAGTAATTAGATCAGGATGCAAGGAGCCATTGCTAGCCTGATATATGATTTAAAAGACTTCAAACTAAAATTAGTCAGAAGAGATAAAGAGAGCCATTTTATTCTAATCAAGAAAACAGGAAACAGTTAATAAAGAATACATTAGTATCCTAAACATATATGTGCCAAATGCCAGAGTGTGCAATTTCATTAAAAAATTCTATTACCAGGTTTAAAGACATCAGTTAATGTCTATTCATTATTAGTAGCTGATTCAATAGCCCATTTTCTCTAACTAAAGGATATCTATAAAAAAGAGAGATGTCAGAATAAATTGACATTATACATTAAATGGATTTAATAAACATTTACAAAAAATGAGTATTTCCTTTTTAAAATTGATTTATCTCAGGTACATTGTTACAGTAACAGGGAACAGATTAACAAAGTCCCTAGACAAGTGTGCTTAAATAAATTATTATAATAACATCCCAAGGGCCAAAGGATATTTGAATAATTAAATAAAAATATGAGAATACTTTACTGGATGGAATATCAACAAAAAGCAGAAAATATTTTTAAAAATTTAATTCTAGAGTTGGGAAATACAATGCTTTAATATCCAGCTTTCACCAATGGATATAGTAACCAGATAGGGGCAAGGCAAGGAACAAGATTAAACACTAAATGGAATACTTTTAGAAAGAAGATAGAAATTTAAACCTCAAACCAACAGAAGACTCAAAAATGATGACAAATATTGGACTTAATGGACACATACAGACTACTTCAAGTAATAGCACAATATACATTTATTTCAAGTAAAAAGCAAGATTCCATCATTATAGATTATCAAATAATTCCATGTTTATTTATGGATTGAAATCATACAGATTTTTGTATCTACACTTAAACATAACTGAAAAGCAAGAGAAAAATACGGAAAAATGAGATGTATAATTAGAAAAATGTTAAATAGGACACTCCTCAGCAACCGTTGTCCTAAGAGATATCCCAAAGGAAATTATTTTGAGAAACCAGAAAACAAAACAACACAACATCAGGAAACATGAGATTCAGACAACATGTTGGTCAGTGCTACATTTGCATTCATAAAATCTATATTAAAAAAAGAACACAGGTGAAAGTGAAGAGCCTGTCTTTTTACTTTAAGAAACAATATAGATTAAAATGAAAATAACCAGGAAAAAAAAACCTACACCAAGGAAATTAAGAGTGAAAACTTGGGAGAGAATAGAAAAGCAATACTCCAAAGCAATGAATGAAATAGTTGGTTCTTTGAAGCTATCAAAAAGTATGTAACTTTAGCCAGATTAACTAGGATCCTGAAAAAGAGTCAAAAGACTGAAATCAGAATTAACAAGGAGCATTTAACACTTCCCTTTCAAAAATCAAAATAACAAATACTGAAAGTATTGAGACATTAAATTAGCAATTGACACATTATTAAAATAGAAATAATATAAGATGAAATTAAATCAAAAATAAAAAATAGGAAATATGAATGGACTTGTAAAGAACCAAAAAAAAAAAAGAGAGAGAGAGAGAGAGAGAGAGAGAGAGAATTAGCCATAAGATTCATTTGTACCCGTAAAGATCTACAAAGTGTAACCAACATCTTGACATTACAACATGTTTCAGTGTTTTTGCTATTACTGGGATAAAATACCCTGAGGGGGAAAAACCTTAAGACAGAGTTTAATAATCTTACACCTCTGGGTAACAGTTCATCACTATTGGTGAGTCAAGAAGGCACCCTCAGCAGACAGTCACATCTATAGACAGAAGCACAGAGAGAATGAGTATATTGCACATGCCAATCAGCTTATTTTTTCTAGACTTATAGGATGCTGAACCCAGTTCCAGGGAAAGGTGCTACTCACCTTTAGGCTGGGGCCTTCCATATCAATTAACATCATAAAGATAATCCCTCACAGACATAACCCATAGCCCAGTCTGACAATCCCTAATCAAGACTCACATCATTAGGCAAGTCTAGAACATATCAAGTTAACAATTAAAACCAACATCCTACAACATGATTCTGTCATCTACATCTGTGCTAGGTTATGCTTGGAAACAACTGACCTGAGACACCTGTGGCTTGCCATGAACTGCAATTTAGACATAACTAGTAAAGCGAGGCAATTATGAGTTTTGAATGCAAAGACATGCAAAGATACATAGGAACGAATCATGAGGCTCTTCACTATTAAGGAACAATAGCCTTCTAAATTGCTCTACATGGTCATTGAAAGTCCTCTCCTTATCAGAGACACCTCATCTGAAGGATTTAACTAAGGACCCTAACACCCCTACTGAAATACAGAGGGGCTGGAAAAGTGAAAACCATCTTGCAAAAGAAGGAAGTTGAACATATTGCACTTTCTGACTTCAAAATTTACTGCAAAACTGTAGTAATCAAATACTGGGATGCTTTTTATAAAACAGAAAATACAGGTAAGTGGAGTAGAAATTTCAGCAGGGAAAAGGAAACTTTGGACTTATGTCCAATTTATTTTCAACAAAAGTGCTAGGACAATTCAATGGAAAGTTTTTGGTTTTTTTTTTTTTTAACACATAGTGCTTGAAAATTCTGTCCAATTTTTTCTGTCTACCACAGTGACAACAGCAAATGTACGTTAATAAGGGCAGGTATTGGAATTCAGTATGTTGCAAGGGAGAAATTAAACTCACCTTGAAATAGTTCTTCAGTGCTTTGAAGTTTTTGGCATAGAGGTCATGCAGAAACAATGTGAAAAACTCCTCCAATCACCTCAGTATCACACATAAGTGTTCTTAAACCATAGTCCTCTATGTGACAGCAGAACTTATAAATCTTAGAGGAATGTTCAGGAGTAAATCTTTGTGATGCTTCATTATACAATACCCTCTTAGACATAATATCAAGGGCATGAACAGGAAAAGAAAGAAATGAAAGGAATTTGTATGTTATCAAAACTCCCCAAGATCAGGTTCTGAGCACAAAGGAGATATTGTCTGCTCCAGAGTCATATAGGACAGGAAAAAAAGAAAAAGACAGTAGATTCGGGACAAGGGAGAAGGGGAAAGGAACAGGGAGAGGGAGGGGTTAGGGTTATTTGTTCTGGAGGGACAAAAGACTTCCTCTGGATAGAGAGGAGACAGACTTAGCCCGAACAAAAATGGTGGTTTATAACAGTAAAAGGGGAAACCCCATGTTAGGATAAGGTGTTTAATTTTTTTATTAGGTATATTCTTTATTTACACTTCAAATATTATTCCCTTTCCTGGATCCCTCCTCCCCCGAAAATCCCATAAGCCATCTCTCCTTCCCCAATCAACCCAACCCTGCTTCCCTGTCCTGGTATCCCTCTACACTATGGTATCAAGTCTTTCCAGGACCAAGGCCCTCTCCCCCGTTTGGTGTCCAACAAGACCATACTCTCAGCAGCAGAGGTATTTAATTTTAATTGGGGATGTTAATTAGGAGAGCCAAAGGGATAGATGGACTTGAGTCAATGGATGGACTTCAATACTATGATAGCTGGACCGTGGTAGTCAGTCTCAGGAGGAAGAAGTAGCCAGATAAGAGAATAGACTTTGGCAGCTAGCTCTAGGAATATAATCAAAAAGCTTTTAGAAAGGCAGAGGGAGCCAAGCGGTGGTGGTGCATGTCTTTAATCCCAGCACTCCGGAGGCAGAGGCAGGCAGATATCCAAGTTCGAGGCCAGCTTGGTCTACAGAGTGAGTTCCAGGACATCCAGGACTATACAGAGAAACCCTGTCTCAAAAAATGGAGAGAGAAAGAAAGAGAGGAGTGAAAGAGAGAAAGAGCGAAAGAAAGAGAGAAAGAGGGGAAGAAAGAGAAAGAGAAAGAAAGAGAGAAAAAGAAAGAAAGGAAGAAAGAGGAAGAAAGGAAGGAAGAAAGGAAGGAAGGAAGGAAGGAAGGAAGGAAGGAAGGAAGGAAGGAAGGAAGGAAGGAAGGAAGAAAGGCAGAGAGAACAGATGGGAAAGGCAAGGCCTGCCAGGGCCATTTCTACCTTGTTCAGGCTGAACAGAGTCCCTACAGGAGAAAGAAAAGTAAATTGAACTGCGTCAAAATTTAGAAAAAAAAAATGTGTTTCAAGAGCAGTCATGAAGAAAATAAAAAGAGAATTTACCTGAGTGGGAAAAATATTAGAAAATTCTGTAAGAAAATAGTACTTGGATATGTAAAGAAATTCTTATAAACAAGATGAGATTCAACACAGAACTGGTCGATACACACATGAAAAGATGCTCAGCATCACTCGTTACTAAAATGTGCAAATGGGGAGGGCAATGCGGTCCTGCCCGTCACAGCCCGAAATGCAGTACAGTCCATCAGCACAGTGCATATAATAAGTAGACAACAGCTCCTGCCAGTGCAGGCTAGGTGAAAAACAGGGATTTTCATATGTTGTTGATGAACTATGAAGTGGGACAGTAACTCTTCATAATGTGTTACCACACAGTGGTGTCACTCTGTTTTGTGGTCAAAGGAAGTAAAGTCGTATCCACAGAAGAACTCTTAAATGGACAGTCATAGAAGCTTTCTTGTGATGATAAAGTCACTGGAAACAATCCAAATGTCCATCAACTGAACAGTAGATGGAAATAATGACATATCCATACAAAGGATTATTTCTCTCTCTCTCTCTCTCTCTCTCTCTCTCTCTCTCTCTCTCTCTCACACACACACACACACACACACACACACAGAGAGAGAGAGAGAGAGAGAGAGAGAGAGAGAGAAAGAGAGAGAGAAAGGTGCATTATAAATACTATGAAATGGTAAAATCTTTAAAATGCTATGACAATAAGTGAAAATAAGCATATACACATGCACATATACACATACATACATATATACATATACACATACACATATACATGCATATTAACTATTCAGAATAGTGAGTCTAGGTAGAGAGATGGATGATGGGCCAGGGTCTGTTGAAATAAGAAGGAAGTGCTAATTGAAATGAGCTCTCCACTGGGAACAATGAAACATCTGAAGTTAGAAACAGTAAAGATCCAACTACTTTATTTGTGCTCTTAAAATTGAACATTCTGCACTTCAAGTAAGTGAATTTGAGTTAGCAATTATCAATAAGCATCATGAAAATAAGAAATCATAATAGACTTCAATTTATTGTGAACAGATGATGATTCCAGATACAAATTAGAAAACTGGTCAATTTCCAAATGTTATTAAGCAGAAATGTTCAGAATAAAGTTAAAAAGTACAAATTTTCAATGGTTAATGAAATAGTGAGGGCACAGACGCAGAGTCAGAGATCATAAAAGAAAATGGCTACAAACAAACTTCCTTGAGACACCATGCTCAAGGTTTGCACTGGCTTACATCTATCTTGTCAGAGAGCAAAACTATGGCAAAAGTTTCTTTGAAACCAAAAGAGAGACATTACTAAGATAAAAGGAGCCAGCCAAGATAAAAGCATGTGGTCCTTTGCTATTTCTGAACTTCTTTGAAACTTTTCAAAGACATTTGGAAACCAGAACAAAGCTGCAAGACAGAGCAAAAACTAAAGGGAACCATTATCTGTAATAGAAATTGCAAAAAATAAAGTGGAAGTACCATGTGAGCCCTTGTATCTATCCTCTGAGAACTCTTGGAGGTTTTTCATGGGAACCTAAATAGAGGCACATTTTAATGAAAAGGAAACATCACTTGTCTTCATGTGTGTGGAATGCCCAAACCTCCAGTTGGTTCTTAGAGTAATTACTTATACATGTGAGAAAGCTAAAGAAAATATGTGTGCTAATTTTCACAAGAAATATAGTGGAATATCAAATGACTATGACTATGGTGTCACAAATCAAACTATGGTCTCATTGTTTTAGTTATATGACTTTGTTGACATTAGTATTTTAACCAAAGTATTATTTGTATCAATTCAAAAAAAAAAAAAAAAAAAGCAAGGCTGGCTTTTAAGCAATTGACAAGCTTGGCCAATCATACGTAACAAACTAACCAAAAAAGATACTGTAATGGAGTCAAATGGAGTGGCTTTTGAACTGTATCCAAACCTGTATCATCCATAGTTGTCATTTCATTGGACTTGAATTCAATTGAGGGATGCACCTCTGGATGGGTTAGTGAGCACATTTCCACAAATGATTAACTGAGATGAGGAAGACATAGTGGGCAGTCTTTTCCATCAAGAGACCAGTTATAAAGAGGACCAAAGGAAAGGGAATGCTATTTGCTTGCGATATTCAGTTCTTTATGGTGAGCACTGGCTTTAGGTATTTTGTTTATTGTTTTGCTTTTAGGTTGCAGTGATAATAACCATGACCAAAAGTGACCTCTGGGTTAGAGTCCAGCAACTAGAGAAGCCAGGGCTGGAGTGGAAACAGGAACCTGGAGGCAAAAACTAAATTAGAAGCATAGAGGAATGGAGAATGTATATTTCATGTACAAGTCAACAGCACCTGCTCAGGGGTGGCACTGCCCACAGTGACCAAGCTAGGTTGGTCAGTCAACAGGTTCTCCTGGGGTCAGGGAACAAGGATTTCAAAGAAAAAGACAATTAGAGAACAGTGTAGCGTGACCTCAGCCTGTTCTGAGGCTGAAGCAGGTTTATTTTTCCCCAGTCTGCTTTTATACCATTTTTATTACATGCAATTAATAAGGTCAGTTCTAGGTTAAGGAACAAGCAAGGCAATAACAAAATCCTGTGATCACTGTTTCTAGGGGTTTCTTAGGATGACCAAGATATTTGAGCCCACTTTTTTGTACTGTCCCAATGTCAAATTCCTGCTTAGTTTCTAAAAGCATCCCCAAAAGCATTTCACACCACAGTGATATAGGTTCCATTCCATGAATTAGCGATCCCCATGGATATGGTCATAGGTCAGTCTTATTGAAAGGTATCCTCAGTTAAAGGTTCCCTATTTCCAGATATCTCTAGTTTGTAGCAAGTTGACAGCTCAGCATGCACTTCTGCTGCTGGCTCTGCCATCATCCCTGACAACAGAACCCTGCATCTTTACCCTCTGATGACACTTTGAAGTCCAGGAGCTCTCAGGGAATCTATAGGTCATTAGTGCCAGGTTAGGACTGGAAAGGTTTTCAGCTTCACTGGCTGAGCAAGTTCTGGGTCCTTAGCCTTACCGGTGGGAAAATGCTCACCCTTAAGACTACTCAGCCTGCATCCTGTATTTCAACCTAAAATCTCCCTTTTCAAATATATACTTTGTTTGCTTCATTTCCTTTAGGGTCCCCAGACTAATACAGTGCACCGGTAGAGTTTTAAATGTAGTTTTCTAAAAGATGTGATGGTGAATGATAAGGTAAATAAGATGAGCTTTGGGATGTAACTCGGCAGAGAAAGTGCTTCTGTGCCCTGCTGTCTCAACACACTGCCTTTCTTATCTTTAACTATAGAACCTTATCTTCCTCACAGATATGAAAGAATGGTTAAATAAAACAATATTCTGAAACATTCCTGGTACAGCTGGAACACACAGTAAGTCCTTAGTCACTATGGTGTTTCTGTCAATAATGAGTCTGATTTTTATAAGATAACAATGTAATCCAGGATACCAAAGGAATATTGCTGTGTTATTTTAAAGAATTTGAATATTTATTAAGGATCTTAATACTCTTTAGCCAGTATGGGATCTTGTCTTAGTCATTAGCATGAGTAAAAATGATTGGAAAAATAACAATTTGTACTTAAATATTTGGCAAAAGGTCAGCATCTGAGAAAGAAGGTTTTCCTCATCATCCTGTTTAAAGTATGGAGGAAAGACTGACCCCAGAGTGACCACATAACAAATTGGCAGAATGAAAAAACCACACGAGACTGTATGAGCTCTGCACATACAGAAATGGGAAAGGAAACAGTGGTTACTTTTCAAATTGTTGTAGTTCTCACTCAAATGAGAGCACCGAATGTACTTGAGTGCATAACAATAGTTTATATTTAGTTAGGATGTGCTCTTTTCTTGACAATCTACAGAGTATGTAAGCTTCAGATTCATACTAGTGGTGTACAGGAAAATATAATTTTAAAAATTCACTTCCAGATCATCAGTGTTATGAAAGCAGTGTGTCTTGCTCACCTCTTATGTTAAGTGATCTCTGGAGTCATTGTACTGAAAGGCATTAGATAGCTAAATGAACTACTCAAGACTCGTTATGCCAGTAATATAATATGTATCCCATTACTCTTTCAGCAGGAAAAGAGGAACCTTACCCTTACAAAGGCAGAGACTGAGAATCTGCTAATGTCTGGTTGATCTACCACAGATATGCTGATTGCAAGAGGATTGAAGTGTCAGCAATGAGTGAGACGGGAAGAGTATATCTGACTGTCCGTGTCTGCCTCCCTGTCCGTGTGTGCCTCTACACATACACACACACACACACACACACACACACACACACATATATATATATATATACACATTGGTACATTCATAGATACATAAATTAGATATATAGATTGATATAGATATATGTAGAGAAACATATATATCACATAAACACATGTGTATATACATATACATATACACACATGTATACATACACATTCTCACAACATAGACCTTTGTAGCTCCAGAGCAAAACAAAAGAATCATTCTTTTGGAGATTTGAAATCCATAATCTATGACAAGATATAACGTAGGCACAAAAATTATTTGCAGTAGGACACAGTTAATCAGTCTCAGGGAAGTAGAGCCACCGACCAGTATAATTTAATTTTGAACTGGACTGAGAATCTAACATGAATTCTGCTGCATTTC
The DNA here is from genome assembly GCA_964023405.1 of Apodemus agrarius. Taxonomy (NCBI): domain Eukaryota; kingdom Metazoa; phylum Chordata; class Mammalia; order Rodentia; family Muridae; genus Apodemus; species Apodemus agrarius. Next base: position 24,495,930 of record OZ030026.1, on the reverse strand, counting down.
ATACTTAAAACCATGGGACAGGTTGCTGTTCTGTAGGACACGAAGATAGTACTGAGAGACTGGAAAGATCAGGTGCAAGTGGCCTGGAGCATCTCTACCTTGTTTCTGGGAATAGTGTTCACGTCTATCTACTCAAGAAAAATTTAAATAAAAACCCAGTAAGCATCACCTACTGTGTGCTGGGCAATGCGTATGTCCTTTACCTCTTCCCAAGAAACATCATAAGTGTACCTCAAGTTTAGAGTGGTTGGTTTACTAAACATAGAGTGAAGTAAATTCTTCAGGCATCAGAAATATTTTAAAATTCTCACCTATCACTTGTCCACTGTAAGGAATTTTATAGTCATCATAAAGTTGGGAGGAATAGCAAACACATTTACTGCGTGGCAAATACTGCTGCAAATATTTTACACAGATTATCTCATGTGATGCTCCCCCCAGATCAACTTATTCTACAGGTGCAATACAAATAAAGCAAGAGGCATCAAATGGTTTGTCTAATATTGCACAGCCACTAAGTTATGGACCAGGGAATCACAAAAAAGCATGCTGATTTCAAACTAAGGACTCTGTTAAAGCTACACTTCCATTGAGTGGGGAGCAAATTATTAGGGTTTTGACTTTTCTTTTACTTAAACTTATTGTAATGTTTCTTAAATTTTAATGTATTCACAGATTCTTATATAAAGGTTATACATGTTCAACTCAAATTTGCCTGGCAGTATTGGGGATTTCAACAGCAATTTTGCCTTACTAGCTTGAGAAATTAAATCTCCTATGAAGCAGTCTTACTCTAATATGCAAAATTGCATGCAGACAGTAATACCGGTGCTCCTTAGCATTGTGTTTGTATATGTTAATCACAGATGAATTGCCAACTCATCAGTGGCCATGCATTTTAGTAAAATTAATCTACATAAGGCATATCTGCTCATTTCTCTTTCCTGTTCCTTCTCTTCCACCCTGTCTATTCATTACTCATTCATAACAATGGGCTAAGTTTGTGAACCAAGCAAAACAACACCTGCACATGGGTCTCTTAATGAGCATCATACTCCCTTTTGCTGAGCAACAAGCCTTCATACCACTCAGTATTGAATTAACTTAAAACAGGCTGAGTGTTAAACAACAGAATTTTCTGTATAAAAAATGTTCTGTGTATGACACAGTTGTGTGTGTGAGAGAGAGAGGTGTGCACATGTCACTCACATGTAACATTAGAAAACTAACTTAAGGGTCAGTCCTTACCTTCCTATTTGATGAAGCATTGATTGCTGATAAGCCCAGGAGATTGCTGGTGTCTTCTTGTCTCTCCCAGCCACACATCTCACCTTTGCAGCATCGGGATTATACACATGTAGCATCTACTTTCTGTGTGTTCTGGCAGTTCAAACCTTGGTCTTCACTCTTTCATGGCAAGCATTCTTACCCACCAAGTCATGGCCTCTGCATCAGCTCCTGATTCCTGACCTGCTTGAGTTCCAGTCCTGACTTCCTTTAGTGATGAGCAGCAACATGGAAGCATAAGCTGAATAAACCCTTTCCTCTCCAACTTGCTTCTTGATCATGATGTTTGTGCAGGAATAGAAACCATGACTAAGACAGACTTAGTAATTAAAATGTGTGTGTGTGTGTGTGTGTGTGTGTGTGTGTGTGTGTAGGTGTGTAGGTGATTACTCAGCTGGTAAACCATGAACTGCTTAACTTTGGATCCACATAAAAGCTGTGTGTGCATGACAGCCTGCCTCTAGCCCTAGCCCAGGAAGAGCAGAAAAAGGAAGTACACCTGGCACAAACTGGCTAGTGAGGCTAGCCAAACTGGAGAGCTCCGGGTCCATGAGAGATGCTGTCTTCATGTTTAAAGAGGAGAATTATCAAGGAAGACATTCAGCATCATCTTCAGTGCACACTTTATGTGCACAGTCCACTCACCCACATATGAACACACATACACCCGTTCAAACATATTACCCAGACAAACATGCAATTATGTAGACAGTTGGAGGCTGGAAAGATTGCTCAGTGGTTAAGGGCTCTGACTGCTCTTTTAGAGGACCCAGGTTCCATTCCCAGCACCCACATGATGACTCATAACTGTAACTGCAGTTCCAGGAGATCCTCTGCCCTCTTTTCTCCTCTGCAGGCACCAGACAGGCACACAGTACAAAGATATAGATGTAGACATAATACTCATACACAATCAATCTAGCAACCAATCAAATAGGTAAAATGTACCCTAGGAATGATGTATAAAAATGATCTGCGATCTTCACATGCACACACATGCATACCACACACACACACACACACACACACACACACACACACTTGCATGTAGACATACATATAGACACAAATAATTGAAAATAATAGTTGCTTAAATCTACAGATAAATTTAAGATACACAAAAATTATATCTTAGTATTCATATTCTAATGTATTGTGAGAATAATAAAGATGTAATTTGGATATATGTCATTGTGGTATTTTTATATATGAGTGGACAATAGAGATGGTGTGTTTCACTCTAACACATTTTATCTGTCATCAACCTTGGGAACCATTTGTGGCTGCCTTTATCCTGTTTTTATATTTTCACACTTTATCTTTTAAGTAAAAGTTATTGGGTCTTAACTTTCCAATATTCCAATGTCAAAAGTAGAATAAGACAGTGGCTGGTTGCCCAGTTTGCATTTTATCCACATGAAAACATCCAAGTCATGAGTGATGCCGCGGCATTATTAATAAATTGTTGAGGAAGCAAGAAGTTTATGCCAAGAAGATGATGAAGTTTAACCGGGACGTCGTCTGCAGGAAAACAAAAACAGTTTTTTAAATGAAAATCATTGTATTTATATGACAACATAAGTAAAATAGATATTACATAAAAGCTAATTGGTACATGTAATTATTACATTAAAGTCCACTGTTAGAAAATATAGAGGGTCTACACACAATGATCTGATAACATTGAAGAAACATATAGAAACGGCTTAAATAGAATAATAATGATAAATTGGTCAACATAGAAAATATATCTATACTAATTGACTAAGCATATAGAAAATTTTTCTGATAAAATTGAATGTTTTCAAGGAAAATAGTGCTCATCTGAAAAGATTTGCCTCATATTAATAATGATATAGCTAAGATTCAGTAAGACATCTTAACATATTTTAATTGGCAAAAAATAATTTTGCATGCAGAAAAATGATCAAATAATCACATTTTCTATACAGACAAAAGAGAGTCTTCAAAATTACCCATGAGCTTAATGAAATAATATAACTATATAAGCTTTTCAGTCACAGAAAGCACACACAGGCTTTTGTAAGTTCAATGACAATTTTAAATGATTTTTCTCCAAAATAGGAATAATATTTTCCCCAAAAGTATAATTGTGAAGAAATGTAACTTTGGTCTGAATATATGTGATCTCAGAACCTTGTAGATTTATTTTCAAATTTATTTCCATAAAATATCTCCTAAATGTTGTTTTTCAATGGCAAGTTACTTTTCAATGCACTCTTTGCAAGGCAGATAAACAGCATTACTTGTGTTTCAGATTATGTAAAAGCCATATAGCTTCAATTAATTATTATAGAGCATATGTATGTATCTATACCATCACACACTAGGCCATAAATGTGTACAATTATGGTGCAATTAATCAAATGTTAAAAATTGTAATGACTGAAGTTGAATTCACAGTCTATGATTTTTAATATTGGTTTTCTATTTGAGAGGATATAAATAGAAAGGAGGTAAACCTCTAGGTTTTCTAGATTAGATCATCCAAGGTAGAATTACAGTAAATAGCAGCATCCCATTGATGAGGGTCTTAAACTGAATAAAAAGGTTAATCCAAGCTAAACACTAGTATTTTGTCAGAGTAACAAGAAAAGCAATGTAGGTTCCTGAGTTTAATAAAAAAAAGTACCCCTAAACGCTCTTTTGTATTTAAAAGGTACAGCAATTTACAGTTCATAAAAGATTTTATATTTCAATTTTGCTGTCAACAATTCCCTTGTCATGAGTGTGAGCTTTCTGTTGCTGAACCAATGTATCTAAGCGAAAGAGCCCATGGGAAGAACAATGGATTCAGAGATTTCTGGGTTTTAGGGCAGTAACAAAGCAGAAATATCACTTAATGACAGTTGGAAAATGGTCACAAAGAAAGAAATGAATCTGGGCACTAAGGTACACCTCACAAAGACATGCTTCTCATGAACTCCTCCCTCAAAGTAGTTACCATCTTCAGTTCTTACCTTCCCTGAATAAAGTCATGGAAGGTATCAATCAATCACTAATCCATTATTTCTAGTCAGTGGATTAACCCTCTGGTGGGTTTAAGGCATGTGTAACTCCATCACATTTCAAAAGCCAATCAGACCACCACCAAGCCTTTAACATGTGTCCCTTGAGGGAGTATCAGACATAAACAATGAGTTTCTCAAATATCAAGAATTTGGAAAGTCAACATTAATGTTGATTACAAATATCCAAGTAAAATCAAGCTTGGTTATGAGCCACTTTGAAAAAGGCAGCATAAAAGACAGTGCAGAGACAATAAGTGAAAAGCAGAATGCTTAAGCTTACATAACTGTGAACTTCCTGAATTAAGAAATCCTTACAGTAATTTGAAGTTTGAACACAAGTTGACGTTCAGCCTGGCATTGGTGTCATGTTAGGGTGTAGTATCTTTGACACATGACTGTATCATGATTCATCTCTAAATCACACCATAAAGGTGAACATTCCTAAAGAATGGGGAACCGTGCACCTGAAGTCATAGTTCTTTCAATCCATGGAAGAAGCATCTGTAGCCAAATAGGGGAGTGGGTTGCAAAGGGCTGGAGATCTACTAAGAAAGAAAAGTGACTTGTCAGTAATAAGCATTGCCCACAGGCTTGGTACTACTGCTTTCCTATAACTAGAGCAGGAAATGGATGCATCCCCCAGCATACTCCTCCTTTCAAAAGACATATTTTTCAAGACATATTCAACATGACAATATTTTCCATGGACCTATCTTGTCAACTCTATATGGAAAATGAATAGATGGTATTTTCTTTATTTTTACGTCATCTGGAAAGGTTTCCCTCCTCCCCCCCCCCCGGAATAAATCCTTTCAAAAAGAAATCCAGGGACAAAGGGGAGGGGAATAATATCAAACATGAGATACAAATGATAGGAACAGAAAAAGAAAAGCAATAAAGGAGATGAATAAAATTGAAAGATAGGAATATAAACGCTGCAATTTTCTCGCTTATTGTTTTGTTCTGAATGATATTGAATGCAACAATTAACCTGGCACTCACCTCCACCCACACGCGCATCGACTCAGCATGAGCTCCTCACATCACTAGTTATGAGCTGCACTTGCAGAAAGCTGTTAACTTGCTCATTTGTCATCTCTACTCTCCCCTAAATATTTTATTACATCAACCAGTGTGAAAGCCCGCTGATACCAGATGTAGATGGACAGTCTCAAGAGCGCTAATGTTTATACACCCTCTCCATAAAAGTGAACCCTAGATGACATACATACATAAATATATATACTATATATATATATATATATTTAAAATATGCTGCACATATATGTCTATGATTAATATATCAATAGTCTGAATAAAAATGCCAAACACTCTATACCAAAACATTATTATGGGGGATATCGCTGGTGAACATGTGAAAAGCTTGGGGTGTGGAAGTTAAAGGATTCCCACTTGATGATAAAATTTCTGCAGGTTCAGTGAGGTGAAGGTTCTGTTTTCCTTTGGCTTCCCCTCCTTTCCCCTGCAATTATTAAATTGGTGTTAATGGTAATTGCTGCAGAACTGATGAATCTTCATACTCACACTTTTTTATTCATTTTCTGGCAAACATTTTACCTGAATAATCTAATCATTATTTTGAAGTCTGTCTTCTTTCTACAGCGAAAGCAAGACTATCTTTGTTCATCTGGAATAACGCAGTCTCTTCACTGTTTCCATTAATACCTCTATTCCTCATGAAATATTGGTATTTTTGTCTCTGTCCTGTTCTATCTCTACCAAATATTTTCTATTTCAGGATAGGGATGTAGCTCAGAGGTAGACTACTTTATTTAGTATATGTGAAGATACTCAGCAATTCAATACTCAGAGGCTCAATACTCAGCAACTCTCTCTCTCTCTCTCTCTCTCTCTCTCTCTCTCTCTCTCTCTTTCTCACACACACACACACACACACACACACACACACACACACACACCATCAACAGCAACATGCCCTTCAATTTCATTATTATTTTTCAATTTACAGATCTGTTAAACTTAAACCAGTTGAGACTTGTGTCTTGTTTTAGCAATATTAGGAGATAAGAGCAACTACAAAAATCAGAATTATTTCAAAGAAGTATAGAATTTTTTCTGGTTGAACACGGGGATATTTTTAGGAAATGTAAAGGGTGCTAAGAAATCCCAAGTGTTTAGAATTAGGCCCAAGCCTCTCCATTCCCCTAATTGTGTGCTACTAATTCGATCTACAGATATCAAATATTATTGTGGTTGGCTCTTTGAAATTAAAGGACAGATAGTAAATATGTTTTAAGAACTGAACTTGTATTGAACATATCATTATTCCCTAAACACATGATATAGCAACTATTTATATTGTGGCAGGTATAATCTGGGGATGAAAGTTTATGGAATAATATTTGTCAATTTTATTAAATTACTATGCTAGTTTATATAATACTTAGGCATCTGAAGATGTTTAAGAATATCCCTTAAAGACAGGAGAAACAGCTGTGTGTATTTTCACGTCTGCCATGATGAACATTGAAGGAAATGGTATTGGGTATCTTTTTAACCAATTAATCAAGTAGTGCTTATATGCAAAGTCTTATCAATGTAGCCTGAAAATGGATCTTTTCTTATGTAAATGATTAGGATAGTGTCAAGTTATAGAACTTTGAATCTTTATTAATTATATTTGTTTAAAAAAATCTTTATGGTAAGTGCTCACAGACTGTATCAAGAACTTCATATCATTTTGAGGCTGTTTGGAATGAATTCTCAACTCCATGGTAAAAATATTTTTAAATTAAGATAGTTTGCTTGTTAGTGAAAATTTATAAGTATTGCAGTTTTTTTTCTCTTAACTCAACTAGCTCCCAAATAATTGAGACTAGGCTATTACATTTATTTAACAGCTTTTAGCTCAACAATTGAGCAGTATTACTCTATTTTAAACCTCTAAGCTAATCTGGCTACCTCCTGAAAGGGCCAGCATAACATTACAAACTCTATTTTGCATTCAGACCACCTTGACATTACTTATGTTAAACTTTTCCTTAATATAAACTCAGTTACTGAAAAAGAGAGAAAGAAAAGAAAAAAAGAAAGAAAAAGCACAACTTGCTCCAGGAACCTTGCAGTGAGCACAAGGTAAACAGCTGAATATGCATAGCCACCCATCCTGTTCCTTGGAGGCCTTCACTTGTTTCCAGAGAGAAAGAGCAAGCAAACACCTTAGCACCACTGTCACCATTTATTAGCTGAACTAAAATTCATTATGCCTTAAACTTATGGTCTATATCTATTATTTTGTATTTTTCTCTTTAGTACATTATTAGGTGTAAGTCTGTTTGCTAACTGCATACAGACTATAAAAATACAAGGAGTTATTATGAACATCTATAGTGTAGACATAGCCATGTTATATAAATCAATAGATCTTAAAATTCTATGAGCCCTTTGATATAAACAGAATTCATCACCTTACATAACTACAAATATGATACTGGTAGTAGCTGCAATAACAGTAAGGCCAGTAGAGAGCAGTACATGCACTAACTTTTAAAATCGATTTTGAATTACAATTAACAAAATCATATGCCTTATTGCTTTATATTTTATATTTTAGCCATTTAATTAGATTGGCTTCTTTTTACTTGAAAATTAAGGCACTTCAACATCTCACTAAAGTTTTCTATGTCCTTTGAGTGCTCCTATGTTATTTCTTTTGGTGTAAGTAAAATGATCAACAAAACCAGTATCTAGATGGATGCCGGAGAGATGGCCCTGTGGGTAAGAAGGCTTTGATGCACAATCATGCCAGTGTCCACATAAAATTTTAGATAAGGTCATGTGCATGTTCATAATAGTGCTTTGTGGGCAAAGACATGACATGACTGCTCGGTGTGGTATTATTCTAGCACCAGGGCAAATAAGAGATATTTTATCTTGATGGAATAAAGTAGAAAGTAATACAGTAGGACATATCATACCCTACTATGGCCTTCTCTGGCCTATGTGCATCTATGTATGTTCAAATGTCAACACATCATAAAAACACATAATACACACAAATATCTATCCATGATTTATTGTAAAACATGAAAATTAAAGTTGATAAGAAACAACATATCTTTCAAACAACTATGATCTTGGATATAAAATGTTCAATTATAGAAATACTATGTGTAACAATGCATATGATCAATAGGTAGAACATAAACACACTACACATACAATATTTATATGCCTTAAAGTATGTGCACATGATAAATGTACATATTTTATCCTATAAGGCTGAAGATTTTAAGTTTTAAGCTTCTAGACTATCTTTCTTTAGACATTCACACTATTGACTTCTTAGTGGAAAATTAACAATCACTTTGACTTACTATATTGCTGCAAAGTTTATGGTATACATTTTAAATGAAAAAATGGTGATCATTCTGGGGCAACATGTCTTATTTAATCACTTTAGAATTTAAAAGTCAAAACCACTGTGATATTTATATGGACATGAGGAATCATGTGGCATACAATGAGTGGTGTATGCTAAGAGCTTGTCACAGGCATTGTTGTTGTTGTAATACTGAATTATATAATTAGAAAGAGGCACATTCAAACTAGTCCACAAAATAGAAACAGAAGGGACACTGCCCAACTAATTCTATGAAGCCACAATTACACTGATACCAAAACCACACAAAGATACAACAAAGAAAGAGAACTACAGGCCAATTTCCCTTATGAATATCGATGCAAAAATACTAAATAAAATTCTTGCCAACCAAATCCAAGAGCACATTAAAACGATCATTCACCATGATCAAGTAGGCTTCATCCCAGGGATGCAGGGATGGTTCAATATACGGAAATCCATCAATGTAATCCACTACATAAACAAACTAAAAGAACAAAACCACATGGTCATCTCATTAGATGCAGAAAAAGCATTTGACAAAATTCAGCATCCTTTCATGTTAAAAGTCCTGGGAAGAACAGGAATTCAAGGCCCATACCTAAACATAGTAAAAGCAATATACAGCAAACCAGTAGCCAACATCAAACTAAATGGAGAGAAACTTGAAGCATTCCCACTAAAATCAGGGACTAGACAAGGCTGCCCTCTCTCTCCATATCTTTTCAATATAGTGCTTGAAGTTCTAGCAAGAGCAATTAGACAACATAAGGAAGTCAAAGGGATACAAATTGGAAAGGAAGAAGTCAAACTATCATTATTTTCAGATGATATGAAAGTATATGTAAGTGACCCAAAAAACTCCACCAGAGAACTCCTACAGCTGATAAACAACTTCAGCAAAGTGGCTGGTTATAAAATCAACTCAAGCCTTCCTGTACTCAAAGGACAAGCAGGCTGAGAAAGAAATTAGGGAAATAACACCCTTCACAATAGCCACAAACAATATAAAGTATCTTGGCGTGACTCTAACCAAACACGTTAAAGATCTGTATGACAGGAACTTCAAGTCCTTGAAGAAAGAAATCGAAGAAGACCTCAGGAAATGGAAAAATATTTCATGCTCTTGGATTGGCAGCATCAATATAGTAAAAATGGCCATCTTGCCAAAAGCAATCTACAGATTCAATGCAATCCCCCATCAAAATCCCAAATCAATTCTTCATAGATCTAGAACAAGCAATTCTCAAATTCATATGGAGTAACAAAAAAAACCAGGATAGCTAAAAATATTCTCAACAATAAAAGGACTTCTGGGGGAATCAATATCCCCGTCCTCAAGCAGTACTACAGAGCAATTGTGTTAAAAACTGCATGGTATTGGTACAGCGACAGGCAAGTATATCAATGGAATAGAATTGAAGATCCAAAAATGAACCCACAGAGTTATGGTCACTTGATCTTTGATAAAGGAGCTACAACCATCCAGTGGAAAAAAGATAGCCTTTTCAGCAAATGGTGCTGGTTCAACTGGAGGTCAACATGCAGAAAAATGCAAATTGACCCACTCTTATCTCCTTGAACTAAGATCAACTCCAAGTAGATCAAGGACCTCCACATAAAACCAGACACGCTGAAACTAATAGAAAAGAAACTGGGGAAGACCCTGGAGACATGGGCACAGGGGGAAAATTCCTGAACAGAACACCAATAGCTTATGCTCTAAGATCAAGAGTTGACAAATGGAACCTCATAAAATTACAAAGTTTCTGGAAGGCAAAAAACACTGTCAGAAAGACAAAACAGCAACCAACAAATTGAGAAAAGATCTTCACCAACTCCACATCTGACAAAGGGCTAATATCCAGTACATACAAAGAACTCAAGAAGTTAGACCCCAAAGAATCAAATAACCCTATTAAAAAATGGGGTACAGAGCTAAACAAGGAATTTTTACAGAAGAAATTCGGATGGCTGAGAAACACCTTAAGAGATGTTCAACATCATTAGTCATCAGGGAAGTGCAAATCAAAACAACCCTGAGATTCCATCTCACACCAGTCAGAATGGCTAAGATTAAAAACTCAAGAGACAACAGGTGCTGGCGAGGATGTGGAGAAAGGGGGTCACTCCTCCATTGTTGGTGGGATTGCAAGATGGTACAACTGCTCTGTAAATCAGTATGGCGGTTCCTCAGAAAATTGGGCATGACTCTTCCAGAGGACCCTGTCATACCACTCCTGGTATATATACCCAGAGGATTCCCCTGCATGCAATAAAGACACATGCTCCACTATGTTCATAGCAGCCTTTTTTGTAGTAGCCAGAAGCTGGAAAGAACCCATATGTCCCTCAATGCAGTAATGGATACAGAAAATGTGGTATATTTATACAATGGAATACTACTCAGCAATTAAAAATAATGAATTCATGCAATTTGTAGGCAAATGGTTGGATCTAGAAAATATCATCCTAAGTGAGTCAACCCAATCACAAAAGAATACACATGAATTGCAATCACTGATAAGTGGATATTAAGGAGCCCAGAAGCTCTGAATACTCAAGACACAATTAGCTAAGCAAAAGATTCCCAAGAAAAGGGATAGAGAGGACCCTGGTCCAGAAAAGACTAAATCCGGTTTTGTAGGAGAGTACCAGAACAGAGAAATGGTGGGGAGGGGAGGGTGATTGGGGAAATGGGGTGGTGAGGAGGACTTATGGGACATATGGTGAGGGGGGGGAACTGGAAAGGGGAAAGGCTTTCGAATGTAAACAAAAAATATAGAAAATAAAAACATAAAAAATATATAAATAAAAAAATTTAAAAATTTAAAAAAAGAAAGAAATACTGATGTCAGGAGGAACCTGCCCTGACTTTTATCCCAAAAAAACATGATAATACTAATAATTCATAACCAAGAAAAGACTGGAAGTGATGAGTCTAAGTAGATGTTGAAACATAATGAAGGTCTGCATTTAGCTGGTCCCAACTCTTTCCTGTTGTCTGTGTAGGCTCATCATGTAGAGACACAACACACATACATATACTCAGCCTGTACAGGAACTGATGACACATCACAGGAAAGATTTGGCCAAAGTAGCCAAAGCAAAAAAAAAAAAAAAAGAAAGAGGCACATTCACACTGAGTAGTTAAAGTATAGAAGGCCACTAGAAGTATAAGAGTAGAGTAGAGAGAAGTAGAACTCACATTTATATAGCTACAAATAGAAGAATACTCTGAGTGTCTGTGAGGAAGGATGCATGCACTTGTGATTTCCAGAGTCCAGAGGTTGGAGGTTCCATCATTTTCTGCTTTATTCTCTCAAAGAGCCTTAGGGTAGAGGTTTCTTTGGTCAGGCTAGTAACTAACAAGCTCCAGGGACAGTGTCTTCTACAACCTCTTCAGTGCTGGCTTATAGTTGCTTGCCCACACTCGACTTGTTTCATGGATTGTGGGATCCAAATGCAGAACCTCATGTTTGGAAGCAAGCACTTTTAACCACCAAGCTTTCTCCCCAGTGCAATATAAATTTTAAAAAAGTTATTTGTGGGTATGTGTGTGGAGGTGTACTATTTGAGAATAAAATTCTAGTAATACTCTGAAAATATAGTCAACATTTTGATGAAATATTTTGAAAATAGGCAAGAAAGATTATATAGCTCTGTTCTCACAAGCATAACAATTAAATTCAATATATGTATCAAGGTCTTATTTGAGCTTTATAATATGTAGGTGAGCCTGTCCATGCCTGTGTCACATGCACACATTCAGACTAGTGTGTATATATATACTGAAAAGACTTTGTAGTTGTTTATTCCTAGTGAGTGGACTGTTGGAATAATCCTTGGATTGTTTTCTGTATGCACTGACTTAGTCTTAAATATCCAAAGCAAAATCTTTATCAAAAATAAAATTATCTATACAGGGAGGTGGTGGCACATACCGTAATCCCAGCACTCGAGAGGTAGAGGCAGGAAGATCTCTGAATTCAAGGTCACCTGGTCTACAGAGTGAGTTCCAGGACAGCCTGGCTAAACAGGGAAACTCTATCTGGAAGGGAAAAAATGAAAATAAATAGGATAAATAAAAAGATAACCAAAATGTACCTACCGTGTCTTACCTAGGTAAGGGCATGAAATTTTCCTATTTTCTTCATTGTGGAGGACAGCCAATGAATTCATGAAATTGTTAGACAAATAGATGGAGCTGGAGAGCATCATACTAAGTGAGGTAACTCAGTCTCAAAAGAATATCCATGGTATACACTCACTGATAAGTGGATATTAGCCTAGAATCTTGGAACACCAAAGACACATACCAAATGATGTCTGAGGAGAAGGAAGGAGTAGACCCTGGTTCTGGAAAGGTTCAATGCATCAGTGTAGGGGAATACCAGAACAGGGAAGTAGGAATGGGTGGATGGGGGAAAAGAAGGAGGGAAAAGGGCATGTGGTACCTTTAGGGGGTGGAGAACCAGGAAAAGGGAAATGAAATGTAAACAAAGAATATATCCAATTAAAAAAAGAAAGGCTAGATAAAAATATTTATTATACTTGATATGACATAGTTAATACATACTAATCCTAGATAATAGGTACCATGAGACACTAATGCAAAGTTAAAGCTTTCATTTGTTGGTTTCTTTTCACTCATACTAAAATTTTCAAGAAGCTATTATAAAGTCTTAAGCGGATCTAATATGTGAGTGGATGATACGAACAGGAAATGAAAATACTTTGAGAAGGAGGAAAGTTTGTGGAGACATTGCAGTACGGGAAGCAGATCTGCCTAAGAACTGTACAGACTCTGAGAGGTTTAAGAGGCAGGAGAGTCATGATCCTGAAGGGTCTACCCAAAGGGCAAGAGGTCAGCCAGTACCTGAAGACTCAGAAAGGTGAGAAGCTGGTGCATGGGTGTTCCACTTTAGAGAAGCATAATTTGCCCTTACTAGTAAATTTGAAAAACTCATGTTTTTGCACCAGAAGGATCATGTTTAAATTGTACAATTTTTCCCCTTCTGAATTATAGCATTAGAGGATTTTTTAAAAAGTAGAATTCTTCTGAATGTGCTGACCATGTCAATGGCAAATTTATCCCTTAAACTTGCTAATTACTGACATCTATGTTTGTTGGCATGTCTACTGTAAATTCTGTTACCAGCCCCAATTACTGTACTGTGAGAAAATATGAGAAGAATTAAAAAATGACTTTTATGTCTATTCCTTCATAATATTCTTAATTAATTCTACAGTACCAAATTTAGAGGAAAATTATACTGCTGGCTGGAATAAGGTAAACTGGATTTAGAGAAATTAAGACTACAAGTTTTCAAGAGAAAGCTATTTGAATCCTCTTTTAAATGAGGCTAAAATCTGGGCCCAGGAAACAGTTCATCAGGTAAGGTGCTTGTTCACAATCATGATGGCCTGAGGTTTTTCCTATATAGTATTTGATGTCCTCATGCCTGATACAAAAATATCAGTGAGGCAAACCTGGAAATATTGCTCAGATAAAATACACAAAATGAGGTCCTGCAAAACCAGTGTTTATGGATACCTCTAAATGTATCTACTTTATTGGCCATTTATATTTATATTTTAGTTTTCTCTCTTCATCAAAGCTAAACAAAAGCTATAGATTAGTGTTTGGCACACAGCAAGAAGTTAAGGTACATTGAATAAATGGAAAATCTTTGATTCAGGCTGCCTGGGGTTGTGGTTTAGTAAGTCAGAGGTAGAGCGAGTGTGTGAGCATGTGGCTTTCAGCCATGCAGCACTATTACCAATCTTCAGTATCTGGTACAGCAAACAGATACAATCTTTTACTCATAGTTAACTAAAAAAATTAAGTTCATAGTGATAAAAATGTTAAATATTGTGAGATCACCCCAAAATTAGAAATATGAAGAAATAATGGAGGAAAAAAGGAACACTTTATAGTTCTGAATCATGTTATTTCCACACAAAAAGCAGAGTAAAAATATTATATTTGTAGTTTATATGACAATGATGTGAGAAAATACAGATAAGATCCTGCAACAGAAGAGCAATTATTTGGATTTCAGCTTTCCTCCCTTTAAAACTTTTTTATTAGTTTGAAGTAAATTAAAAATAATGAGAATTGACTTTTAATATTTTCACTTCATCTTTAATTTTCTGATATCCAACTCTAAATTAGTAACCCTTCATTCTGCTGTTAGCAAGTTTTACTGTAGATAAAACCAAACCATTTTCCCTTAATGTTCATTATTATTTGTAGCTTCTTTTGTAATTGGCATGAGGTGAAAAGTTCATTACATTTCTGTTAAGCATGTTATTTTTCACGATTTGACCCTCATTGGCTTGTTATTTCCTGACAGTCTACCACAAACTCTTGATTTTAGTCACATGTATCTGTCTCCCTTTTGGACCTGGCTCACTTTGTCTCTAGGATGTTGTATTTTGTACCTTGGTCCTTGGTGAATCTAAAATTATTCTAGAACTAATTTAATTGCCAGCTTTTTTCATTCTCTACACAGTATTTAGTGCAATTTATTGTTTCATATACTTTATTATCTCAAGCGCATAGAGCAATGTTTGGCAGACAGCAAGAATACAAAGAATCTGTTAAAGCAACAAACAAATAGACACTAAAGCAAAGTAAGAAAAACCATAATTTTCTAATGATGAGTTTAAAACATTTACATACAAAAGTATAGGTTGATTCTTCCTCTTAATTTAATGCCATTTTGACAAAGCCAAAATGAGTTAGGAAAGCTATTGTGATACTTTGAATCAGTCAAAAATAATTTCCAACACTCAGGCTGAGAGAGTTTCAGTTAGAAGGTGCTGTTTTTCTCATGTAAAACTGTGCTTGTTATACTCCATTTAAAACTTGGCTAAACATATTTTCTTGGTATGCTAATGCCTTTTGCAAAGCTTCTTCTTGATTCTGCCATGTAATTTAAAAAGATTCAATTAAGGGAAGAGGATTTAACTAGCTTTGAATGAAATTTCTAGCAAGAACAGATTTTATATTTCAAAGCAGACAGTTGTTTTATTATTAGCTGTATTGGTTTACATTGAAAACAGAATGTTTGCCTCCTTAAGTTCCTGCTGTCTGACTATATCTCCAGCAATGTGAAGAGTGGCTCATGGCCGGGGGAGGGTGTCAGGGGATGAGACTAAGAGTCAGACTAACACCTGCAATTCAGAAATAAATGTTTGAAACACTAAGTATTCAATAAGGTAAAGTGTTAGGTTTTCTTCACCCAAAACATAGGCACTCCTGGAGATAGGTGCTAATGTTACCAAGCAAGTGGTTCAGTGTCTCTGAGCCTTAGTTTATATATCTCCAAAATGGAATAAAAATAATATACTTTTCTGAACTGTAAAGACTGGGAGAATATCAAACACACTCCCAATCCTTGAACATATGAGATGAGTAGTAAGGTATTTATTAAGTTAATTCTATTGAAAATGTGTTGCCAGTAAATTAAACTACTAAGGAAATAATATAGTGACTGTGTAACCAGACAGCTAAGACTAAAATGTAATTGCATATATTTTAACAAATCTAATGGAAATAAAAAGAAGCAGTAATGGAATAAGTCAAGCATGCTGACTCTGTTGAAACATGAAGTTGGGAACTTCAGTGATCAATGGAACAATTGTTCATGAAACTGAGCATGGGCATATGTATATCCAAGCACAAAATAAAATTTAGGACATTTTTCTATGTCTCCCCATGAATGACAATGAAAAGCACTAGTTCACAAATAAATTCAATGAAAACAAGTGGGTACACATGCTGACTCATAAATACTTTTCTACAAGTGTTTAAACATAAGCTAGAGATACTGAATCTATCAATACTTGGTATAATAACTAATAGATACCTGGTGAATGATGCTTCCTCTTGTAGTTCTTGATTAAAAAAAGGAGACAGTCGAGGCCCCTCAAAACATAAGAAACATTATCAAATGTTGCTTCTGGAGAGACATTGGGAAACAGAAAACTCCAGTTGCTGAAGCACAAATTTCATATCACAAATTATGTTTAAAGTATTCCATTAATGGCTAAGGGACTGGTATTTTTTCATCCTCAGTTACTGGATTAGCTTTGATATTTTGTGCAAAGCCTTGAAACTCATTATATACTCAAGACAAACAATTGGATTTCTTCCTCTTACCTCCTTTAGGGCATGTGTATACTGATTGTCCGTTAAGAGCTACAGATCCCTTCTCCTGCAATGCTTTCTTTCTATGGCACTTGGGAAACTTCCTGCACAGAATTCTACTCCTTGTTCACTGTCACACATCAAGGTCTAAGTACAAAGAAAGAAGGCTACATCTTGTCAGTCTTTGTAGGAATAGTTCCTAGCATGGTCCTTTGACTAATAAAGAGCTAATAATACACTAATGAATGCATAATTGATAGCTTATACTAATGAATGTATATAGTCTACTACTCTTAAAAAAAACCCATTCCCCAAAATATAAATGTATCCCACCCAATCCATATGTTTTGTAGGTTTATGATCTTGGAATATATTCTTTTCCATCAAAAGCTCAGAAACAGCAGAGGTCCTGCAAATTAGGATCAGCTTCCTCCTATTATCTGATGACTTTCCAATGAATGAAGCTGTTCCCTTGTTTGACTGATGAAGAAACTGAGGATCTACAAGGAACCTAGAGTTTGTCAGATAATAGGAACGATGAAAAGTTGAATTTCATGATCAAAATTCTTAAACTTAAAACTCTTAGAAGATGAGTATGTTGGAATACTACGTTCAGTGTTTCTGTGAGGATCTGTTGCATAGATAGATGGCCAGTCATCTTCGACTTTTCAAGTTCTGATGAATGTCTACTGCTTTCCCCCTCTTGGTGCCATTAGAAGAATGTAGCATTGGTCATACACAAATACTCACTAAATACTCTGCAACCCAGTGGGTCTGCCTCTGAGAGTCTCTAGGTCTCAATGATGAAACCAGAATCAGCATCTTGGCACTGTGCCCACCCATCTCTGTAAAGCCCAGAGGAGGTTTCTTGATGTTTCTTCATGGTTTGATAAGAAAATGAGGCTTAGTAAAGATTAGTGAAAGTTGGGATTAAAGTCAGTATTTGAAGACTCCAGGAACTGAAGCATGATCAACTGACTCTGAAATAAGGCCTTTCACACTATCAACCTGTAATTCTGAGGGTGCGGAGACAAAACAATGAATCCCCGGGTTAATGGTCCCAAATATCCGTGGCTCAACTCTTGTCATACATGCTAATTAATCAATAAATAACACTCCTGGATGCAAGTTTCTTTTAGATTAACACAAGAGGGTCCCAGATAGATACCGTTTCACTGACAGAAACTCGTTTTTTATTTTAAAACTTTTTAAGGAAGTTTGTTCATCAAGGCAAGTTATTTTCCTAGGCAATACACCCAGCTGCTAAATGAGCACTGACCTATCGAACCCTGGTCCTCGGTCGGTTACCTTGTACTGTTGAGAGTGGACGTTCTAAACAAAAAGCTCAACAGAAATTAACAGCAACTACAATGATGTACCAACATCTCCCATGGCTAGTGGCATTTCCTCTGGAAAGGGATGTGGAAAGGGAGGTTGAAAATTTTCTTCATCTGAAAAAAATTCTGTCCCCACCTCTCTACTCCTGTCTCTTCTGCTTCTGTGTCCTCTTCCTCTGTGTTCGAGTGCATTCTGACCACTATGCTAGGGTAGAAAGTTGAAAGACAGCAAACCTGCTGCAGCCAGCCAGGGCTCCTGATGGGTGGATGAGCAAAGTTCTAGGGCTGAGTGTTCCTTTCTCAGCTCCTGGCCAGGCAGGCGCTCGCGGATACCTGCCCTGCTGGGCGTCTCACTGAAGATCCGCCGCGGCTGAACAGTTGAGTCTCCATCTGGCTCCCAACCCACCCAAGCTTTCTTCTCCTCCATCACCACCTTCCTGCCTCCCCCTCCTCCCCCTCCTTTCCGTCTTCCCTCTCCACCCCCGCCCCCAATCTCCTCCTCTTTTTCTCACTACAAGCGGTTGCTGATGCTGAAGCCGAGCGTCACTTCGGCTCCCACGGCAGACATGGCGACATTGACAGTGGTCCAGCCGCTTACTCTGGACAGAGGTAAGGGAGCGGCTGGTCCGTCAGGCCACACTGTCCGCACCGCTTCGCCCTCCGCCCTGCCCAGTCCCACAAGGAAGGCAGGATGCGCTCGGTCAGGGGCAGCTGGAGGAGGAGGATCAGCCCAGGAGGGTTTCGCTCCCGGAGCAGGACACTTTCTTCCCCTCTCTCCTTGCCTGGTCCCCGCCGCCCCTTCTTGCTGCGCTCGCCGGGGCGTGGGTGCTTGCCAGGGCTCGGATGCTTCAGCTGCCAGTCTCAGTCCCTCGCCGGGTCGCCTCTGGGCCCCGGCTTTGTTGGAGAGGATGCGCGGGCACCGCTGAGCGCTGGTGACCGGAGGTTGGAGAGGGGCAGAGAAAGCTCTCCCGGCTAGAGCTGCTAAGGGACCAGTGGGGAAGCCAGCTGCCAACTGCGGGCGCGGGGACCCGGAGGGAGGAAGTTTGTCCCCGTGCTGGAGACGAGGGTCTGTGCAGCTGCGGTGACTAGGAGATCGCGCCGGGAGCTTGGCTGGGTAGCTGGGTGCAAAGCCGCGGGGCTGCCGAGCCAAGGCGCTGCCCTCGGGCGAAAGGGCAAAGCAGAGCCCGAGCAGCCTTCGCCAGCTCGGGGACACCGCATCCCGGAGCCGAGCCGGCTTGGCTCCGGCTTCCCGTCCGGAACTGAGGCTCGGGTCGCGCGGTACTCCTTCAGCTTGCAGTTCCAGGGAGGTAGCAACTCCTGTCTCCCGCTCTAGCAAACCTTGTTCTTCGCCAGCCAAGTGCACCTCAGTGCCTGGGCTGCAGAAGGCGCAGAGACAAAGCGCAAGCCGGGTAACTGTTTAACTTCTAGCCTGTGACCTGTGCGTCCTACTCTGGCTGAATGGGAAACAGCGTTTGCTCAAACCTGCCCAAACCTGGTTACCTGTTTCTCCTCTAAGATCGGGCCCTGCCTAGTGCACCCGAGTAGTACCTGGCTGTAAATGGGAGTTTCCTGTCTGCCTCACCAGTTCCAGTTACTAGGACGCCAGAGTCCCAGCTCTGCAGAGAGAGGGCACCTCTAGCTCTGGGTCTGCAGCGGCGGGGCTTAGGACCCGGTGCAGCCATTTGAAAATGCTGTGCTCAGAAGAAAACGATTTAGTCCTTGTCCCTCAAAATTTTCTCTTTCTGGAAGATTAAACTAGCGGGCCCAGGAAGGCAAAAAGAGCATCTTACTGCGAGCACAGAGGCAAAGCTCGTAAACTGTGTTTGAGGTTCTTAATTTGGAGAGATCTTTAACTCAATCTGTTGGTGCCAAAACGGATATTATGCGGTGCCCATAGCAACCTTACTTAGGGTAAGAGTTGAAAAATAATTGATTTTTATGTTGGGAAATGTTCACTTACAAGCTTGCAAATTAATAACAGTAAAGAGCTCAGAAGTCCCGTCGTATAATCTATGATTTTGGTCCCAGTATCATCTGTACTAAGCAGGATAAATCCATTGCTGGTAAGAGCCAAGCAGATGGCAGGCTATTAAAAAGAATGGGTTTCCAAAGTATTTCTGCTTTAATGTGATGAGCTCTTCTATTGTCCCATTACTGAATTACAGTCATTAAACATCCCAAGTTTAACTATATTAAACATCCCAAGTTCTAACTATGTTAGAAGCAAAGGCTCCAAGAAGAGAACATACCCAAGCAAATTTACACCTCACCACTACTACTAGTAATACAACTAGTCCACTTTGGGGAAGTTTATCTTAGCCCTTGGACGCCCCACTCAGTTGTCCAGAGAAGACCAAGACTTTAACATGTGTTCTTGTTTATATTCAGAGGGTACCTGTCCTTCCGTTACTAGATCCATCGAGTAAGTAACACAGGAAGCAAAGCTAGGTTATCTATGTGAACATCTGAATTAATGAACCACTGACCTTAACTGCTTGGTGTATAAGAAGGCCATAAAGTTATCGTCCCTCTACTTCACTGCAATAGTAACTTAATATGAGTAGTTAAGTATTTCTGTTTCATTGGTGAAATATGGGATTCTAAACTTTGTCCTGGTTTGGTTAGGCATTAGGAATTATGGTCTGATCATTGTGAAACTGCGCTGTGTTAGCAGTCTATAATTCAGTTATCACAACTTAGGTCTCATTGTTTGGCCACCTACTGGAGATTTTGGGTCACTCCACGCTTCCTGAGTGCCATTTGATACACTGGCTGGGCAGTGGTGGCCCATGTTCCATACTCTAGATTTGTCCACTCAAAAGCTTCTGGCCCCATCAAGGCTTTATAGCCCTTCTTTATTTCTGTCTCCCCCATGTGTAAAGCTCCTTGAGGGACAAAGCCAGTTCTTAATTCACCTTTGACTTCCTCATCTCCCTGACTTCCGATGGAGTATAAAGTTAATGTAGATTACTGATAGTGAACTGAAGCCTGGATTAAGTCAAGAACTGCTAATTACACGGATTCCGTATGGAACTGGAGGCCATTTCATGGCACTGCAGAGCTAGCAAGGATGCTAGAAGGCACATATGGCAGTGGTTACGAACCTTTCCCAGATTCATTTGGTGGGTTTTTACCAGCCACAGCTGTTTGCCAATGCTGGGCCTTTTTCTAGATTGTGTTTCTCTATGTAGTCCTGGCTGTCCTCGGACTTGCTTTGTAGACTAGGCTAGCCTTGAACTCAAAGATCTGTCTGCCTTTGCCACCTGAGTGTTGGGATGAAAGGCATGTGCCACCAGGCCCTAAGTAGGATTGTAACTAGTGGGCAACAGGGAAGAAGGAAACGGAACTCAGGTCAGGCTCTACCAATTGCATCTTACCAAATCAGAAGAGGTATGGTTAGGACTCCTGGCTCTTTTCTAGTATTTTCATTTACAGAAAAGAAACATTAATAGATATTTTTAAGGCTATGGCACCTCTAAGTGGGAGATTTGATTCTCAATTGATGTCCTTTGGAATGAAGGATGTAGAGTCCATTGGGACTGTATAACAGCTGGAGGGGGGACAATATGAACAGCATAGTATCCACAGGAGTAGGAAAAAATCCATAGATATGTCATGGAGTGCATCAAATGTAGCTCCAGAAGCTTGGAGTGAGTTAAAATCTCCAGTAGGTGGCCAAACAATGAGACCTAAGTTGGAATAACTGAATTTCAGACTGTTATATCTGCACAGCTTCACAATGATCAGACCCAAGTTCCTAATGTCCAAGTTTTTAAGCAAACAAGTCAAAGCTACAGGGTTGAAATTAAGACTTTCTTGCCTCAGATTCAAATGAGATCGATCACTGAAAGTGAGACTCTTAAAAGTTACACCCATCTTGGTTTTCTATCTGGGAAACAAGACTTTACGTTACAGAATTGCCCAAAGGAATAAAGAGGGTGACCCAGGGGTTTTCACATCGCTGTGTATATCCCAAAACTGTTTTCTAACTGCAATCATAACATTGGATTAACCAGCGCTAAAGACCTCAGGGTAGTTATGGACAGAGTAGACTCCTTTGCTGTTTCTTGGTATTCTTCATTTACTTACTGGGACCCTACTATAAGTCACACTTTATTATGGGACCAATATATATTGAGAAGCTAGACAAATGACAATTCTAAATTCTGTCACTAGTTAGAGCCAGTAGGAAAAGTTTGTAAATGTTGTTGTTGTTGTTTGTTTGTTTTGGCTTATAAACAAGTCATTCATGCATTCATTCAATAGACATTTATCACCTGTTGCATACTAAATACTATGCCACCAATTTTCAACCTGTGAATCTCGACCTAAACAACCCTTTCACAGGGGTTGTATATCAGACATTCTGCATTAGGAGTCATAAACTATGCAAAACTATGGCTATGAAGTAACAACAAAAATAGTTTTAGGGATCACCACAGGCTGAGAAATTGTACTAAAGAAATGAAGCATTAGGGAAGTTAAGAACCACTGTGAAACAGGACCACAAGAAAAAAGGTTTCCTATTTCTATGAATCCTAAGCATCTACTAGGGAAACCAAATGGTAACGGACTGATTGGATAAAAAACATTATGTGTCAGCCTCATTGCAAACACGTCTCTAAGCACTGAGATAGTGCCTGAGAGCAAATGGAACAACATAGGTAAAATTTAATGGTGTTTCAATGCTTACGAGAGAGGTACGGTGTACAGCAATGAGGCTGCTGGAGCAAAATGAAAACTGGACAAATGACAAAGAACCACTGTCATGGACATATTAGTCAAGGAAAGACCCCTTGAGACTGTGACATTTGAGAGGAACACCCCAAAAGTGGAGGAAACAAATTATCGATATTTGGGGGTGAGTAGGCTCAGGATGAAGCACTGCCAGCTTCCTGGCACATTATGGTATCTACTGTGAAAAAAAAAAAAAAAACAAGCAAAAGAGGAGCCTTAGAAGAGGGCTATCTGAAGATGGTGACCAGGGGCCAGATGATTGATTCATGACAATGGTGTTACATTTTGGGAGACTGTGCAATGCTCAGAAGCAGAGAAGAGACTAGGCAGGTGAGAGCTACTTGGTTAATGTAAGCTCAAGGAAGGCTCGCTGAGAAAGGAAAACTTACAGTTGGTCTTCATCTATGAAAACAATCCTGAGGAAAAGCAATCCTAAGTATGCACAACTGCAGTTCCAGATTTACTACTTGGTTATTAATACACTGATAGGAAAACAGTCAAAAAGATGAAGATAACCAAAAAGCTAATTATACTATAAGGATATATAGTATAGGTTAAAAGTTTGGTTGTATGGGCCAATGAAATCTACAGATCAGCTTTACACCAGATTTTATTGCCTGGCTAGCATATCACATATGATCATTTTCAAAGATACACTAAGCACTGGAATTTTCATAGTTGCACACAAATCTCCATCTTGAATCCAGGTGGTCTTTCTTAATATTGAATGGATAGTAATCAGGACAGACAACACTGTAGACAGCAGTACCTAAAATTCTGATGGGAGGAGTGTGAAATTTATCTCTTCCCAGCTTTAAAATGTTCTCACACCTTCTTCCAATTTCCAGGGACTGGTTTGCCCAGATTTTATTCTCTAAAACTAGGGATGACCTTCAGGTAAGCTCAGAGCAACAAGGCAGAGTGTAGCTTCTGATACTTAATCCCGTCATCTCTATAGAAAACAGAAACGCTTCGCTGTAGTAAACACTGAGTCCTTCTGGGAACATCCTAAGGGTACAGAAGCTCCAACTCTCCTTCAACTGCCATTCCAAGGTCAGAAAGAAAAATATGAAAAAAGACTTTAGATTTTTCACCCTTGCTTATTAACTTTCCCCCTTAAATTGAAACCAATTGCCTTAAAACTATATGACCTATAATGTGAGAATATAAAACCAATTGTGGAAAAAATGAATAACTATTTTTTTCCTATGGAGCTAGAGCAAGTTAAGAGCAAGAACTGATTCCTGGAACCAAATTTGTTTCCCTGAACCCATTTCTGTTCACTTATAATACCTGTTACACTAGCACCAGAGGACCTAATGCCTCTGGCTTTATCTGGAGCTTGCTCATGTGGACATATCCCCATACGTTAAAACAAATACATATGTGTACAATTGAAAATAAAATGAATATTTTAAATATATATCTAAAAGTTGACTAAAATTACACAATTTAAAATTCTTTGGTATTTTGTGACAGGACCGATAGCTGACAATCTATTTCAGGTTCATACACAAGGTAAATGTTGTAGCCACCATTATCTACATTTTCTGTGACTTGACTTCAATTTGGATAAGTTGCAAAGATATGAATGGAAATCGTTATTTCTTGGCTTCTCTCAGTCATAATTTAAATTATTGATTAAACTAGTCTTAAGTGTATTTTCTCATTTTAATAGATCAAACTTTTGTCCTTTAAAGTTTCCATTGGGAAACCAAGAACTTTTATACTATGGATCTCAATATTGGGGGGAGGGGTTATGGGGACAAAAATTGGATGCCAGTGAGAATCCCATATTCTTCATAGCAGTTGTGGTGCATTAACACATTCTCTTTCCTTCTCACTTTTCAAGGCACACACAGCCTGTTACTTTACATACCTTCCAGTTTCAGCTCTGGGCAGCCTATAGCTTGTCTAATCAAACAACATTCACTAGTTTATATGAAATCTGAAATTGTTTTTGCTCACAGTCCAAAGAGGTCCATTCCTTCTCCCGCACCTCAGTTTTCAGTTTTTGTTTTTATTTGGGGGGATTTTTATGACAGAAAACACAAAGACAGGGAAGAAGAAAATCAAGGACTATAATTTTAACTTCAATTTCAAAGGTGCATGCCTGATTATCTTGACAGAGAGACAAAAGGACAGGGACTGTAGATATGTTATATCTCACCAACAGCTGCAGCCTGATATGCTTTAGCTCATGCACATTACCTGGTTGCTCACCTTAAGAAATTGTTTTCTAGAGGCACTAATAAACACTTTGCAAATTATTTCTGTTGAATGTCTATGTGGGTATAGTCCTGCCATTCATGATGTTAATGTTTTTGTTTGTAAGGACCAGTGTAAGCTCCTAGCTATGTAGTAGAACATGATGAATATTTATTGAGTAATACCAACCTAAAAGAATTCACAAGCAATGTCTACCTTATGTTGTCACTTTTCTAGTATGTATGTGTATGTGTGTATCTGTCTGTCTATGTCTGAGTGTATCCCATCACATGTCCAGAAGTAATGAGAGTCACTGCTCCTGATAGTCATAGTTCCATCTCCACTTTCTGCATTGATCCTACTATTTTATTTGGTGATTGGACCAAATATTTAGTCCCATAATCAAACCATGAAGTGTTAATAATTTTTAATTTTTCAGAGACTAATTTGTATGTGTATGTGCTTTGGTGTTGTACCTTGCAAGGGTGCCAGATCCTCTGAAACTGGAGTTACAGAGAGTTGTGAGCTAATATGTGGGTGCTAGGAATTGAACTTGGGTCCCCTGGAAGAGCAGCTTAACCACTGATCCCCATCTCTCCAGCCCCATGAAGACTTTTGTAGTGTCAAGATGGGCTGCAGAATCAATCACCTGCCCCCACCCAGGACACATCCATAAGTTCCTCAGTGTTTTTTCTTTTCATAACCACCAATTAATGAATGATAGAAAATGATAAACAGGTCAAGATAGATTCTGAAAGCACTCTCTGTTGACAAAAACATCTTAAAGTGTCATAATGATACCACCAATGATGATCATCCTACCATAATGATCAATGGTAGCAAGAAGTTTTTGAAATTGAGTTGTGGTAAGCCATGTGCTCGCTGTACTGGAAGACTAGTCTAGTGGAAGCAAATATGCCCCCAAACCACTTAAATGCCACGTGGGACTGAAATTTCTCTTGAAGTTGTACTCGGACATCTGTCTGTGTTGCCCAGAAAGCACAGAGCTCCTGGTTTAAACGAATTGCCACATCCAGAAACACAGGAGCTGTTTCAAGTCCACCTGACTTTGCTCTTTTTGTTTACCTGCTCGGTGTTGTCATAGTAACATTAATCCTGCATAAAGTCTTCTAGCAAGGAATTGCCATTACCAAAAATGGATAGATTAGTGGAAGTCACAGAATGTTCACAGGATTTTAAACGTCCAGGTTAAATGGGAGAGGGTGGGGGGCATGGAAGAAGTGAGCAGCCAGTGATAGATGGGTCTGTTGAAGGGCCGTGGGGTAATGGAAGTGATGCTTGAGCAAAATTAGACAACAGGAGGTTGAGCAGGAAGCCTGGTTTTGAGAAAATCTATTATGTCTTAAGGAATGACAGGCTGAACTATTTGATGCTGTTTCCTAGCAGAACATAAACCATCTGATGAAAATAACAAAATACTGACCATTAGAAAAGAAGGTGGGAGTTCTGCAGCAGGTGCACGCTCTGGTCGGGGAGAATGGGTAGGTTGAATTTCGTAAGCATAGCACGGCTGTTCCACACTCGGGATTCTATTAGCTATGCAAGAAGTCTTGTTGAAAACGTGAAGCAGCATGAAGTGGACTTCTAGTGGTTGAATGCTGCTCTGTGAAAGTATGCTTCTCAGTCCTCTGTGTCGTTACTGAGATTCTGGCTGAGTGCCATGAATTATATTTTAATCAAATTTATCGATGACGTATGGCTTGGGAAAATAAGGAATAGTTGTGCCAACAATATCAGTATTCTAAGATTGCGCCTAGCTAAAATAGCAGGTTACAATGAAACAGATACAATTCAATGGAGGGGGAACATATAGCTCTCATTCATTACCTGGAATCAAGTTAATATGTGATTAGATTCATATCGATGACATTGGTATATGACAGAAACAATTTTATTTAAGAGTGGTTGATTTGGAAAATATCGATCCTTTTATTTAATAAAGTCAAAACAAGCTGTGATTAAATCATCAAAATATTAAAATTCAATTTTTTTAAAAAATAAAAGGTAAAACACATACCAATACTGTAATAAAACCTGAATAATCTATGGGGAATTGTTTTAAAAATACTAAACTTTATCCAACTTAAGAATCACTGTATGTTGGTGATTTCCGACGCGAGTGATGTCTTAAAGCACAATGAAAACTATCCCAGCTCAGAAATTTTACTCAACTGAGATATAATGCTCAACAACAGACCTAACATTTTGCCATTCATATCTAGAATTCTAAAGACCCGCTAAAAAGTCACCACTCCCTATCACTGTGTTAAGTAAAAGAAACATGAGGTAAATATCTAGGTTCCCTCTTGGGAGGAAGTATCACCCTAGTCAGCTGCGATCACAGAGTTTCTAAGAAGTAGGGTTGTGCATGCTTTGCAATGTTAGAAACTATTTTACTCTAATGCTTTACACATATGATAAAACCTAAGCTTAATATGTGATTTCAACACACACACACAGCTTTTAGCAACCTGTAAAAGGGTTTTCCTACAACATGATATGGATTAGCTATCAGAAGCAATATTGAATGATGTATTTAAATGTTCAGGATAAAACTGTATATTTAAGCTCTAGAACAATATGGAACAAAAAAGATTTAACTAATGGTATAAGATACATGTAAGCAAAAAAAATGAATACTGAGTTGTCAAAATGGCCTATTTTGGAGGTGTTTGATTGTCAATTGAAAAGCTATTAGAAGGTATAATTGAATTTCCCAGAGATAATCATTAGTGCCACAAATCAGTGCTCACATATCCAAATAGTACTTAAAATAGTAATCTCACATTCAAGTAACAAGTTGTAAAAAGTTGATGAAGAGATAAAATGCAATTACAAAATACAGTAAAATAGACAGGACTAAAAGATGATACATTTTTGACTGCCCACTGTGTGACATACTTGCTATGTATTTGAGAATAGGGAATAGAGAAGAAAAAAGACAGACAAGGACTCTCTCTCAATGATGTGCATGCTTTGCAGTTAGGGTTGAAAGACAAAAGATTTAAATAGGTGAGAACACAGTGGTGCTCCATCAAACAATACAGAGAATAGAACATAGAAGCAGAAGCAAAACTTACACAGCACTGTCAAAGAGGAATACCTACATGCAAAGATTATCATTTCCATGAGTAAAAGCAAGAGAAAGCAGAAGTCAGGGTACATTAAAAAGGAGAATAGGTCAGAAAGGATGTAGTGGTCAAAGGATGTAGTGGTCGGTAGCAATAGCTGCTTTAAAGATGCAAGAAGTGATGGATAGCCAATGCCTCCTAGAGTAAATGGGCACCACAATACTATTTTCCTTCTGTTCCTTTGTTTTCTCCATCATTTCAAGAGTACTATCTGGCTTAGGAGGCCACACGATTCTTAAAACCATGCTGGCCAGTGAGGTCCTGTCTACATTTAATTGCTAGCTTTTATGCTTTCTGCAACAAGAAAAAAAAACAGTTAAGAAGTGTCTTAACTGTTTTGCATTCCAGTTTTCCAATCTGCAAAGTGTGAATTGTAAAGCTAATATAATATCAAAGCTGTAGATGTGTTGCTTTTCATATTCTAATATGTATAAAACACTCAGATTAGGTCTGACACTTGGTAATCACTCAAAGGCCATCATCATTTCTTCCCTGAGCCCCACATGTAATATAATCCCAGTGCATAGGGCAAGGATAGAAAATACTTCCTTTATTGTGTTGCATGAAGAGGCTGGGACCACACTTAGGTTTGGCATTAGAAAGTTGCAGGAAGTTGTTGGAAATGCTTAGAGATCCAAACAGAGTGTTTTCTGTATACACAACTTAGTCTGTCCATACATGTTCCCTGAGTTGTTCATTTCTTGACAGGTCATCGTTGATTTTTGATAATTCGATAAAGAGACTTGTAAGAGGCAAGAGGCAGTTGAAATTATTGTTTTATATAGCTATCACCATGGACAGACATGATTTTAATTTTGTGTGTGTGGTGAATGTTTGTGTATGTGTAGTTGAGCACATGTATGCCGTGGTGCTGGTAGGGAGGACAGAAGTCAGTCTTTGTCTTCTGCGTAGTTTGAGACAGTCTCCTGTTCTGACTGCTGATTCTCTCATCTGCTTTCCAGGCTCCATGGCCCACAAGTTTCTGAGGGAGTCTTCTGTCTCTGCCTTCCATTTTACCATAGGAATACTGTACACATAAGTTTCTAATATGTGCCATTGTACGCTTTGTATTATCCTAGTAATACAAATATAAGTTCCCAAATATTTGCTGAATGAATTGTTTTGGCCTGCATAGTTTCAAGGTAGTACATACAAACAAGCAAAGGAAATGAGATGTCATTGAGTTTTATTAAAGAAAAATATTCCCATATTTGTGTCCTTCAAAGTTAGAATTGGTCTCTTCTAAAAATTATTAAGCATTTTGTTTTGTGCACATTGTCCAGGGAAAAGATGATTAACAAACTTCAATTATTTTTCAAGACAGACTTAAATATTCAGTAATTGCTTTAAGTGTGTGCTCAGTGGTGTTTTCCTACATATAAGTTAACCATACACAGAACTAACCAAAAAATGTTCTAGGTAGTTGAGAAGTAGAGCGAAAGAGTGACCTTGGTTTCCCTTATTTTAGTATTATTTAGTTTTACAGCATAGTATGAGTCTCAGAAGCAAACGTGGTAGGCCAGAGAAGGAGGTATGGATCCAGATAGCTGAAACCCAGTTTGGTGTCTCGCTTTCCAGTATAAGCCACATACCCTCACCTCACTATGTTTACTATCTATGAATTCTGACTAGGTTTTGTTACCTTGACACAAGCCAGAGTGGCCTGGAAAGAGGCTATGTCAGTTGAAGAGTTGTCTTCTAGATTGGGCTGCAGACATTGGGGCATTTTCTGAATTGACAATTGGTATGGGAAGGTCTAGATCACTTACAGACAGTGCGACCTCTAGGTACAAGATCCTGGATCGTGTCATTAGAAATAAAAGTAAACAAAGCATGAAGAGCAAGCTCTCCATAGTCTCTGCTTCAGCTCCTGCCTCCAGGTCACTCCCTTTAATCCTGTACATTGAGGTTGGTCAGTGGCTATGTATTGTAATGCCAAATGAGAGCCCCCAGTGGTTGCCCCAGAAAACCCCAGAGAGTCCCAGTTGTCAGGTAGACAGACCCAAGTGACAGACACTATGTGACTTTAGCCCCAGGTTATTTCTGATTGGTGAATAAAAATACCTGCAACCTATAGCTGGGCAGAATTGAAGTAAGCAAGGCTTGGTGTTCCTGGGAGACCAAGAGGAGGGAAAGAATTAGGAGAGAGGAGAAAGACACCATGAGTTAGTAGTCAGAAAGCATGGACCTAATGGATGACCACTTATAGTTAAGAGCAGCCCAGATGAAACACAGTAAGTAATAAATCAGGATTATCTATAGGAAATAGGTTTTACTAGCTTCTGGGATAGATATCTGCCTTTAGAGCCAAGCTTTCTTGACTCCTAACCCATAACATCCTTTTCCTCTCTATCCCTTCTTGTCTTCCTTCTTCATCTCCTCTGACCGCCCCCCCTCCCAAGCACATCTATCTCAATTCTGCCCAGCTATAGAGTGTAGGCATTTTATTTACCAATCAGATATAACCTGGGGTGAGGTCACATACTACAGACTCTCTAGTCTCGGGGACAACCAGGTGTCCCCTCCCACCCCCCAGTCCCACCCCCACACTTAGCATTAAAATACATAGCAAGGGACCAAACCTCAACATCCATTACATGAAATAAATCCTTACTCCCTGAGTTGCTTTTGAGTCACAGTGTTTATCACAAAAAAGAACACTGTAGCACTACATACTCTTGGTCTGTTTTTGTTGCAATCCTTTTTCTTTTCCTCTGTAAAACTGACAATAGTGAGTTTCCATCTCATTAAGTTTTGGAAAAGGTTAGCTGAGAAGACACACACTAACAGGTGTACACTTAGAAGAGCTCAAACATCATCCTAATAGGAAATGCTCATTATCAAGGGCTATTCCCTGCCTCTGCCTTTTAGGGTCATGCTTACCTTCCCAGAGTAATGAGGGAAAAGCACAGTCTTCAGACTTCGATAGGCCTGCATTTGGCTGACAGCTCTCCTGCATGCTGTGCACTGGAGCTTGGAATGGTGCTTACATTCTGCATGTTCTATGTCCTTTTATCAACAGCAATAACACCACTTTGCACGGTCATATATTGCTTTGGTTCTTTTTTTCCTTCACTTAGTCATTCATGAAAAAGTCTCCAATCTTGCCAAGGCAAGAGTTCAGTATAGCCATCTAGGGAGAAGAGGCACTTGGCAGATAACACATGAGGACACACTTTGAGTCATCATAGCCATAGCTGGTACACATAATCACTGACTGCATGACAGGCATTATTCTTAGCTCTTTACATATTTACAGAAATATTTCGTTTCAGTTAACAGTCAAAGAAAGAAGCCTTTGAGGTGAGTGTAATTGTTATTTTGAAGAGCTGGGAATGGAAGCACACAAAGAATGTTAGCACAGGTGGATTGATTCTTAACCCCTGGGTTACATTGTCAAGAACAAGCTCAGAGGTCCATGACATGCACTGAGGAACATGAACTCATAAGGAAAAATAGAAGCAGCAGTGCCTGCAGAAGCTTCAAAGGGAAGGCAGGTCAGAGAATCACAGGCAAGCACAGAGCAATCAGGAGAAAAAGAGACCAGAGATTTCATCTGTGCTTATGAAAATATACTTATGACACTGCTAGAGGAGACTGATTTAAATCGTGTGTTTTAAACTTGTAACATCTATACTTGAAAATAGCTGGTGGTTACACGACGCTCTGCTCATTGTTTACAATGGTTATCCTTAGGGTGGAAATGGATCTTCTGAGAGGATTCTACAGATGTACCGGCAATATCATGTGTCTTTTTGGGGGGCTATAGCAATGAATCAAAAGATAGTGACTGTGGCCTTTAGATGACCTCTCAGTCTTCATTATTGCACAGGCAAAACTTTATGCTTTGGAATTTTGACAAGTTCTCAAAAGGGCAAGAGGGCCCCAGGTTCTCTTTTTCCTGCAGCCATTGCCTCCAACAGGAAAAGCAAAAGGGATTGAGGGATATAGCACAGCCTGAATTTCATGCTTAAGAAGTGAATTTGAGTATCTATTTTCCCCATCGTCAAGAGTAGTTCTGGATGTCCCAAGATACACAAACACACTCAGCTCACACATCCTTACCGAAATACAGGCTTTGGGGTTCAGTCCAAACTTCACTGGCCCTACCACCACACTAGGACAAGCATTGGATGTGGAAGAGGCATTCTAAGTAAAGTCTAAAGGAAGCTGAAGCATCATCTCTCTTGTTTCATTTCTTTTGGTCACTTGCTATTTCTTGGGTCTTCTGAGACAGGTTTTATTCTGTAGTCCCAACTTCCCCTGATGCTGGTTTCAAACTAGTAACAATTGATTTCCCGGTACTGAGATCAAATGTTGTATGAGCTGCCATGCCCAGGTTTTCAATTTTCAGCTAAATATTTTTAGTAACCATTTTATATGACACTTGTAGATTGGTATAGTTCTCTTCTGCACTATGGAATATAATTCTCTAACAAATGGAATCTGACTAAGCGAATAGTGGAAGAGCGAATCTGAATATATGACACCATAGTTATGTTGAGATAGTTCAGAAGGAAGTTCTGCATTTCTCCAGCTTCAATGTATCTTATTAAGGTTGACAGGCATGCTATAGATAAATGCTGTATTCTGTATCCACTCAGACATCTATTTCTTCTTTCGCCAGACATCCAACTCTTGTCACATAGGCATACTAAAGATGGCCGCCAGTGGTGTGTGTGTGTGTGTGTGTGTGTGTGTGTGTGTGTGTGTGTGTTACAGTGAGAGACTCATACCAACTGAATGGTTTTTGTTCCTTTAAATGTACATGTAATGTTATTCTCTCCCAGCTGTAAGCACTTGTGGTGCGTGGGGCCTGAGGGAGATGGGTTTACATTATGTCAGGAGACGCTCCCATTACTGAATCACTGTGTCTTTTTTTTCCCGAGACAAGGTTTCTCTGGGTAGCTCTGGCTGTCTTGGAACTCACTCTGTAGACCAGGCTGGCCTCGAACTCAGAAATCCACCTGGCTCTGCCTCCCAAGTACTGGGATTACAGGCGTGCACCACCACCGCCCGGCAACTGTGTCTTTAAAAAAAAAAAAAATTAGATATTTGCTTTACTTACATTTCAAATGTTAACCCCTTTCTATGTTACCCCACTGAAAACCCTCTATTCCATCCCCCTCCGGAGCTCTCTCTCCCTCTTCCTACTTTTTTTCTCCCTCTCCATTTTTCCTCCTTCCTTTCCTCTTTTTCTTCTTCACCTTCTCTTTATCTCCCTCTCCTGCTTCCCTCCTACCTTACCTCCTCCATAGGAACTCAACCATGTGAAACCAGACACAGATCACTGCTATGTAAATTGAGAGGGCCATCCCTGAGTCAAACCTGTCCAAAAAAAAAAAAAAAAAAAAAAAGAACTAAGGCTCTATGGAGAATATTCCTCTGCTCTTTAAAAGACTGCCTGTGCTGGTGGATTATGATAGTCTCCTTGGTTCATTCAAGTGGCTATAACACAATGCCATAAACTAGCTACTTTATAAACAACCAACATTCATTGCTCACTGGAAATCTGGAGCCTTTCTGAGTTCAAGGCCCCAGTAGAGTGATCATCTACAGATGGCATTTTCTTTTTATGTCCTTACTCACTGGAGCACTGAAGCTCTCTGGATCCTCTATTTTTATAACACTCATTCTCTATATGAGGGCTCTAGTTCTTATAATTTTGTATCCCAAGTCTGATATCTCCTAATGCCATTACACTCATGACTAGTTAAAATGTATGAAGTTTGGAGGCATAGATGTAATTCATATACTGGCATGGCTAGAACTAAGATAATGCTCTTATCTTTCTGTGACAATTATCCCAGCAATACTCTTTCCTATGGAGCTAATTCAGCTATGACAAGACAATTTGTACACATTAAAATATAAACCTTGCCTTCACAGTTCCCTTCTGGGTTTATAAATAGCCACCATGCACACTCTAACACAGTTTGAAAGTTGCTTCTTTTGAGTCACTTTCTGTTATTTTCAGAGCATTAAAAGAAAATACACTTAAAAGCTCTTCTTAGACTTTTCCTGGGGACCAGGGCTGTAGCTCAGCTGGTAGAGCCTTGCCTCGTGGGTCTTGGCCCTGCAGTCAAGGCCCCAGAACCATTGAAATAGAAGAGGCAAGAAATAAAAGTTTTATATTCTACATGAATGTGTTTTGAGATGAATTCTTTTTTCGTATAAGTGGGCAAATCCTTCAGATGAAAAGTAACTCTGCCTGATAGATTTTCATATATGAATTGGCATTTTATTGATTGAATACAGTCAGTCTCCTTGGGGTTTACTTTTTAGCCTATGTATTGGTATCCCTGGGATGTAGAGTTTATAGTATAAATTTATCTAAATTTTTCTTAAGATGATATTATTTATATACATGGTACTTCCAGTCACTCCTTTCCACAAATGACAGTTCTAGATCACAGATATCTGTGACTTATAAATGCTGTGTACATTTTTAATGGTCACAAAACTCAAGAGACTATTTCACGACAAATGAACATGGATTAAGTTTCCATTTCATTGTCTACATGTAAGAGTAGAGCCTTATTGGAAGCCCCTGCTGCGCTTCCCCATTCACGTTTGTCTATGGCTGATTTCACACTAGAGCTGCTGTGATGACTAGCTGATACAGAGATGACAGACTCTGTAAACCTAAACTGTTCACTGTATGGTAGGCATCATGTTCACTAGCCCTTACTTTTAAGGCTATAAGAGAACAGAGAAGATGTATTTTATATTTCTTTTCAATTTAGATGTTTGCAGAGCGCTATCCTCAGCCTTCACATTCCGCATGTACCTGACACATAAGGTCCCTGTCGTTCTGCCCCTTCCTCCTGGCAGGAGAGTTCTCAGCATTGGCATGGGATCCAGGAAGGAGGGCAGTGTTCTGCTTCTTCCTCCCATCTCACCCCTGGGACCAAGTGTTTTTCTCTCTTCTCCTGGTTGCAGGACAAGAGTCTTTGAGGCCTTGTACCTTCAGAGATGAGATGCTATACTATCAGCTGGCTCACATTCAGATCTCACGTTTTTTGGTTTGTTTGGTTTTTGTTTTGTTTTGTTTTGTTTTAAGATGCTGAGATTCTGTTTCTGAATTTGTATGACCCCAGAGTCTCATTGTCTCATATTGTGCCTTGGCCTTACACTCGGTTCCCAGGTCCACAAGGAAGGGGCTGCTGCAGCCTGTAGGTCTATCATTTTGAAAACTTAGCATCCTCTATAAGCCGTGATTTACCCACAGTCATAGCATTAAAAATGTGTGCTCCTCGCTGAGAAGACAGACTGACAGCATTTTTATCTTGGGTCTTTGTTTCCACATCTAAGGCCACTATTTTGATATGCAGTCTATTTTGCTTCTCATATTTTCTCATTACTATGCTAGGGGAGAAAGAGGGGACACCCTGGTTTCTGGCACATATGCCAGCAACTGGCATTCACCAAAAAATGTCCTCAGATCTAGTGTCTATGCACAGGAGGTAGATGGAGAACACTTAGGAGAGTCAGTGCCTGGGAAAACAGCTGGCGAACAAGCTCATGATGCAGACGAGACAACAGAAGTTCAGAGGGAAGACTGCTGAAAAATGCAAAGTCAGAGACATAAATATACGTACAACTAAAAATATGCACTATCAAAAATAGAACGTGTAAAATAAGTACATCAAATTGAATAACAGACAAGATTGAAAAAGGGCACATGAGCACACATGTCAACACACATATGTACTCTCAAGTATGCCAACATGCATACATTCCACACATACACACAGAGAGAAAAAGAATGCTGAAGGACTTTTTAGATATGAATTAAATTTTCTGTTGAACATTTAGAAACTTCAAACAGTCTATGGATGACCCTGTTACTCAGTGCCCTCCCCTAGCTAGCAAGGCCTTCTTTTTTTTATTTTTATTTTCTATATTCTTTGTTTACATTCCAAAGGCTTTCCCCTTTCCCAGTTCCCCCCTCACCATATGTCCCATAAGTCCTCTTCCCTCCACCAATTCCCCAATCACCCCCCCCCCATTTCTCTGTTCTGATACTCTCCTACAAAACTGGATCCAGTGTTTTCAGGACCAGGGTCCTTTCCTTCCTTCTTCTTGGGAAGCCAAGCACACTTTCACCTAATTTTTGAAATGACTTGACATCAAACATAAGCTACTGTGGACTGAAGTTTGAAACTGAGTGAGTTGTGGTCCGCTTTCGTTTTTCTGAGATTGATATCTGTTCATGATATCTGAACCTTCAGTGTCCTCCCAGAATCCACTGTTCTTGATGTCACCATCCAGTGTCCTTTTCTGGTAGCATCTTTTATCATCAATTGTTTATACCAGCATTTTTAGTTCTTTTCATTTATAAATATATTCTTCTCTCTATGAATTTGCTATTGTTTTTCTTAGAACATCCTTTCTTCCAAAAATGCTTCATCCTGACATTCACTCTATCCTGAGATGTCATCTCTCCAAAAGTTGTTTCTATCCTATGTAATGTTCTCTCCTCCCCATCATCCTTACTGCCTATTACAGATTAATTTGTTTCTTAAAGTATTTATTAATTGATTGTATTAGTTTCTCTCCTCACTTTGTGACAGTATACCTATCAAAAGCAGCTTACGAATGTAAAGTTTATTTTGGCTCCATCTTTGTGGTGAATTTATATTAGTAGAAGCTTAAGACAGCAGGTATGTCTGCAATCATCAAGCAAAGAGCAATGAATGCTTCAGGTCAGCTCAGTTTCTCTTTTTCACTCAGTCCAGAGCCCCAGCCCAGAGAATGGCACTACCCACAGTTAGAATGCCTCTTCCCATCTCATGTGGCATATTCAAGATAATCCCCCAGCAATTCCCAGGGCTCATCTAATTTAGATGAATACCCTTACAGGTATTCCCACAAGCTCGTTTCCTAGTTGATTCTGGATCTTGTCAGGTTGACAATCATTACTGATTGCATTTACTCATAGTGAGTTTTTGCTCTCTATTACTTTTGCAAATGACTAGACAAAGGCATAGACAGTATGCCATCTGGCTACTGTGGATGTTTGATAAATATTTATTGGATTAGTAAACATGGTCTGGGCATTGTAATTCTTGGCTAAGGGAAGGGCCCCCTCGTCATCCTTCCTTGTATTTGCAGAAAATTCTAACCTGTCTCCTTAGTATTTCGGTCTCAGGCTTATCAAAGAATCAGAATATTCTTCCCCATACTTCCACTGTTCCTGTATGTACCCTCTAATATTCTCTTGTAAATTCATTTAATTACCACTCAAGAAATAATGGGATTCCACCATACTGAACTGCTTGGTCTGGACTATAGATTTGTAGTAGTAAACACAGTAAGGGCATTCTGGACTTTTGAACCTGTTTCCTAGTGGGGTATAGTAAGAGAATGACAGCAATGAGTAACATACCAACACATATTTCTATACTGAATTTCATCACTTTATGACCAGTCTGGGAGAAAGATAATAGATGAAGAAAATGAGAAGGTGTAA
Source organism: Apodemus agrarius (assembly GCA_964023405.1). NCBI lineage: Eukaryota > Metazoa > Chordata > Mammalia > Rodentia > Muridae > Apodemus > Apodemus agrarius. The sequence continues at coordinate 24,458,160 of OZ030026.1, read as the reverse complement.
AAGAATCGCTGTTGAGGCCAAGGCTTGGTATTTGAAAACCTTTGCATTCTTCTCTCAGATACTGAACCATAAAGGGGATTTTGTGGAAGAATTATATACAAGGAAACTGATGCTTGCATAAACTCACTCTTATGTGTAGGACACGAGGTCAAATATAGGCAAAGAAGAAAGTTGGGAGAGCTGTGCAGGGTCAGAGATGATGGTGATAGGACAAAGGCAGTAGTAGGAAAAAAAGAAAACCAGTGTCATTGGTTAAATCCAGATTCGATTCAGAAGACTAAGCTAGCATGGCTAAAGGGAGAATAGATGCAGGATATAGAAAACAAGACAGTCTCTAGTGCCTTGCAAGTCTAGCCTAAGAATCTAAAAGGATGAAACCAAAACTTAACAGCCTGGAGATAATGTTCATAGGGAGTGACTGTAGCATTCAGCAACGTATGTTTTGGACAAGCTGAGACATCTATAAAGTATCAAATGAGGAGTGTATTTTAGCAGATCCATACAGCATTCTGGATCCTGAAGAGTCTGTCCAGAATGAAGATGTAAATATGGGAAATATCATCATGTAGGTGACATTTAAAACCATCTGGAGAATAAGATATAAAATTTGAGAGATTCTTTCTGAGCAGTTCAAACATGTTTAAGCTGAGAAGACTGGCCAGTGGGAAAACCAAAAGAAATGAAACATGTGTGTATTTTACAGAGATGGGAAAGATCATGTGTGTACAGTACTAATGGGTAAGGAATGATGTCAAGTGGGAATTGACCATTGATCTAGCAGTGTAGAGGTCACTGATGGGCCTGACATTTAATTGTGTAGCTGAATCAGTATATAGATAATTCACTGGTGAGAGCTAACAAGAGTTGAGGACACACACACACACACACACACACACACACACACACACGGAAAGAATAAGCAACTTATTAGAATATACCCTTTATGAATATCAGAAAAGAAAGATGGCAGCTAGATGAGAAATAATGCTCAACCAATCTGATATTCCTATCTGTAGTACTGGTAAGAACTATATCCTGTGGTAACAGCTGTAACAGTTATGTCTGCCTTCTTGACTATTTTGTAACTAGAACGGAACATGCCCCAAACTGGAGACTTAATTACATAAACTTGGAGAAATAAATATCACTTCATTTAAAATGACAAAATGATTACCTATGAGATAGTTTCCTTTATTTTCATATATATATATATATATATATATATATATATATATATATATATACACACACACATATATATGTATATATATAGTCATTAACAGATCATAAGATTTTTCTGTAATTAGTCATCAGTTCTCCATCTGATCCAGTTACATAAGTCCTATACACCATTATTATTTGAAAAAACATACAATATGAAAACTTAATTCAGTAAAGATATTCAAGAAAACTAGCTATTGAAGTTTTAAAAATCATAGATAAGAAAAAGGAGTGTGTTTCTCTTTGTCAGAGTAGGACTTGATTCAAATCTTCACAGCACCTCGAGCTGTTCATTAAAACAGCTTGCCCACAGTTCATAGCTCTGTGTACAAAGTTTCTCCATTACTGGGTGATGATACACACAGACTTAATTGAGCACATTTGTACAGTATGAGCCTGGGAAGTTGTAGAATAATACTAAGCATGACATCTGAGGAGCTATAAACATGACTGAAATAAGGACAGACATGGTAAAACATGGGTTAATGGTAGATGTGTGTGATTAACTTTCTTTGAGGGAAATTAGGTGCTACCACATATTGAGCAGGGAGTGACATAATCAGAGATAGATATTTATTAGCTAATTTGAAAATTACTTGCAGAGTAAATTGAATGTAGAGGATCAATGTTTTAAAAAAATTCTTGAGCAAAATATCTTTAATAAGAGTAATTAGAAAACAGTTGTTTTTCTTTACCTGATGATATATACTTTTTAGATTTACAGATTGTATTAAATATGCTGACAGTGCAACACTTGTTTCATGAACTCGATTTTTTTTTTTTTGATCAGTGATTTAGTCCATATTTCTGTGGTATCTGGGTGACCTGACCAGACTTTGAGAAGTTACAAGAATCAGACAGAAAAGCGCGCTGTTAATGGGACGTGAGACTGACTAATTAATGGTGAAAATAGGGACAGGAAAATGTCAAAAGAAACCTGTTGCTCCCTGAAGTTGGAGGGATTAGCTTGGTGCTTGGTAAGAAAGCTGGGCATCAACTTTGGGGCTTTTGGTGTACAAAATCATTCAAGACTGAAATAAAGTGTTAGAGGCATACCTAGTACACAGTATGTGTTGGTGAAGAAAAATACCAATATAAAGCTTACCTTAGGGTTCTTGAGAAGGAATAGGTCTACATTCTTTAAATACTTAAATGTAAGTACTTTGGGTCTCCTCCATGTCATTTTCAGTATTCACATCAAAATATATTTTTTAAAGAATGTTTTTCTGTCTGTTTTCGAAATCATTATGCCTCAGCAGCAAAGTGGAGTACCTCCCCCTAAACTTGTGGTATACTGAGAGTGCATGCACAGTCAGTGTGCAGGACTTCTGCCTGTTTTAGCTTTCTCTCTCATCCTGTGCTAATTGCAAGGCAATCCTCTGTGTAAACACCTGAAGAACTCCCCCTCCCCTCTCCCCTCTCCCCTCCCCTCTCCTCTCCTCCCCTCTCCTCCCCTCCCCTCCCTTCTCCTCTCCTCTCCACTCCCCTCCCCTCCCCTTGCCTCCCCTCCCCTCTCGTCTCCTCCCCTCCTCTCCCCTCCCCTTCCCTCTCCTCTCTCCTGGCTCACTCTCTGCCCTGCCCAACTCAAAGCAGTGTGCATGCTTCTCAGAGCAGTGCTTGTCAGGAACTGCAGGTGTAGGTGAGCGGAGGGTTTATAGAGTAGCTGAAAGGCTGGCGTGCAATCGTCAGAAATTAAGTACTTTCATAATTTAGGAAAAAACCCTAAGATTAGATAAAACACACCACACAATGTCCTTTGCTGTGTTTAAATCAACTGTGTAATTTTGCCTACCTGCATTCAGAAAATACATGTATGTAGCAAACCATGCAGACGCATTTTCAAGGTCAGAGTGTGGAGTTTGGAAGAGAAATATGCAGCCAGACGGTAAGCTCATAGGAAAATTAAGTGAGCCAGCTTTCCCCAGATGGTCACCCTTATACTGTGTTTTGTAGCTTGTGAATTAGGCACCTGTGTTTTCTTCAAGTCACTCCTGCCAGGTGAATCCTTGCATTTGTCATTATAATTGCAAATAAAAACAATAAATCCCCGTGCTTCTTTTTCTCCAAGATACCTTTTTTTTTTCCCTGCAAAACCACGCATGCGTTTTGTTGTTTTTGCTTGGGATGAAATTAATATTTTAGAGTTCTTTAACTGGTTGCTTACATTTTACAGTTTATTGGCTGATTTAATCAAAGTTACAGACATAGTAACCAAATCTACATCAATTGTTTAGTTTTGCCCTTTTTAAAGATTGGCTTGAGTAACCTCAGACTTTCATAATTTTGAACGTGATATTTATTTTACTTAGAACAGATATTTTTAAAGGTTCTATTAATAATGATAAGAATAGTTATGTGGACTTGGAATCTAACAGGCTTAAAGTTTCTTTGAATGCTGTCATCCAAACATTGCATTGGGTATTTCTCCCTTCCTCCATCTACACACATGAGAAGAACAGACTGCCTTTTATGTAAACAGTGTGGTGAGCAGTGTGTGCTTCTCTGTCTGTGCTGTCGAGCTCCTCTGGCACTTGAGTTGGCATTGCACTATTGAAATGTCAGATAACCATAGGGAGCCACCCCTCCCATCAGAGTATAATATACCAGCACAATGACTTCCTCTTACTTTTGCATTCTGTGAATTAATGAGTACTGACACCTGACACATGTAAAAAAGAAGAGATTCCTAAGGGAGACATATTCCACTCTTCCTTATCAGAGTTACCCTTAATAAACATAGTAGGACAATCACTGCACTCACAACATGTGATGAAGCATGTGTATCCAAGTTTAGACTTTCAGTTTATGTTCCATTAAAGATAAGAATAGTAGATTACAACAGGACTTGTTTATGTTAATGCCACTTAAAAGCAAATGCCTTCCAAGTGAAATTTGCTTATATATGAGTAATGTGTCTTGTATTTTTAAATGAATTAAGTACTGGGATCCTCATTATCTTGTTCAAAAGATAAAACAAAGCCAGTCCAATTTTAATCTTCTCCTAGATGGAATAAAACCAAGCTACGTATTATAAGTTCAAAACTTCATTGCCTCTTTCCTTTGAATGAGTTAGAGCCAAAGGGCTCATAAATTTGAAAAGATGCAAATGTAATTTTAACAGCATCTAGTGGTTCATAAATTTTCTTTATCAGCTAAAAAAAACATGAAATTATTTTACAGTAGATAGGAGACACCTGTTTTTACTTCTAAATACTTCATTTATAAAATGTAAAATTAACTCCTCAATCTTTCTGTCTTCCTAACTTCCAACCGTAAATCTCCTGACACTTTATCAAAATTATATTTATAAATTCTTCCAATACATTTTCATGTATACCAAGATGGAATGACTATAGTGTGACAGAAAAAAATTTTGAACAGCACACAGTGATTAGTACCAGATGAGAAAAACACTCAAAATATTGCTTTCATTCTCTGAACAGGTCTTTTTTTTAAAATCATTTTTTATAATGTCTTGAAGCTAAGTCATAAAGAAAACTAAAGTATACTCTGAGTTATTGTTCTCATGGAATTTAATATCTAGAAGATGGTTATTCATCAAATAATAATGAGTACAAATGCTAAATTACAACAATGATTGTATGTGAAAACAAAGATAAGTTGGATTAGAAGAGAACAATGCACTCATTGCATTGAATGCATTGTGTATGCACTGGTAGATTGCTAATATTAATTGGCTGCATTTACAAAAGTAAAACGGAATAATCGAAATAACATGGGGAATTAGTCCAATGAAAGAGCTGGAAAAAGTGATATCTTTCTTAAGATCTGAAGTATAAGCAATTGCTCCATGGTTAAAACAAAGCATAGGAAAGAATGTTTACGACAAAATTAAAAACAAAATGATGACCAGATAGTAAAGACAAAGACCAAGTTATAAGACGCTAAAGAAGCTTACGGTGCCAGCAGAAGTTGAAGTGGCAGAGAGTGTCCAAAAAGACCTTCCTTTATATATTTAAAAGCAAGTTTAGCCTCATTCCAAACTGGAAATAATAATTGGATGAAATAATGTTCATAAGAAGAGTACTTTGTATAGAAGAGAGATTCTGATATAAGCAAAATATAAAATATAAAAGTTAGAAAATTCAATAATACAGGCATGTGAGGAATAAGAAAGATATAATGAGGAAGATAAATAGGGATGGGTGGGTTGACAAACATCCCATACAATGGTAAAATTTATATGGTTTTAATGGGGGTAGGGCAGTCCAAGAAGATACATACCATGTCTGGTTTCCATATCTAGCTCCTCAGACAGGATGTTCTTCAAGAGATAAATCTGAAAGTCAAACCAACCAAACAAACAAAAAACAAAAACAAAACAAAACAAAAACCAGCACCACCACCAGCAAAAACTTAGAGGAAGAGAGTGTTCAAGCTTTAAAAATTCAATTTTGTTGTAGGTTTAAAAAAAATCAACTGAGTTTAGACATGACATGGTCAATAGTTCTCCATATTTTAAAGATTTTTGTGAATTTCTATAATGAACGCCATCTTCAGTAGAAAGAACTATCTTTGATGAGAGTTCAATGCTACACTTACCTGTAGGAATAAAGACAAGAATGCAATTGAGAATTACACTGGTTTAGGGAAGTAGGAAAGTGTGATCCATAACCTCACCAGACAATATAGATGGTTAGATTTGCAGTACCAGACACGAATACCATCCTACTGATCAAGCCTGAAGTCAATCAGATGAATGTTTGTTGCCCCCAAAAGATAAAACTGCCACTATTACATATTGGGCGATACATTGTCATGTTGGTCATTGTTGTGGTTCATAGGTCATAAACCATAAATATAAGACTCAGAGGAGATCATGGATGAGGAATACAAAAGATTAAGAGCCAGAGGACCAAGATATCTGCTGCAGCATAGCATCGTTTGTACGTGACATGAAGCTGCATGCTTGATAACTCAATAGTATGGTTACCTAAACAAGAGCAGCACAATAATGCCACCAGATGACATGCCAATGTTGGTAGGGAAAACTCTCACAAGGCTCCACCCTCAAATGAATAGCTTCAGGTAACTAATAGCTACTAAGAGGTAGAATTAGCCCCCTGATAAACTATCCCTTCCCAAGTGCTCAGCTCATGTCCATATGAGCAAGACTAAATAGACTCAGCATTTTGTATCTGATAGACACAGAGACACAGACACACATAGGCACACACAGTCATATGCACATGTGTATATGTTCACACATACATATACACACATACACAATAAAGTATTGAGAGGAGGAGAAGAGGAGAAGTCATAAATTGGGGATAAGGGGAGTTGAGGCAGGATATAGACTGTTGAAGTAATAAAAATTCAGTATGTATTAAATTCTCAAAAATTGTAACTTAAAAGTTGAATTTTCCATGGTTTGCTCTGGGTATTATTTGAAATTAAGATGTTTACAATCTAGTAGTTATGATATACATAACATAAAAACACTGGCTATAAAAAAAACAAAAACAAAAAAACCAAAAAACAAAAACCTTCAGCCGGGCGGTGGTGGCACATGCCTGGAATCCCAGCACTTGGGAGGCAGAGGTAGGCGGATTTCTGAGTTCGAGGCCAACCTGGTCTACAGAGTGAGTTCCAGGACAGCCAGGGCTATACAGAGAAAGCCTGTCTCAGAAAACAAAACAAAACAAAAACAAAACAAACAAAGAAAACCTTCTATAAAACTTAACTTCAAGTGAGAGGTAATGGTCTATATAATGTTTTATCTGATGAGAGTGCATCAGATAGAACAGCTTTTCAGGCAAAAGAGAAAACCCGGACAGAGGAGTTACAATGACATGTCATGTTAAGTGATTCAGGATAATGAGATAGACAGGTATGAAAAGGCAGAAAGGTCTATCCTCACAGGAGATCTGAACAGGGGTTTTAATTGACTCACCTTATACATTTACCTGTTCTGTTCTTATGCTACACAGCTCTCTGTTCCTGTAGCAAAGTAATTGAGCTGATAAAGATATAGGCAACATTTCTTTGGCTCGGAGTTTAGGAGCTTTCAATTATGACCAGTTTTTCCCAATATTTTGCGGTTATGTCAGGGGAACATCAGAATAGAGGAGCAACAGAGAGGAGGCCCATCCACTGAAATAAAGGGGAACAGAGCGAGAGACTGAATTCTACCATCTGCCTTGAAGGCATATGTCCCTCAGTGGTCGGTGTTTTTGAAACAAATATTCATTAATTAAAATGATGATTCTAAAATAACTATATACTGTTAAACATTACAGCAAAACTTAAGAGATAGGAAAAATTATATTATCCATAGAGGAATGAAGGAAGAAGAATAAAAATGTAATAGGGGACATTTTTACAAACTATTGGGAATAATGTTATTTATAATAAATAAATGCTGATTTGATAGACACAGAAATGAGGTTATTTAAAGAATAGATTATTTTTTACTTTCAAAAACTGGTCTTTGTTTTAAACCATTCACTTCTATACACACAAATGTGTTACTGATTGATGGGAAATTAGTAAATTCTATTAAATATGTAAATGGCAAATATTATCAAGTCAACCAAAGAGTCTACCTAAAATACTTCAAGATTAGTAGAATATTACCCTGAGTCTGGAACCAGACAAAAATAATATAAAAAAGAAATCAATCTAAGTCCTTCCCATGGATATAAATGCACAAATGCTTAACAAAATGTTATCATAGAGAATCCAGCAATAGGGACATATACCTAGACACATCCATGAATAGAAGTTAATATATATCATGTGAGCCAATCCTTGAAAATTAGACATGCTTTATCATTTGTCTATCAATTCAAATAATTCACTAACAAAAAAATATGTCGGAAAAAATAAGATTTGCCTTGTTGGAGAGAATGGAGAATAGGAACCATGGATATTCTTCTAGGAGACTGGGGTCAAAGTCCCAGCACCCACATGACAACACATAGTCATCTATAATTCAAGTTCCAGAGGATACAATACCATTTTCTGACCTCCAATAGGGTCATATGTGTGTGATGCACAGACATCTATATAGACAAAACATGCATACACATAAATGAATAAAATATTTTTTAAATCATTTGCCTAAATTCCTCAACCATTCATGGTATAGACACTTAGTAAATTAAGAATAAATCTCCTTCAAATTAATGAGACATTTATATAAAACTATGCCAGATGTTTTATTTAATAGGAAAGGGCTGAATCCCTCCCTCTTGTGCACAAGTAAAACATATGTGCTCTCATTACATTGATTCAGCATTTCCCAAGAAGTCCTCACCAATGCAGGAAGATACAATGAAATAATGCTATAGTGTCATATATATCCATAACCTGCCCAATTGTCATCAGCAAGCTTCATCCAGCAACTGATAGAAACAAAGAGGCACAACCAAACATTAGTCAGAGCCCAAGGAATCCTGTTGAAGACAAGAAGGATAAAGGGAACCAGAGAGATCAAGTACACAATAAAACAAACAACAGAATCAACTAACTTGGGCTCAAAGGGACTGAATTGACAATCAAAGAGACTGCTTAGGTTGCACCTAGGGTCTCTGCGTGTAGTTGTATAGCTTGGTCTTTTTGTGAGACTAACAGTAGCAGTGGGGCTGTCTCTGACTCTCTTACCTGCTTTTGTGACCCTCTTCCTCCATTGGATTACCTCATTCAGCCTTAATAAGAGGGGAGGTGCTGCCACTTGATATGCCTTGGTTGGTTATTATCCTTGGGATTCCTGCCCTTTTCTGAAGAGAAAGGAAGGAGTGGATAGGTGGGACAGAGAGGAGGTAGAGGTAGGAACTAGGAGGGGATAAACAGCAGTCAGGATATAATATGAGAGAAGAATGAAGTTAAAATATTAAAAAGCAGTGAAATATTAATCTGTAAGTAAACTTTATACCTGGACAGTGTTTCTCTACACAGAAGATCCTGTAAAATCTACCGATAAAACTACAAAAACCTCACCCCTCCTCCAACAAAATCTCGTTGCAAAAGACCAAGCCAATTACAGAAAAACCACAGTCAAACCAATTGCAGAGATGTGGGAGCCCAATCCCAACTGGTTCATCTACAATACAGCTGCGCAAAGGACTTGGGGAACTTTATAGAAGACAGAAGGTTTGCTAGAGCAATAAGATCCAGAAGTTTGCTGTGAGCTTGTCTCTCCTAGGAAGTTGCATCCACGATGTCACACCAACTTGACTGCCTAAACATGAACTGAACAAGGACACACCAACAGACATGCTTATGTGGACTGCAGAAAACTCCTGAGTATTCACTTCTGTACAACGAACTAAATACTAAAGGCTGGAGAAATAGTCTTTCCCAGGGAAGAGCATAGTGATTGGTTATCTAATACCAAATGGTCAGTCCTGAAAAAAATAAACATACAACTAGCATTATGTAGAGTGGGTCACTTTATGTATTAGGAATATTTTCCTACACACACACACACACACACACACACACACACACGCACGCACGCACGCACACGCACACGCGCACACACACACACACACACACACACACGCACACGCACACACGCACACACACACACACACGCTCAACGCACACACACACAGACACACACAGGGGCAGGGAGGGTAAAAGAGTGGAAGGAAAAGACTAGGAAAAATGTTTCCAGAGCATACCTGATAAGACTCCAAGTGGATCAAGGACCTCCACATAAAACCAGACACACTAAAATTAATAGAAAAGAAACTGGGGAAGACCCTTGAGGTCATTGACTCAGGGGGAAAGTTCCTGAACAGAACACCAATAGCTTATATTCTAAGAGCAAGAATAGACCAATGGGACCTCATAAAATTACAAAGTTTCTGTAAGGCAAAAGACAATGTCAAAAGGACAAATTGGCAACCAACAAATTGGGAAAAGATCTTCACCAACCCTACATCTGACAGAGGGCTAATATCCAATGTATACAAAGAACTCAAGAAGTTAGACCCCAGAAAACCAAATAACCCTATCAAAAATGGGGTACAGAGCTAAACAAAGACTTTTCACCTGAAGAAATTCGGATGGCTGAGAAACACCTTAAAAAATGTTCATCATCATTAGAGAAATGCAAATCAAAACAACCCTGAGATTTCACCTCACACCAGTTAGAATTGCTAAGATTAAAAACTCAGGAGACATCAGGTGTTAGTGAGGATGTGGAGAAAGAGAAACACTCCTCCACTGCTGGTGGGACTGCAAGCTGGTACAACCACTCTGGAAATCAGTCTGGAGGTTCCTCAGAAAACTGGACATGATACTTCCGGAGGACCCAGCTATACCACTCCTGGGCATATACCCAGAAGATTCCCCAGCATGCAATAAGGATACACGCTCCACTGTGTTCATAGCAGCCTTATTTATAATAGCCAGAAGCTGGAAAGAACCCAGATGTTCCTCAATAGAGGAATGGATACAAAAAATGTGGTATATATACACAATGGAGTATTATTCAGCCATTAGAAACAATGAATTCATGAAATTCTTAAGAGAAATGGATGGAGCTGGAGAACATCATACTAGGTGAGGTAACCCAGTCTCAAAAGAATATCCATGGTATGCACTCACTGATAAGTGGATATTAGCCTAGAATCTTGGGACACCAAAGACACAATCCACATAACAATGATGTCCTACAAAAAGGAAGGAGTGGACACTGGTGCTGGAAAGGATCAAAGCATCAGTGTAGGGGAATACCATAACAGGGAAGTGGGAAGGGGTGGATGAGGGAGCAGGGGGAGGGAAAAGGGCATGTGGGAACTTTGGGGAGTGGGGAACCAGAAAAAGGGAAATGAAATGTAAATATAGAATATATCCAATAAAAAATTTTAAAAAAGTGTTTTCTATTATGAACATATAAATAACTCTTAAAGTTCAGTAATAAAATAAGCTAATCCAGACGTGAAGCTAGACCAAGATTTGAGTAGGCACTTCGCTAAAAATAAAATAATAAAATAAAATAAAATAAAATAAAATAAAATAAAATAAAATAATAAAATAAAATAAAATAATAAAATAAAATAAAATAAAAAATGCACGTGGACTAAGCATATGAGATGTTCATCCATTTGTGTTCAGAGAGAAAGCAAATTTTAAAATGGCACCTAGATGTTCCTATTCAAATTTTAAAGGCCTCATTTAATATGTATGAGCTAAGGAGGTAAACTTTACATTATTACTCTCCTGAGTGTAGTATAAAAATGACTCATCTCTCATGATCGAGCATTATTTCTAGTCTCAGTGCCTGAAGTCTTTTTCTCTTGAGCAATTAATTCTCATTCATAATCAATGCTGATGTTCCCCTAAAATCTCTGTGTTCAGAACCTCAGGTGAATTGCATTCTGTCCTTTGACATTAGATTTTTTTTGTATTCTTTTTTTTTATTTCGTTTCATTTTTTTTATTTTCTATATTCTATGTTGACATTAGATTTTTAAATGTAAAAATGTAAGGCTGGGAAGGTAAGAAGTATCACAACTTTCTGATACTAGCTCCTTCCTTGAAAAAAATTGATTCTTTTTATTGGTTATTTTATTTATTTTCATTTCAAATGTTATCCTACTTTCCAGTTTCCTCTCCACAAATCCCCTATCCCACCCACCCACCTCAGAGCCCTAGCTAGCATTCACCTATGGTGGGTCATCAAACCTCCACAGGACCAAAGCGCTTCCCTCCTGTTGATGCCAGATAAGGCAATCCTCTGATACATATGCAGCTGGAGCCATGAACCCCTTCATGAGTACTCTTTGGTTGGGGGTTTAGTCTCTTGGGGTTTTGGGGGTCTGGTTGGTTGATATTGTTGTTCTTCCTATGGGGCTTCAACCCCCCCCAGCTCCCTCCCTCAGTTCTTCCCCTAACTCCTCGATTGGGGTCACCACTTTCAGTCTGATGGTTGGCTGCAAACATCCACATCTGTATTGGCCAGGCTCTGGCACAGCCTCTCGGGGGACAGCTATACCAGACTCCTGTCAGCAAGCAGTTCTTGGCATCAGCAATAGTATCTGGGTTTGATGTCTGCACATGGGATGAATCCTTAGGTGGGACAGTCTCTAGATGGCCTTTCCTTCAGTTTCTGTTCCACTCTTTGTCTGCATTTTCTTTTGACAGGAGCATTTCTGGATTAATATTTTTTGAGATGGGTGGGTGGCCCCATCCATCTACCCAGGACCATGCCTATACACTGGATATGATCTCTATAGGTTCTCTCCATTTGTTGGGTATTTTAGCTAATGTCATCCCTGTTGGGTACTGAGAACCTCTTGGGTCACTGATAGTTTTTAATAAAAGTAACATCTTTCATTTACATTTGATCTAAAAATTAATACAACCATACATATGTGTAGGTATCTGCACTCATTAAATTGTGTACTCTAAAAATAGAATTCTATGGAACTAGCAAGAGGGCTCAGTGTTTCAATGGTGGGTAAACTGTATCTATGAGAAGAAAGCATTTAGAATAAACCCTGTTCTCACACCCAGAACTATTAACAGCTCAAGGGCTCATGAGTTGCTTGGTTGGTAGCAAATTCACACAACCTGTTTAGTGTCCTGAGATCTAACCCTGACCTGGGCAATATCTGTCTCAAATACAGCCCTAAAGAACAGGCAGCAGAAGTAACTGTAAACAAATGTGATCACTTCAATGTGAAAAGCACATGCATAGCAAAGGAAAAAAAAAAAAGGACAGAGTGAAGAGAAAACACACAGTGTGAAAAGACCCTATTTGCAAGCCATGTATCTGATGAGTTAGTAACCAAAATATGTCAGAACTCACTTGGTGAAAGTTAATTCAGTTATTGGAAGAGGAGACATAATCAAAGGACTTGAATGGATGGATATTCCTTAAGAGAAAATAAATACGAACAATGCAAATGTGGATGCTTGGAGCCAACCATCAGACTGAGATCAGGGACCCAAGAGGGGGAGCTGGCAGAAGGACTGGAGGAGCTGGGGCTGGGGGTTGCACATGCATAGGAAGAACAACATCAGCTGGCCTGGCCACCCAGTGCTCCCAGGGACTGGACCACCAACCAAGGAGTGTACAGGGAAGCATCCATGGCTCCAGATACATAGGTAGCTGAGGATGTCCTTGTCTGATAACAATGGGAGGGAGGCCCTTGTTCCTGTGGAGGTTTGATTCCCCAGCATAGGAGGATGCTTCAGGGGAGGGGCTGAAGATGGTGGGTGGGGGAGCACCCTCACAGAGGCAAAGGGGAAAAAGCAGAGGGAGGTTGTGGGATGGGGGCCTTGTGGAGGGGTAACTGGGAACTGGAATATCATTTGAGATGTAAATGAATGGGATGATTAATGAAAGAAATTAAAAATAAAGATGTAATGACTTGGGGAAAAAAGATAATGAAATGGCCAAAGAGGATATGAACAAAATGCCTAATTTCCCCAGTAATTAGGAAAGAGCGTACTGAATCCAAATGTTGCATCCGCTGGTACAACTGAGCCCAGATCATGTACCAACTAGAATGGCTCTTATATGTGAAACATGAATGATAGTGGGTATTGGGAGTATATGGAGATTGGGAAGCACGTCTGGATTGTTAGGGGGAAATGTCGATTAATATATCAATTTCAGAAAATGATATTCAGAGTTCCAAGAAGGTTAAAAACAGAACTACAATATAATCCAGCAAAGCCTGCACTGTGCGCATATCCACTGGAAATGACATTGGTGTGTTGATGACAGACTACACTCTTGTGCTCACTCTAGCACTAAGCATTGTTACTAAAATATGGACTCAACCTAACTGCCCATAAGATAAATTAATAAAGGAAATAGGCCCTCTGTATGGTGTAACACTGCTCAGGGGAATGATTGGGGAATAGTTGAGGGGGAGAGGAATTATGGGACATATGGTGGGGGGAACTGGGAAAGGGGAAAGCCTTTGGAATGTAAGCATAGAATATAGAAAATAAAAATTTAAAGTAAGTAAATAAATAAATAAAAACAAACAAAAAAAGAAAGAAAGGAACTCCTTTCATCTCTCTAACATGGAAAATCATTATAATATACAAAATGAACTGCCTTGTCTAAACTAGAAGAAATTGAGCATACATACAGAAACAGAGAATGATTATTTCCAGGAGTGTGAGGATGGGTATGTGTTTCACATAGAGTGGTCAGAGGATGCAAAATATCAGAAAAGTGTAACAAACTCAAGAGATTGATTGTACAAAAAAATTTTGAGATTTCCTTTAACTGTTCTCACCACAAAATTAGCATGTTACCAAGCATATGTTGACAGGCTTTGTGAACAGGCCCAGAATAAGTGGGGGTATCAAATCTTGTGTTGATTATGAAAAATGTGTGCAAATATTTTGTATATAAAAAGTGAGTGGGGACTGGGAAAGTGGCTAAGTGTTTGAAACTCCAGCATCCACACACATAAAAGCTGGGCATGGCCACGTGTCCATACCCGAACATGTGGGGAGGAGACAAGCTAAGATTTTAGAAGTTCTCTGGCATCTCTCCTGCCTAAAGGGATGAGCTTTCAGTCCAGTGAAAAGCATTGTCTCAATGTAGCAAGGCCCAAGACAACAAGGGAAGATAGCTAATTTCTTCCGTCCTCTCCATGCATGCACATGAGTGTGTGGGTGCACACATGTATACACCATGCACCTAGGATACATACACATACACACATATACATGAGGAATAAGAATAAAGGGCTGGAGAGATGGCTCAGTGACTAAGACCAGTTGCTTTTATAGAGAGCCTGGGTTCAGTGTTCTGCATCCACATAGTTCACAAACATCTGTAACTCCAATTCCAGCAGATCTTATGACCTCTCTGGCCTCCACAAAAGCTAGGCACTGTAATATATATATATATATATATATATATATATATATATATATATATATACACTAAGAATATAGCTCAGAGAAATAGTACTTGCCTAGCATATGAAAGGTTCTTTAACATTAAGCTAAAATTATTCAATTAAATTATTATGAACTATGCCAGAAGCTCTCACTTTGTTAAAAGGGGGTGGGGTGATTGTTGACAGTGATGGCAACATAGACAAAAGAAGCCGAAAGATCTTTTTAAGTCTAGAGAAACATCTCAAGCATAAAATTGGGCTTTGTGTTTACTCTATAAAGCTCCCAGATGTTGGTCTCTATTATAATTAGAAAACAAAGTCTTTAAACTACTCCAGTGAATTTTATACTGTTTACAATTTATCTAATATCTCATATAACTAAGCTTATTGTTAAATATCATTCCATTAGCTATTTGTTATCCAAATGTGGAAGACTCCAAAGCAATTGCTTTTCTTCCTTCTCTGTTCCTAATGTTTGATTTACAAGAGATACACCAACAGAAAATCTGAGGAAGCAGCTCCAGGGAATCTAGAATAATGGGGGGGAACCTCATTATTTTGTGATATTTTTATTCACAGGTTTAAAATCTTTCTTCGGCTGCCTGATAATGCCCAGGTCAACAAAATCCCTACACCCTTCAAGATAACTACGACAACCACCCAGCTTTCCTTTGCCCTCAAAGCATCATTTAAAGATGTAGATTGCACCACACTAACCTTATTACACAGTTCCCAAAGCAGCTAAGAGGTTGGAAGACATTATGATAGAGCAGTGATAAGGTAAAAGAGGAAGAATATTATTAAGTAGCTTGATAGCAGAATAATATATCAAACTGTCAGTTTAGATAAAAATATTCATCCATTTTATAGTATTGGATGTACTTGAGGACAAGAAAAGTTGACTTTTTTTTTATTACAGCCTTACAGAAAACAGCCAGTTTGATTGCTCATCTCACCAGCAATTTCATGATTGTATTTCTCTTCCAATTTCTACAGCTCAGTGAGTGAAAGGGGAATTGGAATTTACTGATAATTACACACATAATGCACACACACACACACACACACACACACACACACACAACACCCATGCACATGCTCAGGTGAAATCACTGGGCCATAGAAAATCACTAGAAAGCATCTAGTTGAGTATTTGTTGAACTTTGGAAAAACACAACTGATTCACTTTAGTGCCCAGTATCTTAAAAGGTCAGCTAGTAAGCTAATTGTTACCAACAGATCCTTGGATATATAAGTCACAGAAGAAAAAGTAAAAGACACAGATATAACTTACACCTAAGTTTAAAGGTAAGGTGCAGAGATTTCTCTTAAGCTCCGTGGAGCCTGTTCTGTTCATTCCCAGAGCTGTATAACATCAGTTGATGCCATGATATAGGAACTGAAAATAACAAAAAGAATGGACAGCCAATCAAGGAAGCAGGTCACTTAATTACTGGATTGTTTCACACTGTATTCATTTTTTAATTTAATTTTATTTACATTACTTCATTTTACATCCCACTCACTGACCCATGGGCAATATAGTTCAATTAATTAGTGGATAAATCCATACTGTATTCATTTATTGATTGTTTTAATTTACTTTATTCTATTTTCCTTACTCAATTAACATTCCACTCACTTCCCCCCTCCATCACTCCCTCCCATACTTCCTCTCCTCTACTTAGTGGGTATAGCCCCTGGGGGATGTTATACTCTCTACCCTAGCACTTTAAGTCTCTGGGAGGCTAGGTGATTCCTGTCATACTGAGGCCAGACAAGGCAGCCCAGCTAGGACATATCCCAGGTACATGCAACAGTTTTTGGGATAGCCCCTATTCCAGTTGTTCAGGACCCACAGGAGGGTAAAACGTCACATCTGCTACATAAGGGGTTGTGGGCAGGCCTAGGTTGAGGCCTGTATATGTTCTTTGGTTGATTGGTCAGACTCTGAGAACCCCAAGGGTCCAGTTTAGTTGACTCTTTTGATATTCTGTGGGGTTTCTATCTCCTTTGGGATTCACAGTCCTTCTTCCACTTTTTTCATAAGAGTTCCCAAGCTCCACCTACTGTTTGGATGTATCTGCATCTGTCTGAGTCAGTTTGTGGGTGGAGCCTCTCAGAGGACATGTTCTTGACTGCAATTATAACAGAGCATTGTTAATAGTGGTAGGGATCGGTGCTTGCCCGTGAGATGGGTCTCAAGTTGGGCTGGTTATTGGTTGGCTAGTCCCTCAGTCTCTGTTCCATGCCCCGTGCCTACCTTTCTTGTAGATAAGTTAACCTTTGGGTTTGAAAGTTTAGTGGGTGAGTTGGTGTCTCTGTTTCTCCACTGGGTTTCTTGTCTGGCTACAGGAGGTGGCCTCTTAAGGTTCCATGTCTCCAATGTAGTGAGTAACAGCTAAGGATACCCACACTGATTCTTGGGTGCCTCCCTTATCCCAGGTCTCTGTCTTGTCCTGGAGATGCCCCCCACCTCCTCACCCCCTTCGGTTGCAAATTTCCATTAATTCTCATGGACATCTATTCATCTCTCCTCTCTTCCCCACCACTTGATCCTGAAATTCTCCATTGCCCTATCCATACTCCTCTCCCTCTTAGTTCCCTTCCTTTCTCCATCTGCCTCTCATGACTACTTTATTACTCCTTCTAAGTGAGATTCAGGCTTCCTCACTTGGACCTTCCTTCTTGTTTACCTTCTTTGGGTCTGTGGATTGTAACAAGGATATCTTATATTTTGTGACTAATATACACTTATCAGTGAGTATGTATAGTGAATGTCCTTTTGGGACTGAGTTACCTCACTCGGGAAGATATTTTCTAGTTCCATTCATTTGCTTGCACAAATTATAATGCCCTGGTTTTTAAATAGCTGAATAGTAGTAACCCATTGTGTAGATGTACCAAATTTTCTTTACCCATTCTTTAGTCGAGGGACATCTGGATTGTTTCCAGCTTCTGGCTATTACAAATAAAGCTGCTATGAACGTAGTTGGGCAAGTTTCTTTGTGGGATGGTGGAGCATCTTTTGGGTATATGCACAGGAGTGGTATAGTTGGGTCTTGAGGTAGAACTATTCCAAGTTTTCTGAGAAAACAGCTAATTGATTTCCAAAGAGTTTGTTCGAATTTACACTCCCACCAGTAATTCAGAATTGTTCCCCTTGCTCCATATCCTCACTGGCACATGCCATCTCTTGATTTTTTTTATCTTAGCCATTCTGATGGACATAAGATGAAACCTCAGAGTTGTTTTGAGTGGCATTTCCCTGATGACTAAGGATGTCGAACATTTCTTTAAGTGTTTCGTAACCATTTGAGCTTCCTCTGTTGAGAATTTCCGGTTTTCTTTGGTATCCCACTTTGAGTGGGTTATTTGGGTTGTTGGTATCTAACTTCTTGAGTTTGTAAATTTTGAAGATTAGCCTTCTGTCAGCTGTGGGGTTAGTTTTTAAGTTTTTGAAATTATAATCAAAATTTACAAACAAAATATCTACTTTCATAATGCTTTATTTTAGACTGTGCAGGTCTCATTCACTATTCAACAGAGCTTAGAAAACTGAATTCCCTGAATATTTCCATGAATTCTAAAATGAACTATGATCTAAACTCATCAATGCTCTAATTTGTAGATTAAATTAGATCATTAATGATAAGTGGATTCCAGTCCCTTAAATCTTATATTATTTGTAATTTATATTCTGTAATCTAAATCTTGCCAAATAAAACTTGACTGTCATTGCTAATAAGAGAGTAAAAGCTTTTCCATGATATAAAAATTATATTTAATATAATCTTTTCAATTTAACAATGTTAAGTGTCTTCAACTGCCATGATACAATATTATATTCAAATGCACACACAAAAGTTAAGCTTAGAAATATAGATGTTCTAGTGTTTTCAAGGATCAGAAAATGACTCAGTGGTTAAGTGCTTTCTGTGCAAGCATCAGGACACAAATTTGAATTCTCAGAATCCAATAAATGTCAGGTGAGTGTAGCAGCTGTTCTTATGATTAATACTTTGGAAGGTAAAGACAGAAGACTGATTCTCCAGAGCAACCTGACTAGAATCTAGCCAAATTTGGTAGCTCTAAGTATGATTAGTGATCTTCCTATAGAATGCAAAAGTTACGAAGGTTGATAGCCAACACCAACCTTTGGAATCTATATGCATGTATACTCAAATGCATGTATACTCACCTATACACATGTAAATATGCATATGCATGAATACCATGCTCCTATGCTCATGAAAACAGAAAAGGCAAAAGGAAAGAAACAGGATTTCTAGTGTTTAGCATTAAAGGAGAACAGCGACTTATATAGCTTCTTTTTGACATATTAAGACAAATTACCTTTTGGCCAAATCAGTCCTTAGTGTGCTGAGAAGACAATCAAGGTAGGTATGCATTTGTGTGGATGCTCTCAAGGTCAGGAAGCAGAAGACTGATTTCACTCTGATTAAGAATAAGACTGCAGAGTGAAAGGCTGTAATCACATGAAGACACAGATGCAAGATAATTAGATAAGTGAGGGGAAAAGGAGGAAAAACGGAAAGATATGAAATAAAATGAGAAAGGAAAATGTATGCAGAAGAAAGCAGAAGACTTTTAGCATCCTGGGTCCCCAGGGGATGGTAAGCAAACCAAGATACAACTGTATCTTATTGAAAAAGAAAACTGGGTGATTTTTGTTAAATAAAGAAGGAAAAAAAGGACAAAATGCTGAATATAGCGACTCAGAGAAAATGGGAACATATTACTCATTCCAACTACATAACAGCAATTGTTTAAAAAAGAGCACTTTATCTTAAGCTTTGTGTACCTAAAGATTTGTTTATTGGGAAAGTAATCACTTTCAAATGAAATAGATACTTTCCATGGCAGCGAATCTCTTAGCAACTACAGCTTTTCATTTTGTAGCATAAATTGTTCTCTTGGATGCAGTGGGCTTGGCAAACACTTTTGAGCAGCTCCAGCCAAGATTGTCATTATATAAATTCATGATTTAAATGTTCATTGTTGTCAAACTTCTCTGTGTGTGATGCAACTTGGTGTTGATTCAAATCTCATATAGAAGAGATCATCTTGTGTTGGACACTAAATGCGAAGTGGAATAGTTTCAAGAGCTCAATGAGGAAATACTTTAGTTTCATTTGAACCAGTTCTTCCAGAGGTGAACCAATTAGTCTGCATTAAGAAACATAGCAAATTGTTGGCAAATCAAAGCAGTGACAGTGTCAAATGAGGAGGACACACTAATTGTCATTTCTCATTAGTAACTTGCAAGTTGGCAGGATTTCCTTTCATATCACAGCAGAGATACAAAGCACTGTGGACCACTGATTCTTATCACGTTGGCACATATGCTCTGCTGCGTTGCTTTAGACACAGCTTTTTTCATATATTAAAAAAGCTATCAGCTGGGGTTTCATATATGCATTTGTTGGGACATATTCTTAACAGTAAATACTCTAATAAGTACCTTGTAGGAAATGCTGACTTAGAGCTATATATATAGCTATGCGTACTGGTGGCACTCAAACTTTGGTTGGTCAAGCATAGGAATATTTCTTTTAAAACAAGACATCTAGTCATGTCATTGGAAGGACTTCTAATCCCAAGAACTTCATTCTCTAATTTTACATTCCTTCATCTGTTACCAGGAACAAAACAGAAATTGAAGACTCAGTAATCAAAGCTAATGAGAAAATAAGAAGCAGTTTTCAAATGTAGGTGATATCTCAGATACTTATATTAAAACTTAAATATTCTTAATTCTCATTTAGACCTGACAATAACCATATAAAGTGGGCACTACCAAGTTATAACTTTGGGGCTACTTTAATTTTACATTTTAATGGTATCCTTTAACTGATTGATGCAGTGATGAAATATTTAAGATAATTCCTTACTGATTTGACCTGAAGCATCCTCTATTCTACAAAGAGGATGACAAGAACATGTTATCTTGGTATCATTTACTTTCAAAACAATTTAGGTTTGCGTGCTCTTTATTTCCCCTCCTGGTTCTTATGAAATTTGCCTACACAGAATAATTAAGATATATCCAGATATTCAAAAAATCCAGAATAACTAATGTAGCACTAACAATACAGCTTACTGACACCAATACACCTATTTCTGCCTGACAGGCATTCTGTGGAGACTTTGTCAGACAGCAGTGGCAAGCATCAGGACACTGGTTCTTTTCATACCTACCTGCGTTTTCTCTCCATGTCTTGCTGTCCTCACTGCCACCTGCCCAGCAAACCTTCTTTCTCTCACAGGGCTGCTGGCATACCAACCTTCCTAACTAACATCCTGCATGCACCCTTGCTCCATCCAAACTAATCCTGCAGATAGCATCCATGGGAATGTTTATGAAGTGTGAACCAGATTGCCTTAGTCTGTGGCCAAATGATCTCCAATAATTTTATCTAGTAATTGTACAACAACGATAACAACAACAAAAAACAAAAACCACTTATGAAATCTTTGAACAAACTCTGACCTCTTGCTTACTTCTCGGACACTGACCCTTATCCAGTAGGGTGCTCCCTGGTTTGTGAGAAACCATCATTAAATATTTATGAATTTTGCAATACCATATCAGGAGCTTCATGTAGGACATGATAGTGATAGAAGAATTTACACAACAGAAATCAGTGAGTGCCAGAAGTCAAGGCTGGTTTGGATTTTGTGTTTGTGCTGGAGAGTTGGTTGTTAATCATCAACCACCACACTACTGTTGCTCCTGTTCTCTGCCTCAACTGCCAATGTCTACTGAAGTTGGACTTGCCTGGCTGTGCTGGTAAGTTTTCATCAGCTTGACACATATCAAGACCCACCTAGGATTAAGGACTCTCAATTACTGAGTTGCATCCATAAGATTGCTTTGTGCACATGTCTTCATTAATGATAGATGTGGAAGGGCCCAGTTCACTGTGGATGGTACCATCTCTAATCAGGTGGTCTTGGGTAGTATAAGAAAGCTGGCTGAACAAAGCATTGGGAGCTATCCAGTACGTAGGATTCCTTTATGGTCTCTGGTTTAGTACCTGCCTCCAGATTCCTATCTTGGCTTCTGTCTTAGTCAGAGTTTGTAATACTGCACAAAACATCATGACCAAGAAAAAAGTTGGGGAGAAAAGGGTTTATTCAGCATATACTTCCACATTGCTATTGATCACCAAAAGAAGTCAGGACAGGAACTCACAAGGGCAGGAAGTTAGAGGCAGGAACTGATGCAGAGGCCATGGAAGTGGTGCTGTTTACTGGAATACTTCCCCTCGCTTGCTCAGCTTGCTCTCTTACAGAACCCAGGACTACCAGCCTACGGATGATATCATCCACAATGGGCCCTCCCTCCCACCCTTGATCACTAATTGAGAAAATGCTTTACAGCTGGATCTCATGGAAGCATTTCCTCAAGGGAGTCTCCTTTCTCTGTGATAACTCCAGCCTGTGTCAAGTTGACACACAAAACCAGCCAGTACATCTTCCCTCAATAATGAAGTGTAACCTGAAACTGTAATAAACCCTTGGCTCCCCTATGTTAGCTTAGGTCAGGATTCTATCACAGCCACTTCTTCCTGCCACTTCAGGACTTTTACTTATGTTGTTCCTTTTGGGATTCTCCCCAAAAGATTGTTATCACTGGCTCCTTCCCACCCTAAACAAGATTTTCCTAAAGAAACGTTCCATGCCTACTGTGATCAAAGGGACCACTATGTAACATGCAGCTGTTTTCTGTATCATCTCAACCCTGCATGTTAGAACCCAAGCTCATGTCCCTCTTCAATAAGCAGCTTGCCTTTGATGTTAAACTCCAGAGAAACACACGGTAAAGTATTCTTCTCTAATTATCAAGACTCATGAGGTCAGACAGCCAGAGGCACACAACAGCTGCATAAAGACATCGAGAGCTACAAGAGCCCTTACCTTTCCTGCTGCTGAATCCTTGGGACCCCAGAAGCCATATTTCAAATGACATAATGATTGGGTCAACTCTCCCCATGTTAACACATTTAGCTGTGTGAAAGAAGCAAGGAGCGCAGATTCAACTTCTGAAAGTGTACATATGCAGTTGGTCCATCTTGAAGGCTTTCTTGGACTTTGTCCATATAACAACTTGCCCAAAATTAAGACAGATTCTGGAGGAAGAGAAATGTTTTCATGGTCTGCATTCTGCGGTGGATGGTACAAGGATAAGAGACTTTGGAGTAAATAGTTCATATTATCTGTCATAGTACTTAATATATTTTTGCTGCCCTAGTACCAAATAGCTTTACATGGCCAAGTTCCAACTTCAGATGAATTATGGACCAAATTCTACATGCCAATCATGTTAGTCAAAAGTCATCATTGAAGACTGAAAAGATGACTCCAGGATTACTTCAGATCACTGGAAGCTTGTTCTTCTTGAGTTCCACCATTTCTTAAACTCACTACATTTTGTTTACAGCATTCCTTTATTTTTAATGAAGTGTTATTAAATTTCCTCCTACTACTATTTTCAGAATCTTGACCATTTCTTTACAACCCAGTGTTATTATGAACAAATGCATCCTGAGACAATCTTATGAATGTTTGCTCCAGCTCATGATGCTGTGTGTTGTCATATTTAAATGATAATTTGTGTGAAACTTTTCTGTTTTTTTTTTCTTCAATCTATTTTAAGGATTGGGTTAGAGGAATAAATAAATAAGCACATAGGCAACAGAACTAAATACTGCTGGGTTTTGTTTTTAAGCCTGCCTTTCCCATTTATTTGTTGTGTAGCTTTGGGCCAGATAGTTCATATATCTAAGCCTTATTTTGTTTTAAAATGCCTGTATGATAGAAATAATACTAATCTCTCTGTATGCATTTGAGGGGTTTTCTAAGCACTATTACCTTTCAATGAATGATAGCCATTAGTTCACAGTGATTCAGAAAAATATCTCCAACCATTATAGCTAACAAGTCTGTAAATGCTCAAATTTTTTATAGGAAAAAAGCCATAAGAATATCTTCATGTGTACTTTCAGTGTTCTCAAAATTATTTATTATACCTAAATTATTGCAAAAATAAAATATATCATGTAAATCATTGTTATAGTCTACTATATTGTAGAATAATGACAAAAAGATCTGCACAGATTTGAAACAGACTCATTCATCAATTCTAGCTCTATTTTGAACCTATGTTTAGTTACAGATGTGGAGTAGAACCTCAAGATATAAACATCTGTCTGTAAATGCTTTATTAAGCAACATTTTATATTTTGCCCAGATTCTAGAACACGATTGCTTCATTCACATTTCAATTCTTCATTATCAGCTCTCTCCCTGGAGAACAAGCTTTTTTCTCTGGATCTGAGTTTCCTCTTTTATATAGTGAATATAATTGTAATTAAAATAGCAAGGACACACTGAAAATACATGCCAATGAGTCTCAATACAACTTTACATTATGATTGCTGGGAAACTTTCAGCATTCTGATGCCCATGATGTCCAGGTCAAACCCAAGCTCAGTGAAATCAGAAATATATGTCAGTAGGATCCAGACATCTGTGATGTTTTTTTCTTCATTATTCCCAGGTAATTCCAGTGGGCTGCCTAGAGTAATAACCATTCTATTCTATCATTTGAAAGTTCCCCAGATGACCCTGTTGATCAATAACTCCTGCCTGAGAGAGGTACACTGGTGAATGCATAAGGGTTAATCTTTATTGAAAGAGGAAAAATTAAGAGCTGAGTGTCTGACCAAGAAATCCTGCAGAGTACAGAGCTGATGTGAAAGTGCTGACAGTCAAAGAACAAAAGCTACTGAAAGTAAAGTCGTGGTGGAAACAGGAATAAAAGACACCATGTTCAACATCGCTTAGACCCAGATTCTACTAAATCCCCCATTTGTAAGTGAGTTACTTAAACCCTGCATAACCATGATGAGAACATTTATAACACAGAGTTATTTGCCGCAGGTACAATCATGTGCAAAAATAAAGTGAGTCAAAATTTATGAGGATATTAACATACAATAGCCTTAAATTGCAGTCTTAGTGTCTCCTCACCATCTTTGGGCTGAGTGAGTTGCAATCAGTAAAAGCCTTGACAGGTGATTATATAAGCAGTGACCTATGCTCAGTATGGAACCATGCTACTAATGAGAGAGAAGGCTAAATATTCCTTAAATCTGAGTTCTGACCAGTGTGTGCTTGTTTGCCCTTCTCCCATGGTATTATGCACAAAATGTTCCTTATTGTCCACATTGTACCCATGGGCTCACCATCCTTTTGTTCTGAAAGAAATAGATGTATTTTCTTTATAAGTGACCCAGTCTGTGAGTTTGTGTTATAGACACAGAGAACAGACTGACACAGACTGGTATCCAGATGATAGCAGGAACCAGAAAAGCTCAGAAACAACCAGAAAGCAGAGAAAGGCTCAAAGAGATTAGAAGAGGTTAGTCACAGGCTGTGTCGCTGTAGATAGAGTACTAAGGATGATCCCAGTGAGAGATAAGTAGAAAAGATTAAGAAAAGTTTATAATGTCTCAGAATTATTTACTGAGGTCATGATAGGAATGTTGACAGAAGTACAGTCAGTAAAATACATGAGGTTTCTGATCAAAATGAGTAATAAATAAATAACTGGAGACTCAAGGAAAGGGTCACTCTTGCTATCTTGTAGCAAAGAAGTTGATGGAATTATGCCAATGTCTTAAGGCTTTATGGGATTTATGCCTGTGATGGACTGAAATATCAAACCCTGAAAAGACATTTAAACAGCAAGCAGTCAGCTACATGGCAGCATTTAACTATATACATTGAGATAGCAGATAAGTTATTTAAAGACAGAAGATAGAATTAAAAGAAAATTGGAAGTCAGATAAAGATTTGAACAATTTGAAATTTGTATGGGTAAAAGAAAAAATTCATTTGTAAAAGAATACAAATGGAATAACCATGCAACTACTTGATGAAATGATTAATATGCAGAGAAAGTGATCAAGGAGAGAGTCAAGGAAGAGTGTAAACCTGTAGACATCAGACCCCTATGTCCATCTTGCAAGATACAAAATTAAATTAATTCTCCAGTTTTAAGACTTTCTGAGTTTTTTGTTATCACATTTTATCCTTATTTGTACTTTGTGCTAATGATCAAATTTGTTTCCAAAGTATCTGTTTTGCCTATTTCTATTTATTTTTTGGAGTGCTAGAGCATGTTTCATGTTGGTCTTATCACAGTATTTGAGGAGTAGATTAAATTTTGATTTCATAGTCTCCCGGATAAAGGAAATTGTTTCAGCTTGAGTCGTGAATTGCACATCACTTATATCTGATTTGGATGAAAGTTTGAACTTTAAACGTCAGAGTTCTTGCTGGAATAAATTCAGGCTTGTGAAACCTCAGCGGTGGAAGGAATGCATTGTGTGTATCAGAAGACTCTAAGTGGGAGGAGGCACTGGGACATGCTGTGGTTTGAATAGCTCTGTCAAATCAATGTTGAAATTCAATTGCCATTGTAACCATAGCAACCAGGACATTTTGAGAGGGATGAGTCACTAGAGCACTACCTTTGTGGATGGGTTAATTATCAGTGTATTCCATTACTGTAGATGTGGTTTGGTTCTCTTGAGAGTAGTTCTGTTCTAGGAGCTGGCTATGTTTTGTCTACTTCCCCTGCGATAGCTTCTGTTGAATCATGATTTAGGAAGAAATTCCTCACCAGGTTGCAACCCTTCAATCTTGACCTTCTCAGCCTCAAGACCCACTGTGATAAATAAACTGCTCTTTATAAATTAGATAGTCTGTAGCATTTTCTAGAGCATCTGAAAATGGACTAAGCTGTCCAAATCACAGATGACCAATTAAAGGTTGCCACTGCTTTTAAGAGGTTATAAAGAGTTAACAGAAGTTATAAAGATAGATGGGTATACACTTATGGTTCCCAAGTGACCTCTTTTCATGGTGGGGGGGCAATGTTAAAGAGTCAGTAACTAAGGTGAACTTTTCTGAAAGAAAATCCATTTGGGGTGGTTCTTTCCTTGTGGCTGCTTAGCACCTGTCCATGCTTATCTAGTGTCCATGCTAAATGAAGACACACATCGACTAGCACTTTTATGTTAGTAACCAATTTCAGCTTCATAAAATAAATGCAGGGAATTCTGAACAAGAACCATAAGAGCATTCTAATAAATAGGTCACAAGCTTCATTGTAGTACTTTCAACTATTGAGCTGTCTCAAAAGTTTGTCTATCTTACAGGATCCAAGTCTTGGGGATTTTTGGTTGGTTGGTTGGTTGGTTGGTTGGTTGGTTGGTTGGTTGGTTGGTTTTTGGTGTATGTGTGTGTGTGTGTGTGTGTGTGTGTGTGTGTGTGTTTGTGTGTGTGTGTGCTTTGTACAGAAGCAGAATTCAGTGTACAGGTCCAGGTCTCACATCCAGTTCTCAGCTACTTCACCTCCTGAATTTCTCTGGCTTCATGATACTGGACTCAATATCAGCAAGAAGGCTCAGGGCCCAAGTGCCATTTCTGCCTAAACCCTCTTAACCTGCCCAGATAGACATTGAAGGCATGCTGCTTACAATCCCCACTACCTATGCAGCCAAGGAAGGTATGCTAGTCCTCTCAGAGCTTCCACTCTCTAACGTTGGTCTTCTGAGACCTTCCTCCCATAGCTAATGGAGCAGAAGCAAATGTTATGTGATTTGCTAAAATTAGTAAAATAATTTCCTTGTTAATATTCTATCTTTACCCAGGTACCCCATATAAGGAGTGTGAATGACATAATGGTACAAGATAATTAAGTCACTTTAACTTTCAGTAAGTCATACTAGAGCAGTATCTAGTTTTTATTTTGTTTTTCTTAGACAGTATTTTCTCATCCCTGCATGGCCATAGAAATCATCTGGAAACATTAAAAACCCAGAAGTGAGTGGATACTTCTCAGAGATTTGGGATTTATCAGTCAGGGTTCAAATGTTTAAAAAAAAAGTATTAAAATGAAAGTGGTATTCAACCATAATCACTTCTATCAGTAATTCTTAGATGTCTTGAAGAATTAAATTTAGCATCCTTTTTATAAACTATCTCCAAAAACAATAGAATGCAAGATTTTCACATTTATTACTTATGAATCACTACTATTTAGACTCTCACTTTGAGCCGTTCTTTTAAATGATATATTCAGGCTTTATTTTTACTCCTTTTCAATCAACATCTCTCAAATGGGGATGAGGGCTAGGAGCCTGTACATCAGTCAGCCACCTTTCCTGAGCTTGAAAACTATTACATTTGGAGCCATCAATCTGTAACCAATTTTTAAAGGCCCGAGATGCACAATATAATCCCACAGGAACTTTAAACTGTTCATGCCCTCCAGAGCACTGTTATCAACCCTGGATGCCTTCAAGCCTCATGTCCAGATACAGTGCTGTGCCATTCACATTGGAATGCCTTGCCCATGTCTGACTCCACATCTGTGTTTTTAAAGCTCTCCGGGTGATTATAATATTCAGCTGTGATGGTTAATCTTCACTACCAACCTGACAAGATCTAGAATCCTTACAGAAATGTGCTTGAGTGTGTTCGAGGGTATATTTCTAGATGGTTGCAAAGGAAGAAAGGAAATGGCTTCTGCATGTGATTGGAACTGTTGGTGACAGAAGAATCCTGGATTGCTTAAAAAGAAGAAAGCAAGCTATATACCCACAGTCACCTCTCTGCTTCCTGACTGCCGATTAGTGGCAAGCCGTCTTGGACCCCTCCATGCCAGTACACACACGGATACACATATGAACACACACATATACCATGAAACATGGGAACACATACATAAGAAATGCATAAAGTCCCATGGATGAAGGAAGAAGACAGGTGTGCCAACTGAGACGAAGTGAGAGTAATGCCAGTGTAATAGATGAGGGAGCAAAGAGCCGTGGGAACTCAAATGTCAGTGAAGAGATCCTTGAAAAGAGATTATTTGGTACAGGGACTAAAGCATCCTGCATAATATGCCTTCTTTCTACCTCATCTTGTACATTCTCTCTTGTTTCAGTTTTAACACTACTAAATGACTTTCTGCCTTTTTTTTTATTTTATTGTATTTATTTGCATTTCAAATTTTATCCCTCTTCCGTGTTTCCCCTCTACAAACCCACCCACCCACCTCCTTTTGCCTCCCCACCCTAGCATTTCCCTTTGTTGGGGACATCGAGTCTTCACAGGACCAAGGGCCTCCCCTCCCATGGATGCCAGATAAGGCTATCCTCTGCTACTTATGCAGTGGGAGCCATGGGTCCCTCCTGTGTGTACTCTTCAGTTAGTGGTTTAGTCTCTGGGAGCTCAGGAGAGAGGGGGTCCAGTTAGTTGGAGTCTCCTGCTCAGTGTGCTCAGTCTGATGGTTGGCTGCAAGCTTCTGCCTCTGTATTGGTCAGGCTCTGGCAGAGCCTTTCATAGGACCTTAAATGACCTACACTTCTTTAATCAAGCCTTCCATCTTAGCTGACTATGTCTTCATGAAACCTTCCTCATTTGCCCTTTTCCTGGTCTCCCCGCTTACCTAGGGAGCTTGCTTAGTGTCCATCCTCTCTGGCCTCCCACGGGATGAAATATGTTTTTGTTATACATGCCTAGACCTCCTGTAGCGCATTGCTTTGAGGCATATGCAACTTTGTGGCATATCTGTGGCCCAAAACAATGCATCCCATAAAGGCAAGAGAAGGGATTATCTCCTCTGTCACCATGTCTCCACCCACAAACAAAGGTAGCATTACTAAAAGAATGCATAGGTTGCATGCCAATGGAAATGTGTTATAATGGTGTGGCACTCTGTGGCTTGCTTTAGAAAGGGGAAAAGAGAAACAAACATCAAAACAACAACAACAACAATAAACAAGTTTCCAAACTAGCATGAGGATTAGGAGGTGTTTAGTAATTCAGGGAGTGAGTTTGATTGCTAAAGACTTCAATAAACCCCCAAATTACCTGAACTTTATTTACTAGGTCATGGATGTCAGTGAAGTTTTATGTACAAGGATGTAAGAACTAGATCTCTCATTTCTGGATAGTTACTCTAGAAGCAATGCTGTGGCTGGTCTGAAAAAGGAAAAAGACTTGTTTAAAAAAGAGATTAATTAGGGAGGTTGCATTCCAGTAGCACAGGTCAGAGACAATGAAAGCATCCCTGAAATAATGAAGTAGAGAATTCCATTCAGAGGGCAAGTTCAGATGGAATCTATAGAGCTTGCTGAGTAACAGCATGTGGGAGTGGGCGAGAAACATGATACCACAGCCAAACTAGGGGGTCAGGCTGCTTGGGTCCTATTAATGGAAATACAGAATGTAGGAAGAAAAGAGATGGTTTCAAGGGAAAAAATAATGAGCTCATTTTTAAGCATACTGAGTTCTTTGTGCCCATGGGGTATTTGGGTAGAGTATTTTATGTGCTAGAAAGGCATAACATCTCAGCTGGTACATCAGTAATTGTAGATATGCCTGGTGTTGTAGAATTAGCTGTGCCATCTTCCAGTTTATGTACTAGAAGTCAGACTTCAGAAACTGCCAGGGTAACATTGATTTTATGATTTGTTTTACTTTGGGCTACAATTGGCAATAAAACTAACTACCCTAGGTGGGGGAGGGGGCGGGGGAGATTCTAAAGTCCCTTCCTGGTAATTTGCTTCAGTTAGATACACATACCCATGCTAAGCTTGCCCAAATTCAGAAGTCTAACAATTTTTCCCCATAGGCAACTGTGCTGTTATATTTTTTTCTCATTAGCTTGGGAATTCCATGATTTCAGAAAAAAATATATTATTCTTGATAAGTTTTGTACTACATATAACAGAACCTTAAATTGATTGGTGGATGAATGCATAGATGGATGGATGGATGGATGGATGGATGGATGGATGGACAAATGCAAAGATGGATGAATTTATAATCTTACTGCAGTAATATGTAATATTTCCTCTAGCTTGTTGCCTAGGAATTGAAAACTTATTATCCTACTGTTTAATGCCTAAGTGGCTTTTTGGTGGTGTGCTGACTACAGCAACTATGTAGGAAGGAATCACTATAAATATTTTTAAATATGCTTTCATTACATTATTTTCTTTTGGCAATGTGAAATAATCCAAGTATTTCATCTTTCTTTGCTGGCTATAAAAATAACATAATTCTTGCTACATTAACCTTTAACTTTAATATTTGAAAACTCTCTCAATATTATTATAAAGGCTGGTCAATGGGGATATGATCAAATCTCCGTTTTGAAAAGGGAACATTGTAGAGTATACAAAGATGTTGGAGAATAAGTTATTTCCATCGGGCAGAAGAGGATGATGAAGACCTAAAACAAGGTCCTGCCTTCACATACACACACACACACACACACACACACACACACACCACAGTGACACACTTCCTCCAACAAGTGATCCTAATAGTATCACTCCCTGGGCCAAGCATGTTCAAACCACCACACTACTTATTGGACTTGGAACAAGTGATGAGATGGAGAAAGTTAGTCAAATCATTTTCTCCATAAAATACTTACTCTTAATATCATATCAGGCTATGGGAGCATAAGCAAACAAATCAGTAGAGTTTCTTCCTCATGGAGTTTATAGACAAAGAAATGAGCTGAACAACAATCAAATCAATGTACTAATTATTGTAACATTGCATCTACAATAAATTGATAAATGTCATATCAAAAAAGAAAAGGTACACTCTAAAAGAAAAAAAATACCACTCCTGGCAGTTGTGGTGGGCACACTTCAGTATTTTAAGAGGCTGAAGTTGAAAGATCTTGAGTCTGGAATACTTAGTGCATTTAAGGCTAAGAAACACCATCAAAGATAAAAGTAAAAGCTTACTTTTGATGAGTTAAATGGCCTTTGACCAGAAGATGAAATAAAAAATCCCCAAGTTATAAATTCTGATTTTACAATGAATCCCACATGATGATGAAGTGGAATGATGTCACCACTCACTTGAAATTACACATTTTGCTGATGTGGTCGTTTATTCTGTCTTCATGCTAATGTTTTTCCCCCCACTCAGATGTTGCAAGAGCAATCGAACTACTGGAAAAGCTACAAGAATCTGGAGAAGTACCAGTGCACAAGCTCCAGTCTCTCAAAAAGGTGCTTCAGAGTGAGTTTTGTACAGCAATCCGAGAGGTAGGACACTGAGAATTTAACAACTGCCCTCGGCCATATGTCTTCTGAGTAGAAAACATGTTTTATCATATAAACAGTTGAAATTGTTAAGCTTGGAAGTACATCTTTGCTTTCTCTTTTTAGCTCCTTGGACAGATGATAAAATACAATTTAGTCTGCTAAATTCCTAAATTAGACGCAAGCAGAAATTATACATTTATATAAAACTGAACGTTGATTTTTATGATACTGGCAAAGGACCTGCTTCAGCAAGTAACTGTAGTGTGCATTCTAATCTACTGGGCAGTCACATGAAGGCACGTGGAAATTCAAATAGAAATAATCATAATTAATGAGGTGGTTTCCTACGGGTACACTTGAGTACATTTTTCATAGTTAAGACTTAGAGAGTAATTTCCTACCAATTGAAGTTATGCTTACTCAAATATTAATGCCTAGTGTGATAATGAAAATATTTTCAAATAGACTGCCATGCATTTGTAGCAAATCTGAATAATGCTTCCTGACTAATCATTGTTTTTGTTAAGTGAGGTAAAACATGGGTGTTCATATGACAATTTAAATTTCATAAATTGGATGTTGATGCAATTAACTTATTCAACTGATTAATTTACTTGGTCACAAGACAATCTCCTTGAGATACATAAGCTATCTCATTTATTTATTAACCTATTACCCCACAACCATCACTCACTAAAAATCCATTAATCTGAAACCATAGCCTATTAATTCAGCTTAGTTGTTTTAGTAGTCATAGCCAATGAGTCTTCTCTTGGTCTCCTCCTAAAGGCCACACGAACCCACTCAATACCAGAAAGAGTTTGTTTTAGTACAGGATGCACATCTCTGAAGGACAGATGCACTAGGCTCCTATCATCCTTTGTAATTGCAAATGGATGCGGCTGAGCATGCATTTATGAGCATGAATAGGTACAAAGGACCTACTTCACTGTGGCAGAGATGCACACACTCTCCAGATGTAAATTCTACCCTCTGCAATGCATTTAGAGTTCCAATTTGGTGGGGGTTTGCCTTATACTATGTTTGTGTTCAGTTTTTTTTCTCCCATGAAATTGATCATAATTTTCTCTTTGTTGGTACTGAACATAGTCTAAATAAATAGCTGTAATTACATTACTGAGTTTCCAACATGTCAGTTAATCAAAGGCTGAAAAGAAATTTCTCAAGATGCACTAGTTCTATGGCAAGTCTTGGTATGGCAAGTACCAAATGTACAAGGTGCCCAGAATCTGGTAGGTTCCTCTCAGATAACCTCCTATAAATGCTGTAGAAGTTTCCACCTGAGTTCTCCAGACTCTTTTTTCTCAGTCTTTGAGATCATAATCTCTTCAGGCTTGGTAGCCAAAGACTTTTCCTTTTTCAGAGATTCTATCATCTCTTCTGTGTCATACCATTCTGGTTTCTCTGACTGAAGGACAAGGAACATAAAATAACTCTCCTCACTAACTATATGACTAATGATCAATTCAAAGCCTCCAAACTTGCACTCTTTGTGAATGAACAAAAGAGACCAATGATACCATAGACAGGAGAAAACCAGGAACAGAGGTGATAGAGTTCGATTTTATCAATTTAAGGTCAGAAAAAAAAGAATAATTAAAATATTTAAAAAAGTCACATACATCCCCAGGAGAATGGTGTCTCGGGCACAGCAAATTACAAATGTAAAACCTCAATGGCATTAATGATCTCGATGTATGAATAGACTAGTCCAAAAGGCAGCATAATTTCATTCAATGAGCAATGTACATCCCCTAGAAGCAGCCCAAGAGCAGGTTATATAAAGCTTCAGAGGCCATATAAAAACACTGGACTTTATTTCCTGTGAGGCATTCTGAGAGAACTTTGACCTGATTTGACTTATTCTGGGAAAGTCTCTCTGGCTAATGAAAAAACACCAATACTGGTACAAAAGTAAAAGCAAGAGACCAGAAACAAAGGACTGAGGGCAGCAAATAAGAGATGAGATGGTGGCAAATATACAATAGCAGAAAGCTGTCAAATGTTTCACGTATTTCTGAGATGAAATGAACTGAGATTGATGGGTAATTAAGTATCTAACATTTAAGAGATAGAATTATCAGCAGGTTCTTAGTTTGTGGCTTGGAAAATGGATAGACAGACAGAAAAATGTTACAATGCACATTATTTAGTACAATCAATACATGGTAAAGGCTAAGAATCCAAAAAAAGTTCACTAAGAAAAGAGAGTGTAAACAAATTAACTACCTAACAGTGTATAAACTTGAACTGGTACAAGTAATTTTACATTCATACTAATGTGGAGAGTCATAATTGTGTTCTTAGAGTTCTATGAAATTGTCTTGTCTGGCATTTGTACTAGTGGTGTAGAATTGGCTGTGCAGCTACAGTCTGCAGTTATCTTCATTATCATCTCTGCATTGCATTACATTTGCTGTGGGAATCAATGGCAACATTGTAACACAACAACTGTAAATGGTATTGCTAAGGAAAATGCCTTTAAAGGATGATACATCAAAGCATATGAGTATATGTTGCCAGATAGATGAACCAAAAGTAAATAAAGCGAGACTTGGGAATCTGTCAATAAGTACCTAAATGTTAAATAAGTTTGGGCCAAAAAAATTTTCATTCCCCATCTCTGTATGGCAGGCATGGAATCTCTGAAATTTTTGATGTTCACTTAAATAGTCTTTAGCATTTTTTATTGTTAATATATGTATCTTTTTACAGAAATATCTGCGACCTAAAATTTAAACTCTAACATAATTAACAGAGCAAAAATAGATACAGGTCATACAACTGCCAATAACATGCTCAAAACAAGAAAGTAGAGTTAGCGCTTGTAAAGACCGCCTAATATAAGCACAATTGTTGTTGTTGTTGTTGTTGTTGTTGTTGTTGATGTTGTTTTTAACATTTCAAAACAAGATACTAATCACACAACTGCCAATAACATGCTCAAAATAAGAAAGCAGGGTTATACCTTGTAAAGAATACCTTATATAAATGCAACAATGATTGTCCTTGTATTATGAGATAATTTCATACTTTGCTATACAAGTAGGTTGTGCCTACTGAGTCAACTCTTGGCATATGTACAATTCTTTTAAAAGAAGAGTTGACATAGATTTTATATTTTATGCTAAAAATCAGTGCTCAGAAAATATTAAACGTTTTCTTAACTATTTTTCAGTAATATGTAATACTAAGTCTGAAAAAATGCATATTGAGATCAGTATTGAGAGGAGGATTGTCAACATACACACCTGACAGAGGTGTTGCTCTATTAGTAGATGGATGTAACACATTAATTTGCCAAGTCACATGCAGCATTAAATTCAGCACATAGACGGGTTGACAGTTTTTTTTTTTTTAAAGTAACTTGAACATATTTCAGCTCTGCACTGAATAGATAGCTATAATGGTCTAAATTTTAAAGTTGAGGAACAAATTTAATGATTTCAGAATGGCAATGTTTCATTTCGTAGGAGCAATTTAATAATAGGATGGTCGCCAAGACAGGATTTTCCCCCTAATATTTCATGCTCTGTGTGTCAGATAAAGAAAGAAGGGTATAAATGACCATATGTAAGAAACCAACCATTCATAGTTCTGGTAGGTTCTACGCATGTTAGTTAGGAGACAAGTAATGAATCTCACATGGCAGCAACCCTGCAAACTGCAATTATGATTTATCTGCAAGATACGTGGGCTGGAACAATGGTGGTATGGATATTAGGAGAGCAGTGGAGCACTTTTCCACTGGATTTAATGATCACCATGAGCTGGAACTCATACCTTATACTGTTAATGAGGCCAACACCTGAGTTAAGGCAGATCACAGGACTGAGGAGGTAATACATTATCATTCTGCTAAGTAAACACAGTAATAAACAGTTACTGAACATATTTGAGTAAGTGTCCTTGTGGAATGGAAGAGTATCTTTGAGTTATATGCCCTGGAGTGGTATAGCTGGGCCTTGAGGTATAGCTATTGTCAATTTTCTGAGAAATGACCTAATTGATGTCCAAAGTGAATGTACAAGTTTGCACTCCTACCAGCAATGGTGAAATATTCCCCTTGCTCCACATCCTCACCAGTACTGTGCTGTCACTTGGGATTTTGACATTAGGCATTCTGATGGGTCTAAGAAGGAAGCTCAGCGTCGTTTGGATTTGTATCTCCCTGATGACATTTCTTCACATGTGGCAGATGTGCCACCTGGTCTCCCTGGGGTCCCTAACAAGTAAAGCAGGGTTGACTCTGAATCTGTTGCTTCCTTTTGAAGCCCTTCCCCCTAGCTGGACTGCCTTGTCTGGCCTCAGTGGGAGAGGATGCACCTGGTCACTCTGTGAGATGATGTGCCAGGGCAGGTTGGGTGGGTACCCATGGGGGTGGCAGGCCTTCCTTTCTCAGATGAGAAGAGGAAGGAAGAATGTGATAGGGGTTCAAAATGAGGACTAGGAGGAGGGGGGCTGTGAATGGGATGTAAAGTGAATAAATAAATACAGGGGGAAAGGAGGCAAAATATCTTCTAATGGCATATTGCTGTTCTCATAGCTCAATGCATCCCACAACCCTGAAAATAAGATTGTTTTTACAGTGGATGGAAATTAACAGATACCCCCAACTCTTTAAGAGTGAGAAACTTTGGAGTGCTCAGTAAATGTGTGTTTTTCATACCCTTCACCTCAGGAATCCATGTAATTAAAAAAAAAAAGACAGGAAGATTGTAAGAACCAAGGAGAGAAGACAGTGTTAAGGAAATAGCATTTTTGATACTCAGCTGGGTTGATGCCCAGAGTAACTCATAGAAACCATGCTGGCCCACAGGAGACTGGTACAACTCGAGCAGACAGAATCCGAGTATGCAGAAAGGGAGGTGAACTTAGGGGCTACCACCAGTCAAGAAGCTATTCACAAATGGCAGCTGCTGGTGTCCAGAAGGATCAGTTTTCTTCAATGGAGTAACACTGGGTGTATTCAGTCACCCTCAGGAGTGGATGGCTGACATAAATTGAACTCCATGAGTATCAGGGATTTTTCTTTTGTTTTTGATTTTGTTTTAAGAGAAAGCACATGAAATTGGATGAAGGTAATCGTGGTGGAACTGGAGAACAGGAAAGAAGATGATAAAGTATACTGTGTTTAAATTACCAAATAAAAAATGAAACTAATAAAAACTAAACCATTACCAGAAAGCGAGAGAGAGAGAGAGAGAGAGAGAGACAGAGACAGAGAGAGACAGAGACAGAGAGAGAGGAGAGAGAGAGAGAGAGACAGAGAGACAGAGAGAGAACATTCAATTACAGTAGCTGAATATGTATTATTTTCATAGCCAATGTAATAAAAAATGTAATTAGTAATTTGGTTACTCAGACCATATTCCAGATTGTAAAGCATTTGAGCTTCAGACTCTCCAGGATCATGTGGTCCAGACTAAATTGGGATAAACTGCCAGAATGCCTCATGGTGAGGGTGACCTCCAATCTTTTTTACTGTAATGTGCATGTTTGAGCCAAAAGTACAAAACACAATTATATAGTCACCCAAATTATTCTCCTTGGCCAAGATGGGGCGAGCGGTGGGGACATTCTCATGGAGGAGCCGGGGTGGGGGGCGCGGGAGATGGGATATGGAATAGTTGTAGGGTGGACCAGGAGGGTAATAAAATCTGGAGTGTAAATGAACAAACAAACAAAAGATTAAAAATTCTAATGTAAAATGTAAGAAAATATACCACCTCTACTTGCATATTTTGCTGCCATAGTCTATATGGTTGAACCAAAATATCTTAAGTCTCATCTATGACTTAACACACTCTAGAGTTGGATTTCCCCATCATCATTAAAGGTAGACATGGTTATCCCAACTGCTTCTACACTGTGGTTTGTGAATGGTACCCTCACTATGCTCTGAATTCCTTGGGAAGCCACCGAGTTAGTCCCTGACTTTCACATCCTTCCCTGGGTAGTTTATAGTATGATGTCCCCAGTCTGCTAGGGTTTTAGAGGGAAACTTAGATGAGCTAGTCAACCATAATGAACACATACCCAAAGCATGAAATTAATGCTTATTGCTCCTAGTCCTCAAGACTTTCAGATTATTGTTCCATAGCATAATCAATGTTATCCTGACTGAACAAATCTCACAACCAAACAAAATTTATTTTGGTAAAAGACTGAAATATACCCTCCTTTTTTATTTAAAAACAGGGCCCAGGATGGCTGCTTAATTGGATTTTTCCTAACATTCACAAGGCCTTATTTGGATCCCAGTGTCAAACGCAATAAACTAAACTAAACTAAAAGTAAAGTAAAATAAATAAATAAATGAATAAATGCATGTGAAAATTAGCAGTCAATACAAGTCCAGATGGCAAACTATATACCTTATAACTCTTTGAGGAATGTGAGTTATATTGTTTCTCTATTCCTTTCTTCTGTTCCTGGGGATAGAATTAATTAGCCCTCCATTGCCAATCTATTCCCCATCCAAATCATATACTATTTCTCTATATAAAGTTTTCATACCACAGACTTAAAAGTATAAACAAATATAAAGGTATAAAATAAAATAATATGATGTTATCAGACTAATGTTTACTAAGACATGTTTTCCCCAGGGGATATGTTTCCCAGCAAGAGTTGAGTGAGCACATTAAACAAAAGTCATAGGAAGCATAAGCTGATGGTGTTCTATAAGGCTCAGTCTAACCCTGTGAACCAAAATTGTAGATAATAGCTTCATGAGAGAACTTATGATTATTTAGAAGATAGAGCATAGAAGCTAAATTTCCCAAAGAAGCTTGTACTAGGATCAGTGGTAACAAGAGATTGGACAAAGATCACAGAGGAGAAAGAACTGGAAAGAAGCAAGACTGAAGGGCATTAGGAAAAATCGGAGTGAAGACCCAGTGTAGGGGGAGAGAAGGAAAGGACACAGGCAATAAGCGGTACTGTGGACTGGTATAGTAAACAGACAAATGCGCTAAGATTATAGATGATGCATTCGGGCACACCTAGGTACACTCTTTTGCCAGTTACTTAATTATATCATCTTTGTACTTTCTAAATTCTACAATTTTGATTGTGTCTTCTATTCAAAAAATAACATAAGATAATATCTTTATGGAAAGACTAAATAAAATGAAATAAAATATTAAATATTTTCACAAATAGAATGCCAAGCTAAAAGTAAATGCTTAGTAAATGGCAAAAAATTTGCAGGAAAGATTTCCTGAATCTTGTGATAATAATTAAAGTGTTTGATATCTTTTAATAGAAATATTAGTTGGGAAAAAAGTATCCTCACAGTTTCTTTCTTAATTCATGGAGGCAAATGATGAAGCATTTTAATGAGGGACATTATATTATATATTTTATATATAATACATATTATATTTATATAATTAGAGGAATATTAAGAGAGATGTTGGCATACAGTATTGCTTTTGAAATATCTCACTCAACACAGTAAGAGACCTGGATATCCTGCCATATGATGACCAGGAAAGGATGGTGATGATGTCATAGGAAAGAAATCATGTGCAACATAAGATTTGTTCACCAATTTGATTGGATAAGGGGAATGACAAGAAGCCATTCCACAGCACCACATGAAAAAATAATAGATAACCAAGGCTTATGTGAGAATATCCATTGATGGCTTCACTAGAAATTTAAGTATCTCCTGATAGCAATAACAGAGAGATTTTCATTTTTATTTGCATGGTATGATTGGATGTCTGATACATATATTGTTTGTATATCAACAAATCAGTGTAAGGAGTGTGTTGCCTACTGCATTCATCGAGTCATGGTGTTACAAGGTTTCCAACGCTTCTTTTTAGCTATTTTGAAATGTAAAATACCTTGTGGTAAACAGCCATCTTCTTTCTGTACAGCAGAACACCAGAACTTATTTCTGCTGATTGTGATAACCATCTCCTTCCACTCTCCTCCTCCAGATGTTGTTTTTCTTCATTCCTACTAATGAGCTGCTTTTTGAGTTCACATCTGAATAAGATTATGCAGTGTTTGTTGTACCACTTGGCTTCCTACTTTCTCTAACAAAATACCTGAAAGAAGCAACTTAAGAGAAGAAAGAAATCTGGGCTCATAGTTTAACAAGGCATGTGGTCCAAACACAACACAGTGGCTGAGAAGGGAGCTGATCACTTTGCATTCTCTACCAGGACACAGATGATGTTGGAGCAACTCTAGTTGTCTTGCTTTGTTGTGTGTGTGCACATGTGTGCATGTGCATGCATATGCATGCTTGTGTGTGTTTAAATTTTTATTCACTCTGGCAACTAAATTAACAGTATAAGATCTCCCACTTTCAGGATGGTCACCCTTTTCTTAGTTTACTGTGGATGGATGGAACCTCCCTCACATATTCCCTGAGGAGTGTCTGCTGATTAATTTCAAATCCAATCCAATTGACCGCTTTAAGTAACCATTGCGTTTGCTCTTCTGT
Organism: Apodemus agrarius; assembly: GCA_964023405.1. Classification (NCBI taxonomy): domain Eukaryota; kingdom Metazoa; phylum Chordata; class Mammalia; order Rodentia; family Muridae; genus Apodemus; species Apodemus agrarius. The sequence continues at coordinate 24,417,425 of OZ030026.1, read as the reverse complement.
GCATAGCTTCTTTCCCACAATGCCCTGAAAGTTCATCCATTTCTGTCTCAAACAGTAGGATTTCATCCTCTTTTTGAATGGTTTTGTCAGGGACTTAGGTTTGTTTAAAAGCAGCTCCATGCATTTATTCACTTGCAAGGAGGGCCACATCATGGCACTGGTGTAGAGGCCAGGAGACCAATAGCAGGAGTTGGTTCCGTCCTCCCAACATGTAGGTCCCAGGAATTGAATTCAGATCATCAGGCTTGGTGGCAAGCATCTTTACCCACTGAGCTTTCTTGCAGGCTGTCTTTTAACTCTTAGTTCTTGTGAGTAGTCCTTCAATAAACACAGAAACACAGGTCTCTCTTTCACTTTCCAAAGTAGTTTCCTTTGGGTGTACTCCCAGACTGAGAATGCTGAGTCATACATTGGTTCTATTCTTAATTTTCTCAAGAACTTCTCGTGACATTTTTCAGAGTAGATTTAGAAATGAGCATTTGTATCAGCAGTGTTCCGTATCCCCTTTGCTCCCTATCCTGAATAAATCTGGTAATTTTTTTCTCCGCTTGACAATAGCCAACTAGAATGAGGTGGTATCTAATCATGATTTTATTTGTATTTCCCCAGTGATAATGGGCTTTTGTCTGCTTTAAAAAATGCATTCTAATATCTTTCATTCATTGAATGACCCCCCCCCCAAAATTTAATCTTAAGTCCCTTCAAGACTCTAGACATTAGCTCCTCATTAGAGGAAGAATTTGTTAATGTATCAGGCGATAGGCAGTTTTCTGTAACAGAAAATCCTAAGCTGAAGATTATGTATAAACATGATAAAGAGGCAACATATAGAAGTATATGGATGTATACATCCATATACTTCTATATGCATACATATATGTGTGCATATATATTCATATACAATAACAGTTTTTGTTTAAGTTTTGCTATGTTAAGTTCCTTCCTTTATCCTGCCAAAACACAGTTATTTATGGCGAAATGTGCGGGGTTGGTTTTTGTTTTGTTTTGCTTTGCTTTTACTGTTTTAATGAGTTTTTTAATGCTTTTCTTTATGTACAGGTAGAGTTACATGGGTTCTTCATGTACAACTATCATCCTTGTATGAACATATCCATGGTACTAGCACATTCAACAGTATTATCGAAAATGTAACTGCTTTAAGGTTATTCATATTTCTATCTCTTCACATTAAACTAAACTGGAAAATGGCAAAGAAAAGGCAGACAGTAGCCTCCACATTTTTTTTGATTTTATTTCCATTGCCAACTAGAGTGGACATAAAAGCCAGACTGTTCGGTACTAAGTTTCCTACCAATGAGCATACACAATAAGGAGAGCTAATGTCTGAATCTCTTGAAACTGCATGATTTTTTTATTTACATTTTCATTTTAGAAAAACCACAAACTTTAAAAGGAAGCACATTACTAAGTTTATATTTGCATCATCATGAAAGTCTTGACACTTTTTCATGAAAACAAAACAAAACAAAAAACCCTAAATAACTAAAGAAAGCTTCAACTTAAGTGATCTAGAAATGCTTGAACTTGTTGGTAGATCAAAAAAAAAAAAAAAAAAAAAAAAAAGAAGAAGAAGAAAACTCAAGTAGAGCCTCTGTTTACTTGCTATAACCTCCTCCTGAACTCTGACATTTTGCTAATATTTTGAAGCCAGTTGTGGTGAAAATAACAGCTGTGCTGTTCCCATTTTATGTACAACTAGGCAAAATCTGCCATTGTTTCTGGATTTTATGTAGCATGTGAAGACTAATGACCCATGGTGCATCTGAGTGATGCTTCCTGGATACCTTTAAAGACCAAGTTCTACCGACAATGAACTGTTTTTTTAATGAGCCAAAAGTCCTAATGGAAGAAAAGTCTTGGCAGTGCCTGTAAGTATGGAGTACATGCACAGTTTCTCCATCCAAAATCTAGTCTGCTCAGTGTGGTGAAGCCAGGGGCACTTATGCTTTTGCCATCAGTATGCATTAGTATCAAAAGCTTTGCTTCTCCCTAAACAGATGCTTTTCCCGGGCCCTTGAAAGTGTCCTAGTAATTTCATAGCTTCTATCTTTGGAAGTATATTCTCTAAAGTTTTTATTTATACATTGTTGTAGCTACCTGAAGTATCATGGCTTTTGCAAAGGAAAACTATTCATTTATATAGCTGAACTAGGGTCATAAGTTTCAATGTGTGTCTATGTGTGTATCTGTGTGTGTGTGTCTGTGTGTCTGTGTGTGTGTGTATACGTGTCTGTGTGTGTGTGTGTGTGTGTGTGTGTGTGTGTGCAGGAGAGAAAAATCCTAGAACAATTTGATGAGAAAATTTTATTTTAGTGACAAGACTTGGTTGTAAATGTGAGGCTTGAAGTTGAGATCTAGCAATTCCATATTCTTGCAATTATAGTTTTCTGCTGGTAGGAGACTCCAAATGCCCGCTGTTGTAGAGCAAAAAAGTTAGAGGTGAAAAAATGAGCCTTCCCTGCTACAAGAGAGAGGTAAAGGAAGGTAAAAGTAAGATACCTATTGCCAGGTAAGATACCTATTCCCAAGAGGCTCTACAAACACCAGGGAAGATAACAGAACCCTTGCAATGGTCACTTCTGTTTAGAACATTCTAATTTGAAAGAGGGATTTAAAATGCCTTTCCTTGCTAACAAAGCCTGCTGATGACAACTTTACAAGATGATTTTATTTCCCTTGAATATGAATGACTGGAAAGCTTGACTTCAACTCAAGTGTCTTAGAGAACCTCAAGTGTCCCAGTGAGAGCCATCCTGCCTGTGCTGGGTGTTTGATCCTCTTCTTTTATTAAAAGTCACATAATCTGTGACATTGAGTGCTCCCTGCTATTGAAATGGGCTCAAAGGTGATTGAATACTAAAAATAACAGGAAAAACACCCTCTAAATTTTAATGTCTGACTAAGCCAATGAAGGGGTACTTCTCACGGAAATTTATTATAAACAAAAATAAATCATTTTAATTAAGCAATTCAGCTTCATTGATCTTCAGAAAGTAGCCTTGTAGTTTTATAAAAAAAAGTTTTATCTTTTGCAATATGTGACGTAAACCAAGGATAAATGCAGGATGCAGGGGTGGGAATGAATGAGCACTTAAATATATTTTAGTCCATATTTTCACTGCTACAAAAAAAAAAGAATGGAAGGAAGGAAGGAAGGAAGGAAGGAAGGAAGGAAGGAAGGAAGGAAAAGAAAGAAAGAAAGAAAGAAAGAAAGAAAGAAAGAAAGAAAGAAAGAAAGAAGGAAAGAAAGAAAGGAAGGAAGGAAGGAAGAAAGGAAGAAAGAAAGAAAGAAAGAAAGAAAGAAAGAAAGAAAGAAAGAAGAAAGAAAGAAAGAAGAAAAAATCTGAGACTGTGCATAGTTGATCAAGAACAGATACTAGAAAGTCTGGGATCAAAGCATTTAGACCTGTTGCATCTTCTTGATTCACACCCACATGACAGAAGGTAAAAGGGCAAGCCCAGAATCTAGCTTAGCTGCTGAAGAGCTTTTTTTAATAAGGACTTACTCTCACAAACAAATAAGCAGCTTTTATGACTTATGCATATGAAATCCTTATTCCATGACACTATCACAATGACAGGACTCAATTTCTGGCAAAGACACAGTCAACCTATAGCAACCCACAACAGTGGATTTTATTTAAGATAGCCCCACAACTTTCATCAGATTCTCAAAAACGGTCATCACATACTTTCTCATTATTCACCCTCAAATAGACTATCCTCTAATAAGAGATTAGGAGATCAACATGAAATATTGTTCTTCTAGTCTGTTCTCTAAAGTCTTACCAATCCTAGCTGTAGTAAATATAGTCTTTATTATCTTCGTGTGGGTTGTAAATCATCTGCATGGAAAGATGGCATCATATAATGGATGATAAGATGGTAGAAATATGTGAAGATTATGTATGTGAGGATGGAATAGGAAGAGGAGGTGAAATGGGGTATTTAAATGTATGTGAGACATTTAAATAATATGTACCAAATGAAAGTGAAGGTACTTGAATATCCACCAGTAAAGTGGTATCTCATTGCAGTCAGAATTTGTATTTATTTGATCATTAAATTACTGAACATCCTTTCTTAGAATTACTGGCCATATGTGCTTCCCTTTCCCTTTCTGCATAAATGCTATGCATATTAGAATAATAATTATAATAACAAAGAAGAGATGTACTCACTGTAATTACTTTTGAGGATATGGTTCATAATTTCATTGGGGAAATTGTAGCAATAGAATGATGACATCATTCATTAAGAAAAGAGTTTTTAAAATGCAATTGTAGTTTCTGTTTCTGCAACTTTATCTGAGTAGACAGATTTTTTTTTTAAAAAAATGATGTGTAAAGAAAGTGTTTTCAACATGTCACTTTCTGGTAGCAAGAAGAGGGTCTGTGTGGCAGGAACCTTATTAAACTGTAATTGCTCTAATAGGTCATTGATCTTAAAGTAATCTAAATGACCCTCACAGTAGTGTGCAATGCCATGGGAGGCTGTTAAAGTCACTGTTGGTCAAATACTCAGCACAAGCTTTTATTTGCTATTACAAATAATAAAATAAACAGTACATATTTCAAGAAGCTTGTAATTTATATGTACTTACACAGTAGTTCAAAATAAGACTCCTTGTAGAAGCTGTGGTTTATATAAATCAAATGAAGTGAACATGCTGTCTTTGGTTATGATCATGGGAGTGGAAACTAGAACTTCTATTTTGGGCACCATAGATGATAACTGCCTTCCCCCACTGCTGAAGAAGTCACTTAACCTTTTCTTGCTTTAGTATTGCCAGAGTAGATAGAGAGAAGTCTATTTATATAATCTTGTTGAAATTGTTAGCTTACAGATTGATATATCTTCATTCAGCTGTCTGTTATTTCAAAGAGTAATTCATATGTATCAAAAGAAATAAAAATGCTATCAGATATAATCCCAATATATGCAAGACCCCTATTTCACTCTGTTTTTCTTTCCTCTATTCTACTTTCCATCCTTTTTACTTAAAAGAACTATTTTAGATTTAAAGATTTAAAGATATATATTAAACATACTAATATATTAAATATGCTTATTCCAACTTTATTTATTGAAAATATTATGAATAAAAAGTTATATTATTTAATGAAAAGTTATGGTAATGAAATCATCCATTGTTTCTTAACAGTTTTAAGATTTAGTCACATATTTGTGTTGTGATACATTTTTTTGACTGCTGTATAAAATTCTACTGTGAAAAATAATATGCATCATTAATCTACTCTTCTTTTGATGGTGCTTTAATTTATTTCCTCTTCTTTACTATGGGGAATGATATACATATGTCTCATGTTAGAGGACCACAAACTCTCATGGGTAAATATGCAGAAATGAGCTAAAAGGTATGAGAGTATTTAATATTAAAGATAATGAGGGCCAGGGGGACGTCACAATCAGCATGATGCCTGACATGTAAGCATGAGATTTGCGTTAGAATACCTAGAGCCCACAACAGCCAATGCTCTTACAGCAAGACCTTAACTGGAGACAGAACTCCTGAACACTCATTGCCCTGCTATCCTGGAATATTAAAAGACAAAACAAGAGACTCTGTCATAAACAAGGTTAAAGGGAATGACATATTCTGCTTCCAGTTATATATAAGATATTCACACACATCACACCACACACACACACACACACACACACACACACACACAAAGACAATGGCAAGTATTTCTGCTGTGGCTGACTTGTTTTTCATGTTCTTTTCATGAATAAAATTCTTAGTTTTATATGCTCACTTCTTAAAATAATCTACACTCTTTAGAAGCCTTATATCATTTCCTCACTAGGTAGACCAGGCTGGCCTCGAACTCACAGAAAGAACTTGCTACCCCTGCCTCGCTTCTTAACACTGTCATTAAAATGCTGTGCAATGGTGCTTTGCCCAGATCAACCAGTTTCTTTACATAGAATTACCAGGTCTCTCTAGTCTGATATGTCAACAGGTTATGATGACATAAGGACAGCAGTGCCACACACGTTTCTACAGAATTCTCAAGCTAACTTCTGAGGAATGTCAATCAACGAAGAGGCAAAGGGGGCAAGTTTCCCATTGATCAATCATTGATTCCTTATTTAAGAAAAAAATTATTTTCTACTGAAATTTCTCTAATAGTATTCAGTTCACTTATTTGTGAGAAAAGACTTAGTCCTGGTACTAACCAACAACTTAGTGTCTAACCAACAACTGTAGCTCACTGAGAGCACCAGAATGCTAGAGTTTAAGGAATGACCTTACTTAAACAAGCTAGAAAATCTTTCCTACCTACAATATAATAATGATTTGCAATTTATTTACCAGTTCAAGTGAAAAATTGCTAAGAAAAAGCAAGACTGGAAGAAATCCAAAAGATGTAGAATATTATGGACAATTGAACTTGTTGATAATAAATATTTACAATATTTTAGGATAGTCCAAGGAGAAGACCATAATTTATTAATTATTGTGGTTGAAATATTGTAATTATAGGTGTGATTTAAATCATTATTATATTTCATACGAAATACCTTGTCAAGCAAAGGCAGTTATTTACACAGTAGTTAGGAGGAAGAGAGCTATTTACGGCGTTCATTCACCTTAATTGATTTGGGTATACTATGACAGACAAGAGAGTCATTTTTCAAGATCTTCATGACATTAGGACTTCAAGTAAAACAATCACCGAATCACACTTGGTATTTAAATTTTATGTAAATAAAGATAAACTTTGATAATAAAGAATCTCCTTAATATATTAACTTAATCACAATGGCATAGTAATAAAAACATATGATTTATTTGAGTTATGGCTTTATAGTTCTTCAAGCACTGGCAAAATTCAGTGAAAAATTGAAGTGTTCACAATTTGATCCTGTAACTATATAAGTGAATTGTTCCTAACTTAAATTTCAATAGAGTAAATGTTGGCCTCTATTAAATTATAGCTTTAAAGGCAATTTTAGAGCACTTATCCTACCTTTAATTTCATTAAAAAATATCATAGCAAACAGTGAAAACATAATTTCACTGTCAATTATTATTCTTATGTTTTAGAAAACATTACCATTTTATAAAAGAATTTGAACTCATTTTCCCCTTTAGTCTGTATTCGATGATGAAAAATGTACATTATATTATAAAATGCTAAAAGCAATTGACCACCCAATATTAACATTATTTTAAAAGTTATTTTACAATGCATACTTCATTAAACATGAGTCTAGAAGCAAAATGTTAATAATTCAGCCATGTATATATCACGATATTTTGACTATTCAAGGAAAAATGTCTACACATAGAGAACTATTGATTTCCTTCTATACTGATTAGAAAAGCATTTATTAAATTCTATGTCAGTGTACTTGGTATCAATGTTCTCATTAACAACTACAAAAAAAAGGAAAACTGAGGTTTCTGATTGCAATGACTAATTTAAATATTTAAATATACAACACTATTTTATTGCATTTGAAAGAAGCTGCATAATAACCAATCTTATTTTACTTTGAAAACAGAGAAATAATCTTTTAGAGATACTATTTCAGACACTGACTTTTAACAAACAATATTTTCAGTTTAATTCCACGGGTCATTTAGGAAATAGATTCACCAAAGGGTTTACAGTAGTTCCAAGGGACAATTCCTGTTCCATTCTTTTCTCCATTGATTCCCCCCTTTACCCTGGCCTCTAAAAACAAAGAAATTAGGCAAAGATCTGGCTGGTCACCTTAACTTTGTCTTCTGCTTCCTACTCTAGCTTTTGCTGCTAATTCTAACATCACTTAGATTGGATATCAGATTTGTATCTGTCTTCCTTACAAGTCAAGTGCAGGGCATTTTGAGATGTAGTATGGCTGTTTTCTGACACTGTGCTAGGTTTTCTCCAAGGACGGAACTGAGTCTAAGCATGTCTCTCTCACTGGAGCTTTTCTGAGACACTTGCGCCAAAGAAAATCCTGCCCTCTAATAACCATATCAAAATGTTATATATTTCCAATTTGTTAATTAACACTAAGCAATGATCTCTGATGCACAGCTGGGCAGGTGACATCTCTGGTCTCTCAGGTCAGAGACTGTAAGATAGACAACAGGAGTCACTCATCCCTATCAGATTAGTGTACTAATTAATTCCAGAGAACTCCTACTTGGACTGTATCAAAAGACAGGTAACACATATACCAGGAATGTGGAAACCCCTGTAGTTTCTTACATATCTTAGCAGCAGGAAAAAAAATCTCTCCTCATCCTTGCATATGCAAATACTGACATGTTGAAAGACCTTTGGAAATGATTTCCTTGGTGCTAGGTAGGTGGTCTCTGATAATTACTGTTACACTCTTGTGGGTGGTGACTGATGCATTATTAAAGAAAAGAAATGATGCCAAAATCAAATCACGTTGTTATCTTTAAACGCAAGAAGCTGAAAACATCTGTTTCTCATCTTCAATTTGTTTGGCTATAAGTATATACACTTAAGAGGTAGATATTATGTGTGTAGTAAACCTAACATATTCTTCAGTGAAATTTGAAGTGCTATCTTGTCAAATGGGCAACATGAAACATATACTGTGGGATTTTTTTAACATGTTTGTAGGCTGGCAAATTTAACCAAGCATGAATGAAAAGGAGTTGATATTTTATGACACTGAGTTCTTACACAACATAAGGAATGGAGAAAAGGAATGAAGTTTAGAGTAAAACATTGCCACCCAGGAAATTGTGGTTTTCGATAAATAGTTGTAGTTTCCAACTGCTATTGCTCTGAGCCTAGGTATCACCATGATTTCTCAGGGGTGAGTGTCTGTGGTACTGGTGTGGACTTTTGAGGCCATGGCAGTTTTAGGACAACTGTGAAAGCAAGTCTCTAAGCAAAGCCAGCCTTCTAGAGCATCTTTTGGAATAAATAACTGGGACCTTGCTGGAAAGATGAAAATCCTAAAATGATAGCACGGATTCACGTTGTCCTGAACTTTCTTGTTATTATTAGCATTTCTTAGTGTTTTATCTACAGGTCCTTGCCTATTCACAAATAGAATGCGCTGGTAAGCTTTCAGATATCCTTGGCCTAGCTCTTCCCTCAGTTCAATTTGGTAAGTATTTGCTGGTGGGAGCCAGATGGTCTCCAAGATGTTTTAAGGGTCTCAGGTGATTTGATTATGTAGCAACTTCAGAGACAACATCTTCCTTGAACATTCCACATTAAAACACATGGAAAGAAAAGACTTATTTGCATGAGAAGCTAAAATGGATAAAAAGAAGCTGCGTTAAGAAAATCCATGATCAAATTGGCTTCATCCCAGGGATGCAGGGATGGTTCAATATATGGAAATCCATCAACATAATCCACTATATAAACAAACTCAAAGAAAAGAAAACACATGGTCATCTCATTGAATGATGAAAAAGCATTTGACAAAATTCAGCATCCTTTCATGCTAAAAGTATTGGAAAGAACAGGAATTCAAGGTCCATACCTAAACATAGCAAAAGCAATTTACAGCAGACCGGGAGCCAACATCAAAGTAAACAGAGAGAAACTTGAAGCAATCCCACTAAAATCAGGGACTAGACAAGGCTGCCCCTCTCACTATATCTTTTCAATATAGTACTTGAGGTACTAATTGCTAGAGCAATTCGACAACATAAGGAAATCAAAGGGATACAAATTGGAAAGGAAGAAGTTAAACTATCACTATTTTCAGACGATATGATAGTATATTTAAGTGACCCAAAAAACTCCACCAGAGAACTCCTACAGCTGATAAACAACTTCAGCAAAGTGGCTGGTTATAAAATCAACTCAAGAAAATCAGTAGTCTGCCTATACTCAAAGGATAAGCAAGCTGAGAAAGAAATTAGGGAAATGACACCCTTCACAATAGCCAAAAACAATATAAAGTATCTTGGTGTGACTCTAACCAAACAAGTGAAAGATTTGTATGACAAAAACTTCAGGTCTCTGAAGAAGAAAATGAAAGAAGACCTCAGAAAATCGAAAAATCTTCCATGCTCATGGGTTGGCAGGATAAATATAGTTAAAATGGCAATCTTACCAAAAGCAATATACAGATTCAATGCAATCCCCATCAAAATCCCAACTCAATTCTTTATAGAGTTAGAAAGAGCAATTCTCAAATTCATCTGGAATAACAAAAAACCCAGGATAGCTAAAACTATCAACAGTAAAAGATATTCTGGGGGAATCAATATCCCGGACCTCAAACAACACTACAGACCAGTAGTGTTAAAAACTGCATGGTATTGGTACAGTGACAGAGAGGTGGATCAATGGAATAGGATTGAAGACCCAGAATTGAACCCACACATCTGTGGCCAGTTGACCTTTGACAAAGGAGCTGAAAACATCCAGTGGAAAAAAGAAAGCTTTCTCAACAAATGGTGCTGGCTCAAGTGGAGGTCAATATGCAGAAGAATGAGAATCGATCCACTCTTATTTCCTTTTACAAAGCTCAACTCCAAGTGGATCAAGGACCTCCACATTAAATCAGACACACTAAAATTAATAGAAAAGAAACTGGGGAAGACCCTTGAGGACATTGGCTCAGGGGGAAAGTTCCTGAACAGAACACCAATCGCTTATGCTCTAAGATAAAGAATAGACAAATGGGACCTTATAAAATTACAAAGTTTCGGCAAGGCAAAAGACACTCTCAAAAGGACAAATCGGCAACCAACAAATTGTGAAAAGATCTTGACCAACCCTACATCTGACAGAGGGCTAATATCCAATGTATACAAAGAACTCAAGAAGTTAGACCCCAGAAAACCAAATAACCCTATCAACAAATGGGGTACAGCGCTAAACAAAGACTTTTCACATGAAGAAATCCGGATGGCTGAGAAACACCTTAAAAAATGTTCAACATCATTAGTCATTAGAGAAATGCAAATCAAAACAACCCTGAGATTTCACCTCACACCTGTCAGAATGGCTAAGATTAAAAACTCAGGAAACAACAGATGTTCCAAGGATGTGGAGAAAGAGGAACACTCCTCCACTGCTGGTGGGATTGCAAGCTGGTACAACCACTCTGGAAATCAGTCTGGCAATTCCTCAGAAAACTGGACATGATACTTCATGAGGACCTAGCTATACCACTCCTGGGCATATACCCAGAAGATTCCTCAGCATGCAATAAGGATACATGCTCCACTGTGTTCATAGCAGCCCTATTTATAATAACCAGAAGTTGGAAAGAACCCAGATGTCCATCAATGGAAGAATGGATACAAAAAAATGTGGTATATATACACAGTGGAGTAGTACTCAGCCATTAGAAACAATGAATTCATGAAATTCTTAAAGAAATGGACAGAGCTGGAGAACATCATACTACATGAGGTAACACAGTTTCAAAAGAACACCCATGGTATGCACTCACTGATAGGTGGATATTAGCCTAGAATCCTGGGACACCAAATACACAATTCACATACCAAATGATGTCCAACAAGAAGGAAGGAGTGGACCCTGGTTCTGGAAAGGCTCAAAGCATCAGTGTAAGGGAATACCAGAACAGGGAAGTGGAAAGGGTGAATGGGGGAACACAGGGAGGGAAAAGGGCATGGGGGACCTTTGGGGGGCAGGGAACCAGAAAAAGGGAAATGAAATATAAAAAGAGAATTTATCCAATAAAAATGAAAAAAAAAAGCCACATGGAAAGAAATGACGGTTATTTGCATGAGAAACTAAAATGGATAAATAAAGAAGCTGTGTTAAGAAAAGCCATATTGAAGAATGAAAAAGCCACTGGGAGTATTTAAGGGGATTCTTAGCTATTCAGCAGTCAAACTGAATAATATTCAAATGTAATCAAGGACCTGTTACCTTGATAGACTAGTCTCACTGATTATTTCCTTTAATAAAACCTTATGTCTATCAAAGAACCTTTAATTTATGTAAAAATAATTAAAAGTAAGAAACTTTCTCTCTTTATTAATGTTGGTCTTTGAATAATATGTTCATTGAATGAAGACAAATCCTTGTTATTATTTACAGTTTCAAAAGGGAAGAGGAGTTATACTTCTCATTTGTAATAAACTCCACCAAGACAGGTCACACACAGAAACACACACATATTCACACATCCACTCACATACACATACCCTCTTTTACATACACACATATACTCACACACATACATATGTAAATGCACACATGTTCACACACTCACACACATTCACACTCACAAATTCATACACATACTCACATTCTCTCATATACACCTAAAAATGCACACTACATACACACTCTAAACACACACTCATACACATACTCACACATATAAACACACACACTCACACACACATATATTAACACACACATAAACATATACATATAGACATAAATCTACACATTCACACATACACACACACATACACACACACACACACACACACACACACATATTCTTTAACCACTGATACACTTTATTTTGGGTCCCTCTAACATTTTTCTCCTTGCCTAGTCCACAAATTCCCATTGAAGAACACATCTCTGAAATGGCCCATAGTGGCTTACACGCCAACTGGAATAATATAGGCAAAACTACTCCCACACATCAGTATGAATACTGCCAGCAATTTTGAGACCTAGCCAACTTGAAGAAGAAACCCTTTGAACTCTCTGGAAGATGTGCTTCCCCGGATCTTGAGGAAAGGGATTTCTCATCATTCTCCCCAGAAAATACCACATGCTTTTAATTCTCAGCTCTTCTTTATTCCATATCCAGTTGCCTGTTCATCCTCACATTCATAAGACATTAAAGCCAAGACCTTGAGGAGAGTTTCAGTGTTAATACACACAAAGATTAGATATTTGTACCCTGGCATACCACTCCTGGGCATATACCCAGAGGATTCCCTTACATACAATAAAGACACATGCTCCACTATGTTTATAGCAGCCTTGTTTATAATAGCCAGAAATTGGAAGGAGCCCAAATATCCCTCAAAGAAGGAATGGATACAGAAAATGTGGTATATTTATACAATGGAATACTACTCAGCAATTAAAAATAATGAATTCATGCAATTTGTAGGTAAATGGTTAGACCTGGAAAATCATCCTGAGTGAGTTAACCCAATCACAAAAGAATACATATGAAATGCAATCACTGATAAGTGGATATTAATGAGCCCAGAAGCCCTAAATACTCAAGGTACAATTAGCAAGTCAAATGATTCCCAAGAAGAAGAAAGGAGAGGACCCTGGGCCTGTAAAGATTGGATCCAGTTTTGTAGAGAAACCGTGGGGGGAGGGGGAATGATTGGGGAATAGTTGTGGGGGAGAGGAATTATGGGACGTATGGTGGGGGGGAACTGGGAAAGGGGAAAGCCTTTGGAATGCAAACATAGAATATAGAAAATAAAAATTAAAAAAAAGATTAGATATTTGTGGTACTCTCATAACCCTATTGCATTTCGTTCAGAGATGAGACATAAACAAATACCTGCTCACTTTATGCAGGACACTGATGAAGGGGATGATGGTCCTAATCTAGTTGAGTGAACTTGTTAGAATTACTTACAGGATCACCATTTAGAAGGCTTACATATAGGAACTTGTATTACTTAAAAGAATTTGCATCAGTGAGAGGTCTATTTGAGGATTGATAATAACACAATACTTGCATACCTGGAGCTTCCTGCCCAACTTGCAGGCAGCTCTGACAGATATTTTCCTTTCCCCTCCAAAACTTACTGCTTATAAATTATCAGAGAGACATTTTATCAATCTCACAGCTTTCTAAGATTTCTGAACCTTGTAGCTTTCTTAAGCTTTCTGGATTTTGTTCTAGGAGAGTGTTTCGATTTGTAGGAGGCAGCTATGCAACTCACATTCTGTCCATGTTTGTGATTATATATTTAATTAGCCAGAGAAAAATCTCTAGTGTTATGTAAGGCTTTCTTGACTTTTTGTCTTATATTATTGATGCCATTACTTTTCACTATTGCTCAATCATGGGACCCATCTTTCTCTTTTCTTGTCTGCAAATCATAATATGGGTTATAAAACTCACAGGTTATAAGTGAGCATGCATTTTCTCTTTTATCATGCAGCAAGACAAGCCACTCAGTTTGAAAATACAGACCTTAGATTTCACATCTCTCTGCTACATCAACATAGAAATTCTTTAATTTTATCATAGGTGATTTACCTCATAGATAATAAAATGAATTAAATGATCTTATACATCTGAATACAAGCTTTTAAAATGTACTTTCAGGTGAGCAGCAAGAAGGGTAGACTGTAAAATAGCTGTATAATCCATGGATTGTTTTCACTTAACACCGAATTATGCAAACAATTATCTCAGATAAAAATGAATGGGCAGTGTGACAGGAATCACCAGTGCCTGAAAGACCCTTTATGGCTGTCCCAAATTGGTAACACCATTGGGAAAAGGTGACTAACGAGAAACACTTCAACCCAAGTAGGACTTCCTGAGCTTATTTGCCTTCTGCCCTTTTCAAACTCTATTTTTTTAAACATGATTTAATCCAAGAGATATGAAAATACAAGGCAGATCCCTGTCATCCCCAAAGGCAGGTTAATAATGCATTAAGCTTCAAATCATCACTCACGTTGATAAAACTGACCTACTTTTCATCTCTCAGAGAGAAAATGTCCTATGAAAGGTTTTTTTATATATAGAAATGGTGCCTTTCTGGGCCTTTATCCTTTCATACTACAATTAAAGCTGGCATAGCCCTTCAAAATGTTAAATGAAACTTGGTTTCTTTTCAGGCCTGGGCTTTTCTAATGAGTTAGCATCTCTGTTGACTGAGGCGAGCACTTTCCCCGCCTGGCATGCCAGGGAATCTTCCTGACAGTTGTGATCATGATGCAGATGTTTTGCTTCATGGGGATTTTCCAACAATGTCCCTAATGAAAAGGCATGCCTACTTCCTGGAAAATATTTTTTTTCTTTCCAAACAAAATATTCCAATGCCTTCACCCTATCATAGCAAAAGTAAACAATGATTGCTGTCCCCAGATCGTTTTTTTGCTGAGTTCTGTTGCATCAGTAAAGTAACTTACTTCTCTTTTATTCTTTTTCCCCATTTGGTTTTGATATAACATCATTTTTTATACAAAGATAAAAAGGGTTTTATTAAAGGTTTCTCTCTCTTTTTTTAACTTATTCACTTTTTTTTTTACTTATTCATCTTACTTACTGCCCCCCTCCTAGGCACAATCCTTTTTCCCACCCCTACCCTTCTCCTCTGAGCAGGGCCCCTCTGGATATCCACCCCTTACCCTCTGGTATATCAAGTCTCTACTAGGCTAGGTACATCCTCTCCCACTGAAGCCAGGCAAGGCAGCCCAGCCTGAAGAGCTTATCCCACAGGCAGGCAGTGAAAGGCGACAGACATTGTCAATAGGACAGAATGGCAGCCTATAGATCAGAAAAGGGTAATCCTCAGCCAGACCTCTGACAGAGGATGAATATCGAAAATTTTTAAAGGACTAAAGTTAGATACCACCAACAACCCAAATAACAATTAAAAATGGGGTACAAAGCTACACAGAGAATTCTCAACAGAGAAATCTCAAATGGCTGAAAAGCACTTACAAAATCTTAAGTAGGTCCAGAATGGAGTGAAGATGGTCATATTTACAAGCATTTGAGTCTTACAAGGTGTCTCCTAGAAGTGATCTGCCACATCATCTCAATCCTTATTCTTGGTTACTTTTTCCACTTTCAACACAGACATAAAGAGAGGTGCTCCAAGGTACACTATTCTTAGAGTTATGGGTAGGAATGCCTTTTGTAATTTAGTAGAATACATGGAAATAATGAAAGGAGATCTGATAAACAATGGATTAACAAATATTTTTAAAAAGTGAAAAGCTATATAATTCAACTGAAATTTGGAGAAAGAAAATTTGAGATATGATTTAAGGTATAAGTAATACAATCCCATAGGAAATCTCTTTCAGAATCCTCCTAAATGATACGTGAATAAGCATAATACTGTTGTGCATTGTGTAAAGCTTGTCCTTATATTACCCAAATGCTGTTTTCTGTGTCCCAATATCTAACTACAGTCCTTATTAGGAGAACCTTTTATCTCAATGTTGTGTAACCATTGCTTCCCAATTATTACTTGATGGGTCAATAAAGCTAGCTGAGCAGGGGAGGGAATAAGGCTGGACTTCCTCCCAGCCAGGGGAGGGGAGAGAGCCAGAGTAGAGATTATCCACTGGGAGAGAGTCCAGTGAGCACCACAAAAAACACCTGTACCCAGAGAGCCAGATCAGTACTAAAGTGCAAATATCACAGGGATTTCAAATGGAAGATAGCCAGATTAATTTAGAGGATTAAAATAGAGTAGCATTGCTCAGTTGTTATGACCCTTAAAGATTGCTAAATAAATACATAAAATAGTCCAGTCTCAATTAGTTTGGAGCTAGCTGGGTTAAGAAAAAAATATCTCCAATGCTCTTTTAAAATAACACTAACAACTTAGGTACAGGAGTTCTATTATAGATGTATCCACTGGAACTGGGCTTTAGAAATGCCTTTTCATTGGCTCTGGTTGTATTACTGTAATAGATGGTACCCAAATTAGGGGGTGAAGATGAAAATGATCTGAAAATAATGACAAATATTTACAATGTTGTTCGGGATTATGTTGATTTAGTAAACTAGCAGTTGTAGGCTTTCTTCCAAGATCCATGACTTCACTTGCCCTGGTTAGTTGGCTGGGTTTCCGGTATAATGCATGATTTTCTTCTTCAGTTGAGCTCATGAGCTCAGCTAAAATCCAATTAGAGAGCTATTGGTTACTACTGAGGTATGTGTGCCACTACTGCACCCTTAGGATTAATATTTCATGCTGGTGATATTGGTTCATAGTCATCAAAGCTGGATAGCACTTTGGGTTGCTCCCTTTGTTGAAGGTTTGCATGGAGACTTCTGGTACCATGAACCAGTTCTTAGGGAGGAAATTTTCAAACCAATTTCCAATCAGAGGCCTCTGGGCCCTCTGTGGGAAGTGCATGGAGACTTCAGCAGGAAGGTATTACATTCCAAGTGATCATCTAAGGGAAATGGCAATAATGTGTATGCCTGGGGAGCCTCCTGGACCACTTTCACCAAAAACTAAAAAGGGCTTCTCATGCCCTTTTGTTGGGATTGTGTTAAATGATCTTTTTTTTTATTTTATTTTTTACATTATTTGTTTACATTCCAAAGGCTTTCTTCATTCCCAATTCCCCCCACCATACATCCCATAAGTCCTCTCCCCCCCCACTATTCCCCGATCACCCCTCCAACCATTTCTTTGTTCTGGATCTACAAAAGTGGATCCAATCTTTTCAGGCCCAGGGTCCTCTCCTTTCTTCTTCTTGGGAGTCATTTGACCTGCTAATTGTGCCTTGAGTATTTAAGGATTCTGGGCTCATTAATATCCACTTATCACTGATTGCATTTCATGTGTATTCTTTGTGATTGGGTTAACTCACTCAGGATGATATTTTCCAGATCTAATCATTTGCCTACAAATTGCATGAATTCATTATTTTAATTGCAGAGTAGTATTCCATTGTATAAATATACCACATTTTCTGTATCCATTCCTCCTTTGAGGGAGATCTGGGCTCCTTCCAACTTCTGGCTATTATACACAAGGCTGCTATGAACATAGTGGAGCATGTGTCCTTATTGTATGCAGGGGAATCCTCTGGGTATATGCCCAGGAGTGGTATGCCAGTCTCCTCTGGAAGTGACATGCCCAATTTTCTGAGGACCCGCCAAACTGATTTCCAGAGCAGTTTTACCATTTTGCAATCCCACCAACAGTGGAGGAGTGTTCCTCTTTCTCCACATCCTCACCAGAACCTATTGAGTTTTTAATATTAGCAATCCTGACTGGTGTGAGGTGGAATCTCAGGGTTGTTTTGATTTGCATTTCCCTGATGACTAATGATGTTGAACATCTCTTAAGGTGTTTCTCAGCCATCCAAATTTCTTCTGGTGAAAATTCTTTGTTTAGTTCTGTACCCCATTTTTGATAGGGTTATTTGGTTCTTTGGGGTCTAACTTCTTGAGTTCTTTGTATATATTGGATATTAGCCCTCTGACGGATGTGGGGTTGGTGAAGATCTTCTCCTACTTTGTTGGTTGCAATTTTGTCCTTCTGACAGTGTCTTCTGCCTTACAGAAACTTTGTAATTTTATGAAGTCCGATTTGTCAATTCTTGATCTTAGAGTATAAGCTATTGGTGTTCTATTCAGGAACTTTCCCCCTGTGCCCATGTCCTCCACCGTCTTCACAAGTTTCTTTTCTAATAGTTTCAGTGTGTCTGGTTTTATGTGGAGGTCCTTGATCCACTTGGAGTTGATCTTAGTACAAGGAGATAAGAGTGGGTCGATTCACATTCTTCTGCATGTTGACCTCCAGTTGAACCAGCACCATTTGTTGAAAAGGCTATCTTTTTTCCACTAGATGTTTGTGGCTCCCTTATCAAAGATCAAGTGACCATAAGTCTGTGGGTTCAATTCTGGGTCTTCAATCCTATTCCATTGATCTACTTGCCTGTTGCTATACCAATACCGTGCAGTTTTTAACACAATTGCTCTGTAGTACTGCTTGAGGTAAGGGATATTGATTCCCCCAGAAGTTCTTTTATTATTGTTGAGAATAGTTTTAGCTATCCTGGGTTTTTTGTTGCTCCAGATGAACTTTAGAATTGCTCTTTCTAGATCTATGAAGAATTGAGTTGGGATTTTGATGGGGATTGCATTGAATCTCTAGATTGCTTTTGGCAAGATGGCCATTTTTACTATATTGATCCTGCCAATCCAGGAGCAAGAAATATTTTTCCATCTTCTGAGGTCTTCTTCGATTTCTTTCTTCAAGGACTTGAAGTTCCTGTCATACAGATCTTTTGCTTGTTTGGTTAGAGTTACACAAAGGTACTTTATGTTGTTTGTGACTATTGCAAAGGGTGTTATTTCCCTAACTTCTTTCTCAGCCTGCTTGTCCTTTGAGTACAGGAAGGCTACTGATTTGCTTGAGTTGATTTTATAACCAGCCACATTGCTGAAATTGTTTATCAGCTGTAGAAGTTCTCTGGTGGAGTTTTTTTGGGTCGCTTAAGTAAACTATCATATCGTCTACAAATAATGATAGTTTGACTTATTCCTTTCCAATTTGTATTCCTTTGACTTCCTTATGTTGTCTAATTGCTCTCGCTAGAACTTCAAGTACTATATTGAAAAGATAGGGAGAGAAAGGGCAGCCTTGTCTAGTCCCTGATTTTAGTGAAATTGCTTCAAGTTTCTCTCCATTTAGTTTGATGTTGGCTACTGGTTTGCTGTATATTGCTTTTACTATATTTAGGTATGGGCCTTGAATTCCTGTTCTTTCCAGGACTTTTAGCCTTAAAGGATGCTGAATTTTGTCAAATGCTTTTTCAGCATCTAATGAGCTGATCATGTGGTTTTTTCTTTTAGTTTGTTTATGTAGTGGATTACATTGATGGATTTCCATATATTGAACCATCCCTGCATCCCTGGGATGAAGTCTACTTGATCATGGTGAATGATCATTTTGGTGTGCTCTTGGATTCAGTTGGCAAGAATTTTACTTAGTATTTTTCATCGATATTCATAAGGGAAATTGGCCTGTAGCTCTCTTTCTTTGTTTGATCTTTGTGTGGTTTTGGTATCAGCGTAACTGTGGCTTTGTAGAACGAGTTGGGCAGTGTCCCTTCTGTTTCTGTTTTGTGGAATAGTTTGAACAGTATTGGTGTTAAGTCTTCTTTGAATGTCTGGTAGAATTCTGCACTAAAACCATCTGGGCCCGTACTTTTTTTGGTTGGGAGACTTTCTATAACCCCTTCTATTTCTTTAGGGGTTATGGGACTATTTAGCTGATCTAATTGATCCTGATTTAATTTTTGTATTTGGTATCTGTCTAGGAAATTGTCCATTTCCTCCAGATTCTCCAGTTGTTTTGAGTATAGACCTTTGTAGTAGGATTTGATGATCTTTTGAATTTCCTGTTTCTGTTGTTATGTCCCCCTTTTCATTTCTAATTTTGTTAATTTGGATACTGTCTCTGTCTTCTTTGGTTAGTCTGGCTAAGGGTTTATCTATCTTATTGATTTTCTCAAAGAACCAGCTCCTGGTTTTGTTGATTCTTTGTATGGTTTTCTTTGTTTCTACTTTATTAATTTCAGCCCTGAGTTTGCTGATTTCCTGTCTTCTACTCCTCCTGGGTGAATTAACTTCTTTTTCTTCCAAGGCTTTTAGGTGTGCCGTTAAGCTGCTAGTGTAAGCTCTCTCCAGTTTCTTTTTGGATGCACTTAGAGCTATGAGTTTTCCTCTTAGCACTGCTTTCATTGTGTCCCATAGATTTGGGTAGGTTGTACCTTCATTTTCATTGAATTCTAAAAAGCCTTTGACTTCTTTTTTTTTTATTTCTTCCTTGACCAAGGTGTCATTGAGAAAATATTGTTCAGTTTCCATGCATATGTTGGCTTTCTGTTGTTTTTTTTGCTATTGAAGACCACTCTTCCTCCATGGTGATCTGATAGGAGGCATGGGATTACCTCAATCTTGTATTTGTTGACATCTGTCTTGTGACCAATTATATGATCAATTTTGGAGAAGGTACCATGTGGTGCTAAAAAAAAGGTATATTCTTTTGCTTTAGGATGAAATGTTCTATATATATCTGTTAAATCCAATTGGTCCAAAGTTTCAATTAATTTCACTGTGTCCCTCTTTAGTTTCTGCTTTCATGATCGGTCCATTGAGGAGAGTGAAGTGTTGAAGTCACCCATAATTATTGTGTTAGGTGCAATGTGTGCTTTTAGTAAGGTTTCTTTTACGAATGAGGGTTCCCTTGCATTGGGAGCATAGATGTTCAGTATTGAAAGCTCTTCTTGGTTGATTTTCCCTTTGACCAGCAAGAAGTGACCTTCCAATTCTCTTTTGATGACTTTAGGTTGAAAATCAATTTTATCTGATATTAGAATGGCTACTCCAGCTTGTTTCCTGAGACCATTTGCTTATAAAATTGTCTTCCAGCCTTTTACTCTAAGATAGTGTTTGTCTTTAACACTGAGATGTGTTTCCTGTATGCAGCAAAATGTAGAGTCCTGTTTCCGTATCCAGTCTGTTAGTCTATGTCTTTTTATTGGGGAATTGAGTCCATTGATGTTAAGAGATATTAAGGAATAGTAATTATTACCTCCCGACCTTTTTGAATTTTTTTTTTTTTATATTTGAGAGGTTATCTTCTTTTGGATTTGATGAGAGGAGGTTCCTATCTTGATTCTTCTGGGGTGTGGTTTCCTTCCTTGTCTTGGTGTTTTTCCCCTATTATCCTTTGTAGGGCTGGGTTTGTGGAAAGATAATGTGCAAATTTGGTTTTGTCATGGAATACCTTGGTTTCTCCATCTATGGCTATTGAGAGTTTTGCTGGGTATAGTAGTTTTGTCTGAAGTTTGTGTTCTCTTAGAGTCTGCATGATATCTGCCCAGGATCTTTTAGGTTTCATGGTCTCATGTGAGAAGTCTGGTGTAATACTGATAGGTCTTCCTTTATATGTTACTTGGCCTTTTTCTCTTACTGCCCTTAATATTCTTTCTTTGTTTAGTTCGTTTGTGGTTTTGATTATTATGTGAGGGGAGGTATTTCTGTTCTGGTCCAGTCTGTTTGGAGTTCTGTAGGCTTCTTGTATATTCATGGGCATCTCTCTCTTTAGATTGGGGAAGTTTTCTTCCATAATTTTGTAGAAGATATTTACTGGCCCTTTAAGTTGTATATCTTCCCTCTCATCTATGCCTATAATCCTTAGGTTTGATCTTCTCATTGTGTCCTGGATTTCCTGGATGTTTTGGGTTACAAGCTTTTTGCATTTTGTATTTTCTTGGACAGTTGAATCAATGGTACCTATGGTATGTTAAGCATCTGAGATTCTTTCTTCTATCTCTTGTATCCTATTGTTATTTGCATCTTCTTCCCAAGGTTTTCTATCTCCAGAGTTGTCTCCCTTTGCGATTTCTTAGTTGTTTCTACTTCTGTTTTTAGATCCTGGATGGTTTTGCTCAGATCTTCCACTTGCTTGTTTGTATTTTCATGTATTTCTTTATGAGTTTTTTGTGTTTCTTCTTTCATGACTTCTACTTGTTGGCCCATGTTCTCCTTTATTTCTTTAAGTGAATTTTGTACTTCTTCTTTATTGACTCCTAATTTTTGATCCATATTCTCCTGAATTTCTTTAAGTGATTTTTGTGTTTGCCTTGAAAGGGCTTCATATTTTTGATCCATTTTCTTCTGTATTTCTTTAAGAGGTTTATCTATGTGTTCTGCTATCAGCATTCTGACCAGTGATTTTAGATCCAAATCTTGTTTTTCTGGTGTGGTGGGGTATTACTGCTGTCAGGGTGTTGGGTTCAGATGCTGCCATATTGCCTTGATTTCTGTTAGTAACGTTCCTATGTTTGCCTTTTGCCATCTGGTTATCTCTGGCCTTAGATGGTCTTGTAGTCACTAGCTGGTGCTTGAACCTCCTGTGGGCTTGAAAGGCTATTTCCCCACCACTGGATGACTGGGTTTCCCCTGGCACAGATTGCTGATGTGTTGTTCTCCTCTTGGGTGCTTTTGGACCCCTGGTGTATCTTGCTCTAAGCAATGTTATATTCGGTTATCACTGTGGACCTGATGCTGCTTGTCTTCTCTGGATCTGTTTGCTTAGTTCAGTCAGCAGTAAGGATGCTGTCTGAGGCCTCAGGGAGTGGGGAGTGCGGAGTGTGGAGTGCGGGGACTCCCAGAGGGACAGGACCCCATGCCCTGCTGGAACACAGGAACTGCTGCTCTGCCAAGCTTCAGTTCTTAGATGTCTGGCTGGTGAACCCGTCCCCCAGCTCTTAAGCTTGGGATATGGCGGGTATCTGGTCCTGTCCGCTCAGTCTAAACACCCACCACCAAGATGGCCTTGGATGAGCAGAATGCAGGGCTCCCCTCAGAGCGCAGAGCCCATGCCTGGTTGGGGCCCAGGAACCCTGTTCTGCCTGGTTCGCTGCCAGGTGGTCTTGTGCCCCCAAAGAGTCCAAGTTCTGGGTATCATGGGTACCTGGCTCAGCTCTCCTTAGTCCAGACCACTGCAAGGATGCTGGCAGTGGCTGCTGGATGTGGGGAGTGCAGCTTGCCGAGTCTCTTGCAGGGCAGGGAGCCCACACCCTGCTGGCACACAGGACCGCTGCTCTGCTAAGCTCCTGTTATTAGATGACTGGCTGGTAGCCCGGGTCCCCGGAGATCTTAAGCTTGGGGTATCTCGGGTATCTGTTTCTGCCTGCTCGGTCTAAGCACCCACCACCAAGATGGCCACAGATGAGCATAGTTGTTAAATGATCTTTTGACTCTTAGAAGAAGAAATGTGAGCCAAGATTGAAATTTTTCATTTAAAAAAAAAATATATATATATATATATATGTATATATATATATATATATATACATATATATATATATATATATATATATTTGTGTGTATTAGAGGGCTTTTTAGGTAAATGCTTAAGGATACAACTACTTATATCCTTTTTAGACATCCGTTCTCTTATTTTACCTCCTCATCAGCATCCCCTCCTCCTTCTCCTCCTCCTTCTTTTTCTTCTCCTCCTCCTTCTCCTCCTCCTCCTCCTCCTCCTTCTTCTTCTTCGTCTATCTCCCTCCCACTCCATATCTAGAACTGCTCTCACCCCATGTTTCCCATCAGATTATTTCTACCCTACTGTTCCCTCTCTGTTGCTTCCCTACTCTCCACTCCAGCAATGGATTCCTTTTACCCCTAGATACAAAATCACATTTGAAGAATGGGAAGTAGGAGCCTCAAATGACAGAAAACATGCATGAGACATCTAGAAGAAAATATACACAATACTGTACATGATATAGGTGCAGGAAAAGTACTTTCTGAAGAGGACTCCATTTGTCCAAGTATTAAGGCCAACAATTGACAAGGGGACTTCATAAAACTAAATTTTCTGCACAGCTAAAGAGACAATGAACTGTTTGAAGAGGAAACCCACAGAAAAGGAAAGAATTTTGCCAGCTATATATTTGACATATATGTATATACACATACATACATATATGTCAGATACAAGAAATGACGGGTAGACAGGGAATGGAACCTTCCTTCACCATTGATACTTTTGCCAATTTATCTAGTCACTAGAAATCAGCATAGAGCATCAGTTCTTGGCCTTTCATCACAACCCCTTTGGGAGTTGCTAACCAGCTATCCTGCATATCAGATTTTTACATTACTGTTTATAACCATTACAAAATTATAGTTATGAAGAGAAAACAAAATAATTTTGTGCTTGTGGTCACTATAACATGAGAAACTGTATTAAAGGAACTCAAGTGTTTAGGAAGGTTAATAATTATTGACATTGAGATTTTTCAAAAAGCTGAAAATAAATCAACCATGTGATCAGGCTATATCACTCCTTAGCATATGCCCTAAGGACTAGACATCATACTCTATTGGTACTTCTCAGCCACCTTTATTGCTGTTCTATTCAGAATAGTTAGGAAATGGAAACAATCTTTATCTGAAATGTGCATAATGAAAATGTGGTACATATACACTATGGAATTCTACTCATCTGGAAGGAAAAAATAAAATCCTGAACTTTGCAGAAAATGATGAAACTAGAAAGGATCATATCAAATGCAGTGCAAGTGTTGTTTGCTATATTTATGTTTAATGGATAGAGGATTTGTCATGAGTACCCTACACTTCTTAGGTGACTGAAGCATCATCATTATGGTGTATGATTATAGAACTCAACAGAACAGAAGGAGCAAGGGCAGTCTGCACAGGTCAAGCCAAATAAAATCTGTGTCAATAGCATTTTGGAGAGGACCCTGAGAACATTTGGAAGCTGATTAGAGCCCTTCATGGCGAGAATGCGGTAGCCACCTTGCTGTAAAACAAACCTCGTCGAACTTACAGATTTTTGCCTTCATTTAAAAAACAAAAGAAAAATGTTGGATTGTGCTCATTTCCTTCATCTCCTTCAACTTTTCTATTTTAATCTGCAACAAAATGGAAAACAGAATCGTTCTTAGGGAGTGTATATTTTGCCAATAAATAAACAAGCTGGGAGTGAAGAGCCTCGGGGTTATCTGTTGCACATTCTTGTCTATTTTAACATTAGCTGATTCTCTCCCTTTGTTTTCAAGGCTGTATATATTTGAGCCATTGCTCCTCTTTAGTAACACCTTGGGACATGGTGATTGTTTTATAAGACTAGTATTCTTCTTATGAGACTAATTGGGGATAACAAGCACATGCTTAGAATGTGTGCAACAGAACACAGGAGGGCAGTTAGAATTTTTCCGACAGAAAGCTTCTTTCTGTAAAGAGTGTAGTCTGGTGTTGAGGTAATGGTGAATCAGGGTGGTGTGAACAAAGGCAAGAGGCCAATCCAGAATTCTTCATTCTGTCACTTCTTTGTCTTTATAAGGATCTGAGTAACCCACTGCTGAGACTACAGTTCCCAGCCGAGGGTGAAGAAGGAAATGTTCTGCCACCTTTCAGTTCTCATGCTCATAAGAAGTATGATTCTTACCCTCTTTGTCATATCCTTGCGCTTCTGAGGGTGATTTTGCTGTTAAAAGTGATCCCAGTTGGAGGTCTATCAGTGTGCTAGAACACTAGGAGTCTGCTACATGCCATACAGAGAAGATAGGAGTCTGCTATGTGCCATGCAGAGAAGAGGCTTATTTCAAAATAATTTTTCTCAGGCATGCTGTGAGTGTTACTGGCTTTGAACTCACTGATAATAATTCACTACTATGTTGTTTTTTTTAAAAAAAAACAACAACAAACTTAAACATTAACTGAGATGTGAACATGTGATGAGAAACTCAGGAACCTATCGCTGTATTGTCTCTGGAAGCAGTACTTCAATGTTGGCTAGTTCATGCTTGCAGAAGTTTCCTGGACCATCATTGTTTGTAGCAGAAATCAAGTTAGTCTATGTTCAAGTGATCAATTTAAGAAGTGAGATCAGGCCTAGGTGACACATTCACACCATATAAAGGAACACAGTTCATAAACATGCAGAACAACTATTTTTACGAGATTTACAGATTAATAAATTGTGCTTTGCCCACAGTAGCATTCATAAAAGTTGATTTGGTCATAGTTAGCACAGTTGTAACATCAGTTGTTGGATGATTTCATTGAAAAATGACCAAATGTGGAGATGGCTCAGTGAGTAAGGTATTTGCCTTCGAAGATTTGAGTTTGATCCCTGTATACCACAGAATAAAACTATGTGGGTTGGAACACACTTGCAATTCCCAGACTGGGAAAGGAGAGAGAGATAGAGACTGGTAGATTGCAGGACAAGGAGACTCCATCTCTCAAAAAACAAGAAGAGTAGTTCCTAAGGAGTAACACCAAAGGTTGTCCTCTGGCCTCTGTAGGCACAGGCATGCACAAGCTTACCTTGCTATAAAATAAACCTTGAACTTATAGGTTTAGCCTTCATTTAAAAAACAAAAGCACAAGTGTACTTGTCCAAACAGGAAAATACAGAAACGATCATGCATATACACACAAAGAGAAAAGATCTAGAAAGGAAGGAAGGGAAGAAGAAAAGAAGGAAGGAAGGAAGGAAGGAAGGAAGGAAGGAAGGAAGGAAGAGAGAGAGAAAAAGAAAGAATCAAATACTTCATTTCCCTGTGTTGAGACCTATTTTGAGAATTATTGTTATCATCCAAACAATCTTTAGTGGACCTAAAGTGATTTCAACATATTAATTCTCTAAAGGAGCACAAACACTCAGACCATGGTAGTTGGCAAAATAAACAATGGCTTTTCATCTTTCAATCATATATATATATATATATTAATATATACATGTATGTATATTAATATATATACATTATGGCATATTTATAACATTAAATACAGCACCACATTGAAAATAATGTGGACAACATTATATTTATGGGAAATATTTTGGAAAATATTTAAAATATAAAATAAGATTATATACATTATCTAGACAGATTCATAAATGATTCTTTCATATAGACCTCATAGACCTATCACACAACTATCTACTCTGGGTACATTTGGGTTGTATCTGCTTTCTAAGCAAGAGAATTGCTTTCTAGGATTGCTATCTCTGTTTTTCAGAAGTAACTTGTTGTCTAGTGGACAAACCATTCCAGGTTGTAAGTGGAACTCCTCTGGGCAACATCTTCTCAAACTGAGGACCAAGGGCTACAAGAAATTCAGCTGTCCAACTACAAAAGACAATAGTATAGCAGTACAGTGAAATACAAGGATATGTCTACTTCTCATTGCAGAGCAGCCTAAGCTAACCTTTCTAGAAGGAAACGTACCTTAGAAAAGATCTTCATTTACAGCCCAGTGGCTGGCAGTCTGTTCTGGTAGGACTCCAGGCAAAAGCCATCTAGCCCATCTGCTTAGGTTTCCTGAGTGAATTGATCATCATCAACTATGAGCACAACTTCTGTCACTCTTTTGATAGACACTAATAGATGCATGCATAGAACAGTTTCTCTTCCTTGTTTGGCATCATGAGTGCCAGGAAGGGCACTTCAACAAGAGCATCAAGCTGAACATGATGACAGAATGGTCAAAGTTCTACACATCACCAAGTGTGAGAATAAGTAACTGTATATATAACTAATGGGATAAATCATGCAAGAGTGCAATCAGATCATCATCTCATCTATAAAGTGGACCACAGCTGTTACAAATCATTCTCTGGACCATACAGAACACAATGCAAGGAACACAAACCTTAGAAAGCAGAAATAATGTGGAGAACCAGATACAGAAATCATCCTTAGACTTTGAGTCCTGGAATTTGTTTTCAGGCTTGAGAAGACTCAGTTCTTTTAAGGTGAGCTGATGATGACTTGGAAATTCAAGAGCAAATCAGTAGAGACACAGCAGCCTTTTCTATCTGTATGGCCATATTCAAATGTCTACTGAGGAAGATGGCAGAGGAGAGGTTATAGTCTTCTGTCTGATTGCAACTTCTGATGGGTGTCAAGAAGACCCGGGTTAGGTATCAGCACCGTATTCATCCCAGTTAAGGAAGGGTGATAGCTTCCTCCACAACAGCCACTCTGCAACAATCATTCCCAGATTTCAAGATGTAGCTCTGGCCTTCCAAACATCACATCCTAAGCTACCTCTTTCAAATGATTAAAATATGCATGCTATTTGTGAAGAATAAGCCAATTAGTTCATCCAAATTCCAAGATATTTATAGCTTATTCAGCTGTTCTAGTTTCTGAAGGAATCAGTCCCTGCCAACATTTCTGGGAATGGACCATTCACAAACTTAAATGTACCCCGAGCATTTGTAAAAAAAATTCTTTCAGGATTGAAAATCAAATCCCATCAGGACAAAACAGCCACCAGACAATTCAACTGCAGAATGGTGATTGTGTTGTTTAAGATGTTGTTCCAGCAATTATTTTGCTAAAGAAAAAGCCCAGAGATTAGTATGAACCTGGAGTATGAATTGGACAGATTTTGTTTTACAAGTTGAAGAACATTGCTTGCATTCATGCTTTGAATGATAAGTTTTCTGAAAGAACCTCATTTCTATACTGGATATTGTTCTAAACCTCTTACAATCTGAAAAGTAATTATTTTTAATGGTGAACTGTGACATTGCTTTATTTTCCTCCTATAAAGTAAGGACAGTGAGTGAATCTAACTCTAAATTGTGATAAATGATTTTTTAACAAATTAGTCATAAATAAATTATATAATGTTTGTTCTTTCTCTCTCCAATTTCTATCACTCAGAATAAAGACCATAAACACTGCTGCATGAATCAAGGATTCATCCCTTTATTATGTTAAGTAGAAACTCATTTTGGAGTTATCCATCTCTTATTGATTCACCCATTGACAGTTATCTGGATCATCCCATTTGAAGTAGGGTTGCTTTTAGGGCCATCTAGAGATGGACTAAACTAGATTTTTTTAATGCTGGTTGCATTTTACAAAACTTTTCAGAAGAGGCAATATATCAGTATCTATCAGTGTTGGGAATGCATGTAACTTTGCCTCAGAAATCCACCCAAAGAACTTTTCATAAATAGATAGTTTGAGATTTGTAAAAACCCAAGCTTATTTATGTTGGGATAAGATGGGAACACCAAATGTTCTTCATTTGGATTGATTCAACGGATTGTGGCACATCTGCATTAGAGTGACATGGAGGTTAACTAGAAAAAGCATTAATATGTACCAAGATGTCATAATTTCTATGATCATGCTAAAAGATAAAACAAATACAGTCTATAAAATAAAATAATAACAAGTGATATTTGTAATTTCTAAATGAAATAGATAAGGAGTCAATACAAGAAATCTGTTGGCAGTTGTTCTTTCAGGGGAAATTACAGACTTTTCAATTTCTTACTTGTATAGCTTTATATTTTGCTGTTTCTGCAGTGTGAGTAAACTACTTTTACTTCAAAGTCTCTTCTTAAAATTTTGTTTCTTTATACCTTCTCCTGAGATATAATTGAGTTGAAAATGAGCATATATAAGTTATTCCAATTAAAAAAGAAACAATTGGCTTATTTTGGTAGTACTGACATACGATGAAGGCTAGGATTATTATGTGTGTCTATGTGTGTGTGTATATATGGTGTGTGTATATGTATGTGTGTAAGTATGTATGTGTTTATATGTGTATGCATTTGTATGTGTGTATGTGTGTGTATGTGTGTACATATGTGTGTGACAATACATGAAGTAGAAATTTTAT
The DNA here is from genome assembly GCA_964023405.1 of Apodemus agrarius. Classification (NCBI taxonomy): domain Eukaryota; kingdom Metazoa; phylum Chordata; class Mammalia; order Rodentia; family Muridae; genus Apodemus; species Apodemus agrarius. The sequence goes on along the minus strand of OZ030026.1, from coordinate 24,387,545 downwards.
CATTTATCTAACAATTTAATTGGGTATCCAGAATTTTTATTACAGTTTTATTGGCTATAATTTTAATCTAATCAACTGAATCATCAGATTGATTCTTAGTACCTGAGTTGGTTTTCCTCTGTCCTCATTTGATTTGCTGGCATAGTGCCTATGACAATGACATTACACATGTAATGGTTCCAAAATACTTGATTGGTTCTCCTGACAATGCTGTATTTTAAGTGGAACTGAATTTTCAAATCTTACAAACTTTTCCTGGCAAAATGTAATACTGTTGAGCCAAGATCTTAATACCTTTGAGTCTTTTCAATGAAAACAAACAATGTTCTTAAGCTAAAGCATTTTTGAGTCTCGCTCAAAATAAGCAAGTGGAGATAATCCACCGACTTTGAATACAGTTACACTAATTGGAAATGACATGTTCCCAAAATTTTGCTCAGGCATTTCCTGTCACCAGAGAGTCTGGCTGTGTGACAGGGATAGGACAGGAATATCTGCCTCGAGGGAATAATGTGTTTGAGCTACAAGGAAAGATATTTCTCCCTGGTGGCTTGGCCACCTGCCATATGGACCCTGAAGAAATTCACTGTTACTTGTGTTCTATATTTCCTCCTCAATGTTATTAACTTACCCATACAAATTAGTGTGTGCTGCTTTATGAACGTTATATGGTTTAAGTATCCATTGAAATTATAAACCAATTATAAAAAATAAGCACTGAAATAAAGGTTAATGTTACAGTTTCTTAAAATTAGAGTCATTCTTTAGTTTTATAGTTGCACAACTAATTATTTTGCTTTTATATAACAGAATAATTAGTTGTGAAGTTATAAAACTGAACAAAGTATTTTCTGTTCCTTTGGGAAAATTAAGAGTATTACCTAGTCATTTTAATTCACTTAAAACAAGTGCTATAAATAACTTCCAACAATTTCCAAATTGGTACAGATTTTAAGAGATGTGTTTTGTAACATACCTGCAGCTCTCATACAGATTTCCAAATTTTCATACTAAAAGCAAGGGGAAAACCATTTGCTGTCTGGATAGATGAAACTTTTAATCTGGTTTTTGTGTTTTTGTTTTGTTTTGTTTTGTTTTGTTTTGTTTTGTTTTGCAAATACCATCCCAAAGAAGCACCATATGTCTTCCATATGATTTAGGTGGTAAGACCCAAGAGAATTCTCTTACTGTGTCCTTCTCAATGATCTTCATCTGTAAACAATAATTCAGAAAAGAGCCTTCATTTCTTTGTAACTTGAGTAGACAGATGATCATATATTTAAAAGTACCATTTTGCCCCCACATTTTTCTAATCTACATCTAAATGCTGGCACTGGAGATCACTTGCAAGTTAATACTACATTTCCCTTCCCTCTAGAAACACCATTTCACATAAATTCACTTCAAAACCTAAGATTGGTCACAAATTATGGGCGATTTCCATTCAGCTGCAGTCCAGTTAATGTCCTGGAAAGTAAATTGTAAGTGAAATGGATCTCTTTGCAGCAGAGTGCCTGAGTCTCATAGCTGAGCTTAGAACTAGGCGTGTGGTCTGTGAGAACCAGGCTTGACGTTTCAGAGGAGAGTGTAGCCAGGGAGTTGAGGAGAGATGCATGTTACTCTGTCTTCCAGTCTTCCTGACGTTGCCAGCCCAGTGAGGCAAGGGGAGAGCACCACAGGGAAAGAAAACTAGGGTACCACTTGGTCAGCTCTTCCCTAATATACCTCTTTCTGGAAAATGCAGAGTAGAGAATGTCACTTGGGCCCCGACACCTGAGTCAAGCTACTCTTTTCTTCCAGTCTAAATCAAACCTGCCAGGTTTGGCCTGACCCGATGGTAGAATATAAAATAAAAGGACTACACCAGCCCCCAGGGCAGGAAGCTATTCTCTGACTCTTGTGGCTGTTGCCTTTTAGGGACAATATCACCAGCACCAGTTAAGCCATTGACTAATACAGTTGCTGACTGCAGAACAGTCACTTGAGCAACAGTCCTTCTGTACCAGGTACAGCAGCAATTGAAGAGTATGCTAAAGCTAAAATGTGTAAGTTGGATCAGAAGGATTCTGTCCCAACACATCATGCTTTTCTTAAGTCTTTAAATACAGTGTGTCTGATTTTGTCCTTAATTGTAAGTGATACTATTCTACTGGTGCTTTGTCTGACTCAAGAGGTGACATGTGTCTAACAACATTAATGAGCTTATACAAAAACTTAAAAGTATACTCTGGAATATTATTGCTCCAGACAACGAATTTTATTGCTGTTATAAACTCCTGACACTCCTAATTAAAAACCTTATATCTACCAAGTGATAATGCACACTATGGTGTGCTGAACTTTGGACCACATCACTGCGCATGTGCCCTTCACTTCTCCCTGTCTCCACGCCCCACCCCACATTTGTTCCTATTATCCTGAATGCACATTGCTTTCTACAACTGCTCATGACTCAACTGAGACTATTGTCATTTTCAGGTCTCACAAAACTGCTAAAATCTACTCTGATGGTTTCTAGTTTAAGCCAAATACAAACAAAGAAGCTATTTGGCACCCACATCTCATTTCTACATGAACACAACTTTTATTTGTCTTGAACAAATAGGTAGGAGTAGATAAATGGATTTCTCAAGTACACGTGGGTTTAGCTTTGTAGAAAGCTGTTATCTTGTTTCCTCAAGTGGCTGCAACATTTTCTGTTCCCACTAGCAACGCTTCAAAGTTTTCATTGTTCGATGTTCTTGCCTATACTTTATATTGTTTGTTTTTTTAAAAAAATTTACATTCTAGTAAGTTTGCAGACTAATCTAATAATTATCATAATTTAATTTCCCTCATGACTCTTTTCATTTTTCCACAGATGCATATGAATCTTCCTTGATGACATACCTGCCAAAGTATTTTAGTAATTTTTAATATTTCATTTTTTTATTAACTACCTCAAGAAGACTTTACACATTCTGGATAGGAAGGTTTTGTCTGATATGTTAGTTTCTTGTAAGCAATTTCTCCTAGTCACTTTGTCTTTTTACTTCCTTTCACAGCATTTTTTATGTATTTTATTTGTTTATTTATTTTTTTATACTCCAGATTTTATCCATCTCCCCATCCTCCTCCTGACTCTTCCATATCCTATACCTTCTCCTCACCCCCATGTCTCTATAAGGATGTCCCTGCCCCCCACTCCACCAGAACTCTAAAGTCCCTGGAGTCTCCAGTCTCTTGAGGGTTAGGTGCATCATCTCTGACTGAACACAGACTTCTGCTGCATATGTGTTGGGGGCCTCATATCAGTTGGTATATGCTGCCTTGTTGGTGGTCCACTGTCTGAGAGATCTCGGGGGTCCAAGTTAATTGAGATAACTGGTCCTCCTACAGGGTCTCCCTCCTCCTCAGCTTCTTTCAGTTTTTCCCTAATTCAACCACAGCGATCAGCAGCTGTCCATTGGTTGGGTGCAAATATCTGCATCCGACTCTTTCAGCTGCTTGTTGCATCTTCCCAAGTGCAGTCATACTAGGCCCATTTTTTGTGAGCACTCCGTAGCCTCAGTAATAGTGTCAGGCCTTGCGACCTCCCCTTGAGCTGGATCCTGCTTTGGGTCTGTCGATGAAACTTATTTTCCTCAGGCTTCTCTCCATTTCCATCCCTACAGTCCTTTCAGACAGGAGCAATTATGGGTCAGAGTTTTGACTGTGGGATGGACTTTCATAACATTTTTTAATGAGTTCATTTCTCCTTCAACACTGGGTTTTAGTTTGTCCTCCATTTCCTGTCCCTTATATTAGTAGATTCTAATTTATAATGAAAAAATTATAACTTCCAGCACTGGAGGAAATATAAGAAAAGCAACTAAAGATAGAATTGTTCTATTAAAGCTTTAACTTGGAGAATATAGTAACTGGGAACTCTTTTGGCTAAAAGTTTCAGAAAAAAATTCTAACTTTGCTGGCTCAACTTAAAAATACTATTTTTAAATTGTAGATTTATATATGAGTGTTTTGCTTGCACGTATATATCTATTTACCAACTGTGTGTCTGGTGCCTGTGGTGGCCAGGAGAAATTGTCTGATACCCTGGATATGGGGTCTTGTATAGCTGTAAGCTGACATGTAGGTGCTGAGTAGCAAACCTGGGTCCTCTGAAAGAGCAGCCCATGCTCCCTACCACTGAGATATTTCTCTGATCCTGTAAAAACACAATTTTTCATTAATGCACCAAGCAGAGAAATGAGCAGCTGTATCCCCCATAGACCTGAGACCCTCATTAATCATGTCTGATGTGCACACATGTCTATGCCTTCTCTCTGGAAGTCAAAGGCTGCAACCACACACACTGGTAAAGACAGTGAGGGAAGAAAAGTGCTTTCCTAGATGTACTTAAGTCTAATTAAATTGTCCCTGAATACAACTGAGTCATGTGTCCAGATAAAACTGATGGGAAGATAAAGTGCTGATTATATTAGGAGAGCATAGAAATATCAAAATAACATCAAAATTAAAAAGACAATGAAACTATTGTATTATAATAGAAAAACCAAAGTCTACCTTTAAATGCAACAAATAAAAAATACACTTGCAACCAGCTAAACATCTACATGTTAAAGACATCAATTTTAAAGATCTTAGTTATGCATGGAATAGTGATAATAGAAACAAAAGCTATTTTAACTACTCTAACTAGAGCATAATAAAAATAATAGTATATGCCAACAAAATCATGTGCATTATCTTTCTTTAATCACCTGCTTGACAAGTAGTGGAAAATAAAGTTCACAAATGGTAAACTGCTAAAGTCTCCTAGAAAAGGGATTCAGGATGAGAAATTTATAGTCAAATCCTGACAATTCTTTCCTAGGTTTATATGTTGCTGAGGATTTTCAAAGTTGAAAAGTTTATGTTAAAAACTTCTATTGTGGTATTTAGCTTCTGTACCAGTGAAAGTTCGAAGTAAAAAGTCTTCTCTAGAATCTTAGCTATTTATTTTCGATCTAAATGACAATGCTCTTGACACCTTAGTTGATAAGCTAGAGTCCATAGTCTCCCAAAAAAGTCAATTTGCTTTTCAATATAAAGGATAAAAGAAAAATATTTATTAAAAATGTTAAATAACTGACAGTTCCACCAGCCTGCCACGAGGCCTGTACTATCCCTTCTAACTCAGGACACAAAGGTGAGACTCCCTACCTCAATCTTACACCATTGGGACTCCAGCAAGCCCAGCAGTCAGAGGCTTTGCCCCACCCTATGAGAGTTCCATCTTCCTTCTGGTCCACACCTTCACCTGCAGTCTCTAATCAGCACACCCAACCCTACTCTGCAGGTCTGCCTGTCTCCCCTGAGGCCTGGTCTAATCCGGGACACACAGCTCCACCTGCCTCCCTGAATAGCTGTTCCAAACCAAGACACTCAGGCCAGCCAACACTATTGATGACCAGATGGCAAAAGGCAAGTGCAAGAACATAATCAGCAGAAGCCAATGCAACATAACATCATCAGAACTAGTTGTGCTGCTATAGCAAGCCCTGGTTATCCTAACACACCCAAAGAGTATGATGGTGACCTTAAATCCCATCTCATGAAGATGATAGAGGTCTTTAAAGAGGATACAAATAATTCCCTTGAAGAAATACTCATGGAAGGTATTTCCTTAAAGAAATACTCAAGGAAGGATGGGAGGGACTTGGGAGGAAGAGAGGATGGGGAGGGAGACAGGGGGGCAGGAACAGGTATGGGAGGAGACAGAGATGGTATACAGAGAGTCAGTAACTTGATCAGAGGTGCATAGCAATGGGAGATGGGGAACATTAGCTGAAATGCCCAACAAAGGGGAGAAAGAACATGTAGAGACCATATCCAGAGGTTGGGCAAGGCCCCCGCTTAGGGAATGGGGCCACCCACTCATCTCCAAATTCCTATCCAGAATGGCTCCTGACTTGGAAATACAGGGACAACATGTGGAGCAGAGACTAAAGGAAAAGCCATCCAGAGACTCGTGGATTCCAAGAAGTGCTTGCTGGCATGAGCCTGATATAGCTGTCTCCTGAGAGGCTTTGCCAGAGCCTGACAAATACAGAGGCAGATGCTTGCAGCCAACCATTGGACTGATCAAGGGGTTCCCAATGGAGAAGTTAGAGAAAGGACTGAAGGAGCTGAAGGGGTTTGCAACCTAATGGGAAGAACAACAATAGCAACCAACCAGACCACCCAGAGCTCCCAGGGACTAAACCACCAACCGAAGAGTACACAGGGTCAACCCATGGCTCCAGCTGCATATGAAACAGAGGATGGACTTGTTGGTTATCAATAGGAAGAGAAGCCCTTAGTCTGTGACATCCCCAATGTAGAGGAATGCCAGGGCTGTGAGGTGGGAGTGGGTGGGGGGGAAGCACCCTCATAAAATCTGGGGAAGGGGATCAGGAGAGGGGAGTTTCTGGAGTGGAAACTGGGAAATGGGATAATATTTGAAATGTAAATACATAAAATATCCAATAAAATAAATATAGGAAAACACAGTTAAGCAGGTAGAAGCACTTAAAGAAGAAACAAATCCCTTTAAAAAATACAAGAAAAAGCAAACAGGTGAAGGAAATTATTAAAACAGTCCAAGACCTAAAAATGCAAATAGAATCAATAAATAAACACAAAAGGAGGCAACCCTAGAGATGGAAAACCTGGGAAAGAGAACAGGAACTATAGACAAAGCATTCCCAACAGAATACAAAAGATGGAAGAGAAAATCTTCTCGGGCATGGAAGATACCATAGAAGAAATTGATACATTGGTCAAAGAAAATGCCAAATGTAAAAAATTCCTAACTGAAAACTTCCAGGAACTTGAAACACTATGAAATGACCAAACCTAAGAATAACAGTAATAGAAGAGGGTGAAGATTCCCTGTTCAAATGGCCAGAAATATCTTAAATAAAATCTTGGAAGAAAACTTCCCTAGTCTAAAGAAAGGAATAGCTATAAACATACAAGAAACTTACAGAATACCAGATAGATTGTACCAGAATAGAAAATCCTCCTGCCACATAATAACTAAAACACTAATTGTACAGAACAAAGAAAGCATATTAAAAGCTGGAAATGGAAAAGGCCAAGTATTATATAAAGACAGACCTATCAGAATTAGTATTATATCAGTATTATATAAAGAAGACCTGTCTTCTGAATAAAGACTCTAAAATCCAAAAAATCCTGCACAAATGTCTTGCGAACCCTAAGAGACTACAGATGCCAGCCAAGACTGCTACACCCAGCAAAGCTCTCATTTACCATTGATGGGAAAACCAAGATATTCCATGACAAAACCAAGTTTAAATAATATCTATCCAGCCTTATAGATGATACTACAAGGAAAACTCCAACACAAGGAAGGTAACTAAACTCAAGAAAACAAAAGAAATTAAACATCTCACAGCAAAACCAAAAGAAGAGAATCACACACACACACACACACACACACACACACACACACAGAATACCACTTCCAGCAACAAAATAACAGGAACTAGCAACCATTGGTCATTAATATCTCTAAATATCAATGGACTCAATTCACCAATAAAATGACACAGGCAAACTGACTGGACACATAAACAAGATCCATCATTCTGGTACATACAAGAAACACACTTCAGCAACAAAGATAGATACTACCTCAGAGTAAAGGGCTGGCAAAAGTTTTTCCAAGCAAATGAACCTGAGAAACAAGCAGCAGTAGCCGTTCTAAAATCTAATAAAATAGATTTCCAACCACAAGTATTCAAAAGAGATGTGGGAGGACACTTCATACTCATCAAAGGAAAAATCCACCAAGATGACTTATCAATTCTGAACATCTATGCTTCAAGTGAAAGGGTAACCACATTCATAAAAGAATCTTTACTAAACCTCAAATTACACATTGAACCCCACAGAATAATAGTGGAGAACTTCAAGATCCTATTCCTATCAGTGGACAGGATATAGAAACAGAAACTAAACAGAAAAACAAGGAAACTAACAAATGTTGTGAACCAAATGGATTTAACAGATATCTATAGTACCTTTCACCCAAATCAAAGAAAATATACCTTCTTCTCAGTACCTCATGGAGCCTTCTCCAAAGTCAAACATATAGTGTATCACCAAGCAAGCCAGATACAAGAAGTTTGAAATAACCTCTTGCATGCTATAAGTTTTCTCAAATGGCTGAGAAGCCCTTAAAAATGTTCAACATCCTTAGTTATCAGGGAAAAGCCCTCCAAAACAACCCTAAGATTCCATCTTATACTGGTCAGAATGAGTAAGATCAAAGACTGAAGCCACAGCACATTCTGAGGAGGATGTAGAGCAGGGGGGACATTCTACCATTGCTGGTGGCATTTCAAAATTGTACAACCCATCTGGAAATCAATCTGGCAGTTCCTCAGAAAATTAGAAATAGTTCTAGCTGAAGACCCAGGTATACTACTCTTGAGCAAACATCTAAAAGACGCTCCACCATACCACCAGGACATGTGCTCCACTGTGTCCACAGCAAGCACCAATCTCTGATACTATTTGCAGACAGAAGTCTACCATGGTTGTCTTCTAGGAGGCTCAGAGGGATGCAGATACCACAGGCAAACAGTAGAGGGAGCTTGAGTACTCTTGTGTAAATGTAGGGGGAATAATTGTAGCCCCGAAGGGGAAAGAAATTCTACAGGAATACTAACAGAGTCAACTAACCTGGACCTTTGCGGCTCTCAGAGACTGAACCACCAACCAAAGAGCATATATAGACTGGACCTAGGCTTACCCCTCCCCCACACACATATGTAGCAGATGTGGATCCCAAACAACTGAAATGGGAGCTATCCCTAAAGGTGTTGTATACCTCTGGAATACATTCTTCTAGATAGCCTTGTTTGGTCTCAGCAGTAGAGGAAGCACCTAGACCCACAGAGACTTGATGTGCCAGAGTGGGGGGATATCAAGGGGGCCTCCATGCTCTCAGAGGAGAAGGAGAAGGATGAAGGGGGAGAGACTGTGGAAAGGGTGCAGGATGTAAAGTGAATAAATAAGTAAAAATAAAAAAGGAAAATTATTAAATAGTCAATTTGTGATGAAAATCATATTTTTTTTTTCAGTTTTGGAAGGGGACTGTTTTTTCTAATGATTTAGCACAGTTGGCTAACACAGAATAACTCAGAAAGGAGTCTTAGATGAACACATGTTTCAATGGACTTTTTGAACCAACATACCACCATTGTTTTGTTTGTTTTGAATCAACTTACCTCTCTAAATTTTTAGCATCTTAGAAAAAGTTGTAAATGTTCACACTACCCTGGGATCTCTTGGAGTATTTCAAAGTTAGGAAATCGCTAATGTTGAAATAGAAGGTGAAAAGGGCACTAGACCTTCTAACAATGATGTCACTGGCCCAGTAGTGAAGCCATGGTGCTCCATGGAATTTGCCTGCAAATGCCATAGCTCAGGAGACAGGAGATTCAGAGGATGATAAACCCCACTTTCCTTTGCTGAAGCACAAACAACCATCTTTGCTTTTGCCTTTAAGAACCATTTTTCGGTATCTGAAAAAATGTCTTTCCCTGACAACTTCCTTCAAAATAGACAAACATATTTATAGTTTTCCTTAACAGGAAAGGCATGCAAGGATGACTCTTGTTCCCTTAGGAAATGAGAGTTGCACCCCATGCAGACCGAATGTCTCAAAGATTTGACTTGATTGGATCACTAGACTCTTTTCCTTATTTCACTTTTGAAGACCAAGCATTCCAAATCTACTGTGCTTTGTAGAAATTAAAAAAGTAGACAATAATACTGGATTGATTTCACTTCTTATGCTAGCATTTTAGAGAGTTTAAAATACTATCTTCATCACTTTTGGTTTGATTCATAGATTTGCGGGGGGAGTGCTGGGGATACAGAATTGGTGCCTTGAACATTTGCAGCTACGTTTTACTTAAAGGCAGCAGACTTTGTCAAATATCTCCAGAGGACAAATTGGTCCCCAGTTGAGAGCTACAGCTGTTCATGTATTGTGTATCCTGGGAGGTTTTTCCCTGAAGATCTCAAGGTCAAATAAGATGAGCAATGTCATGACAGCAGTTCTGTTAGCAAACTTTCAGTTATCTAACTACATATGGCAAACAGTTATTTTCTTATCCAATCTTCATAAAAGACTTGCCATTTTAAGGCACATTTTCCAATTGAGAACATTGAACCCCAGGGAAATCAAGCACTTAACTGACCAACAGCATACAATTGGAAAGCTGGACAGCCAGGGACTGTTTCCAAGCTGTCTTCTGAGCCCATGCAATTATCTAGGCAGTTCTGCACTTTTGGAATCCCAGTTTCTAATTGAAAATTCAAATTTGAATATTGAGGATAATTCTTTTTAATTTGCCATCGTTATTAAGTATTTACATTTTCTCCCAAACAAAAATGGCCTTTTGTCATAATCAGTTGATGACAATCTTTTAATTATTTGCTAAGTGGTGGTCTCTATAAACATCCATGAATACAAACAAAGATATCACTAATCAGCATGACACCAGCAAGTTCAGAAGGTCAGGAAGTCTATGAGAGATGTGGGAAACATTTAACAAGGGAGATAAACCTTTGAATTAGATTTTTGCACATCCTCAAAAACTTGGTAACCAAATGCCTGCCAGGTAAAGAAATGTTTTTGTCAAAGTATAGGGATTTTCAAAGACCTGGACCAGTGGAAGTACCACTGTGGTACTTGCAAAAGCTAGGAGCACAGGAGAAGTTAAAAATGAAGAAGAGGCTTGGTTTTTCACAGTGATTTCTGGACTGGCTTGTTACTTAAGAGCAGAAGACAGCCAAAATCACACTAGATACATAGTCAGGTGGGTATTTGACCAGATAGCTGGGGTGTAGGGTGTTTCATAGTTATGAGACTATGTGCATGAACAAGGAACATTAAGTAAGAGATAATGAGTTGGGGCTGGACAAATTTGTGAGATGAGAGTTTATTAACAAGAGAAGCAAGACAGGAGAGGAGTGGTTCCTCCTCTTAATCAGCTATGAAAATAAATAAGTAGAATATATTTATGGAAGAACTATCATGGAAGCAAAATAATGTACTTCCAGAGATTATGGCTTGGCAGCCATTTTAGGAACCTGCAGAGTTATGGAGTAGTACACTTCTGAATCTTCCTACTGTGTGTAGATTTCCCACAGAAACGAAACATCTGAATGATTTAGTCAAGGTTCAGAGCTACAGGATAGGTTCTAACTTGTATGTCTATCTCTCTGAGGTTGACCATTGCAACAGTTTACCTCTGGGAACATCAGCTGGTTAATGTGAGTCAGTAGAAGGGGGAGGCTTAACCAAATGTACTTGAGTAAAGATGGGCCAACTAAATATGTTGAGAGACACAGGTCCCAAACCTTGGTAAATGGTTGTTGAAAGGTGAATTAACCAAATTTTGTGAACTTTTAAAGAAGCTTTGACTTATGTATATAAAATAAGAGTAATTAAAAGAAAGGAATATTCTTTTATACCTTTAGTGATAGTTTTTCTACTTCATTCTTTCAGAAAATAATTAATAGTTCATCCCTCTCTCCAAAATAAAAATTTCCAGCATTATTACAAATGGACTTTTTAATATCTATGCAGTATGTGATAGATTTTATAACTCCATTACATAATTTCAAAATAAACATACAGCCCAATATTTCTAACCTTTTTTTTTCCTTTTGGTCAAGCATCTTTCTCAAATTATACCACTAAAAATCACTCCCTATATTTCAGTGTTTGTAAGGATGAGGCATATTTTGTTTTGTTTTTAATCATTAATATAAAGATTTTTATGTCCTCCCTAGACTTTTATGAGGAAATATTTTATTGACTATGTTTTAACAATGTCTTCTATTGTTGGGTCTAAAACACTAATTGCTTGTGTGATTTGCTGTTTAAGGAGTGCTATGAAGAGGCCAGATCCCTTGAAAGTTTTCTTTCCAAAAAGAAAGAAGAGAGGGAGGAAGGAAGAAAGGAAGGAAGAGAGGAAGGGAGAGAGGGAGGGAAGGAAGGAGGGAAGGAGGCAGAGAAGGAAGAAAGAAAACATACGTAGTAAACATTTCTTACCCATTTTCCATATTGGCAGAAAGAAAGAAAGTATTGTGAAACAGCTGTGGTTCTTCAATGTGGCAGCTTCAGTTCATTATCTGAAAATGCTTCTCTGACTTAAAGGTCCTCCCAGCTTACAGGATCCAATGTACCATGGGAACTGGCACATTAACTTTACAAACCTCTTACCTTACTTGTTTCTCTAGAATACCATTTTTTTACCTCTGTACTTACAGGACTGTTTGAGTATCTTGTTTGCTTACAAAAATGTTTAGCTCTGAACTTTCAAAATTACAAATGTGTATCATTAATAATAGCACCCAGCATGTTGAAGTTCAAACCAAAGTAAAAAAAATACTATTATCTTAGCTTGGTGGAATGTCAATTTTGAAAATTACATGTAACTTAATAGCATATTTTTATAGATAGAACTACATGCATATATATATATACATACATACAAACAAAAATATTAAAATTATTGATAGAATCTTAAAGAATCAGAAATAAAAGGGTTATTGTAGTTCATAGATATGAATAGATTAAAAAATTCTAAATAAATGCAATTGCCTTGCCTGTCCTCATATATATATACACAAAGTAAGAGGTATATTTGGCCCAAATCATCAAGATAACTTATTCAACCTGTTGCGATAGAAAGCATTCATCCAAAAATGAAAATTTGTCCTCCCACCTGTAATGAAAGAATTGATGTTCTTATGATATTCTTACATATTCTTTCTTTTCCACATGACTATTTTAGGTGTATCAATACATGCATGAAACGATTACTGTTAATGGCTGCCCAGAATTCCGTGCGAGGGCCACGGCAAAGGTAAGGCTTGAGTCACTTTAAAAGAACACTCGACCCCAGTGACGTAGTAATTGACTGTGCGCGTGTGTGTTTCAGGTATTCTCGTGTGTACACTGTAAGAGAATTTAGACCTCAGTGGCAGCCCAGAGTCTAGAACCAGTACTACTCACCAGGTAAAAAAATCCTAATGGAAAAACTGACTTTTTTCTGCTGCTTCTGTAGCTTAAGGAAGGAGAATGATTTCATTAAAATCACAAAATGTCCATTTGGCACAAGCAAATCTGCTGCTCCACTATATCAAGTTCTACATGGTTTCTGGTCCATTCTGCAGATGCAAAAGAACCCATAGCCTATGTAGAGCATGAAAACTCATTTGCATAGGCTGAAAGCCCTGATATAAGTCAGACATGGAAAGGCTTCACCCATACCCCTGAGCCAGTGCCCTGCTTTATCCTCAGCTGGGCAATGGGTAACTTTGCTGAAGGTGGCAGTGACCTAACGGAGACCTGACACCTTTGTGACAGTCACCACTTTTGTTCTTTAAAGGATCAAACCAAGAGAATACAAAGGACCCATTGGAAACGATACAGAAAGAGGATCTTGAAATTTTATGGAAGATGGATCACTAGGAAACAGTAGTGGTAATCTGAAGTCACACATGCAGCTTGTATTTTACAAATACAGAAATGTTTTAATAGAACTTTCCTCATGAAGGGCTTGTAACTTTGTAATAATGCCAAGAAGTGAGAACAACTGGGAATAACTAGAAACTTTCATTCAACTCTTTTATCACCTATTGTTGGATTTCTCCCCTGGTAATTTCAGTTTTCACTCTGTAACTAAACACTGTTGACTTGTAAGCTTCTTCTTCTTCTTCTTCTTCTTCTTCTTCTTCTTCTTCTTCTTCTTCTTCTTCTTCTTCTTCTTCTTCTTCTTCCTCCTCCTCCTCCTCCTCCTCCTCCTCCTCCTCCTCCTCCTCCTCTTCTTCTTCTCTTCCTCTTCCTCTTCCTCCTCCTCTTCCTCCTCTTCCTCTTCCTCCTCCTCTTCCTCCTCCTCTTCCTCCTGCTCCTCTTCTTCTTTCTCTTTCTTCCTTTCCCTCTTCCTCTTTCTTCCTCTTCCCTCCTTTCCTTCCTCTTCCTCTCCCTCATTTTCTTAGTTCCTTTTGAACCCCAGCAAATAGCAAGTAGGGTACCATTACATCATGCTTTGCTTGTTCTGAAGTGGAACACATAAAGAAAAAATGATCCCTACATGTTTTAATTAAAGGGAAAGTGAATTATGTAGTGTTTTACCATTCTCATTTCTTATTCATGTAGAACAGCAGGATAGCAGCATAATGTTGCAATAGCACAATATTTTTTCTGGTTGTTTCTGGGCTGTCTGCATTGCATCCATGTCAGCCATAAAAACCCCTGCATGACAACAGGGTTTGCATGAGCAAATGCATGTAGCTGAAACCAAGCCATTATTTCCATGTCATTCACTATCTCTCATTAAATGCAGGCAGTAGCATAATGCTAAATTGATGTGATAATGCGGTGTGTGGATAAGGAATGTACAGTAGTCGGAAATCAATATTTTCACAGTGTTGAGAGTAAATCACTTTATACTAGACATCTAATCAACTGTGGTTAAGGCAAGCTAATGGAAATGGAATACAGGAAGCAGGCAGAGAATCTTTGCTTGATTGAAACTACTATTTTATTCCTATTGGGTAGGAACTAATGGTAAGTTGATTTCTTGAATTTAAAGAAACTAATGTGTTAATTTTAAAATGAAACTAGGACCATATTAAATAAAACTTTGTATGTCAATGTAAAATTCCCCAAGCCAGTCATTTTGCTCATATCAATGTACTAGCTGACATGTTAGCATAGAATTAAGAGAGAAAATGATCCAATATGATACCATTCATAGTCATGTAGAATATGGGTGTGAGATAACAATAACATCTTTTACTCTAGCACTTTCATTTTAATTTTTATTTTCATCTGGGCATCCTGAATTTAAAAAATAAAAATCTTTATATTTACTAAACCAAGTACATCAGCAATAGTAAGATGTTTTCAGGAATGCATACATACAAACATGCTCATCAGTCTGTTGAATAAGTATTGATGAATATGTATGCTCAAGTAACAACTTAGACTATATTCCATACAAAAGCATGGAAAAGTGTCCCCCTTGCTTCATGATCAAAATGGATTCAATAATTATATGAGGTAGTATGTACATAAATATTTGGAGTCGTTGATCAGGATTTAGATGTAGCTGATGGAACTCTGAGAGAATTGACATTGATTTTGTTTTTGGTTTTATTTTTCATAGGAGATAAGCCTTGCAAAGTTAGAAATAACTAAGTGAGGCTTTACTGAAAAAAAGTCATATAATGCATCTAACAGAAGACATTCTGTGTTCTTCCTTCAACAGGAAAATTCTAGAGAGGTGTCTAAGACATTGTTCCCTGAAGATCATATACTTAGCCATATTTTCCATGTTTTATTACCAAAAGAACATCTTTTTTTTTTTCCAGGCAACAGTCGCAGCTTTTGCAGCCAGCGAAGGCCACTCCCACCCTCGGGTAGTTGAACTGCCAAAGACAGATGAAGGCCTGGGTTTTAATGTGATGGGAGGGAAGGAACAGAATTCCCCAATTTACATCTCCCGCATCATCCCTGGAGGCGTGGCTGAAAGACATGGAGGCCTCAAAAGGGGAGACCAGCTACTATCAGTGAACGGAGTGGTATGTTGATAAAATACCCAGAGATGCTTCTTTCTAAGTACATTCCCCACTCCCCCACCTCCACCCTATTATTGAAGCCAATGTTGAGATTACAGACAGAAATTTTATATTCATCTCCAACTGGCTTCCAGGACTTGGATGGGTATAAACCCATAAAGGCAGTAATTTTATATCTTTATATCTCATTTCATCTTCCACAAGTATGATAAATATCAACAGTTAGGAAATCAGAAAATCATGCCAAGAAATTATCACATAGAATTTCCTTCTCAGAATACTGCTATTGGGTGGGTATTCGGAAGAATATGATTCCAATGTCATTTTCACCCAAATTCCTATAACTGGTTGAGTTTGACTTTGTTGTTGTTGTTGTTGTTGTTGTTGTTGTTGTTTTAATGAGTTAGGTATTTAACCAGTTCATTTGTTCATTTGTTTTGGTGCTAAGCATTAAACCCAGAGCTGTGAGCATGCTAGGCAAATACTGTACCACCAAGACAGATACCACGCCAAGAAAGAGCTTCTTAAGCTATCTAGCAAACTAAATATTTCCCTTTGCTCTTACTTGTATGAAACACAATTAATCTAAGGTCACAAATTTCAGAAATATAAACAAGAATTTAACAAAATATATTTACCCCTTGATCTAAAACATTTATTGTAAGAACAAGATTTAATATGTATGCTAGATTTGAGTTCTTTGTAGCAACATTGACTCATGCTCAAGATATAACTAACATATCATATTTGAAAAACCATATCTGATTGATAACCATGGTATAAATTTTCTGTTTATATCTTTAATTTTATTTGCATTTTCTTATATTTAAAAAGAAGTCGTTTTATATTCACAAAAGCTATTTATTGCACTCTGCTGTTCTCTAATGAACATCAAAACTAGAAATCCATGAATATTTTATATCATCACTCCAATCCCCAAATCACCATTATCTCTACTTTTTCTAGGAGAAAATGCTTTGAGATAAGCATTTTATTGACCTTTCAATAACTATCACTTTTCAAGGTTTGTATCAAATCAAAATTGTAGCGCACAGCTTTCTGGTAGAGGATACCAGGCAGGGTCAAACATTATGATTCATGGCAAGCTATGCCTTAGGTTATTAAATTATGATTTCTCTGAGTATACTTTGCCTATATAAAGAAGTATAGGTTTAAAATAGGAAGAAGAGTAGGAAAATAATCACTCAAATGTGTGCATAGTCATTGTAGTTGCACAAAGCAAACATAGTCGTGTATGACATCATCGATCTAATAGGCAAATTGACTTTGAACTATCTATCAAGGGAGCAATCTGCCTCTACTTAACCCACACATTTGCAAGCAGCAGAGCTCAAAGCATTTCACAATCAGGCATCCATTCCTGCAGTGACCTTGTGATGAACCTGGGAAGCAGCAAGGAACATTGCAACAATGAAATCAAACAGACCAGGTTTTACTGCTCAGTATCTATATTGTTACAGACTAATTGTGCCTAATCCCCAGCTCCACTTTCTAAAAGGCAGGCAGGCTGGCAGAAAAGTTACTAATTATAAGGGCATTGGTGAAAATTAGTGAGGCAACATGTCTACCAAGATTCATCCCTAATCAATCACATAGTCATATGCACCTTTGATATGTAATTGTGATCACTAAAGAAGATTGAAGTGAGATTTTTAAAGTGCCAGAAATATTGCTTTTATTAAACCTTAAAGAAAGCTCTGTTGTTATATGCAATTAGCAAATATTTATTAATAAGAAAGTAGCAATCACCTCCCCTCTGTGAAGCTGGAAGGTTCCACTTCTCTGTCCATCTAGTGTTCCGAGAAACATAGAAGATCCACTTGAGTCAGGTGAGAATATTCCTGGATCAAAATTCTATTGAGCATCCATTTATCCTATGGTCGAGTTCATACTAACCCCTTGTATAGGATCTGTACACCCTGTCTATGTTTCCAAAGACTCTCGAGTTCACATTTACTTAAAAGCTATCATTCATTAGTAGTTTCCATTTAAAAACCATATCATGTTAATTAACAAGGCACTGATTTCAGCCAGGTCAATTTCCAACATAGTTTGGTAAAAAGAAAAACATTTGCTCATTACAGTCAGTCTAACAAATGCCCACTCTTCTCTAGAATGTTACTTCAGACACAGTGCTTAATTACTGCTCTCATCAAGGCCTGGTTTATTAAACTCCAAGAGTAACAATTAATTGTGTTAATTGTGACTTGAGTATTCAGAGCTTCTGGGCTAATATTCACTTATCAGTGACTGCATTGCATGTGTGTTCTTTTGTGAATGTGTTACCTCACCTACGATGATATTTTCCAGTTCCAACCATTTGCCTAAGAATTTCATGAATTCATTGTTTTTAATTGCTGAGTAGTATTCCATTGTGTAAATATACCACATTTTCTGTATCCATTCCTCCATTTAGCAACATCTGGGTTCTTTCCAGCTTCGGGCTATTATAGATAAGGCTGCTATGAACATAGTGGAGCATGTGTCCTAATTACATACCGGGGAATCCTCTGGGTATATGCCCAGGAGTGGTATAATAGGGTCCTCCAGAAGTGTCATGTCAAGTTTTCTGAGGAACCGCCAGACTGATTTCCAGAGTGGTTGTACCAGCTTGCAATTCCACCAGCAGTGGAGGAGTGTTCCTCTTTCTCCACATCCTTGTCAATACCTGCTGTCTCCTGAGATTTTAATCTTAGCCATTCTGACTGGTCTGAGGTGAAATCTCAGGGTTGTTTTGATTTGCATTTCCCTAATGACTAATGATGTTGAATATTTCTTAAGGTGCTTCTCAGACATTCAAAATTCTTCAGGTGAAAATTCTTTGCTTAGCTCTATACACCATTTTTAATAGGGTTATTTGGCTCTCTCGAGCCTAACTTCTTGAGTTTTTTGTATATATTGGATATTACCCCTCTGTCAGATGTAGGGTTTTTCCCAATTTGTTGATTGTTGTTTTGTCTTTTTGACACTAAAAAAAAAAAAAAGATTAAAAAAATATGAACATTTAAGTAAATCAAAAAGAAAACTGTTTCCATTTCAACAGGTACTCATTGCAAGGCATTTCTATAATGAGAAACTACATGGCTCACTGCCCTACCCCTAGTTACAGAAATCATATTTAATGCAATTTGAGAAGCCTGGACTTTTACTCCTGCATTCATAGGTCCTTTCAGTAGAAACAACCTCACACAAGCTGTGGTATTTACTGCAAATAAAATATTCTATAATAAAATGGGCTTGAAGGCCCTGTAATTGAAAGCACAAAAAAACAAAGCAAAGGAAAGTTAGCAAATGAAGGTGTGATTGTTACATAGGCTTTGAAACAAGGTGCCATTTGCAAAGATTCAAGTAGAAGATGTCCAGGACATACTGTTCTAAAGTGAAAAGTCTTAGAAAGAAGTGAGTAAAAGGGTTGTGGCAACCTTACTTTACCAAGTGTTCAGAGAACAATGACCTATTGACATAGTTAAAGGTTAAATTATCATATGAACCAAATAGTCTTAAATAATGAGGTTTATAATGATATCATCTATCACATATATATGCTAGATATACATATATTATATATAGGTATATTATATATATCTTGGTTACATTTAGAAAGGAAATGTCATGATATCTGCCAAAATTTATCATTTTATTAACACATAACTGGTAACTGGAAGTACAAGACAATAAAGGGAGAGAGGAGGGGTAATCAATACGTAGAAATAAAGAAAAGATGCAGCAATTGAGCAATTGATTTTTTCCTGTTGTTCTTATAAGTCAAAACAGAAGGAAACTCATAACGGCTTAACTCTTATGGAAGGACTTTTTGTTTTCTCATTTCTGGCTAGAAAAGAAATTTCCCATGGGGTTCTTAAAAATGAGACATTGAATTGCCTTATATAGTCTCATCGAAAATAGAGTCCTTTTATGTGTGGCTACTTCTTATGTCAAGCCTTGATGAAATATCTAATAGGCGAATTAAATTTTAACATTAATAGGAGGTCAAAGTGTTACAGTATGAATCTATAACTGTCTGATGGTCTCCTTTTCACCCTTTTATGTGCAAGTGTGCTCTCCAGGACCATTTCTAAGGATTGCAGCCAGTGTGGCTCCAACAAGGACAGTAAATATACTATAGAGTCAAGATATTAAAACAAACCCAGTAGTTGTCACAATAGGCTTCACTTAATAAGGTTCTTCGTGATGTCCCACTTATATGCCAGAGACTATGTCTATACAGAATCAGGGAGGTGTGGCTAAATACCAAAGCTCGAATGAGACACAGTTCTTCCTCCAGCTGTTGAGTGCGATATGTGGTGATCAGTCCAGACGTTGGCTGTAGTCTGACCTAGTGAATGCAGCCAGAGCTCAGCATGTTTCCCTGGGTGCACTCTATTAAAAGATTTAAGTCATTTGATATAGAGAAGAGAAAGTTCAGGAGAATGATGATATCTCCAGGCGACCACCAATTATGTCAGGTCCCAAATAACAGAACCCAGATAAACCCATGAAGGTCTCAGAGAAGGCAGAGTCCAGTTTTCACTTTAAAAACAGTGTGTACATGTAAAGTTGTCTAACTAGAAGAGTCGCCCATAAAATGTATATACCCATTGTCTGAAGCTTTAATCAAAGATTAGAAGACCAGCCAGCATTCAGTATTTCAAAATACAGGTACTGTGTGCATAGTTGCATCAGGCTTAAAGGTCCCTGACACCACTGTGATCCTGATTCTATTGATTAGGATGATATTTTTGCTGAGTCCCACAGTAAACACCAGTTGTCCATCACACACCACCCTATATTCTGTGGCTGAAAATTAGGTCAACCTATTGTCTGTGGGTCCTATTCTTGAGACATTGTCCTTAAATGAGACAATTAAAAGTTGGTGGCATTGTACTTCATTGTATTTAGTATCTTATAGTTTTTAAGCAAATTTACATATTATTTTCCCACCAGTTGCTCGAAACAATCTCACAAAATGGGGAGGACACTTCTGCTACACACACACACACACACACACACACACACACACATACACATCAGTGATTGCACTCAGATAAACTCTGAGACTCACAATAAATGCATGAAGTAAACTTCAATCTTTACTGTGATGTTACTTGATTATCAAGTATAAAATGTGATGGTTTAAAAAATCAGTCCCTCTTCAATCTGAAAGAGCTCATTGGCTACATTAACATCTATTTCCTGGGGTTTATGTTAGTTTATAGTCTTATAAGATGTCAGGACATTCAAAGCTGGGTAAAAGGTACAAGAGAGGTTCCTATATAATTCCTGCCCCCCTTTTTTTATAAAGCTACGATTATTTCATGATGCTTTTTAAAAGGATAAACTCCCAAACAGTCACCCAGAAATATAATAGCCTACTAGTACTGTTGGGACAAGAGAAAGGTGAGAGCAAGACAGCAAAAGACAGAAAGAAAGAGCAAACAGAAGCATGAGATTCAATCTTATGCCCTGTTGAGAAGAGATGTGGCTAGTTTTTGAAATTCAATCATTGCTCCAGAGCCCCCTGGCAGGACAACTGTAATTACATTTGCCTCACTCAGTGGTTAAATCTAAATCAAGTTGTTGGTACAGTGTATGCACATCGCTAATTACTTTTTGAGCATAACAGATGAATGAATAAAGATGTGGGAAAGGAAGGGAATAAATAGTCTTGGTACCTGGCCTTTTTCCCATTTTATAAATGTCTATGCCAAGTTAAGAGTGAGATTCACGGCTCAAGTTGGCTATGTAGAGTGCCTGCAGATGTACCTGAGGATTAATGAGGAATTAGACCTGTGGCTAAAGTTCTTTCCCAGCATGTTCAAGGCCCCAAGTTTGGTACCCAGTACCCAAAACAAACAAACAAACAAACACACAAACAAAAACAGAAAAACAAAACAAAACAAGAATTAAAGTGATAGATTTGAGCCCTGTGAAGTCATAGCCTCCCAGCAAAGAAACTTAAACTCAAATCTTATTTATCTGTTCTTTGAGTAAACTTTCCAAACTAACCAAGGATGATTTTAATTCCTGTGAACTATATCACAAAATTATTTTTGCAAGTTTAAGTCCTACAATCAAACTCTTTCACCATGGACAGCAATAATCTTTCTCTGTTGCTTCATGTCCAGTGCAAGAACAGGCCCACTGAATAGTTTGATGATCCTTCATAAATATTTTTTTGATGCCAGGCACCACTGTAAAGACATTACATATCGAGTGGACTATTTTCCTCATAATGATATTTTGTTCTAAGTGCTATTAATATCATTTCTATTTTACAAAAGAGGAAAGAGAGAAATCCAGTGCCTTATCCAAGTTCCTAACAACTATTGAATGACAGAGCTGGAGGTTCAGACTCAGGCCACCTTTACCATTTAAAAGCAAATAAATAGTATAGCCATAAATAACTCATGCATACGATAGAAAAGATGAAGACTTCTTAACCTTTATGGGCTTACACTTTCCGTGAGGAGAAGGTGAAGTGTTCTCATAGCTACTCTTGACCTTTCAAAAGTTTAGAACCACAAGAAAGATCATAATCTTTTGAAAAAGAAGTGCCCTTTGATTTAAATGTCTCAGAGTACCGAGGAGTGGGAAACAAACATTCAGCCTGATTGTGTCTAAAATTGTGTGATACCTTCCTGGTCCATCACTGCACTTTTTACTTGGTACCTGAGCGAAGCCTGACAACTTCACTCATTTTCCCTCATTTAGGTGAGCAATCACTGCAAACCCATTTGGGTCTTAGAAGGGTTGGCCACTGGCATGGGGCACTTGGACCCTCAGTTCCCCTATGGGCTCAGTGTGAGCATCCCCAACTTAGTTCTTGGAATTCTGGTCTGGAATAAAGTTATTCTCACCTCCTCTCTCTGCATATGAGCCATTTGCAGGTTTTTAACCACTCTTGACAGCCAAGCGTGGGAGATTGCTTGGGCTAGAATTAAACAGGGTAACAAACTGGAATTTCAGTTATGTATGGGACATTTCTGTTCTGGGGAATGACATCATGGGATTGCTCGCATTTGCGAAGGAGTCAAGCAATGTGCAATTCTGTTCTATGGAAGTCACCTTCTGAATGACACAGACACAGCTATGCTTGCCAACTTGAGCAGGCCTTACACTGCCCCCATCAGTCCAAGACACCTCATGACAGAGATCATCACTTTAGAAAAACAGAAGGAAACCCTGCACCATTACAATAGAACAAAAGGCTAGACATGGGTTTGATTTTCCAATTTAGTGTCTCATGTAGTACTTCCCATAGTTGTTTCTACCATTTACTGTTTGAGGTTGTCCTCATTAATGTTCCTTTAGCAGTGCTTGTCACCCATTCAGTTATTTGTAGAACAAGTTATTAGATACCAGCTGCCAAACTAAGCCCTGGATACAGATCAGTGAACAAACCAAACATCTTGCAGCCCCCACTGAACTCTAATAGACTGTAAGAAGGCAGCATTGACTATAGCACATATATACATGCAAATGTAACTAACCATGATGAGTTATCCCAATACTTTCTCAACCTAAGGAAATTCCCCAAAGATTCTGTCCAGCTCTACATTGGTTGGAATATTCTGATTTTGACTTTATGTCTGTATTACAATGTAATTTTATGTGTATTTCCTGGAGGACTTGTAACAAATGGCCACATATCTGGTGGTTTACATGACAGGAATAGATTCTTTTGTCACAGATCTGAGAGCCAGAAGTCCCAAATAAGTTTTGCTGGCCCCAAACCAACCAGCCAACAGATCTGTGCTCCAACTTGATTCTCAAGGAGATAATCTGATTCTTGACTTTTCCAGTCTCTGTGGGCTGCCTGTGTCTTTGCATTTGTAGCTTCCCCATTCTGGTCTTCTTCTCTGTGGTAACATTCTTCTTTCCCATACCAAATCTACCCATACTTCCACAGTAATAAGACACTTAAAGACTGCAATTGGGATCCACTGAGACAATATGGTACAATGTCAAGATTACTTTTCTCAAGATCCTTAACATTTCTAGTTTTCTAAGAGGGTATGGTTTCTATTCTTATCTATTCTTCTCTGTTGTATGTAAATATCCCAGACCCAGAAATGCCTTCCCCAGCTAAGGATTAAGCCCAGTTTTCTACCATCCTTGGCAACATCAGTTTTTCCATTTTTAGGCAGCGTGTTGGCAGCCTTTTCCACTGTAACCTGGGCAAGTTCTCTCTTCCCAGTTTAGGTCTTCTGCAACTTTTACTTCTTGCAATGGGCGCCATCCAAATACACCCATAAGTCTCCTCTTCCACCTTGTGGCCCCAATGTGATATGGAATATGTATATTAAAAGATGAAGCCATTATTTCACCATGTACTCCAATGCTTTGGGTATTTGGGTCCTTTGTCCTTCCTAGAAATGGGGGAAAGGAAGAGGGATAGCATGTGAAAAACACAAGCAGATACTTAAGGGTGTAGCACTGCATCCTAATTAAACCCTGACTTGATGTAGAGGAAAGGAAAACAAGAGAAAACAACCAAAGCACTGGGAGATACAGCAATGAGAGCTGCTTTTAACAGTGTTAGGAATGACTTGTTTAAAATATAGCATGTAGGCTATGATTAAGGATTTAATGAACACATAATTCATTACGGGAGTATGGGGGGTGGGGGATTGGATGGCGTTACCAAGGTAAGAAAGCCCATGTTCCCCAAGCTTTTTTCTATGTAACTGAAAGAAAATTGTGATGACATAGACACTTTCTGTGAGCTAAAATAAGGCAGAAACACTGCTCAAGATCCAACCACCAGACCCTTACCAGCTATACACAAAAGCTTTCGTTTTGTTTTAGGTATAGTAAGAATCTCATTTCAGTACACCAACTCTGAAGTTCTGTGGTGTGCTAAGAGTTTCTGGTAGTTCCTGAAGCTGTTCACTATGAAATGAGTTTTATTAGTTTTTAATCTCTATTCAATTGTTTCCTTAATAAAAATTATTTTTATGCATCATTAAATCACTTGACTAGAAGCTAGTATCTGATAGCTGCAGTGCAATGCTAATTTTTATTGTTACAAATAATGGAAATTACTAGTTTATACTTAACTAGTATCTTCAATGTTTTTGAAGGGACGGATTTTTTTAAAAGTTAGTCTTATTTATTTATTTATTTATTTATTTATTTATTTATTTAACACTCCAGATTTTATTCCCTACCTCTGGTGCACCCTCTGACTGTTCCACATCCAGCACCTACTCCCCACCCCTTGTCTCCACGAGGATGTCCCCACGAACCACCCTATCAGACCTCCAAATTCCCTGGGGTCTCCAGCTTCTCAAGGGTTAGGTGCATCTTCTCTGACTGAACACAAACCTAGCAGTCCTCTGTTGTATATGTGTTCAAGAACCCTTTCTTAAAGATTCTTAAAGTCGCTTAGAAGTTTAAGAATAATCAAACCACAGTAAAATTATTTATCTTCTGACTCTGATTTATTGCCCATAAAGCAAAAGTAGCAACATGTCTTCCACAAAAGTAATCTTCAGGTTAAGTGAGAGACGGTATATTAGCCTGTCATTAGTCTGACCTTTGATATACCCAATGACTGCTCCTGTCTTAGAATTTTGTCCTTATAAGGAGTTAACTTCTAGCCCAGTTTAAATCCTTCATTATTCATTCTGTCTGACAGGAAACAGTAAAAAATACCTTATCAAAAGCAGTCGGATACTAGTTATTATTAGGGTTATCAAAAAGTCACTAGAATGTCCAGTGCCCTTACACCTTCAGGAACAATGTAACAATAGTGCCTTGTGTTTCTCTGCTGATGACAATCAGGTTAAAAATATAAGGCGTTAAAAATATATGCTGTAATGCTTCCCCAAAGACAGCATCCCTGCTGTTATTAAATTATTCAGGAGCCTTCTCATGCAACTCCCAGATAAGTTTGTCTGTATTTCCTATCATGACAAAGTCTTAATTTGTAGATGCAAGCATTGTAAACACAATAATGATCTTTCTGTTCCAAAAAGGAAACATGCAGTTCACCTCAAAGGGATATAGTCTTCATCTTCAAATTCTGCCAGGACAAGTTTATCATCATCCATTCGTCAACTCTCACTTCTTTAATCATTCACACGCACTCAGGGACTATCAGAGTGATAAGTTTAATGCAGTGTCTTACATCAAAAGGAACACAGTGTAACCATAGCATGAAGTCTATAGCTCAGGTAGGATTGAAAAGATTTACAATAAATCCCTATGAATGCTGTTTGGGAGCTTGCATTTATCAATCCAAGTAGAAGATTTGACCCAAAATGACTTTATTTATACTTAGACTATCCTGGCAAGAATTTTATGAAGAAAACATGAAGTTAGTAAGAGCAACTAGGAAACTCTTAAAATTTTAAAGAGATTGAAATCTTGTGTAGTAGGAGAATACAGATTAAAATCTGTAGTGGGAGAATACTGACTAGGGTGAAAAGATTTGAAAATTATTTTGGAGATCATGATACCAAGAATAAGACCAGCAGTTGATTGGAAATGATAAATAAAAGGCAGGAACTGGCAAATGAAGGGTTTCCCCAAACCTGTATCTTGTTGTTGTTCTTGGTGGTGGTGGTAGTGGTGGTGGCGGTGCAAGAAAAGTTGCTGGTGAAGGGGAGAAAACAAGGAACTGACTACCCAGCCATGTATAGCATCTGTAGGCTAATCTATGTGAAATGGTATGGGGATATAGTGGAATTTTAACATTAGCTTTTATAAGAGCAAAATGAAACATTGGTTGAGTTCCACCAAACTAACAGAAATTCAATGTGAAAATTTTTATTACTATTATTATGTTTTTACAATTTTGACTATAACCCTTCAACAAATTGCATGTATCATAATAAGAATTTCTTACTCTTCCAATACTTTACATTTTGAACTGAATAATTATTTGTTGGAAATTCTATTCTACATATTGGAGGATGTTCACCCCTGTAGCATACCACCCCAGCCCTCTACACATGCCAATTAAAAAGTAGCTTCAGAGGCTGAAGAGTTAGCTTCACAACTAACTGCACAACTAGGATCTGGGTTCAAATCTGGGTACAACCCTGGGAATGTATATGCCTAACACTGAGAAGATGGAAATAGGAGGATCCTATGTCCCCTCAGTCACCCAGCCCAGACAGTTGATAAGTTCTTTGTGTTGTGAGATACCCTATCTCAAAAGGTATTGTAGAAAATGATGGGAGAAGACACTCAACATCCACTCCATAATCACACACACACACACACACACACACACACACACACACACACACAGAGAGAGAGAGAGAGAGAGAGAGAGAGAGAGAGAGAGAGAGAGAGAGAGAAACACTGACATCCTATCCCATTCACACATAAGAATAAGAAGTACCTTCAGACCTGCCCTCTCTGAGCGGCAAGAAGTATGCCTGGTTGAGAGCCATGATCTTCAACTAAATCAGCAAATTTTAAGAAAAACTGATACAAACCTAAGAGTAAACTGGTTTAGTAAGATCTAATTGCACAGATTATATATCATATGGCATATGAGAATAGAAAGAGTAAAGGTACAGTAACTCACAGCTCACGATGATTAGACTGGCCAACGACTTCGTCTCTAGGGGAAAACAGTATTGTGAGAATATCACTTTAAAGTTCCTAATAAGACTTCCAAAAAGAATTAACAGCATCATCCCGTATACCTGATGGTGCTAGCTCTCTTAGTCGCAACATCACTGCTGTTCATCACCAAAGGAAGTCAGGACTATAACTCAAGCAGGTCAGGAAGCAGAAGCTGATGCAGAGGCCATGGAGGGATGTTCCTTACTGGCTTGCTTCCCCTGGCTTGCTCAGCCTGCCCTCTTATAGAACCCAAGACTACCACCAGCCCAGGGATGGTACCACACACAAGGGGCTAGGTCCTCCCCTGTTGATCACAGCTGGATCTCATGGAGGTGCTTCCTCAACTGAAGCTCCTTTCTCTGTGGTAACTCCAGCCTGTGTCAAGTTGACACCCAAAACCAGTCAGTACACTGGGAAAGGAAAAATTCAAACAAAACACAGCCTCAGACCCAAAGGGAGCTTGTTGTACCTGAGAGTCCTAGAAGCATCAAGTTTCTTTGTTTTGGTTTACTGTGGGTTTTTTGGTCTTGTTTTTCATGAGTAGAACTGGCTGCACTACTCATAACTGGATTTACCTTCAGCCTAGGATGATTTGTAGAAGTATTGTGCCAACACATCACAGAAAGAAATACAACAAACGTTTGCTGCTTTGCTCTTCTGATCAAGTCTAGAAAATTCAATAAAAGTCTTTAAACTCCGCAGGGAACCTCCCAGCTCTCCAGGTGTAAGATGGGTCTAAAAAGAGATCAGCATTTAGGCCACAGGGCTGGCATCTGCTGATTCTGAAATTCCCCTTGTTTTTGTTTCCAGATTCTTTATAGATTTGGGGGGAGCGGTTGGGGGGGAACGGGTATCCCATATTTATCCCACACCTTAAATAGTCTTCAAATTTCACTTCCTAACACAGAGTCATAAAGTGCTTTGAGAAGCTCTATGAAAATTGCAATTTTGAAAGGAAACCCAGAGCCATTGAGGCACAGTATTCTGAAAAGAGGACAGGTAGGTCCTCCTCGTCCAGGCTTCTTGTTGGGGGAGTTGGAAGAACCCCAGTTCCAGGCTACACTACCCAATGCAGACTAACCTAGGGCTCATTTCTCAGCCTTCGGCCTGCTTGTTTCTTCCATCTGTGTTCTGGTTCAGTGGGAAATATTTGTGGCACTAATTGTAAATGTTGCTTGCTGGCTTTGTTACTGCTCATGCAGAATGGAGACAGATTCGAGAGAGATAGTTCTGCTAACTACTATCCCTGTAAGAAACAGGCTCTCTTTAGGCTTGCAAAGTCCTAGTCGGATGATAATTGTTCTGCTAGTTGCTCTTAAGCAATGTGATGATGCCTTCCCAAAGTGCTGTCCATGCTATGGCAACTGAGTTGTAGCTAGTTACCCAAGACTCTTCATACACGTTCTGTTTTCACATGGCTTCTATTTCATTAGGTGACAGTGATGTGTGAGATGATGCATTCTGTACAATGTTGACTGTCAACCACATATTGCCTTATGTCATCAATATTGGAAATATTATTTTCTTTCAGGATTTTTGGATATATTTTTGCACATATTTAGTGTATTACACAAAGAAGTCAAGTCAATTTCATTCTGATTGGCTTTGTTCATTTATTTTGATATGTATGCATTGTGTGGATGTGTTATATGTGATGTGCATGCTTCTATGCACATGTGCATATGTGTGGTTGCACATATGGAGTCCAGAGAAGCACATGGGTATCTTTCTATATCACTTTCTTCCATAGTCTCTGAAAGGGCCTCTCACTGAACTTAGAGTTCAATGCCTTGGTAATATGCTGTCTGGCCAACAAGCCACAGTAATCTATCTGTGTATGTCTCTGCCCCTGGCATTGTGGTTCCAGGTATACACAAGTAAGCCAGCTTTCACCATGGGGGCTAAAGATCTGAGCTAAGGTGTTCTTGCTTGTACTGCAAGCACTCTTACCCACTGAGCCATTTATTCAATTCTTTAATTCTCTTTTTTAACATAATAAAACAAGAATTTGGTTATGTGGAAATTTTTCTATGTTTGTTCAATTATTCTGTGACTAGAATGACTCAGAAGGAGTTATACAATTTCCTTCTTATGCTTTTTCAGTTATTTATAGGAATGCCATACCTTCAACAAAATATTTATCATTATCTGTGATTTGCTACTCTCCCTAGAAGCAAGTACATTCATCTGCGTAACAGATTATCTGCTCAGTCATTCCACCATTTCCTTAGTTTTAGAAATGTTAGTGCCAGCAATCAACAAAAATATAAGTACTGACACTTTCCCAGAGTTCCTATCTTTGCTAATGTGTCCCACCTTATATCCTGCCTTTTATTATAAGTTATAGAATTTTTATTTTAACAACTCAGAGGTGCCTTTGGCAGGCAAGGAAGGATGGAGATACATCTTCACACAGTGCACATAAACATTATCCCTGTAGTTGGGGTCACCACAAAATGAGAAACTGTATTGAAGCATAGCAGCATAGGGAAAGATGAGAATCGATGGTATAGAGGACTCAAGGATTAGCAATCCAGTGTATAAAATACAAGTACAGGCACATCAAGAAAGTTAAGTTACACTAGGCTGACGATTTTGGTTTTAGCAATACTAGAACACAGAGTGATTTAAAGCAAAAATAACATATAATCAAATTTGAATTTGTGAGTCATTCCTGAGATTACAGGTTTTAGAGAGTGGCCTTGAAGGGGACTGAATTGGAGAAAAGGCAACCTGGATGAGAAATAATTTGATATGAAGAGAGGGAATATATCTCAGTATGACTCTGTCATGGAGAAAAGAAATAATAGTGTTTCTTTGTTACAATGGAATGCTATCTGGGGGTCGGAAGAAGAAAGCCTCAATATTAGTTGTACCAAAAAAGAAATACAAAGCAGACTCATTTCACTTTCAGAAAAATCCCTAGGTCGATTGATTTATAACTCCCTCTGCAGTCTCTCATCTGTCAAGATTGAAAAAGAGCTGCAGTTTTTCATCTCAGGAGCCATTAAGTGAAAAGCAAAAATTAAACATGAAGTATTTTGCAATCCTTCCTCACCATTTCCCAGTCAAACATTATTCCCTAAAAATATGGATTGATAGTCAATAGACACAACTATGAATTATTTGCCAAGCATGTAACTGACACACAGGAAACAAAAGATAAATAAACCATGGAGAGGAAGTAACAGAGAAAGAAAGTGCTCGTTTTCCAGTTCAGCAGAGATGTGAGGAGGAAACAGACCTGGCTGTGATTGATCAATGGGTCTGTGACTGAGAGGATCAGGCCATTGAGACACCCCACAGACCACACTCTGTACTCTTGATCGCTGATGGAATTCAGCTAAAATCTTTTCCTTTCTCCTAAATTGTCTTTGGATTTTTTCCTTTGTGATTTTTTTCCTTTGTGCTCAAATTAGGTCAGAACAGGGCCTCAAAGCACTGCTTAACCAAAATTATCATTTCTTCTTCCTTCTTTGGTTTATTATAGGATGTTATCGAATGTCATTAACATACACACAAATACAAAGACCAAAATCAGACAAAAATAAAGCTCTTTACTATTTTCTTTATTCTCTTATTCTATTCCCTCTTCTTCCAAGGAAATAATTTCATGATGGATATATATATATTTTTTTTCTTTGATGTAGAAACACAGGCACGTTCCCATGCATTCACACACATACACACACACTTTCATATTTTTCTTTTTTACTCTCCCTTTCTAAAAAGTAGACTGTGAGAACTGACTGAAACATCAGGCTCTAGCAGCAGACATGTGATTCATTAAAGGTGTGGCTCTAGAAAATTTTGTAACCCTTACACAATCCCAGTTTCTTTATTCACAAAATGGAGTTGCTAAGACTCTTTGAAAAGTTCCCAATCATAAAAATTCAACAAATGTTGAGTGGCAGTATTCTTAGGGTTTTTAAATGGATGGTTTCATGCACATATGTATTATTCTTTAATTGGATTTCTGATCAGAAACATGTCTTAGAGAGCTTATCCTGTCAGTATGTAGACTCTTCCTAATCTCGCATATATCATTCTGTGATACATGGTTCCATGATTGACACAACCTTCTTCTATTGTTGAATATTTACTTTATTAGTCAATTGCATTTAGTTTGCTTGTTTGTTTCCATTAAAAACAGTGCTTTAAATTGAGCAGGAAAATTAAATTGTGGAGAACAAGTGCTACTAGAAATAGGATTTGAAAAATAGGTGGGAAAAAAGAATATTGTGGACTTAATGAGGAAAAGTTAAAGATCATAGAATCTTACAAATCTGTGGTAAAATAAACATGGTGCTATGTCTGTAAGGAAGACTAATATTAGGAGGTAGAACTGTATCTGACCTGTTATGGAAGGAGCTGTATGCTTAAGACATTTAAATGCTCATTTCCTGAAGTGAGCACTAGTCTTAGGATAGGGGCACCATATTTATTGCTATATTCATTAGGCTTAAACTTCAAAACTAGCACACTCTACATTAGGCAAGAAAATAGTAGGTCAGTACTATATGCTACACTTGGTCTGGAGGGGAGGTTAATAATGTGGCTAAACTCCTCCAATTGGGGACAGTGTCTCCCCAAAGCTACATTTTTACTACTTGCCAATAGATTTTCAACAGAGGCATGCAACACCAGGAAGACTCAGTTTTGAGTCTGGCGTACAGAAGAAATAAAGAGCAGGCTCTTTCTCCCTCTCTCACCATTTTTTTTTAGTTACTTGTAACTAAAGTAACTAGCTAGTAAAGTAACTTAGGGTTGTGACCTCCCTAAGTCTTTTCCCATCCAATTAGCATTTCTGTGGTTATTGTCCTTGTTCAGCTAAAGTTTAGGAAGCTCAAGTGTTGGTGTGACTTTAAGGGTCTGCTCCTGCATCCCTAGGAGACACAATCTCACAGCAAACACCTGAATCCTCTGGCTCTTACAACCTTTCTATCTCTTTCAAAATGATCCCTGAGCCCTAGGTGCAGGAGGAATGATGTAGATGTATCCTGGTCAGACCTAACATACATGATATATCATGTGTGTATCATGTATCATGATATAGACTAACCAGATTCAGTCTATATACTTAGGAATTTAATATATATTATATGTATATAATTATACATATAATATATGCCAACATATATGTACATAACAAAAATTAATGAAAAAGAGGTATATACTGGTAGATATTTGGACATGTATTGAGGAAGACATTAAGGATGCCTCTATAATCTAGAGTCCTGGCTAGCTATGTGGTCAGTTAAGTAGGAGACATTACAAAGTGAGCTACAAAGTTAGAAAGTGTGAGAAAGTTAGAACATTTAAAACAACTGAAAAATTTCCATATAAATCAGTGAAAACACATGCAAGGGATCATCTGCAGCTGTGCATTTAATGGGAAAAGCCTTTGTATGTAGAGCCAAGAGATATTGGACAGTGCTCTTTGATATATAATCTAAATTTTTATTTCTGCAAGAAGGCAGCTGCAACATTGAAGGCGTGCAATAAGATTAGATGATATAATATTTGATTATTCATGAAGCGCGGCAGCAACAATGCCTATCCATTATACACACTTGACCAGAAATACATTTGTCAGCCCCAGGGCTCAGAGAACAGGAGACAGACTTCCACTTTTCGCTTCTGTGCTAATTGTCTGGACATCTTAGATTGGAAATCAGTTAGATGTTAAAACTGATCTTTTGAAGAGGGTGGTTGGAATAGTGCAACAATGTACTGTTTCTAAGATACCCTTTAGAAAATTATGAGCTCAATGAAATTGCTAAAGTAGAATTCTAATAGAAAAAAAACTTTCTTAAATGAATACTAGATGTTATTGCCACATAATGAGTGCTGTCATTTGGGAGAGGATACAATATGACATATGTTCTGTTTGGGATAGCAGGATTTCCCCAAAATGTCCTAAATGCTTAACCCTTTTCTAACTTGTGGACTAATCCACAGAACTTTACAGCTTTAGACCTGTACCTATTATAATGGCACGCCACTTCCCATTAAAATTATCAGTGAAGACTAAACCTAGAACTTTTAACTTAGCCTTGAGATTATCAGATAGTATATGGTATACAGAACTGATCCTTAGGTTTCCAAAGCCTTCACTTGCCTGGATCAAGGTGCAAAAAAAATGAGGTAATGTCTCTTAATACTATATCTACCTTTGTTATCTTGGCAGAATTTCAGAGTGAGCAAAACAGACTTATGTGTGCACAGAGCTACTCTTTCCAATCTCCCCCTTAGGTCTATCCTTCTCTTTTCTTCATGCAGTCCTTTTGTGTCCAATGGTGATTCTGACCTATGCAATTGCCTGACTTCTCTGAAAATTCCAGCTCTATGAGAGTTGGTTGCTGCGCATAAACCCTACTACAGGAAGCCATAAATATTCCTTTGGCACCTTTTCTAACCTGTTTATTTCTGGTAGCCACGACCATGTAAAATTTAAGGAAAATATTTCATAGCTCTCATAATATGCTATAATTCAGATCCTGCCTAGTCCTAGAGCTTGTTGTATATCTACATGTGAAGTAGTCCCTAAGCCCAGACTTCCTCAAAAACAGCTTACTGAGCTGCCATCCTTTGTCTTGCTAAGCCAATGTATTCACCGGCTATTCAGACACCTATAGCCCTCAGTCCCAGGTGAGGCTCATGAATTATTAATGAGGCTAAGTGGAAAACAAGTCCAGGCTTACCCAACATAGGAGACTGTAAGGTATGGTCATGTAAATTATCCCTGCTTAGCTAGCTACATCCTTTACTATGTTAATGTCAAGCAATTGTCTACCGACAGCAGAGATTTCCTCTGAGCAGACAAATATGAGACTTAGAAAAGAGTTAGTTAGTGGGAAAATGAGTTAGTCTAGAAAGCAAAGCTCCCAGGCCCAGGCAATATGCCTGGCTCTGAAGAGAGCTTGTTAGTTGGGGAACATGAGTTTGTTAGTGAGATTCCCGGGGCCAAGCAAGATGCCTGGCTCTGAAGAAAGCTTGCTAGTTCAGAGAAGAATCTTGCTAACTTAGGCAAGATCTCTAGCTTAGACAGAAATGGCTTAAAATGTTTTAGCTTATAACCTAAGGGCACTACCTATGTAAGCTAGCGTGCCTCATTTTTACTATGTAATTGTCAGAACCTGATGCTCTGAGTAGGGGGCTGTAAAACAGGGCTCCTCATTAGAGAAAATATAGATTTTTCTATAATATGAAGTATCCTGCGTCTGTGTCGTCATTCTCGCCGATTCGTGCATTCCTGACCCCGGGATCTTGGTCTCTCCTGCAACCGAACTCCCACGAGGAGCTACGGCTTGCAGAAGGTTGCAACCAAAGCTGCCACGAGCAGCAGCGGTCCGTAGCAGTTGGTAATTATGTTCTTCAAATTATTGAATTAATGCTAGGTGCATGTGCATTGTTCCAACTCTGGATCATCTTCCCAAGTCTTAATGAGTGATCAATTATTTCCATTTCCCTGGAATTAAAGCTTTCCTTGGATCCTTGCTAAAAGCAAGCCAGGAGGAATCTGAGAATCCAGATAGAGGAAAGGTCAGGTTCTAAAGGCCACAGTTAATCGGCAGTATCTTCACAACTCAAAGCCCATCCTGGTGACGATTTCTAGTTTTTCTGTCCCCTCCCATAGGCACTGCTCCATGTTTGTGATCTCATTGAGAAATGACACTAAATTTTGTCTCTAAACTTATTTGGTCTTTTTATCTAGAACTATAGTAGTGTTAAGTATGGGAAAACAGTTTTTGGGTGAATGTGGAGAGAGGTCCCCCATTGCCACAACCATTCCCTCTTAGGTATGATGGAGGAGAAGGGAGAAGGTTTTATTTTATTTTTTATAGATATGTGAGAGAACATAGCCAGAGGCAGACACATCTGGGAGAGAGAATCCATAGTAGTCATGATCCTGAGCTATGTGAAGAGATAAGACAGGGGAAGGGAAAAGGAGAAGGGGGAGAGGGGGATCAGACGCAGCAGCCAAAAGAGTGAAGGTCCAAAATGGTCAGATTATATAGGGAAGAGCAACCTAGGCCTCTGGGCTGGAAAGTTCAGGTTACAGTTCTGGGTTGGGGCATGTAAGCCGGGGGGGGGGGTGGGTGGGTGGGGCTTGAAACATGTAGAGACTGAGGGATGCTGGGAAAAGTTTGTAGCCAGCGATATGTGACATAGGCATCTCAGCCATACTGTCCCAGTATGGGGACAATGAACATTCTCCAGTGCTCCTCCAGACTTAGAATTGAAAGTGAAGAATCAGAACAATGTAGGGTGTTTGGGTATTTGATGGGCACAGGGTTTGTTGGTTGCTTTTGTTTTGTTTGTTTTCACTTTTGGGAGAGACAGTGACAGAGAAAGTTGGGTGGGTAAGGAGGTGGTATCTGAGGGGCATGCACCTAGAGAGCATAAGTGGACATAAATGTATCTCAGAAGCATAGCTTTACTGTGCAACCCTGCTACAAATTCATCCCTGGAATATCAAGATTAATCGAGGAGCAGAAGACGCTTGGAGTAGGAAGGGGTTCTCTAATTCAAGAGACCTGGCAAATCTAGAAAAAAGGGAGCTAGGAGGTGATCATAAAGTTTCTTGTTCTGGAATGATTCCCATTACTGGGAATAATCAGGGTTCAGCAAGTAAAAGAACATCAAGTGACTGATAAGCATCTCTCAGGGCCTGCCTTTCCTGAGGACTGATGGAACATAGAGGCCAAAAATATAGATAAAGGAAGAGGTCTAATTCTAGAAATTACTGTAGTTTCAGGAATTGTCACAGTTCAATCAAAATGAAGGAATGTTAGAAAATACTGTGATGCTGAGTATGGGCCCCTACCACTCAATATTAGTCTCTCTCTCTCTCTCTCTCTCTCTCTCTCTCTCTCTCTCTCTCTCTCTCTTTCTCGTGTGTGGTATGGTGTGTGTGTGTGTGTACAGATACACGAATGTGTGAGGAAATGGGTAGGGTTCTATCTTCTATCTAACCCAAGTACTATTGAGGATTTTCCCCTCTGTGAATGCTAGCACAGGGGTTAAGTAAAGCTACTTCAGGGGATCACAATGGAGGTGCAGTGGAGTTGCTGTGACACAGTACTATAGGGAGGACATAGAGTTATTATGAAGTATCACTACTGTGACATAGTAGAGTTACTATAAAGCATCAAGTAGGTGCACCACAGTTACAATGAAGCATTACTGCTGTGACACCATAAAGTTACTATGAAGCATCACAACTGAGGTGCAGTTACTACAAAGAATTACTGCTGAGATGCTGTAGAGTTACTATGTAACATCACTACTGAGGCACAGTTGCTACAAAGCATTACTGCTGAGATGCCACAGAATTACTAGGCAGCATCTCTACTGTGGTGGAGTTACTACAAAGCATTACTACTAAGATGAAGTAACTGAATACATTTCCAATTTTAGTCCCCAGATCTGAAAGGCTGGTGGAGATCAACTAAATGTTAGATTTATGAATCTCTTATTTCTGGCAGGAATTTTTTTCTGAAACACTTGTTCAGTTTAGGGGATTTTTTTCCCCTTCTGTGACTTAGTGCTAGTATATTGCATTCCCACGTTCATGGTTCAAAACTTCCTCTATTTGTAACTACTCTCATAGGATGAAAATATATATAATTACACACCCGTTTCTCCATTAACCTCCCTGCTCTTTTCTAGTGTTCAATTACTCGATGATCTTCCTCTCTAAGTTCTGCCCAATATAGATGCCCCTATCCAGTAAATCTCCCACACAGCAGTCTTGTCTTTAGCTAAGAATGAATCTGAGGAGGAACAAAGAGAGACAGGGTTTTTTGATTGTTTATTTTTTGTAGTTGTTGCTGTGGTTGTTGTTATTTTAGAATAATAAATCAGTGCTTGTAATTAGCATGTCACTGTATGTATGTATGTATGTATGTATGTATGAAAATGGTGCAGCTAAACTGTGTTACTGTAAGTAAAGCTGTGGACTCCTGTAGTTTCAAGCACATTTCCCACAGTCTATACATTTATGTAGTAAACCTTTGCTTCTCAGAATATACAAAGCAAACTTCTTTTTTTTTCTCTTATTCTTAAGCATTTGAATCCATACAGAAAGACTGACAACAAAATAATAAGAAAACATGGAATTAATATTAGTTGGACCCTTGTAGATGGCAGACATTCTTTCAAATGCTAGTGATCATTTTACAGAGTAGGTATTCTATACTCAGTTTTCAAAGAAAGACATTGAAGCCCAGAGATAAAAAGCAACTCCTCTAGGTTCACAGATCTAATAATAAAAAAACTCAAACTCAGACCAAAGAAGTGCTGGTTCTTTAGTTTAGTAGAATATAGACAGTGATAGATAGATATAGATAGATAGATAGATAGATAGATAGATAGATAGATAGATAAATAGATAGATGGATATGGATGATAGATACATACACCTGTAAATAGATAGGTGCATGGATAATAGATTGCTAAATAAATATATGGTAGCTCAAAGAGAGACTGTATGAGTAAATAGATTTATTTACCAAATATTTATTGGGGCAATACTAGAAGCTTGCTAAGAGATTGCTAAACAAGTCTCATCTCTCCTTGTAGAATCTAGTAGCAGAGAATGATTGTGAACTGACAAATTATAGTATTCAGAGATGTATATTAGCGTGTAGGCAGGAACAAAAGTACTCAGAGAGAACATTAGCATATTGTTTCCAAGGGATAAATGTGACACTTTTCATACACTTGCCACATTTCTTAAGCAGAAGATAATACAGTTAGAAAGGGGAAATTAGCATATTTGAGAAAAGAGAAGGATCAAAGAATCAGAGTTCTTTCTTGAACATATCTTTAAATGTTCAAAAGCATTCCTGCACTAATTAAATACCAACACAGCAGAGCTCCACACCAAGCTAAAGATGATTAGATATTCCACATCTGGCCACACAGAAATAACATCATAAAAACACCCTTCAGAAGGCATTGGCTTTTCTGAGTTTGTCACTGTTTAGAACATGGCTACCAAACGCAAGCTGTACAATAGTGTCTAAGTGGGTCTGAGTTTTATTTTTATTTTTTAAATATATATATATATAATATATATATATATATTATATATATATATATATATATTTGTTTGTTTGTTTGTTATATGTAAGTACACTGTAGCTGTCTTCAGACACTCCAGAAGAGGGCATCAGATTTCATTGCAGATGGTTGAGAACCACCATGTGGTTGTTGGGAATTGAACTCAGGAAGAGCAGTCAGTGCCCTTAACTGCTGAGCCATCTCTCCAGCCCTGGCTCTGAGTTTTATATATGGTCAAAGGCATAGTTCAAAGTGCTGTGCTTCTTAACATAACATACCATGGAATCACCAAGTCATCTCTATTCACAAAGT
This sequence comes from Apodemus agrarius, assembly GCA_964023405.1. Classification (NCBI taxonomy): domain Eukaryota; kingdom Metazoa; phylum Chordata; class Mammalia; order Rodentia; family Muridae; genus Apodemus; species Apodemus agrarius. Next base: position 24,348,920 of record OZ030026.1, on the reverse strand, counting down.
TCTTCAGCCATGACTTAGAAATCACTGGTCTAAAATATTGCCCTCTACACAAAAGAAAACCCCATCCCTATTTTTGCTTTTTATTATTTTTATTTTAGACTTAATTCACTGGGAAGCACTCAGTTCCTCAGAAGAGCTAGACGTCAGTTTGTGTCAGTGTTTTTCTTACGATTGAAATATGATGAATTTTTTAAAACTTTTCCAAGACCTATCTCATATACTTACTGTGAGATGTGCATCTAATACACACAACAAAAAGAAGAAAGAAAACAAGCCTTGTACTAAGTAGATATAAGATACATATGTATTCCAGCTTCTGGCTATTATAAATAAGGCTGCTATGAATATAGTGGAACATGTGTCTTTATTGCATGCAGGGGAATCCTCTGGGTATATGCCCAGAAGTGGTATGACAGGGTCCTCTGGAAGTGTCATGCCAAATTTTCTGAGGAACCACCAGACTGATTTCCAGAGTGGTTGTACCATCTTGCAATCCCACCAACAATGGAGGAGTGATCCTCTTTCTCCACATCCTCACCAGCACCTGTTGTCTCTTGAGTTTTTAATCTTAGCCATTCTGACTGGTGTGAAGTGGAATCTCAGGGTTGTTTTGATTTGCATTTCCCTGATGACTAATGATGTTGAACATCTCTTAAGGTGCTTCTCAGCCATCCAAATTTCTTCTGGTGAAAATTATTTGTATAGCTCTGTACCCCATTTGTAATAAAGGTTATTTGGTTCTTTGGGGTCTAACTTCTTGAGTTCTTTGTATATATTGAATATTAGCCCTCTGTCAGATGTGGGGTTGGTGAAGATTTTTTCCCAATTTGTTGGTTGCTGTTTTGGCCTTCTGACAGTATCTTTTGCCTTACAGAAACTTTGTAATTTTATGAGGTCCCATTTGTCAATTCTTGATCTTAGAGCATAAGGTATTAGTGTTCTGTTCAGGAACTTTCCCCCTGTGCCCATGTCCTCCAGGGTCTTCCCCAGTTTCTTTTCTATTAGTTTCAATGTGTCTTGTTTTATGTGGAGGTCCTTGATCCACTTGGAGTTGATTTTAATACAAGGAGATAAGAGTGGGTCAATTTGCATTCTTCTGCATGTTGACCTCCAGTTGAACCAGCACCATTTGTGGAAAAGGCTATCTTTTATCCATTGGATGGCTGTAGTTCCTTTATCAAAGATCAAATGACCATAACTCTGTGGGTTGATTTCTGGATCTTCAATTCTATTCCATTGTTCTACTTGCCTGTCACTGTACCAGATGTCCCTCAACAGAGGGATGGATACAGAAAATGTGGTATATTTATACAATGGAATACTACTCAGCAATTAAAAATAATGAATTCTTGCAATTTGTAGGCAAATGGTTGGATCTGGAAAATATCATCCTAAGTTAGTTAACCCAATCACAAAAAAATGCACATGAATTGCAATCACTGATAAATGGATATTAATGAGCCCAGAAGCTCTGAATATTCAAGACACAATAAGCTAAGCAAAAGATTCCCAAGAAAAAGGATGGAGAGGACCCTGGTCCGGAAAAAACTAAATCCAGTTTTGTAGGAGAGTACCAGAACAGAGAAATGGTGGGGAGGGGGGGTGAATGGGCGGGGGAAGGGGGAGAAGAGAACTTATGGGACATATGGTGAGGGGGGAACTGGAAAGGGGAAAGCCTTTGGAATGTAAACAAAGAATATAGAAAATAAATAAATAAATAAAAATAAATAAAAAATAAAAATAAATAAAGATACATATGTATTCATATATATCTTCATATACGTAAATGTAGACATGTAAATGTAACATGATTAAAACAACAGAAACCCATAAAACTGTCATAAGAATAAAGGGATCCATTTTCATGGCAAAATACAATTCCATGCTCTTAAAATAACTTAGTCTTCCATTATTGTGTTGAAATTGTCCAAGGTTTGAATTATGATGATGCTTGCAAATATGTCACCCTATGTTTTCTTTACTTTCAGGATTATACAGTCATGTTTAGTGTGTGCAAATAAGCAGCACGTCACTCTGCCACACTCAAGGGCTTTCCTGCCACCAGCAAATGTGCACTTTACACTTTGAAAGACAGCTGGATAGATGCTACATAGAGTCAGCATTTTATCAATTTCAATATATTCCTGTAAAGTGATAAGCAGAAAAATATAAAATAACCACAATCATCTCTGTACAGGAAAAGACTTGGTTTCTGTGTGGCTACATTGGGACCTTTTCAAAGCTGAGAACCATAACTCAAATTCCCTTCAAGCATTCTCCACTGCTCCAGCATTAGCCAGCTCACACTGTTTGCTGGGAGTTGACAGATCTTTTTGCTACCACTAGTTCCTGTCCTTTAACTACAGAGAAAAAACAGACCAGCCATGTGTCCAGTCTCTGGATTAGTTAGAAAAGTAGGATGGAATTGTTTTAAAAGCACTCTTCACTAATGAATCCTGAAACAAATAGCTTTCTGTGGTGAGCTAGGTCCCAGCTGATTGGGTCCCTACTTCTTAATTTTGGGGGAAAAAAGGCAATAAATGAGAATGATTCTAAGGTTCTTTTCTGAAACAACGTTCTGAGCTACTTAATTGTACTAAAGTATCGTGACCTCATACCTTTCCTATCTTTTACTCCTTGATAAGATTACCTGGCCCCCCAATAGCAAATGACAGATGTTACTTAGAGACCTGGGCATGCCAAGGACAACCCATGAAACAGTCTACCTCTTTGTTACCCAATAGTGCTTCAAGATCCTACTGAACAGCAAATTCTGTCAGGTCAAGACCCATCTGATCTCCATAAGCAAAGCCTGGTCGGAGGGAGCAAAGAGAAGGAGAAAGCCATGAAGTTATAATTAATTTCATAGAAGAAAAGCCTGGAAAAGAATCTCTAAGCATTGGCAGTTCGCGGGAATGGTGCATACATACAGTGTAGAATATTCTTTCCCAGGTCAGGAGGCTCCTCTAGCTGCTGCCCTGGCAAGATAAAGATGTGACTATGTCACAAAGGGAGGCACATATAGTGAGCAGTTTCATGTAGGCAGTACAATCTAAATTCCTTTTTGGAAGATTCTCAATCACCCCAGAAATAGATCATACCAGAAATAGCACTTTGATATCTCTCTGTGTGACATAGCTCAGGTATTGAAATCTCAGAATGCACTTGAGTTTAAAGTTCGGTTCATTTAGCAGCCACAACTTTGCTATGTTTCCAATAAGTCAGAAAACTTAAAATGTTTTAGTACTTACTACCGCATGAGATTGCTAACAAAACCAATGTACAGTGAACTATTCGTTGAGCTCATTTCTTTTGTATTTTCCCTACTGGAAACATACACTTATACATTTATCTTACCAGCTCTTATGGTGTTTCATAAGAATTTCAAAAGTAGTTATAAATTGCTTTTTTATATTGATTTTAATAAGTATTAAATATTTTAAATCAGACAGGTGTAAATGTTTTCAGAACTGGGGTGTCCTTTCTTCTCCATAAACTTAATTCATTCCTGTGAACATTCACAGTACCCTCTGAATGACCCCCACAAGTCTTAAAGATGAATTATGAGCCACTCCAAGTCTGTCCTAAAGCCTTTCACCTCAATAAATAAAAGCCAATACTACAAAATACAAAGCAAGTTCTTGAGGCTGATGAGCCAGGCTCCCAGAGGTCTGTGAACCAAGTACTAAACAGGAAAATCTGGTGAGACAGTGCACACCTTTGATCCTGCCACTTGGGAGTAGAGACCAAGGACCAAAGGCAAAAGTTACCCTCCATCATTCTATTGCATATGGCATTCTAGACCAGCCAGTGCTCCATAAGACCTCTATAAAACCAAAAACAACAAAAGCCCATGGAAGTTTTAATGTGGAAACATAAAGAAGTGTTTGATAAACAAATCACGCTTTCATTTGAAAGCAACAGTACACATGGTCATAAATCATCTTGGGACAAATTGCAAAGTAATTACCAACAAACAAAAAGGAGGTTTCTATGGTCAATATTTTCCCTTGTCTTTTATTTACTTGAAAATTGTGTTAGCTATACACACTAAGATAAAAGCTTAATAACATTCTGATTAGTGACTATCAATGATTGGGTGAATAACCAAAAGAATGTATTACTCGGGAACCCGTTTATTCTCTTGGGCTTTAGCCAGAGATAGAAATTCCCTCTACCAAAAGGCTGTGTAAACTATTTCCCTTTAATCCTCTTTTTCTTTTTAATCCAGACTTAGGGGCATAGCTACATAAATGGTCTTTCTGGCTCATGATGGCCATTTTGTAAACCTGTATTATCTGTTTGGGACTCAAACAAATTTTGTCCTTACAGGCAGGCCACAGTGACAACTGACCAAATTGATATATCAAAACTTTTCCCCTCAGTCCATTCCCACCTACTGAAGGCAAGGGATTGAGTTAAATGCACTATCTAAATAAAATGTCTGAAGATATATATTAGTAATTATGAATCTCAAGCTTAATTGATGTCCTCTTGAGCTCTAATAAGTATGTCCCCTTTCATAGTTCATATTGGTGCATTTTGAGTCCTTATTACACTTGAGGTGTGGAAAGAAATATCAACCCATGGGGGAGGTGGCTTTTCTTCACTGCTCTAGATGTTCTGATAATATTTAAGCTTCACCCAGGTCCTAGTTATATCTTCTGCCATTTCCCTCACCCCTCAGCACTTAATCCAAGTATGTTGATCTATACTTCTTTGATCTTATAGGAAAGATAGATTGCTTCTCTTCCTGTGCATGGGTTTAGGGGACATTTGGGTCTTATTACTTAAGTGCATGTATCCCTGGCTCACTCTGGTGATGGACTTTTAAGAGAGCACCCTGGGCAAGAGTAGACAAATCCACAGGTACACTGCAGATGTTCTCCTGCTTGATTCCTTTCCTGGTGCAGTGTTTGAAACACAGAAACTTAAACTCTGGACGTTTGCTCTTGAGATCCCACTCCTTTGTAACTTTCATTGATGAATCGCCTTTCCATTGCAAAATGACAAACATCCCTCTAAGCCTTTGAAATTCAAAACCCTAAGCTTTTGAATGGAAACATTAAATGTAGTTTAGAGAGTTCAGGATTGTTTATAGTCTCAGTATGAGAACAGGATATCAGTTAGTTTTTAATATTTACTTGTTTCAGCATCATTTACCAAATAATCTATTCCTTGTGTCTAAATTTTAGGATTTGAATCGCTGTTGATGCTTAATAGGGATTATTCTCGAGTAGAGAAAGCTTCCCTTTAACTTTCTTGTTTTCATTTTCTTTTCAAGTAATATATTTACCCTTTCAGGTGAAGTTTAGAAATTCCATTTTTAATATTTAATTTACTCTTATGTCTTTCCCATCTTTAGCCCCCCAACTCAAGCCATCTAATCTGTGTCTTAATACAGCCTAACCAGCTTGTAGTTCAGTTATGAACATAATAATGATGATGATGATGATGATGATGATGATGATATTGTCTGATTTGCCAAGTCTTCTAGAAGTCACAGACTTTGGATTCTTTGTCTGTAGTTTATAGAGTTGTTGGAGGGGGGTTTCTGATTATTGCGATTATTATTGTTGTTGTTATTATTGTTATTATTACTTTTATTATTATTATTTGAGATACAATCTCCTGTATCCTAGGTTGATCTTGAACTTACTATGTAGCCATATACATGACTCGAGCATCTGATATCCCTGCCTCAAGTTAGCACCTGCCACACACTATGGTTGCATGTGATACTGAAGATAGAACCTAGGGCAGCATTCATGTGAGGCAAGCACCCTACAAACTGGCAAACAACACCAGACACTGTCTTGACTTGAATATATATATATATATATATATATATATATATATATATATATATATATAAATATTTTTTCCTTCACATCGTGTGTCAGGCTGACCTGAAGCTTACAGCACAGCCCAGGCTCACACTTTGAACTCTCAGCAAACCTCCTATCTCAGCCTTATAAGTACTGGAATTTATAGACAAGAACTATATAATAATACCTGCCTCAGAGTTTGGGGTTCAACGAGGATAGTCATTTTCGATTGGGCCCTGGAGGAAACAAATGAGCTCTTTCCTTGTCTTCCCAGAGTGTGGAAGGGGAGCACCATGAGAAAGCTGTGGAACTTCTCAAGGCTGCTAAGGACAGTGTGAAGCTGGTGGTCAGATATACCCCAAAAGTCCTGGAGGAGATGGAGGCGCGTTTTGAAAAGCTGCGGACAGCTCGGCGTCGACAGCAGCAGCAGTTGCTCATTCAGCAGCAGCAGCAGCAGCAGCAACAACAACCACAACAAAACCACATGTCATAGGTGAGACTCATTCTCTTCCCGTGTACAAGTTCCCGGCATCCTGACAGCATCTCCAGATGTCCTGACGGGATCTCCCTAGTCAGCCAAAATAAAATTACCCGACATAGTAAACACCCAAGGACAATTAATCGAATGTGAGATGATGTTCAAAAATGTAAACAGACCAAAAAAAAAAAAAAAAAAAAAAAAACGGGCGTGGTAGCGCACGCCTGTAATCCCAGCACTTGGGAGGCAGAAGCAGGCGGATTTCTGAGTTCGAGGCCAGCCTTGTCTACAGAGTGAGTTCCAGGATAGCCAGGACTACACAGAGAAACCCTGTCTCGAAAAACCAAAAAAAAAAAAAAATGTAAACAGGCTGTTCTATTTCCATATGTCATTCAGCTACAGTCTTCACATGTGTAAGATACTTTGGAAAATATAATGCTATGGGAAAGGTACCTGCTAACTCCAGGATGCCGGTTTATAAACTATGATCTTGCATTCATTTTTCCAGTTCTATGGATGTTGAGTTGATTCCAGTCCCCACTCCTCCCCTTGGCTAGTCGTTTTTACAGAGTTTATAAACTGCACAATTCTGTGATGCCATTCCTGGCTATATGTACTTTAGATTAGAAAGATACAATGGATTAGGAAATGTGTTCCACACAGTACAATGACAAAGTGACAGTTAACACAGTGTGAAAGACTGAACGGTTTGAATTCTGTCTTACTCTACAACCTTCTCCCATATCCCACTACACAACAAAGAGTGATATATCAGATAGTATTGTGGATATCATGAAGAAAAATGAAGAAAATATGTTAATATCAAATGTCTCCCCCCTTGAAGTAACTACTCTGTGTTAGTGACACCCTCATCACGTATCCTTCATCCTATGAAGAACCTTTCAAAGAATTTACCATTAAAGACACATCTTTGGGATGAGTAGTCTGAAGCTTCCATCAGCCACAATTAACAAGTGGTTTGGAATTAGGGTTCTCCTCCTTCCAGTATCAAATGCTCTGAAGTAATTTTTACATTTTCCAAACTAGTAATTGGAAAAAGTTAATTTCTATCAGGAGGAATTTGTGAACCATGATATCTTCAAGTGTTTCTTTGGAAGGACATTTACATGTTCTAGGGAAAGTGGCAAGAGGTGTGGGTGGTTTTCCGTTTCCCTTTATTAGCTTATTGTTTTCTTAACAGAAATATTGATTGTGACATGAGACATGCCTCTTTTTTTAATGACACTTGTGAAAAAGAAAAGCTATATCGTGAGTGTTTTTGGTTGTTAGACTTTCTTTTGTTTTTAAGTATATTTTGGGACTGGAGAGATGACTCTGTAGCGAAGAGCATTTAAAATAGGTAGGTAGGAATGTAGATAGATAGATAGATAGATAGATAGATAGATAGAATGAGAAAATACATATATGTACATATATACATATATATATATATATATATATTAATTATATTCCATCTCCAAAAGTATACTGATACAACATCAGATGTCTGTCTTTTGGCACAGCTGCATCGTTGACCAGTGAGCTCCAGAGGTGACCTTATCTTTATGGGGTTACATTCTGTTAGGAGGGGGACAATTAATAAATAAGCAAGAAAATAAGTCAACATCCTTTTGAGAGCAGTACTTTAAAAAGCTAAAACAAGGCTGTTTGAATGGAGACTACCTTAGACACAGTTGTCAGTGAAGGCTTCTCAAAGGATGTAGCATCTGAGATGAAGCTAATGCCAAGGAGAAGACCCCAAAGAAATAACAGGAGAAAATAGAAAGTATGGTAGCTTATGAGCTCTTTGATATTTGAACAACAGAAAGAAAACCTAGATAGCTGAGAACAATGAGTAATAATGACAATGGTGTATCATGAAGTCAATAGGACATGTAGGGACTGGATACAGAAAGCCTAACAACACTCTGGAGAAATTAATTTTTTTCAATAAGAGACAAGGTTTTTAAGCAAAATGGTGGCATGATTTGATTTATGTGCCTTTAGGATAATTTGGCTTCTTGCTCTTGTGATTCTTGTCTTCCTACTGGGTTCCCCATCCACAAGCTGTGGTTTGGGGCGAAGTGGGGGTGGGGTAGGGGTGGGGTATGGTGGGTTGCCTAATCTTATTGAAACTTAATTTACCATGTTTGGTCAATATCCCTGGGAGACCTGTCATTTTCTAAAGGGAAAAGGAGAAAGACTAGATTGAGAGAAGATATGGGGGTGATAGAGGAGGTGAAGGGACAGAAGACAGGAGGGGAAACTGTGGTCAGGATGTAATTAATATATGAGAGAATAAATTGAGTTAAAATGTTAATTTTGCTTCTGTGGCAGTAGAGAATTACCGGGTTATAAATGAAAGAGTGAGATGGAATGGCTTAGAATAGAGTGATGCGGTTGGGACAGACATCATGAATAGATACAGTCAAGTCAATTAGCCTCTCCTCAGTTACCTATTCTGCACCACCAGAATCCTATCAAAAAGTCCTTTGGATAATATTTTCTAATCAATCACTAATATGCTTTCTGCTAGTACTATTGTTTCTTCTATCCCTGGTGATACAAGCTATTCATCCCATCTACTGATGATTTATGATATTAGCCCTGAGAAAAATTGCTCAGGGGTGTTTGGAAAACAACAGTTGGACTTCAGATCTTACTGAAAGCTGCCATGTTTTGTTCCTTCCATTATCTCTGAAAACACACAGTTTGGTCATATGTAGCTATTTGTATTTCTGTTCCCTGTTAAGTCTTCATTAAGTCAGCTCAGGATTTCCTATGGACCATTAGCAAGACTTAGATATTTAATCAGGAAAAAAAAAATCTGTCCTGTCTTGTTGCTTACATAGGATGTAGTAGAGTTATGTTTGCTTGAACATGAACTTTGTATCTATGCCCATTAAGAGAGCTACTGTAGCACACAGTGTCTATCCCCTCGAGATCAAATGGTAGTGATCATTTCAAGAACAATCAAGACATACCCGAGGCATGTCACCCATGGATTTTACGGTGAATTCAGTCAAAAAGACCTACATTAGCTTTTGCTTAACTTTTAATTAACTTGATCTGTAGAGAGTCAAAAGGGATTTACAACACTTAATAATTTATACTAGTTGAGTTTAACGTTTTCCCGGCTTACTAAATCTATTCAATTGGAAACAAATCTTGATTTTTTTTTTTTTGGTTGACATTCAAAGACCAGATAATCAAAATACTTGTCAGAAGAGAGTATCAAATGAAATAGAACACGTAATACTTTCAAATGAAATAGAACACGTAATACTTTCAAAACAAGAAGCAATATGTGCTGAGGATATAGATATTATGAAGTCACTACAAATGGAAAGTAGCTAAAAAAGAAAACCAGACTGAAGATAAGCTATCCAGGAGGGAATTGTCTTTTTTTACCTTCTTGAATTTTAAATTTTGCTGAACTAAAATTTGTTTTTCATTCTCACTTCTGTGCTTGTTAAGTGAGAAGACTAGATTCTATTTCCAAAAATGCAAAAAATAAGAATACTCTGCTGTTACATTAAAGAAATCCAAACAGAAAATATGATTATAAGATTGGCCATCGGATGGCACGCTTTTGAGAAAGTGCTATGTTCATTCAGTTTCTAAGCATTTGTTTAGTTTTAAAACATGACTTCATGTATGCATTTGGATTTTCACTCTGATTTTCAAGCAATAAAAAAAGAAGAGGAACACTAACACTTTTCAGACATTACTATTCCAAAGCCATCCTGAGACCCACATCTGATCCTGTCCTCCATTGTTGGGCAAGGAGAGGATGAAGAACTAACCAGCTATGAAGCCATGACAAATGAACATGGAATCTGGCATTTGTCAGCTGCCTCACTGACCTTTCCCCCTGCCCCACAGACTTCGGTTTCTTTGTCATTTCTGAAATCTTTCACTACCTCCTGTTAATGCCAAGGAATTTTTGCCAAAAACACTGACCCAAACAGGGAGAACAGTAAGTTCCAAAACACTAACTTAGACACTGAGAACACTAGATTCCAAAACACTAACCTAGACCCGGAGAACACTAGATCCCAAAACACTAACCTAGATACTGAGAACACTAGATCCCAAAACACTAACCTAGACACTGAGAACAGTAGATCCAATAGGCCAACCTGAGAAAAGTAACCATAAAGAGTCCAGAGTTCCTCAAGCAGAAGACAAGAGCAAATGTAATGAGAATGGTGATGTTTATGATACGATTAATTCCAGGAAGAATTCTTCTGAATGACTCACACATGGTAAGCAACTTTTACAATAACCCCGTGATGGCTGGATACATTTTCATTGCAATCTAAGTTACAAAAGAGAGACATACTTCTTTTTTAAATATTTGAAACATTCCACAACTGGCAAGTAACGGGGCAGAATGTAGACAAAAAAAAAAAAAAAATACGGACTTCAACACCTCTTCATGCTCACCACACTGAAACACAATGTCACTGTTCATTGTGAGAAATGCTTTGCTGATTCTACCTCATATTCAGGAACTTCCTGGAGACTCAATTTCACACTGCTTAGACTTAGCCATGCCCAATCCACCTTCACCAATCACCGCCAAAGCAGGACACCATCCTTATTCATTATACTGGTGCTAGGTTTTCCTTTTTTTTGTCACAAAAATTTACTCTAAGGTTAGTGCTTGTAAGTAACACAATCTTAATATTGTATAGTCTTGTGGGATTCAAGGCAATTATAAAAAATGTCAATGAAATTTTTGACAAAATTATAGACAATGATCCAGAACTTTTCAAGCCATCACACTTGAGTAGCTCAAGAATCTAGAGTAGAAACCAATTGTATAGCCATTGTAAACTAAACTGCATGTTGTAGGAGGAGCCACTCTACTGCTTTTCCACAATGACTGTCAGAAATCACAAATGATGCACCCACCGACATTGGTCCCCCTTTTCTCTGTACTATTTAGCATTTGTTGTCCTTTTTAACCTTTCAAATAGTCATTTCAGGAGCCAAGAGATCACTTTTTGGTTTACAACTTCACTTTCCCAAAGGTTCATGATTATTTAGTTTATTTAGTTATCTATCTATCTACCTATTTATCATTGTTCTCTCTTGGATTTTTACCTTAGTTTGGGAAATAATCTTCTTATAATCTTGACTAATTCTAATCTAATAATAATTGTGGGTGCTTTTTGATTAACTGTATATGTTTTGCTATCAAGTAGCTTGATTTCTTTATCACATTTTGATATTAGCCCTTCATCAGATGCATGAAAGAGAGTATTTTCTCCCAGTTTCTAGTTGCCTCTTTATTTTATTGTTTCCTTTGCTTTTTTGTTTCAAACAATTCCATTTGCCCATTTTTCCTTTTCAAGTTATATATATGTCATATATGCATAACCCAGGTTCAACACATGAGAGAAAACCTGTCCTGTGTCTCTCTGTGCCTAGTTTACTGGCCTTTCTCTGCCTATCAACCCACTTCACCTACAATCCAAGTTACCCACTAATATTTGTTCCAGCGTAAGCACTGATCCTACAAAATAGAAGGTACCAATATCAAAGCAGGAATGGGGAGAATAATTCTGGGGAGTGCGATGCTTCCTCTGAGAGCTGACAAAGGAATCTGACAAAATTCATGCTAAAATAAAAAGGAAGTTTGTGCATGAAAAAGCAAGATGTCTAGATGGATAGAGGCACAAGTTACAAAACCCTGCTGGTTTTCAGTCTCACACTTTCAACCACTGAATTATTTTAGTCATCTGTAACCCTGCAGGCATGAGTTTCATTCTTAGAACCCACAAGGAGATGGAAGAAGAAAACCAAGCTCACAAAGTTGATCTCTCCCTCCCTCCCTCCCTCCCTCCCTCCCTCCCTCCCTCCCTCCCTCCCTCTATTCCTCTCAAAAAGTAAATCCACTTAAAATGAATCATGAATCTGATCTGAGTAAATAATGAGATAGCCCCTCCCAGGAGTTACCCTGACCCTTACTTTGCTTGCCTGCTACTCTCTCAGCTGCTGCTATATTTCTTAGTCCTATCCACCTTCAGGGTATATGAGAGTCTCTATGAAAACTGTTTGTGGATCCCTATTCCCTAGGACATGTGACTGTGTGATAATCTGGCTACTTAAAAAAATCAGTCGCTGCCTCCATCACAATAGGAAGCTTTCCCTCAATGGAGGAATGGATACAGAAAAGGTGGTATATTTACACAATGGAATACTATTCAGCAATGAAAAACAATGAATTCACGAAATTTTTGGGCAAATGGTTGGAACTGGAAAATATCATACTAAGTAAGGTAACTCATTCACAAAAGAATACACATAGGATACAGTCACTGAGACGTGGATATTAGCCCAGAAGCTCAGAATACCCAAAACACAACCCACATATCAAATGATTCCCAAGAAGAAGGAAGGAGAGGACCCGGGTCCTGGAAAGGCTTGTTGCAGCATTGTAGGGGATTGCTAGGACAGAGGAGTGGGAGGGGGTTGATTGGGGTACTGGTGGAGGGAAGAGGGCTTATGGGACTTAGGGGAGGGTAAATTTTTTTTAAAAAGTTACTTAAAATAAAAAGAAAATCAGTCTCTACCTCTATCACAATAGGAAGCTTTCAGTCTAAAATTCAGTAAAAGGTCCTTATGAGGAAATTAAGAAAGAGAGAGGAAATAATGTAAACTCACTAACACATGCCAATTTTCGACCATTTAATAATACATTTCAGTCACAACAATGCTGTTGCTACTGACACCACAGTGGTTAAACCGTTAAACTCATTCCTGCTTCCCACAATGCAGGTAGGCAACCTGAGAGGAACCACAGCAGCCTCTTACCTGTCTGCTGTTTACTCTGTAGCCCCTGATTGCTGGCACACCACTAGAAGACATTCAGCCAGAGGGTGGGTGCAAAGTAGGCAGAACAATTTTCCTAAAATCTGCTTTGCATATTTTGGGGGCATTAATTGAAATAAAAATAGCTTCTTTAAAAAAATAAAGATTGGGAGAAATGACTCTGTACTAGTGGATGAGTGGCAGTTCTGAGGGAGGTGTTTGGGGGAGCAGCATCCCCAGATAGAATCTGATGAAGGATGCTGACTGTTGTATGTGGTATCAGGCTGACTTTGGGGGAGGGCCTTGATTTGTTCTTCACAGAAGGGGTATTTGTGCTCCCAACTGGTAAGTGGCAGGCTTTGTAGGCTCCTGTCTCAGCAAAGGCATTATTAGATGTTGTCATATTAATTATAGCTACACTCTGAATGCCATTTGTACTTTTTGCTTTCCTGGAGTGAATTAGAATCATCTATAAGTGATAGGAAGAAATGGTAAATATGTGAACATTTTCCTAACTGAGATTCTTTATTTCATTTTGTGGAAAGGCTGTGGTTTCCCCTGACTTCTTCATCAATTACTTACTTCATAACAATTTTTTCCATGTGCGGAAGCTGAGCATAAATGATGACACTCCAAATAATCCTAGCCATTCTCACTGCGAGTTTGAACAAGATGGCTCCATCTCTTTCCTAAGGGTTATATTATCATGATGAAACTTCATGACCAAAAGCAATTTGGGAGCAAATGGATTATTTGACTTATGTATCCTGAATCATAATCCATTGAGGGAAGCCAAGGCCAGAACTTAGATCAGGAAGGAACCTAAAGGCAGGAGCTCATTCACAGGCTGTAGAGGAATGCTATTTGGTGGCTTGCTTTTCATGGCTTGCTCAGCCTGCTTTCTTATAGCACCTAGGGCCACCCGCCCAGGGGTGGTAACACCCACAACAGGCTGGGCCCTCCCCCATCAGCCTTACAGCCCTACAACTTGATCTTTTGGAAGCATTTTCTCTGATGAGATTCTCTCCTCTCAAATGACTCTAGCCTTTGTCAAATTGGTATAAAACAAGACCGCACACCTTATTAGCCTCATCATAGATTTGAACGTTTGGTTCTCAGTTGGTAGGACTATTTTAGGAAGGATTAGGAGGTGTGGCCTTGTTGTCAGACAAGGCAGAAGGTAGAAGACAAGGTAGGCTTTGAGGCTTCAAAAACCTACTACCAGGACCAGGTAGTCTGTCTCTGTCTCTCTCTGTCTCTGTCTGCCTCTCTGTCTCAATGTCTCTCTGTCTCTCTCCCTGTCCTTCTTGTGGATAAGACTTAAACTTTCAGCTACTGCTTCAGCCTGCTACAATACTCTCTCCAAAGTTGGTCAATGCCACACCCTCCCCAGTTACTTTCCTTTATAAGATGCTTTTGTCATGGTGTCTTTTTACAGCAATGGAATAGTAACTAAGAAACTCATACAGTGCATGCTCTTGGTCCTTGTAGTGATTTATAGCTTGAAAAAATGAATACTAATCACTGATTTCTCTCCACTCTCTTCCCACCCCACCCCACCCTACCCTACCCCACCCCATCTCATTTCAGGACCTTAAAGAAAAGCTAGCAGGTCAATCATCCGACAGTCACAAATTTGGAACCCGTGCTCCAGAATCCCAGCACATAGAAAAAGGGAAAGAAAACACCAGTAATTACACCTGTCGCCAAGCTGTGAACACATGGTGTATCCATTCTTTACCAAGGCAATTCAACATCTTCCTCCTCTGGGCACCAGCCCCCGTTCATTGCTTTCTTACCTACTCAGACCTTCCATTCATGGCAGGGGAAACTCGCAGTGTGTTGAGGGAGAGAAGTATTCCAGTCTGCAGACTGAAACAGTGTAAGAATAAAGTCCGTGACTTTTGAACAAATCACTTGAGCTAGGATTAAGTGAATCTTTGGTCTAAGGCTCTTCCAGAGATTAGCAAACCCTTCATTAGGCTATAGTTCAAACTGCATCAGTTCAAGGTTGTGGCCATGTGAAAGGAACCTACACATTGACCTCTGCCCTAACCCCTGTCAGTCTATGTTGCTGAGCTGTCTGAATTGGAATTTGATTTAGTTACAAGCTCAACCTCCATTCTCCTCATGAAAAATGCCAAGTTCTTATCATACATAACCTGTTCTGAACTTGGAAACAGTTGGGTTTTTATTTTTTGTTTCTACCAATTTCCAATCTCTGAAGATTTTTTTTTTATTTTATTTTAGGATATTTTAGCTGAACTTTTAATTTATTAGCAGTGAAGGATGGAACTTAATGCCATCCTTTTTTAAAAGATAAGTATTGACTGTATCTATTATTAATCTAGACAAAATATAATGCATATTTGTTCCACTAAATGTATAAGACCAGAGTACACTTGTTATAACTTGGTTCTTTGTTTACCAAGGGTCACTACTCTGGTAAGAGATTCTCTCAGTTTTTTTTTAATTCCTCCTCACTTGATATATGTAAACTGCCCTCAATCTTTTCTTGTTAAATTTTATTTTTTCATTTCCATTAATGAACTTTGGAGAAGTCTAAACCCATCCTGCACATGTTGATGTGTTTTCATAGTTATCTAGTTCATATTTTAAATCTTTGAGATTTATAAAACTGAATTATAATATGTGCACATAGATATTCATCCAAATGGATATATCACATGAAGTTTAGATGGGTAATCCTAAAGACAAATTTTATATTTTTGACAGTCTAAGATCAAAGGTACTGGCGCTCTTACATTGAAGTATGTGGAACCCAGTGATACCAGTATTGTAAATGACAGATGCTGCTTTCTCCAAGGGGAAATCTGTTTCATATTTGCATATTACCATTTATAAATAAGCAATCAGTTTTTTCAGCTTTCACAAAGATCTGTTATCATCTCCTGTACACACTATAGTTTTTTAATTTAGGGTAAATCTAGAAACCTAATCTGGTTTTCCATGATGTAATGAATAGGCACTTAAACACCTTAAGCACAAAAATGTACACACACACACACACACACACACACACACACACACACCAAAAAGAAAAACTGCCGAGTTAAAGCAAGCAGATGGATCATCAAAACAGAGTCTGATATTTTAATATGTCCATTTTTTTTCAAAAGCAGAAAATGATTCACCAAGATACAAAGAATTTGGTATTTCAGATAGTCCTCTAGCATAAAAATTTGTGAAGCTCGGCTCACAAGCCATCTTTTTGAAACTAAACAAAGCCAATTAGATGTACTCAGCATGTTTTGTCTCACACCATTGGGTGGTACTCTTGTCAATAGCAATGTCTTACTGCTTTAGATAGTGCATCGCCCACCGGGTGACAAATAGCCAGAAACCCAAGAGCTACACCAATTTATTTCAACACTATTTTATTATGATAACAGATTCCCATCCTAGAGAGAGATTGGGGGAGCAGTCAGCAAGGACCCAGAATGTTATATAAAATAGGTCAATAAAAAGGACAAGCATGACAAAAAACATTAAGTGCAGACTATATGAGCATTATTCAGTTTGAAAGATAGTTCTCATTTTTATAAAAAATGTAATAAACATATTTTAGTTATCATTTAACTAAGAATTTTTAAAGCTATTCAGGAGATGCCATAAAACTCTCATAAAAGGAAATCATCTCACCCTTATAATGAGAAAATGGTCATTTCAGCGAGTTTCAGTACATTGTATAAATTTGGAGCTTAAGATGAATATGTCTTCCCTTAGCTGTGAAGTGTTTAGTTAATACCAAACTTAATATATGATTTCACATCAGTCCAATATTGTCAGAAGTAGACATGAAATAAGCAGACACTTTATGCTGGTGTTTTCTAGAAGTCTTTGAATTTTAAGCTTCATTTGTATAACATGTAGTACTGATAAATGTATGCCAGGTTGTTCATCAAAATGAAGCAATCCATCACACGTACAGAAGCCAAGGAATAGGTTATATGTCTCCATGGTCTTACATACAAATGGCTGGTTCTCTTTAGTGAAATGTAGCTCATTGAAATGTAAGCAATTCTCTAGAATATTAATCAAAAGTGACACCTCCTCCCAAAGACTTACAGAAGTCCCTGGCACATCTCTGGTTTCACTCAAGCAAGATGGAAAGGGAAGAACAAATTCACCATTATTTGTACTGAACTTCTCTGTACGCAAGAGTCACATACAGAGCCTCCGACATGTCTGATGTATCCATTAAAAGAAAAGATTGTGCTTCCATGCAGTTCAATATAAATATAAAAAACAGGGTGCTAAAAGTTAGGAAGAAATCATTGTGACTTCCCAACAAGGACCCAGTGAGGTAAATTCCAGTTCCTTCCCTTGATCAAGGCAGTAGACAGTGCAAGTCACTCTGTGCCTTTCCCTGCTTTGACTCTAAGGCAAGCACAAAAGGTAAAAGAATTCCTGAACCTTTTCACTGGAGCATTTACATTTTGATTCTGTAGCCATTTGCAACAGAACATCTGCAGGGAGATAATGAGCTTAAATTGCAATTGACTTTGGAAGAATAACAGACTCTTGAGTTCCTCAATCAAGTAATCAATAGGAAATTCTCTAGCAATGAGAGCCACCGCCATCTTTCAAGACAATGCTAAGATCTAAAGGAAAATAGTCTAGCATTTAGGGGCTTTTAAGAAGGGGATTTTGACTTTAAAGAACTTGGCTAGAGACAAATCACACCCATTTACAAATGAGGTCCTCAAACACGGTATCAAACTGATCTTATTTCCTTTCACACAGCTGTACATTCAGGAGTCCAAAGGAGGTACACTGATTTCAACATTTATTACTATTTGTGGGTGTGTAAACTAGTCCCTGGGATTTCTCACCTTTTAGATGGGCTTTGCTTGTAAGCACTCCTAGCCTGTACTTAAGCTTCAAACAAGATTCAGATACAGAGCATTCTCTGAGGATTCAGGGACACCTGTGAGTAAGACCTTCCAGAGCACCCTATCCTTCAGACCCCAAACTCCATAAGACCAAGTAATGTGACTATTGTCCTGCAGATGTACTGGCACACTCTGGACACTCAGTTAATATTTGTTGAACGAATGAATGATAGAAGAGGTTGCTAAATTAATTATTTTTTTATTTCTGACTAACATATATTAATTGTCATTATAACTTTGCAAGTCATTGCCAGAACCAGAATTTCCTCTAAGATACATCCTGGAATCACGTTAAATATCTCAAAGGTTTAAGGACCTTTAAGTCAGAAGTGATGCTTGAGAATTCAGATTTGCATATATGTATTGCTTCTTGAAATCTGTAAAAGAAATCTCTCTAGTTCTTTACAAAAGCACATGGATAATTTGGCATAGAGGTTTCAAAAATAGAACTTTATTTCTAAAGTTTACAAAACACTATGCTTTGGGTTTCTTTTAAACTATTATATCATCAAGCATATTAGATTACCCCACAATACTTTTATTTTTCAAAAGACACATGTTCATTGAAAGTACCATTTCTAAATTTCTGTTTTCAGATGCCCCTTCTTTTATCTTTAACTCCTAGAACATGCCTGAGTTAAAAATTACTCATGTGCCATCCACCTCGCAAACATTTCCATGCATTTATTTATTTATTTATTTAATAGCCATGTCTGTGTTCCTGGTACATGCTAGATTCTAGAAATGCCATGTGAAATAAGCCAAGTGCAAGCCCATCCTAAGATTTCCTATGAGAAACTCTTATTCTGATTGACTAGTTTATCATCCACCAGGTCCTCCTCATCCATGCTAGAGTAACAACAGTAATCACAACAAGCTTTCACTACATGGGAACCACTCAATACTTCCTGCAAGATTGCTTTCTGAACATATTGAACCATAGTTGCCCCATAGTTTAGTGATAAAACGGAGTTACAACCCAGGGAGGTAGGCAATTTTAAGACATTGCATCAGTCTCTACCAGATTGCAGCTTCCCTGTTCCTCCATCCTGAGCTGTATGCACTGGACTCCACTCACACACAGGAAAACTGAAGGCACAGATGTGTGACTGTTCCAGGGTTGCTCGATTAGCTGGCAGAGTTGGAAGTCTGAACCGACAAAGTCCAACACAATGGTCCACATGCCTAAGCATTATCTGTAGGCTTTGGGGCAGACACTCCTACATTAAAATGAATGAATCATTATAATAGAAGTATCTTGAGTTTGTAAAGTAGTAACTAAAAGGTATTAGTCCATTATAACTCATGATAGCCAACAAATCACACCAGAAACAAAAACAAGATTAGAACTGAATCTTACATGATAGCATACTCTCATGAACTACAATACTTCAAGCCAGGGATGTGCATACAAGTTCAGATCCAGAAAATTTCTACTTGTGAAAATGTTTCAATGACTTCAGAATTATTCATTGTCAGCCACTGTGTCTATTTGGTGCTACAAGAAAAAAAATGGAAAGAACAAAACCCCCCTGGTCCAAGGGCTTATAAATACACAGTGTGGAGATGAGCCAAGGGCATTTCCAATCTATAGGAAGGATTGGCCAATTGTACCATTTCTCACCATTGCATGTACATTGCGTCTCTCCAGTTGTTTGCATTGTTTTTATGAAAGAGCTGCAAAATTGTGCAGTGGTTCAACCTGACCAAAGTGGTATTATGCTGCTGGGAAGTAAACGTATTAGACACCAGACTGGATGTACTGTTTTGATTACCACAGGGTTGGGGTGGGGTGTGGGAAGGAGTGATCAGGTGATCAGTTGCTAAGATGTGTGTGTGTGTGTGTGTGTGTGTGTGTGTGTGTGTTCACCAGTGAAGTCTCAAATGTTTTCCTATTCATAACACATAGTGAAATCCTTTTTGTGCAGGGATGAGGTTCTGTAAAAAGAGAGCACACATTTTTCTTTCCTCTTAAAAAATTATGAGGAGTGTTGAAAGGAATTTTGGGGGTGTTGAAGGCATTCTACAATGGACACCAATTTGATTTTGAAATCTCATCTTAGATAAAATACATAAAATAATTATTTACATAAAATCTGTCAGATTATTGCGATTCTCTAAACATGAGCATTAATATGAAGTCAGAAAAGGAGAGCATTACATGGTGCTCTTATCCACAAATGTGAAAGCCATAGATCATGAAACAATAAGAATAAAATTTTCCATATGGGTTATGATGTAGATGCTAGAGTCCCATAACTGAGAAATAGTATGACATTTTCTTCAACACAAGGTTAAATACCCTACCACTATATCAACTGCGAATCAATTCTAAAATAGTTCCTTGGAATAAAGAGCTTGTGTGTGTGTGTGTGTGTGTGTGTGTGTGTGTGTGTGTTTGTCTCTGTGTGTTTGTGTGTGTGTATGTGTGTTTCTGTCTCTATGTGTTTATGTATGTCTGTGTGTGTGTTTGTCTCTATGTGTTTGTGTGTGTCTGTGTGTCTGTCTCTGTGTGTTTATTTGTGTGTGTATCTGTGTGTATGTCTGTCTCTGTGTGTTTGTATGTGTGTGCCTGTCTTTGTGTTTTTATTTGTGTGTGTGTATGTCTGTGTGTTTATATGAGTGTGTCTGTGTATGTGTGTTTCTGTGTGTCTATGTCTTTGTGCTTATTTGTATGTTTATGTGTGTGTATGCTTGTGTATTTATGTATGTGTCTATCTATATGTGTCTGTGTGTGTCTGTCTCTGTGTGTTTATTTGTGTGTGTGTGTGTGTGTGTGTGTGTGTGTATGTCTGTGTGTGCCTATGTGTCTGTGTGTGTCTGCCTTTGTGTGTTTGTGTGTGTATGCGTATGTATGTGTCTGGATGTCTGTCTCTGTATTTATTTGTGTGTGTATGTGTATCTCTGTGAGTATGTCTGTGTGTGTGTGTGTCTGTGTGTGTCTGTTTTTATGTGCTTGTGTGTGTTTTGTATGTGTATGTGTGTGTCTGTGTACATGTATGTGTGTGTGTGTGTGTGTGTGTGTGTATGTGTAGAAGGTTTCGCTATTATTCTAGGAACACGCTTTTTTGTATTTAATCCCAGACTTCATCTGAACTGAAAACACTCAGCTCCATACAGTTTTAAAGAGGACTTAAATTTTGAATAGTTTAATTGAAGAATATAAAGATAAAAGTGGTAATCTTTATCTTTATGTTCATTTGAAATGTGTGTATATATGTTATTGTGTGTATGTGTACATGTGTGTGTATGTGTATAGATGTGTGTGTAGAGGGGTGTGTGTGTGTGTGTGTGTGTGTGTGTGTGTGATCCAGAGGATTTTGCACTATCATTCTTAATCCTTTGAAACAGTGTTCCTCAGTAATGAACCTAGAGATGGATTGCTGGGTGACAAATTCCAAGATTTCCTGTCTTCACAGTGCTAAGGTCTAGGCACATGCAATCACACCTAACTTTTGTTACATTTCATTTTGTTTTGTTTTACTTTGCTTTTGTTTTGTTTGACATGAATGCAGTACTCTAGCCTCTGGTACCCCAGAACAATCCTCCTCTCTTACACACTCAACCTTCATGACCTGAGTTTTATCCTCTGAATGTGGGAACTTTTATAAATATCTTTCATAATAGCGTCTCCATCTCCCATTTTCTCCATGCAATTTATTCCATGGGAGAATTTCTAAGGACCAGAAGTGGGCTTCAAGCTATCAGCTCAGCTACAGGAAGCCTCTCCCAACCTGCTAGCATCTTCATCATAACTGCTTAGCAATTGAGGTGAATAGAAGTTAGTAATAAAGGGCAAACATAGTTATCCTTAACTTTTCTATCATCTTGTCAACATTAAGTTTTATCCTATATTAACATTTATATTCTAGTATAATTTAGACAAGTGTCCCATTGGGGACCAAATGGAAAAGCAAAATGACAGCATGCTCTACTGGGAGATGTCAAAACTTAGTGGAAGCTGTCAGAGTTCACTTGGAAGTGGGTAGTCCACCCTGGCAGAGGCTTGGAGGATAAGGGGAGGGATGAGGGGGAGGTCTCTATAAGAGGGCACTAAGAAGGGGGCAGCATATGATATAAACAAATTAATTTTAAAAAGACATACAGATCCTGCAAAGGACCCAAGATCAGTTCCCAGCATCTACTGGAAGTCTTAGAGTCCATTGGAATGCAAGCTCTAAGAAAGCCAACTTCCTCCTCTGGCCTGCATAGGTGGATACCTGTACTCATGTGCACATATCCACACATACATGTAATTAAAAATTGAATCAGCCAGGCGGTGGTGGCTCACGCCTTTAATCCCAGCACTTGGGAGGCAGAGGCAGGCAGATTTCTGAGTTTGAGGCCAGCCTGGTCTACAGAGAGTTCCAGGACAGCCAGAGTTACACAGAGAAACCCTGTCTTGAAAAACCAAAAAAAAAAAAAAAAAAGATGATCATAACTCTTTATGTTTTGCTGTATGGACACTCAAAAGATTTCTTGAAATGAGAGAGAGGGAGAAGGAAAGAAGGGAGAGAGAGAGAGAGAGAGAGAGAGAGAGAGAGAGAGTAGTCGGTCACCATCCCACTTTCTCTTTCACGCTTAAGTCACATGGGTAATGGGATTGTTTCCCCCTACATACCACAGTGCTGCTTCACCACAGGTTTAATGTAACAGGGCCAATAGTCATGAACTGACCCCTCCTACACTATAAGGAAAGCAAGGTTTCCTTTATGGACACTGGTTCTGCCTGGTATTTATGCATAATGATGACAAAGTTGATACATATACAGATTGTTTCACATTGAACCGACACAAATTATCCTTTGGTCCTTTTGCTTACTTCAAGGACCTTACAAGACCCTGAAGGAAATACCCACCCATACATGGGATGTAACCTGTATTTTTTTTTCATTAAGTTAGATTTTAGAAGGAGAAATGCATCACTCAAGTATAATTTCAAAGAATTTCACTGCTACCTGTGAAACTTCCTGTGGGTGTTTATTAACTGCACTGCAGTATAAAAAAAATTGTAAAAAGGCTCGTACAAGTGAGAGGCAGACAGGCCACAACAGAGAAAGAGACACAGGGAGGGCCACCCATGGATGTGCCCTGTAACACAGTAGGTCATAGTTTAGTCCTCACTGTTGCAGATCTAAGATCATGTATTGTCTCTGAAAAGCCTAGAGAGAAAGTTTCACTTAAAATGTATATTTCAGATCAATATTACTGGTTCTTTTCATTTCATAGACGTGTCTCCTTGCAGAAAACACAATGTGTGGTCAACCCTGGCTGAAGAGATATTAGTGTGCCCAAGGTTCAACTTCTCAATCCACAATATGACTTGAAGGGTTTCTGTTTTTCTGTGGAAGGTAGTCAAAACCAACAACTGAACACAAGTGTTTTTTGTTGGTTTTTTTTCTATATTCTTTGTTCACATTCCAAAGGCTTTCCCCTTCCCAGTTCCCCCCTCACCATATGTCCCATAAGGCCTCTTCCCCCATCCCCCTTCCTATTCTCCAATCACCACCCCACCATTTCTCTGTTCTGGTACACTCCTACAAAACAGGATACAGTCATTTTAGGACCAGGGTCCTCTCCTTCCTTCTTCTTGGGAATCCTTTGACTTGTTAATTGTGCCTTGAGTATTCAGAGCTTCTGGGCTCATTAATATCCACTTATCACTGATTGCATTTCATGTGTATTCTTTTGTGATTGGATTAACTCACTTAGGATGATATTTTCCAGATCCAACCATTTGCCTACAAATTGTATGAATTCATTATTTTTATTTGCTAGGTAGTATCCCATTGTATAAATATACCACATTTTCTGTATCCATTCTTCCTTTGAGGGACATCTGGGCTACTTCCAACTTCAGGCTATAATAAATAAGGCTGCTATGAATATAGTGGAGCATGGGTCTTTATTGTATGCAGAGGAATCCTCTGGGTATATGCCCAGGAGTGGTATGACAGGGTCATCTGGAAGTGTCATGCCAAATTTTCTGAGGAACCGCCAGACTTATTTCCAGAGCGGTTGTACCATCTTGCAATCCTACTAACAGTGGAGGAGTGTTCCTCTTTCTCCACATCCTCGCCAGCACCTGTTGTCTCCTAAGTTTTTAGTCTTAGCCATTCTGACTGGTATGAGGTGGAATCTCAGGGCTGTTTTGATTTGCACTTCCCTGATGACTAATGACTCTTAAGGTGCTCCTCAGCCATCCAAATTTCTTCTGGTGAAAATTCTTTGTTTAGTTCTGTACCCCATTTTTTAATAGGGTTATTTGGTTCTTTGGGGCCTGACTTCTTGAGTTCTTTGTATATACTGGATATTAACCCTCTGTCGGATGAGGGGTTGGTGAAGATCTTTTCCCAATTTGTTGGTTGGCATTTTGTCCTTCTGACAGTGTCCTTTGTAATTTTATGAGGTCTCATTTGTCAATTCTTTTTTTTTTTTTTTTTTTTTTTTTTTTTTTTGGTTTTTTGAGACAGGGTTTCTCTGTGTAGCCCTGGCTGTCCCGGAACTCACTCTGTAGACCAGGCTGGCCTCGAACTAGGAAATCCGCCTGTCTCTGCCTCCCAAGTGCTGGGATTAAAGGCGTGTGCCACCACCACCCGGCCCATTTGTCAATTCTTGATCTTAGAGCATAAACTATTGGTGTTCTGTTCAGGAACTTTCCCCTGTGTCCATGTCCTCCAGGGTCTTCCCCAGTTTCCTTTCTATTAGTTTCAGTGTGTCTGGTTTTATGTGGAGGTCCTTGATTCACTTGGAGTTGATCTTAGTGCAAGGAGATAAGAGTGGGTCAATTTGCATTCTTCTGCATATTGACCTCCAGTTGAACCAGCACCATTTGTTGAAAAGACTATCTTTTTTCCACTGGATGGTTGTAGCTCCTTTTTCAAAGATCAAGTGACCATAACTCTGTGGGTTCATTTCTGGGTCTTCAATCCTGTTCAATTGATCTACTTGCCTGTCGCTGTACCAATACCATGCAGTTTTTAGCATAATTGCTCTGTAGTACTGCTTGAGGTCAGGGATATTGATTCCCCCAGAAGTCCTTTTATTCTTGAGAATAGTTTTAGCTACCCTGGGTTTTGTGTTACTCCAGATGAATTTGAGAATTGCTCTTCCTAGATCTATGAAGAATTGATTTGGAAGTTTGATGGGGATTACATTGAATCTGTAGATTGCTTTTAGCAAGATGGCCATTTTTACTATATTGATCCTGCCAATCCAAGAGCATGGAATATTTTTTCATCTTCTGAGGTCTTCTTCGATTTCTTTCTTCAAGGACTTGAAGTTCCTGCCATATAGATCTTTCACTTATTTGGTTAAAGTCACACCAAGATACTTTATGTTGTTTGTGGTCATTGTGAAGGCTGTTATTTCCCTAATTTCTTTCTCAGCCTGCTTGTCCTTTGAGTACAAGAAGGCTGATTTGCATGAGTTGATTTTATAACCAGCCACTTTGCTGAAGTTTTTTTTTTTTTTTTTTTTTTTTTTTTTTTTATCAGTTGTAGGAGTTCTCTGATAGAGTTTTTTGGGTCACTTACATATACTATCATA
Source organism: Apodemus agrarius (assembly GCA_964023405.1). Classification (NCBI taxonomy): domain Eukaryota; kingdom Metazoa; phylum Chordata; class Mammalia; order Rodentia; family Muridae; genus Apodemus; species Apodemus agrarius. The sequence continues at coordinate 24,323,328 of OZ030026.1, read as the reverse complement.
TTATCTGCAAAAAGTGATATTTTGACTTCTTCATTTCCAATTTGTATCCTTTTGACTTCCTTATGTTGTCTAATTGGACTAGCTACAACTTCAAGTACTATATTGAAAAGATATGGAGAGAAAGGGAAGCCTTGTCTAGTCCCTGATTTTAGTGGGATTGCATCAAGTTTCTCTCCATTTAGTTTGATGTTGGCTACTGGTTTGCTGTATATTGCTTTTACTATGTTTAGGTACGGGCCTTGAATTCCTGTTCTTTCCAAGACTTTTAGCATGAAAGGATGCTAAACTTTTTCAAATGTTTTTTCAGCATCTAATGAGATGACCATGTGTTTTTTTTTCTTTTAGTTTGTTTATATAGAGGATTACATTGATGGATTTCCATATATTGAACCATCTCTGCATCCCTGGGGTGATCATGGTGAATGATCATTTTGATGTGCTGTTGGATTCGGTTGGCAAGAATTTTATTTAGTATTTTTGCATCAATATTCATAAGAGAAACTGGCCTGTAGTTCTCTTTCTTTGTTGTATCTTTGTGTGGTTTTGGTATCAGCGTAATTGTGGCTTCATAGAACGAGTTGGGCAGTGCCCCTTCAGATTCTATTTTGTGGAATGGTTTGAACAGTATTGGTGTTTGGTCTTTGAAGGTCTGGTAGAATTCTGTACTAAAACCATCTCTGGTCCCATACTTTTTTTGGTTGGGAGGCTTTCTATAACCCCTTCTATTTCTTTGGGGGTTATGGGACTGTTTAGCTGATCTAATTGATCCTGATTTAATTTTGGTATTTGGTATCTGTTTAGGAAATTGTCCTAGAGTATAGGCTTTTGTAGTAGAATCTGATGATCTTTTGAATTTCCTCGGTTTCTGTTGTTATATCCCCCTTTTCATTTTTAATTTTGTTAATTTGGATACTGTCTCTGTGCCCATTGGTTAGTATGGCTAAGGGTTTATCTATCTTGATGATTTTCTCAAAGAACCAGCTCCTGGTTTTGTTGATTCCTTGTATGGTTCTCTTTGTTCCTACTTGACTGATTTCAGCCCTGAGTTTGATGATTTCCTGTCTTCTACTCCTCCTGGGTGAATTAGCTTCTTTTTGTTCTAGGGCTTTCAGGTGTGCTGTTAAACTGCTAGTGTATGCTCTCTCCTGTTTCTTTTTGGAAGCACTCAGGGCTATGAGTTTTCCTCTTAGCACTGCTTTCATTTTGTCCCATAGATTTGGGTAGGTTGTACCTTCATTTTCATTGAATTCTAAAAAGTCTTTGATTTCTTTATTTCTTCCTTGACCAAGGTGTCATTGAATATTGTTCAGTTTCCATGTGTATGTGGGCTTTCTGTTGTTTTTCTTGCTATTGAAAGCTACTTTTACTCCACAGTGATCTGATAGGAGGCATGGGATTAGTTCAATCTTCTTGTATTTGTTGACATCTGTCATGTGACCAATTATATGATTGATTTTGGAGAAGGTACCATGCAGTGCTGGGAAAAAGGTATATTCTTTTGCTTTAGGATGAAATGTTCTATATATATCTGTTAAATCCAATTGGTCCAAAGTTTCAATTAGTTTCACTGTGTCCGTGTTTAGTTTCTGCTTACCTGATCAGGCCATTGAGGAGAGTGGAGTGTTGAAGTCACCCACAATTATTGTGTGAGGTGCACAGTTTTAAGGTTTAGTAAAGTTTCTTTTACAAATGAGTGTTCCCTTGCATTTGGAGCATAGATGTTCAGTATTGAGAGTTCTTCTTGGTGGATTTTCCCTTTGACCAGCAAGAAGTGACCTTCCATGTCTCTTTTGATGACTTTAGGTTGAAAGTCAATTTTATCTTATATTAGAATGGCTACTCCGGCTTGTTTCTTGAGACCATTTGTTTGTAAAATTCTCTTCCAGCCTTTTACTCTAAGGTAGTGTTCGTCTTTGACTCTGAGATGTGTTTCTTGAGATATGCAGCAAAATGTAGGGTCCTATTTCCGTATCCAGTCTGTTAGTCTATATCTTTTCATTGGGGAATTGAGTCCATTGATGTTAAGAGATATTAAGGAATAGTAATTATTACCTCCTGACATTTTTGAAATTATATTTTATATTTGAGAGTTTATCTTCTTTTGGGTTTGATGAGAGGTGATTTCTATCTTGCTTCTTCCGGGTGTAGTTTCCCTTCTTGTGTTGGTGCTTTCCCCCTATTATCCTTTGTAGGGCTGGGTTTGTGGAAAGATAATGTACAAATTTGGTTTTGTCATGGAATACCTTGGTTTCTCCATCTATGGCAATTGATAGTTTTGTGGGTATAGTAGTTTTGGCTGAAGTTTGTGTTCTCTTAGAGTCTGCATGATATCTGCCCAGGATCTTTTAGGTTTCATGGTCTCAGGTGAGAAGTCTGGTGTAATACTGATAGGTCTTCCTTTATATGTTACTTGGCCTTTTTCTCTTACTGCCCTTAATATTCTTTCTTTGTTTAGTTCATTTGTGGTTTTGATGATTATGTGACGGGAGGTATTTCTGTTCTGGTCCAGTCTGTTTGGAGTTCTGTAGGCTTCTTGTATATTCATGGGCATCTGTCTCCTTAGGTTGGTGAAGTTTTCTTCCATAATTTTGTAGAAGATATTTGCTGGCCCTTTAAATTGTAAATCTTCACTCTCATCTATACTTATAATCCTTAGGTTTGGTCTTCTCATTGTGTCCTTGATTTCCTGGATGCTTTGGGTTACAAACTTTTTGCATTTAGCATTTTCTTTGACTGTTGAATCAATGGTTCCTATGGTATGTTCAGCATCTGAGATTCCTTCTTCTATCTCTTGTATTCTATTGTTGGTATTTGCATCCATGGCCCCTGATTTCTTCCCAAGGTTTTCTATCTCCAAAGTTGTCTCCCTTTGCGATTTCTTAGTTGTTTCTCCTTCTGTTTTTAGATCCTGAATGGATTTGCTCAGATCTTTTTCTTGCTTGTTTGTGTTTTCATGTAATTCTTTTAGAGATTTTTGTGTTTCCTCTTTCATAACTTCTACTTGTTGACCCATGTTCTCCTGTATTTATTTAAGTGATTTTTGTATTTCCTCCTTATCGGCTTCTATTTTTTGATCCATATTCTCCTGAATTTCTTTAAGTGATTGCTGTGTTTGCCTTGTAAGGGCTTCTAACTTTTGTTCTATTTTCTCCTGTATTTCTTTAAGAGATTTATCTATGTGTTCCACTATCAGCGTCCTGACCAGTGATTTTTGATCCAAATCTTGTTTTTCTGGTGTGTTGGGGTATCCAGGACTTCCTGTTGTCAGCAAACTGGGTTCAGATGCTGCCATGCTGCCTTGATTTCTGTTAGTAACGTTCCTGTGTTTTCCTTTTGCCATCTGGTTATCTCTGGCCTTAGTTGGCCTTGTTGTCACTGGCTGGTGTTTGAACCTCCTGTGAGGCTGGGCCTGCCTGTTGGTTCTCTACCGATGACCAGGCGGCAAGATGGAGACTGCCTCTGTGAGTGCTGAGAGGACCTCAGGGAAGGCAGTTCCCAACTGCGTTGGTGCATGGCCCAGTGGCCATGGAGATGTCCCGCCGAGCTGCCGCCCTGGCCCTGGCTAGTGGCGCGAGCCTGGCAGATTTCCACCCGAGTGATGGTAGTCACAGATTAAGTCTTCATACCTGGGCCTCTCTCCTGAACACAAGTTTTAAAGAGGGAAAGCAAATCGACTCCAGTCCATATCATATCCTAGCTTAATGATGAAAAACTCTTGCTTCTTGTTCTTCACTCTTCCCTGTATCTACTTGTCTCTCTACTTCCGGTTTTCTTTTCTCCAGTTGTTGTCTTTCCCTTGTAAGTCACTGTCTTCTAGCCTAGAAACACCAGGCCTATAACCCCAGAGCTAAAAATCTACACACTAAACTGGGAACTGGAGAAATGGCCTCAGTCTTACATTGCAGCTGCATGAAAACTGGAAGTGAGAGAAACACCATGGCTATAGTCTAAAGCAAGTCAAACTGCCCAGGAATGCACATATCTCAAGGCAGATTGAGCTATTTTCATAACATTGAGTTACTGAGATAACATCGTATCTGAAAAGTTAGAAATATCTTCTTGCAGAAACCATACAGACAAATACTGTAGACTAAATGGGTCCATCCGCTTATGAAAGAGGGCTGGATTAGTACTTACAAACAGAAAGGTAACACCTTCTTCAGTTGGTACCAGCTGGGAAGTTATTCTGGATTTAAGTGGCTGATCTCTGTTTTTCTATAGCTTCTAAAGTGCTTGGACACTAACTGACCAATAAGAAAGCGATCGTGGATCATCAGGAAGCACTTAGACAATATCAGAATGTGCCACCTTAAGGAAGTGAGGGAGGTAATGAAAGGTGTACCAAGGTCTGGAGAGATGGTGCAGCAGTTAAGAGCACTGATTGTTTATCCAGAGTTCAATTCCTAGCAACCACAGGGTGGCTCACAACTATCTGTAATGGGGATCCAATGCCCTCTCCTGGTGTGTCTGAAAATAGCTGCAGTTGTACTCACATACATGAAATAAATAAATCTTTAAAAAAAAGTGTATCAAAAAGTGACAAGCTTGTTAGCATGTCATCTCAATGTAAAACCATTTATACTTCAAGAGTGTTTATTAGGTATCAAGTACCTTTCAAAACTTTCACACTTCTTACTTGTCAAGTACCAAAGGAACCAGGAACAAGTCTCACTTGTAGCACTTCTCATTTTCCCCCCTACCCTAAATCTCTCCCTTTCTCCCAGGAGCTGGTCTTCCTTTCCTGACCCCTATATAACCTCAGCTGTTTTTGCTACAAGGTCTTTTGCTTTCTCTTTGCTTCTGGCTACCTCTGCTCCTGGGTCTGTCTTGAATCACATGCCCTGTCCTTTTCTCTCTCAGTTGCCCTTTTCTCTCCCCTCTCATGGCCTGGTTCAGTCTGCTGGCCATGTTAAATCAGGCCGGACACTTCCAGATGCCTCTGGTAATTCTCACCCTTGTATCTATAATAAACTGGAGCAGTCATGTCCTCATTCACTCACTCACTCACTCATCTGAAAGCATGGGAGGAACATATATGAGCTCCTTTCCAAGGGACTCTTCTTCTCTGACCAAGCTCCTGACTGGACTCTCCTAACTTATCTATGGATCTTTTTATTTCTGCTGGCTTCTGCCACCCACCAATTTTGACTCCAAGTTCTCCATCAACTGACTCTTCACTTTACCCACTCCAACTGTCGGATCTCCTCTCCTACTCAGGAAGTGGCCACTCTCTTGCTTCCAGAGATTCTATATCTTTCCCCTTCCGAGCACTCACCACATGGGCATCTCAAGCTTATTATGCTCTTGGGGAGGGGGTGGGGACAAGCACTTAGGCAACTCTCTACTTATTAAGACACTCCTTTGCTTCTACTGGAACCCACTCTTTCCCCAAAAGGCTCTCCCTCTCCTCCTCTACTGGATAAATGTCACCCCAGAGCTGCCTGCTTTGTCTATTATTACTACAAAAGCCATACCAGTGTCTGGGGTGCTCCTCTTGCCCTTCTGGGCACCTAGCACAAGGAAAGGGAAGCGTCAGCCGGGCGGTGGTGGCACACGCCTGTAATCCCAGCACTTGGGAGGCAGAGGCAGGTGGATTTCTGAGTTCGAGGCCAGCCTGGTCTACAGAGTGAGTTCTAGGACAGCTATACAGAGAAACCCTGTCTTGAAAAAAAACAATTCCAAAAAACCAAAAAAAAAAAAAAAAAAAAAAAAAAAAGGAAGCCTCTTTTTTGTGATTTGAGACCTTTCTCTTGGGCAAGTCTCTCAAACAGCTTGAGACTGAGAGCTCCTTTCCTCCCTTTGTCCTAAGCTCCTCCTTCCTAAGCTACAGTTCCTCAGGTTCCTTAAACCCTTCTGGGCCTGCCACCCTTTCCTCACCTCTTCCTCTGAGCTGCTTGCTCTGTCTCTTCCTTATGACTCTAACTTCCTCACTCCCTCCTGGGCCTTATATGGTCCTTTCTCTTTTCCTTCCTAGGCTCAGAGATTTCATTAGAGCCTAGCTGTCTTACTATGAATGATTTGGCTTCAATACAACTCCATCAATGGCCAAAAATTGGTATAGTAGTTTTTCAAATTCTCCCGCATTGTAACAACTTCTGCCACTGCACAAATGACCCCAAAATATCTTACCAGTAGATGTTCTGCTCTACACTCCCACAAGTCTTTTTTCTGTAGTTATTCAATGCTCTGCCTCAAGAAATGTACTATGGCTATTATGTAAATACTATCTCAGGATTTGGACGTTCATTGTGTGTGGTTTAAAAAAAAATCTGTAAAATCCGTAACAAAAAAGTTAGCTCAAAACTTTTAACAAAAAGCTGATAATTAAAAATCTATACATAGGCAATTCTTAATTTGCTAGAACATGTTATATATAATTTAACCCTTCTTTATCATGTGTGGGAGGGACACATATCACTTGGATTTAACTCAATTTAAAAAGGAGATCTAATAGGACAATAGATATTTTATAACAACAGCCATGTAACTTGTCTTGGCTGATGATGAAACAAACAAAGCCTGGCCACACCTACTTTACTAAGGCTAAAGAGTACAAGACATGTGACTTCACTGCCATACTGTATAAAATGATCATATGTATAAAGCAACTAAAGCAACAATTAGGGAACTTCTTAATGTTAGGGTTCAGGAGTCACCCCACAAACCATACAAACACTGATATCTCTCAGACAGGAATAGTTTATTGAATGCATACCCCAAAACTGATCAATCAGGGATGGATGCCAGACTTCAGAAGCTGAATCTATGACCCTGAACATTTCTCAGGGCCAACTTATAAAGGCTAAAACTGCAAAACCAACAGTGAGCTCATATGCAGGTGCTGGAAGGGCTGCCCAATAGTTGGCCCTGACTCAAGCTATTTTAGACAACAGTTCATATTGACCTTTAATTTGTTGAGTCCTAATTAAAGCTTATGATTGTGGAATTTCTTATGATTAACAAATCTCATAACATATAGAACATAGTAGGTTATGTGGTCAGCATAACCATGCTCTGAGTCAAGTTATTTTTCTGTGTCACTTACTGACAGGCATGTTACAGCAACAACATGAAATAGCTAACAGGCATGGAACAAAATGGCTAATGGCTACAGCTAGGTGGGGGAGGGGGTGACATAGCTCAGCCCTGCTCTACACGTAGCTCTACACTTATTCCTGCTGAGATCTCTGATTATTAGTATATCTCCGTTTTTAGACTAAGGATGCAACATCAGGACTCTAACATATTTTAGATTAAGGTAGACTTCTATATGATGATAATTACTTAAGGTTATAAGGTATAATCAGGTTAACAAATATTGACTTAGAGATATATGCCTAACCACTTACGTCTTTGCTGTATTCAACATTAAGCTTCTAGAAAAGTTTAGAGAAATAACACATGTTTAATAAATAATATATTTGATAAATAAGGTTTATAAATTCCTAATGTTTTCTCAGATTAACGCTAACTGAATGGAGAATATGTTCTAGAATGGTGCCCTATAAAAAGGATCAAAAAAGTAAGGTTCCCAGTCTCTCTATGAACTGTAAGTATTGTCTAGTAAAATTCCCAGTTTCTCTATGGATTGCATTTAAAGTTTTATTTTGATGCGAAAAGATCTTCAATTAAGTCTTCTACTCAAGTTTTTAAGCTTCAAATTAACAAGGATAAAGCTGTGAAATCGTAATTATACAAAAGTTACTAACTTGTTATAGATAAACAAGTTGTTTGTTGCAGGATTTTCCCTGTCCAATCACATTAGGACAACAAGAGGCCTGTGATTGGAGAAGGAAAAGGGAGGCAGCGCTAAGAGTGGGAGAGACAGCGAGTCTCATGGGAGAAGGAGGAAGGAGAATGGAGGCAGATGTGAGCCAGTGTGGCTTGAACCAGCCACATTATAATATCGTAAAGTTAGAATAATTGGGGTAAAGCTTTTATCATTATCAGTTGGCTCTGAAATTATTGTATTGGGCATCTTGTAAATTGTGATTTTATTGATACATAAATCTGGTTAACTATAACCTTTAAGAGTTTAAATTCTATTGGGTAATTGGGTGTTGTGATGACTGACCATGGGGCGTGTGGGGTATTGCATGGAATTGAGGGGGGGGGACTCCGCCAAAGACTGCTGGGTTGAAAGCACCCAAGCTCTGTGAACTGATGGACAGGGCCAGAGAGTTGGAAGGTTGAGAGAAGCAGGAGCACTGGAAGTTGACAGATTCATTTTTAACATTCCAGCAACAGTTATTAATAACTTGTTTTGATAAATAAGACACGCAAATTAATGCTGTTACCTCACAAATGATCAAATTCTTTAATGTGCCTAAAACTACCCAGTGCAATTCATTCATTGACAGGAACAAGCTTTATTTAGCCTGCTGTATATGTTTTCAAAGGTTAAGCCTAAAGCTAGTAACTCAAAACAACTAAATTTTGTTTAAAATTATGTATGCGTAATAGATAACATTAGTCAAACCCTTCAGAGATCTGGTGAATATGGCATTTAAAATGTTCAACAAAAAAGCTTCCAGTGCTACAGATAAAGGCCAGATCCTGGAGGCCATCCTAAGGTTTCCAAAAAAAGATGGGGCACAGATGCCTCTACCTGGATTGTGGTGACACTAACCACTGTGAGGAACTGTTCCATTCCTCATCTGCTTCCAAGACCCTGTTGGATTAACTGCTCCCCTCTACCTTGCCACAGCTGGTCAGTTTTGTCAGGTTCCTTTTCCACATGAATATCTCTCATACTTCCTGGGTCTAGCAGCTAAAGGCCTATGCCATTCTGTGCAGCAGCTGAAGATAAAATACTATCCTATGTGACAGCCAAAGACCTATGACTTCTGCCTCTCATGAAGCCAGCGAGTCCACAGAAGCCTGGGGTCACCATCTAGATAAAGAGTTAAGTCTCTGTCATTCTAACTGATTCATAGCCATTTGGATTATACTCATACTCTATAAAGTATCCTTTGCAGATCACTGATGATATTCACATCTAACTGTAACATCTAACAGCATCAAGCACTTTTTTCATAACTTCAGATGCCTTCTTAGTTCATTTCATATGTAAAAATCAGACCTCTCTTTCTCAGGAGCTGCTAGTCTCCTGCTGAGAAAGGCTGGTTCAGACAGCTTACCTTGCTGGCTGGCTCTGAAAGAGATAAACTCACAATGCAGGTTCCAGTACACACACACACACACACACACACACACACACACGCACACGCACACGCACACGCACACGCGCACACACACACACACACACACACACACACACACACACGCACAGTGGGGGGGGGACAGAGACAGAGACAGAGAGACAGAGACAGATACACACACATATGTCTATGTACTTTTCCTTGTTTTTGTTTTTTACTATTACTTCATTTAAAGGAACTCACTTTG